>OX411881.1:42408775-43149775 GCA_948293265.1 Cheilosia impressa
ATGGTTCTACCTAAAATAACCGCGCTGAATCACTTGCTTCGTAAAATTACGACAAAAAATATATTATATTTATATTTGATACAAAGTGTTTGGAGCATCAGTTCATAATGCTTCATAATTACAAAACTTCGAAACTGAAATTTATTGGGGGAGGAAAAAAATAAAAAAACGTACAAAATGTAGATAAAAAAGTAGTCGCAGTGTCAACTGCAAAAATCATGTCTAAGCTGCCATTTAAAAGCCAACAAGTTCAATTTTACGGCGTTTTTTCTTAAACTTTCTTCGCAGATCGGAAATATGCACAAAACTCAGAGGCCCTTAGTCGATTACCTATAAAATGTATAAAGGCGTATCACGTCGAATGGATGAATAGATTATCTATATATCGTAGAAAACTCGACGATGTAGGAACATTAGTAAAACCTGTAAGACATTGTTAAATGTATTTCCACCATGTGCAACTTTAAAATTTAACACGAAAACTAATAAATATCAATACATATACCCACATCCCACGAATAATAAATTTATTTATTTTTTTTCTTCAGATCCCCTTGCTGCATCTATCTGTCAAACTTCATCTCACATGAAATTCCTTTCGAATATTTAATATTCATAGATTCACGGAAACACACGACCAAATCTACCCAATTGGAAAAGAGAAAATGCCACCCCACCTACACTCCGTCCTCGTTCGCTGATAGCAGCGATCCATAATAAATAATTTTCTAACACATCCTATACGTACACCGTATATAAATTCCAGATAGAGCTATAAAATTTTTAAATTTACTTCGTAAATAAATTTAATAACCTCACACGTCACACATGTAGCCATTTCCATTTGTACTTAGTAGGCACCACCACCTCCCCTTATTCCCTTTCTAATATGCATTCAATTTCAACTGAAAAAGTCTGGCTTCCGGTGTGCGTCAAATTAAACAATGGCTTACTACACCTTGTACATTGTAATTGAATTGTAATAACAAAAAAAAAAATCATTTGTGGGTGATTCCACTTCTTATTCTGTCCCATCAATTTGTGATGTTAATATTCTTCGGGCTGATTTATGTTTTCCAAATAATAAATTAATAAGCAATTGGTGTCTAAATTTTAATTCACTGAATGAGTATGGGGTGCACATAATTCTCATTTGTTGCCGTATGCATCTAGAGAGATACAATTCGCGTACGCACCGTTCCCCATCCCATTCATACTTACTCTCCAGACACAATGTACGAATAATCCCCGGGTGTCCCCCATATAGTACTTTGTGGCGTGTGGTGGTGGTGGCGGCGACAGCAGCAGCTTCAGCTTTCCTCGACGTCGTCGGCGGCGTGGCTTAAAACGGCGTGACTTGTCGTTATGTCGTCTTGAGGCTTGCCGACTTGACGTTTTTTTGATTCTTTTTTTTGCGCACTCATTCCTCCCTGCCATCTGTATAGTATGGTGTGGTGACGACATGACGACTATTGCTATGGACTCTGCCTATGACTATATTATAACGTTTACGATGACGACGGTGTGTTTACGGTGGCGGCATTTTTCTGTTTGAAATTAAAAACTCTAACAATTTGTTTCGCGAGCCGTCCGAAGTGACTTTAATGTCCATTCAGTGAGTTAAGTTTATTAAAAAAACAATGTGGCCGAGTGCCGTCCGCTGCGTCATGATTTATTAATTCGATTTTTGTTTATATTTTTGACTGAGTGGTTTTGTTGCCAAAACCAGAGCCAATGCATAATATGGCAGCAAAGTATGTGGAGATCAGTTCTCTTGGGCAAATGATAACAATTGCAAATTTTTCGGTAAACCGGTCGGCGCTTTTTTAAATTGTCACACAAAATTAAAAATATTCATCCTATCTATACCTTAAGTTACATTTGTCATTTGAAGTCAGATCAAGGTTGCCACTTGTCGCTAAGGCTATTAAAATAATTTTGCAAAGGAACACCCACGAGCTGTTTTGATGGTTGAACTTTTGAGTTAATTTCACATCTGTCAGAACGTACATTGTTTCTAGCTTCTGGTCATAGAAGTGTGAGCTTAAAAGACGTTGGCGACACTTACATGGATGTATATTTATATATGTATCTGCATAGTTCCCGATCGTCACTTTAGCGAATGAGCAAACAATCTGACCGAGCAAGCTTTACAAGTATGTAGTTCGTTTTAACAGTTGTCTTGAAATAGAATAGATGGATAATCATTTCAGTGAATATTTTGTTTCGAATACAAACATACGTTTATTGAAGCATTAAAACAAGTAGGTATAGTATGAGAATAAAAGCATTTGGTAATCAATACATCACTGCAAAATAGCAGACTACTATGTAAGGTACTATTTGATTAATCCATTGTTGCAATTTTGCTAAACTAATTCATCTAAATGAGGTAATGGAGTTTGACGCCTATATTCTCACACATTTTCGTCGGAGCAAAATATGTGAAATCATAAAATAAATATAAATATAAACATGTAAAGTCGAACATGCCTTTACAGCTTGGACTGAATGATTTCATTTATTAGACACTTCTAACCTCCGTATTAATAAACAAAAGTTCACAAGTTTGCAGACTCCAGTCAGCAGTGAACATTTTGAATTAACTGTTGCGTAACCATAGTTAATAAGTTTTAGCAG
This sequence comes from Cheilosia impressa, assembly GCA_948293265.1. NCBI lineage: Eukaryota > Metazoa > Arthropoda > Insecta > Diptera > Syrphidae > Cheilosia > Cheilosia impressa. The sequence continues at coordinate 42,411,416 of OX411881.1, forward strand.
ATAAAGAAATTGTGATGTAAATGTCCCATCCCAAAGCGAAGATGTGTTTGTTTGTAAAAATCTAACTGCACCTATCAATTATTGGTATTTAAAACACGCTTGTAAATCAAATAGATTCCAGCAAAATGCTTCGTTTTCTTTCTAATTATAAATTTAGTACACTCAGGTATATTCACATACACAACCCACATGCTACATCTATAAACGTATGTAGTGTTTGTTCGCCAAGAAACGTTTCTGTATCGTAGCTCAATTAAAACCTCAATTCACGGACCGAGAGAAACCATATCAAAAAACCATATAAATGAAACAACAAATTTAAAGTGGAAAAAGTATAAAAACCACTATTTTTATTTCGCAACCTTCCGCCTTCAACTCTCGAATCATTATCAACTCGTTGTCGCTTGTTCGCAGAACAAGCTGGCTTTTTCTTCGTTAACTTCCAGCTTTCGTTAATTCTGTATGAATTTGTCTTTTCTTCTTTATACATCGAATGCAGAGTCACAAATACTCATGCGATTCGATACAGTTTCCTAAATCCAACTTCCGTCCTATACGTGTTAAGAAAAACAACCTCCAATAGAGTTCAGTATTACACTTTCTAATTTACAATTTCAATCCATCATTTTTTACTGTCATTCCGCTGGACACATTTATTCTATCGAATAAATAAATACTAAAAGGCACATATACTATAAATCTTTGTCTTTAATCAGGCAACACTTCAAACGGTTTTGTTTTGTCCAAATAACAACCTTTTCTTTAAAATATCAACGCCTACACAATAACGAATTATAATGCCATCTCTAAAAACTACACTCAATCATTTATGCAACACATCATCTCCGTCTGAGTTGTTTATTTCAAGAACAACAATTAACTATTTTCGAGCTGTCAAAAACAATATTATCGAAAAAGAGATTTGTTTTGTGCTTGTGGCACAGAGAAAGAGGTGGGGATGTTTTTTATATCTATTGAATAAATATGTTTTTTGATGTAAAATACCCCAAACCACATCTATCGTCTATTGACCTCTATTTTGTGCTCTTTACCGCACAGTAATTACAGATGTGAAAGACAACTCAATTAAGGTCATCGAAATTCCAAATAAACGACAGATCGAAGAATTATTCGTCGAATTAACGTCTACAAATTTGGCATTTTAAGCAATAAAAAAAGAATAGATATATCTACAGCTGCCATCTGCCAAAAGAGTTAAATTTGTCTGACATTTCCACGTAAATGACGTGACAATTGAAGTTCCTAATTAACTTGAGTTAAATGGATGCAATAAATGCATATTATAGTTAATCCCATGACATAAGAATCATCAAGATCAAACGAAATGCCATCATTATCATTGTGTTTTCCCTTTCAAAGCAAAGAAATTGAAAAGTCAGCAAATAAATAAGCTTGGAAGTGTTACCAAACGACACAAAGTGAAAAATAGAACAGAAATAGAATAAAGAAAATAGAAATAAAAGGTAAATAATAAACAACACACGTCATTACCACTTCACCTAAATAACAACAAACAACCAACACAAGAAAGTGATGAGAAGAAGAAGCAACAACATTAGACACAAGCACCAAATTGACATTTCATAACCATACTGACACTGAGTGTTGGTGTTTAAATGTTTTTTTTTTTTTCCTTACTTACGATTCCTGATTCAATGACATGACAGACAGATAGATAGATGGGAAAAATGAAGATTTCTTTTTAACTAGGTTGACACACAATGACATCTCTGCACTGTGCCTCTGCGCCCGCTGCACCGTTAAACGTTAAGATTCAGAACGTTGTGATACTGTTTTAGTTTGAAGCATTTTCAAAATGAAGATGAATTCGGGCGCACTCTTGAAACTTAAATCAAAGCGAATCATAAAGATTATTACGCCATGACCATGAAGAGTTCATTAAAAGGAAAATCTCATCGAAAAGTTTATTAAGAGGAACGCTAGCAATGCGTGGGGCGTAACGACGCGAGTCGAGGAGAAAATTAAGATGAAAGGAATTCCATGGGTGAAACTTTGGGAAAAGTTTTTCTTTTTAAATGAAAATGTATCCAAATCGAAAGTGAAGAGGAGGTAGCGCCTCGCTTTCGGTTGGAAACGTAGGTCGGCATGTTTTGGGGTGTGTAGGTGCTGGAAAGTAGCTGTTTGGCGTAGGCGAGTATACGAGTAGAGGAAGCCACTCGAAAACCTTTTAAGACTTTTATCTCTCCGACCAGTGCCATTTGGGGGACGCTTTCATCCTTTTGTTTGAGTAGATTTTGAATAGTTTATGATATGATTTGCTGTCGTTTTTCTGTTCGTTTTTTATTATTATTCCAATCTTGTCGTATTTTTGGCGATTTTCTTTGTTAGCATCTGAACACAATGATGGAGATGTGATGGAAGTACGAGTACGCGTACGCCCATAGTATCATCAAAGATGGGGAGATCAAAGGCGGTTTAACGTGCCCAGTCATTTTTATGCTCGTATAACTTTTTGTGTAGTTTGTGTGCTTTAAAAAAAATAAATGTCTGCCTGACTTTTGAAAATCCCATTGAATAAGGAACAGAGAGGGAGAGAACAGCTTGTGGTGCTTTGGTTTAGCAGACTTGCGTTGGTTTGGTTGTTTCGTGTCTTGCTTGGTTGAGGGTCGATTGCGGCTGTATCTTGAAGGCTGATGGAATGTGTGTGTCTCTTTTAGATGTTTAGCCGACTTTTTGGTTTTGGAAATGGAAAACAAAATAATCCCACAGTAGAATTGAACATCTTTTTATAATACGAGTGAGTGTCTATGTGTTTCTTTTTTTTCTCTTTGTACAGAAAGATAGCAGAAGTGCGTGTGTCCATATGGTATAGGTACGCGTGTGCAGTTTTGTTTTCCACACCCGTGGTGATGTATGGATGTTTTGCTGTTTTATGTGAATTTAATTTATGGCGCTGGCAGTTGTAAGCGACTTTGATTTTAACTGCGGGACAGATTTTAGACTTATGCAATCAAAATGTGGGTACCTACTCAGGCAATTATTACAATATGGAGAGAGTTGAAGGTTGCATTTAGTTTTAAAGGCTGCTATGAGTGACGAATATACAGATTATACCTACTTTTGATCATAAAAATGATTTACCTAGGCAGGCACTCGTTTTAGGTTTCTTTTTAAATTTTATGTGACTCATTTCAGACAAGAAAGTGTGTCAGCCTTTTTGACATTTTGAATTAATTTATAGTGGACATATGGCAAGTCATTAATTCTTCCAAACCATTTTTCCTAAAAATTTGGTTTTATGCCTTCATTTATCATTTGGAAAAATAAAAAGAATTCCTGCACCTGACACTTTCAAATTATAATTTTATTTCCGCTAATGCATTCAGTTCTAAAATATTTCGATTTGTTGGCAAACATTTTTATTTACTTGACTTATGGATAGAGATGAACACGCGCATTTAGAATTAGATTTTGACTTACGAATGATGATATAAATGATGCAATGACTTTAGCGTTCGTAGCTGCTTTTGACATTTAATGTCATTAAATAAGTTCTCTTGCGATGCAGTATTAATCAGTTATATCAAATCGTTGCATACTATCCGACATTGGAAGCTTAGAACTTTGGCAACTCTACTTGTGTTACGCATTTTTGTAATACAGCGCTTCAGGGTCAATGCTTATTCTTGTCTTATAACCACTTTTATACTTGGGTTAGCTGAACGCTGTTTCTTTATAAAGAATGCGGAACGCGGCCACTGAGCTGTCTAATGGCTTGGATGACAGTCGACCGGAATAAGAAGAAGAGAAAAGAAGTCAACAAGGAAAGATAGTGTGCGTTTTTGCAAACCCATCGCATTTATTTTTATCAAACTGAATAATAAAAGCGTTTTAACGAAAAGTCGAGACTTCTTTTATTTAAACTAAAGACTTGTTTTGAAGTGTTATGGTCTTGATGGTATTTATCTTCTTTTAGGTTTCCAATTAAGATATATCATAAATTTTGACGAGAAAAGTGTAAACAGAAACTGAACTGTCAAAAAAACTTCTTGTTTCTATTTGAGACACATCAAAACTCTAGATTTGTTTTTTCTTTTGCATTCTTTTTTGACAGCTAGCCAAATGATTGATGATGTAGAATACGAATGCAGGTAAAGAAATGAAAAATAAATAAATATCAGAAATTTGATTCCCCATAACTACTGGCTTGATCAATTTTTCATTGTTCTTAATTACGGCTTTTCATAAATCCCCTGATTATGGAAATATTCCTCCAAAAGACCCGCAAACACTCCTCTCAATCACCACTAATCCCAGATTAGTTGAACAACCGTGGAACATTAAAATTCCAATCCGAACAGCTTTTTCTCTTCAAGATCACAAAAGATAAAGCCCATTAAATAAAAAAACACGTGTTCAAGAAAAAATGTTCAGTAGCATTTTTACATTTTGTTTTCTTTAAAAATAGTTTTCTAAACCAGAATCCACTCAATTAAACTAAACCAAACTGCTCTTTAACACGTTTCATATTCATGCCTAACGAACTACGAAAACGTCTTTACATTCCCACAGACATAAATCTATAGCTACGAAAACATACAAATTTTACTAACTAATGCGCGCTCTGTTAATGAATTCGCAAAATCACAAAACTCATAATTACTAATTTATTCAAATTCATTAAGAATTCCCATACCAACAAAAATAAAAATAAAAATCCGTTTAGTGTTCTGCCTAATTAACAAACAGAATAAAAAAAACTTTACATTTTTTGTAATCAATGTTTTCGTTAACCAAACGCAAAATAATCGACTTTTCCGTAGGAAATAAATTCTAATTAATGAGCAACATCTTTTTGTTATGTCAAACAATAAACAAGTAAAAAAGAAATAAAAAATATAATATCGCACAATTCCCATTCCCATTCCCATGTCTAGACGGGGATTCCGATATCTCTCGGTCATTGTCGTTGACGTTTATTTGTGTCGAAACAATAAATACACATCTTAAAGATCTTAATCGGATTGAAAGATTTTCGTTCGATAATTTTTCAAATTCAGATATTCGTTATAAGATTCGGAGGGTTTGCCAAATTATCATAACAAAAAAAATCTTGTCCATTGTGATCAGTTGAATAATTTACATGGTCTGGTTCAAGACGGGTTTTTAGGTCGAAGAGAAATAATCCAACAAAAGGAATATCAAAAATCAATAAATCAGATCAGAAAAAAAAACAACATTAACGGTCTAGAAACACATTCCGAAAAGATAAAGGAAATCAAAAATCCAGATTCCAGTAGCTGATGGCGAAGGTGATCGGTGATCAGTGACTTTTGTACAACACTCCTTGTGGATCACGAGCAGCAGCTGCTTCTGGTGTTAAGTGATCAACATCGGTAGCGATGGTGTTTTGCTTCTCATTTCTTTTTTCATTTTTTTTGGTAACTTTTGGTAACTGGTCTTTTGTAAATGACGTGCGAAAAATCGCAAGATGATGATCATTTATTTTGATTCTTCAGTGATCATCAGAACGATTTATATTTTTTCGCAGGCTGGGTACATTTTTTTTTTAGGTTAATTACACTGTGCAGCAGATGAGAATCGCACAGTGACCGTTCGTAAGATCTTCACACTTTTTGATCGGTGCTGCGAAGAGACCAGTAGCTGAAAGTGGTTTCGTGACACCCGAATTTGGGTAGTTTCACTTAATCAAGTCGGTGTTTCATTTTTTTGTCTTTGTGTTTGAGAAATCGTTTTGATTTTAATGGCGCCTGTCTGATCAAATCGTTGTTGGTACAGGTGATTGAGTTTTAATGTGTTGGGGCTGAACTGAACGAAATCACTTTTACTATCGAAACCCTCTACTACTCGCAAGACCCACAAACTTAGGGAAACTATCGATTTTCGATTATGGAAACTATCGATTTATAAATGTAAACGATAATCTATTTTGCGATAATCTCATCACGTATCGATCGCTGCGGTCGTGATAGATTTGATTGGCGACTGCGATCGATATCTTATCGATATACAATCGCTTCAATAAATGATCGTCGTGGCAAAATAATCTAAAGCACTCCACTAATTAAATTAATTAATCCATTAATTTAATTGACAGGCAGAGTTTTTGTTTCCGGCATGTTTTGGGTAATTTTCTAGTGATGCTAAATGTCAATGTACGAAGTGGACCTAAATCACTTTAATTGCTTTCTTAATCTAAAACACCTTTTACAGTTCAATATTTCCTATTTCGTTTTAGCCGTCAAAAGAGTCCTATAAAAGTAGTGCGTTCGATATGATTGAAATTGTTTAACTTGTAATAACAGTCACTGGAAAAAATGTCTCTATCGACTCGAATTGTTCAGTCAGCCATTTGCATTTAACGAGCAGGGGACTATTATCTTCATCCTATTCGATTTTCTTATTTTTTCCGAAAATATTGATGAACTATGCGTTTTACAGGTAAAGTAAGAAGCCACTGTGAAAAAACGTGTTCACTATTAACACTATGATTCGAAGTACTTTTCCCCTACTCTAATCCAAATCAATACAGCATTACGTCAACCAGTCAGGAAATGTCATGCGTGCTTTACTACTTCTCTGCATTTAATATGCAGCACTTTAAGCACTCACTACCTCCACTCATTATAGATTTAATGATTCACTTAAATACTGGTTTTGCATCATTCATACCTAGAAGAAGGCATTTAAATTAACAAGCGCTTGGCGCCTCAATAAGAAAATATACAATATAAGAAACAAATCTCTTCCGAGAGTGTATTTCATAAAATCTTAAAACATAATTCTCCAAATTTTAATCGCGCTTTCCTTGATTAGCTCCAATCGTTTTCCATCCATCGATATCAATAAAATTCGAATGTTTTCTGATAGTTTTCAACGTTTTACGATTTATTATCCAAAGTCGTAAATCTATTCAATCGAAATGGAAATAAATAAAAAAACAAACTTTACGAATAGACATTTGAGACTTTGAGGCATTTTTTGACTGGGTAAGTGGATCCAAACGTTCCACTAGTCATATTTATTGCTTATATGACGTGAAACTCTTGTTACCATCAAAAACATACATATGTACGGCATAAATCAACCATAAAAAAAACCAAGCATATGTGCTAGTTGAAAGTGGTTATAAAAATATCAGAAAGAGCGCGCATTGGTTTTATGGACAAATTTGGACGTATTAAATAATCACATTTTGTTGTGTTATTGTCGTTTTATTGTAGGCTAATTTATTATAGGAAATACTATAAAGACCGTGGCGGTTTAAGAAAATTAAACTCTCGTATTGGTATTCTTGGCATTCGTCAAAACACGAAGTGCTTCGAACATCACGGAAAAGCCATTGACCATATTCGAACATGTAAATAATCGTTAGGGCGCACACTACATCTACATTCCCACACATCTGTCCTATAATATAATTTGGTTCTCACAATAAATAAACAAACGAATAAACATGACGAAGAATAAAAATTTATCTTCAAACGATACACAAGAAAAAAACTCTTTGATCAACATACTAATTCCCCCCGTTCTCTCCTTGTCAAAGTGAATTCGGGAAGGTCCCCTAATCAAACAAAGAAGCAACAACAAAATCACTTTTTTACTAAAGTATCAAAAGCATTCAAAACAGAAAAAAGTTTATTATATTCGCAAGATACACATACACAGAATAATACCTATATCACGCGGGCAAACAACAATAGATGAAAGCGAACTTAAGAAAAAAAAAAAAACTCTTTCAAGTTGTACAAGATTTATCTGTCTATCTATTCCCAGACGAAGAAAAAAATAACGAACGAAAAATAACAAGATATTCATTTAAATCTTAATTCGCATCTGGCAACAATTCAGTTTATTTTATTTTTCACTGTGTTAATTTGCTTTTGCTTTCATCTTTTCCATTTTCTTATATATAAATAATTTGTTCAAATAGCACACACATTATATGAATGTAGATACGAGTATAGGTACCATAAAGAAAGCGCACACATTTTTGACATGTCCAACATGAAAAAACAATTTATTGACATTAATTTGACAGGCGAAAATATTACCGATTACGCGTCGATTGTTGTCTGTCAAAATATGTACTTTTTTGCGCCTCTGTTTTTTTTTGGCAAAGATAAGAGGAAAAAAAATTATCTGAAGGTCGATTACACTTGAAGTAGTCGACCAACATCACCTTACTCTTGGAATATTTTGTTATCTCAATAATGAGACAGCAGAAGAAAACTTCATTGATATCCATGGGTTTATCGTTTGTGTACGCAGTCAGATATAAAAAAAAATCATGTTGGAATTCTATTACCGTGTTAGACATTTTATCTTTCAAGTGCGGCTCTACTATCTGACGAGTTTTATTCTCTCGGAGATGTGTACGCAATCAAGATTGGAAGTTACAAATCAATTGAGGGGGTTCACTTTTATCAGAGAAAGGAAACAAAGTTGGAATGTTTTTTTATCGACAAATGGAATGGGCGAACACGATACCATACACTTGACATTTGGCGCCAGAAATGAAAGAAAACCTCTCAGAAGATGCCGACCAAGGTACAATTTTCGTTTTCTTTCAACATATTGCTTTTAATCTGATTTAAGTGGAATAGGAGTAGTAGAACAATACTAGTTCAGGTATCACGGTGCACGCAAACTTAGAAAAGTTCTTGCATATTTGACATTAGCTGAGACTCACGCTTAAGCCTATAAGTGTGACAGTTTACTGACACGAATTGCCTGAGTATTGATCTAGATCGATTGATAATGGCCGCTTCCATTGACAGCTAGATGACTAGCAGAATATCAAACTTCATAGAAAAAGGACTGATATTAAATATAAAATTTTTATCATTTGGAGCTCTAACATAAATTGTCAAATTTTCCTTTCTGGATGTTCTACAAATCTGGTAATCAATAAAACGCGGCTATATTTTAACAAACTTTTTATTATTTTCGTTTTTTCGTTTACACTTTTAATACGAACATTGGACCGCCGGCTGACAATATAGAAATGCAAGTTTAAAAGTTGTTTTCATTTACTTCGCATGCGTCTTTTATAAGTTACTTAACTAATTGACAGCAGCATATTTATAGTAAAATTATGGTTATGTTTTGCCTGACCAATGGCTCTGCGAATCGGAGCAGCAATCGTAACAACTGTCAAAATTTTAGACAGAATAGTGCGCCCACAGTGCGCGATACTTATAATCATTTTCAGTGGCCAGTCTAGATTTTACGAACTCTCAATGACGATATTTTACATATAAAATTACGCATTCTGACCAACAAAATATTCAGTGTTTTAATATTTATTTTACTGGTAAACCTCTAGGGCGTCACTAAACATTATCCACCAAGCACGCCTTTTTCACAACACACAGTATTCAGTAAGCTAAACATATTCGAACATGAAATAACGGGTTGTTGTATTTTTTTTTGCCAATTTCAGAGTGTCATTTAAGAAACAAATAGACTGACCTGACAGAAGAGATTGGTATGTGTTAATCGAACACACCAGGGATACTTAATTTAACCTAAAACATGTTTACTCATTCCACTCAATATATGCCCCAAATACTTGACTTGACAAAAGCACTCACAACCTCCACTTATCACCTCACACTTTTTAACATTTTTTTCCAAACACTCGCTCTGACAACAACCCATATTATGAACTCACATTCCTTACTTCCCATTAAGGCGGCGGCAGAATCATAGCAGCTCATTCACAACTTCACCCGATAAATACATTCCACCCACAAAAGACAGAGCCACCCAAAGAAGAAATTCCCCCACGCACTCAATGCCTCAAACGTCAAACGAGTTGACGTCACATCACCCAGTGTAATCGCAGTTTAACAACCATTTATTAGATCACCCACACTATCTGCAATAAAACGAATAATCAAGTAATCGCTTAACATTCAGCTGACATCAAGCTGTCGCCTCCACTATGCCAACTTCTACAACTATGTAGTAATTGTATCACACAATTTGTATCTAGATCTAGCGCAAAAACAAAAAAAAAAAAAATTGTAAACGCCAACATTATTTCCGCGCCAAAACACACACACCAATCTATTAATTTATATCGCCTTGCGCGAATTTTCTTGTTTGATGATCGTAAATCGATTCGATGACATTGGCGGTCGGGTGGCGGCGCGTTAATCGATTAGAGAGCGGAATTCGCCGCAAACCCCCTAACAACTTGCTTGGTATTTAAAAAAAAAAATGTTAATAATAGTAACAACAAATAAATGTGAGCAAGTGCGGTCGTTTCCATTATCGCCTTGGATAGAGATGCAAATGCATATATGGAAACAGCTGTGGTGACACTATTAAGGCGGCCCCCATTTAAGAACGGATTTGAGTGTAAAAAATAAACAAAATTGGACTGTTTGCGGCAAATCACCTATGACTATTATGGACTATGACACATAGGTTGTGCTCACGCTCAGGCGTATAAGCGGCAGCTGTTTGTAACGAGGCGAGAAGCAAAGTATGTACGGCGGTAAGTGATCTTTCAAGTGGTGGCGGCGGTCGGCGGCGTTTTTTAGTCTTTTCCATACGTTTTTTTATATTTTTTTTTATTGTATTCTCGTGAAGCGGCAAATTCTCTTTTATGTGGCACGGGAACTGGTTTAAGACGGAAATTAATTACGCTTGGCGTTAATTCGAAATACCGGTTCCAATATAGGAATGGTTTTTGTATAAGAGGCATATTGTAGTTAAGATGGCGATCGACGGTGCGGCGGCCGGCCGCGGTTGTCTTTTTAACATCCCATTTGGGGTCTTGGAGTTTCGATAGAGGTTGCCCTCAAAATGCAAATGGTGGGGACGACGACATTACTTAAGTTTTGTTGCCTGTTGGGCGGTAAATTTGAATACCTTTTGTTGGCTGAATTTTTTTTTGGTTGTCTCTCTTATAAGTCGCTACGTGGGGTGGGATTGTTTTTTTTTTCTGTCATCACGACTAAGAATTAACTTTAGTGAATTGGTTCCATTTACCATATCTAGAGATTACAGAGTAAGAGGTACTATTTTAAATCCTATCTTGTTTTTTTATTGATTTCAATGAATATGAGAGAGGTGATAAATATTAAAAAGCTTTTAGTCAAATTGTAGAGAAGTGGTCAAAAATGAATTCAAGATAAATTTAAGTTGGAGTGGAGAGCAGTTTCGTTTGCATTTGCGAAGGGAGACGGAGTAAAGTCGTTTGACTGATGAAAATGTATTTTAGTAGAGTTCAATTTAAAGAACCGTCGTTATAGTGTAAGCTCTGCCCCGAAGTATGTTCCTTAAAATATTGGCTTCCAACTTTTCCAGGTTATCATAGTATCAAGAGTCGGTCAGTACTAGTGCTATGATTTAAAAAAAAACAACAAACTAAGTATGGGACCTTGTAAGTAACCTTGTAATGTGAAATGCTGTCGCTTTCCGTTTTTATGTGTAAGAAGTCAGATGGGTTCCAGAGTGATGACCGTCCAGACTTTCTTAGAACTTTAAGCGTTCTGAAGGTAGCGACTTTTGGTCGGGGTCGGGTTTAGAAAGACATGGCGCTTTAGTTTTAGCATGCGGCTTTTATTTGAGACTTGAAAATTATATGTTCTACAATACTTTTTGTCACACAAAGTATTGTTCAAATAAATTGGTGGTTGCGGTCACCGTATGGCATATGTAAGATATTCCTAAGCGGGTCGGAAAAGACCATCTTGGACAGCTCTTCGATCAACAGGAAATAGTTACTATCAATCACTCGAGAGAGGTTCAGATATAGTTTTACATTTCTGACGACTTTAACCAAAGCTGTCAAATTTTTTAGGAAAGTATCCGTCACTGAATAACCTTCGATTGTATATACAGTCGAATCCCTCTAAGTCAAACTTCCTTTACCTCGAATTTCCCTCTAACTCGAATTTTTCGACCCAATTTTTGCATTCCCTTCAGTTTTGCATAGAAAAGTCATCCTCTAAAATCCTTTCAAGTCGAAAATCCCTCTAACTCGAACATATTCTTTTGATTCTTGACTTATAACAATCTTCCTCTCGAATTTTGCTTTTCTAAAACAAAATCATTTATTAAACGAGTGAACACTGCTACTTTCACATCCCAACAAAAAATAACTATTTTTTTAACTAATTCTCTTTAAAATGTACCTACTTTCCTATTTTTACCTTAAATAAATTCGCTTTGGAAAAATATAGTATATTCCTCTAACTCGAATTTTTCCAGAAATTCCTCTAACTCGAACTAATTTTTATCTCCCGTGAAAATTCGACTTAGAGGGATTCGTCTGTACTTCCCTTTCGGCTTCTTTTGCTTTATAGTTATTTTTAAACAACTAGCCCAACTCCTCAATCCTCAGTGGTGGATCATTCGGATCATTCACTATCTACTGTAGACGCACTGGGGTGTTCGATGGATACCAATTCGATATGGCCACTGTGAATTGCTTATTTTAATTTTAACTCGTCCTTGAGTCGAAGACAGATCCTTAAGGAAGAATTCGTTGTCAATACTTGTTGGTGCTAAATAACTTAGCAAGTTCCATTAAAGGTGAGCGCAAGACGGACAGATGCATATAGCTCACAATAAACCCAGAGACTTAAAGGTTCGAAACTGTACTGCAAATATTTAAGACTAGGTAAATAAAAATAAGTTCAATAATCCAACTATCAAAGTGTTAAGCACGCTTTCAACGCACTTCATTGCGAAAAAATGGAACGCACATCCTTTTGGTATTGAGTGCTGACAACTTTCTTCCTTAAGCGTAGTCTTTAATGCAGGTGCACCTCTATAATGTACTCGTACCACCCAATCAGTTGTTTTGATATTGCAAAACTTTCTTGTTGTTTGGAATTCGTGTAAGCAAATGTTGTTCAATTAGATCTCGTTTCACAACACATTGATTGTGTTTTATTTGCTTCAATAACTTATCACCGTTAAATATCCACTAAATTTTACTACCCTCAATTCAAGCGGACTCTTGACCTTTACTTATCGCCTTTCTCACATCGCAAAGCACTAAATATTCCATAACTAAAAACACCAATCTTTTGATTTAACAAACACAAGAAAGCAAATCAAATCTGCAATTATTATTAATAGCATTCACTCGCAATCTTCACATTAACTAAACTACGTATATTACCTATAATTGACGACACTCAAAAAAATGTAAAATTACAGTTGGGTGGGTGTGTTCGTTTTAAAAAAAAATTCAGCGATGTTGCCGCGCTTGGTATGCACGCCTGGTGCATAAAACAACTGATTTGCAAAATAGATAAGTGAAAAACTGTTTGATATCGAATCGTAAAATTTAAATCATCTATGTATATGCAAGTTGGAAATACGTAAATGGAAAATTGCAATTCAATTAAACATTTGATTAAATCATCATCAAATCGAGGAGGCGCTGCGTACTTAAATTTATATTCTATTATCGCATCGAAAAAACATTTGACATTCGATTGTCGTCGGTATAGTGTTACGGAGTCGAGCGCGGTTTTCCTTTTTTCTCTCTCAATTTAATTTATAGAGGGTGTTGTAAATGGCAGACCACACTTAAGCGGAGCCACAGCCAATGTGCCTTCAAATTTTATTAGCGTAAGTGGATTTTTATTGCAAATTAAATAGATGTGTGCATGTGGCATATACTTGGGTCGGTTTTCTACTCTCATTAGAGAGGAAATCATTAAAACGTTGGTTCCCTTCGGGTAGATAGGTATATAAATTGTACTTAAGGTACCTTTCCGTTTTCCATGTATAAATTCGAACCCATACCTAACAACAAGCATCATTTATCATCGCACTTCATCATTTCTTTCATGGTTGGCGTTTAGATATATCGAATTTAATGATTTTTTTTCTCTTAACAAAAAATAAACTTTAATAAATCGTTAAGATATACAAAACACGATTAACCGATTGCAACCGATTTCTAATCACCTTTACTTGTTTTCTTTACAGTTCAAGAATGTACGACAGATTCAGAGGAATTGATGTATCATCAAGTTCGTGCACCGTCATCGTGTAGTGCGCCACCGGATTTACTTTTAGTTAGTGATAGAGAAAATAATATTCCATTAAAATCACCGTTGGTTAATATTATATCAGCGACATCACCAGCTGGATCAGCATCACACCATAAACATCAACAGCAACAACATCACCACCATCAACATCACAATCACATCCATCAGCAACAACAGCAAATGCCTGTGCATAACACACCAAAAGATGTTCTTAGTAAAAATTCGAAAAACGGTAGTAGTAAAACACATCAGCAACAGTGTAACGTCAACGGGAAATCAATTAATTTAAGTGCGGCGCAAACACAAAATGGAGGTGGTGATCCCCCAGTGGATCAAGAAAAAGACGAACGAATGCATTTGGAGGTTAGCTTGCAGTACTATTAATTTTCAGCCAATAGCCTTTTAGGGTGATTTCGAAAAGTTCAATTATATTTAGTCAATTGGCAGCTACAAGCGACTCTTAATATCTAAGACGTGATTGTGGCTTGGTGAAGGAATTTGTTTTAGTAAATATATTCTTGATATTAATTCATACACTTTCCCAAATGTTGAAGCTGTCAATAAATGAAGTGTTGCTGCTGTCAGGTTATTATAGTTTGCATGTGACACGTCAGGCTCTTACCGTCTCAACAACAGAGTATGAAGAAACTCAATTTTACACATAATATTCATATATTTCAGGTTAGGATTTCACATGCCTGCCTAGGGCATCTGTCAAATTTACCTGTTATCATTATCCACCGTGGGTGCGGTGACTTTAAGGACAATACCTGATTCAACTTTGGGTCTTATTTGTTGCATGATGGATAAAAAATATAAAAAATGCGCATGTTTTCACGCACCTTAGTAATTAATCTACGCGTCATCATACGTCTTTTTAATTACGAAGTGCGGAATACACTCCAAAAAGTACCAGTCTAGGAATTTTTTTTAGGTGCAATTACTCGTGTCTGAAGTAATGACAGAGCGCATATTTTGTATATGAAATGGAAGGCCACAATTTTACGCCAACTCCAAGCTTTGTCAAAGCAGTTAGTCAAACGTTAATAAGTGGCGCATTGAATTGAGTGTTCTAAGAAACACACTAAAGCGTTTAAGTATAGCGGAAGCGGTTGTTACTAGAAACTGACAGCTGTAACATTTCCGAATTGCTGCGACAAGGAAAAGTGTTCATATGACGGAAATGCAAGAATTTACGAATATTCATTCATCGCTGTTCGCAGTTTGCTTTTATATAAATAGTCTCCATTTGGCTTTATTTCCCCTCTGATGTCAAAGTGACGTTGGCAGTACTCTACATTTTACCCGAAATTCTTCAGCGTTTTAACTGTGTAGGTTGCCAATAAAGTTGAAAAATTTGCGGCAGGAAAGTTGAAGTCTGAAGGAAGTCATCTAATTGTAGATTTATATGCATTTAATCAATTTGTATTTCATCGACGTAATAAAAACATGTGGCGTATCTAGTAATTGCTGTAGGAAATAAATTTACTTTAACCATTAATCGTGCGAATAAGAAGATGACGTTCAATTGTTCCTTGTTCCACCGTGAACCAAAAACACCAGTGCTTATATTCCATACATCAATGTCGAAGCGAACTCCAAATCATTTTTCATTTTATGAAGCAACTTCTAGTAATAAAAAAAACTTTCTTCAAAATTGCTACGCCTTACGAAGGACACATTAAACCCTCATCAAATCGCACAACTTTTTTCACAACCCAAACATCTGTCACTCAGTTGCGAAAAGCATACTCAGTAAAATGGTCTCCACTCCATCACACCAATTAAAGCATTTCTCTTCAACTTTATCCACATTTTTTGATCTCAACTCTGTTTGCCTCACACTCGAGTTAAATGAATTGCAAAATTATCATTCGCCATCATCCTAAATACCGAATCTGTCATATAATTTCCTTAGGCATTTTCATCTCATTACATTTCATGCTCCAACTTCGACTTAAGGCAAAATCCAATTTACACAAATTCGCTTCGTTCATTGTTCATTACTACTATTATCATTTTTATTATTATTATTCTGTTAAACAAATCCGCGTAAATCCTAATCTTGTCGCCGTTGTCGTTGTCTCACCCCATCAAGCTCAAGCATCCCCCAAACTCCTTTCCACTCCACTGGGGCATAGACATAGAGAGAGGGGGCTTTCTAAATTGAGATGGAAATCTGCTAAATTAGCACCCACGCCTAAAAATATGCCAGTGAAAAACAAAAGTAGAACAGCTAGTTAGGCAGACATATTTATCTCGATGATAGTATTAGGAGAGAGGACACCCCACAAACAGGATGGTTAGATGTCCTAAAAAATTCTTCCTTAAGGAATGGATAGATACATAGGTGTATACCTCCCTATTTTGCAGCCAGGGGCTCTTCAATACTTAATGAGGCGTTTAATTTTCCGGAGTACATAGCCATAAATTTCGCTTCCGAACTCAGGGAAAGAACCTCCTACACAAACCCATCCAAATTACATTCATCCTCAAGGTGAGGAGAATTTATTTTCGTTTAAGCGCCTTTTTTATTTCTTGTTTTGCGCCATTTCTCGCATACAAACACCCCACCCGCTGTTGGTAAAATTTCCCGATTGAGTGATTGATACTTTAAAAGATCTCCTTCAGCGCACCTATCGCATGCCTCCCCCATACGGTATTAAGGCCGGCACCCGAAATCAGTTGAATCAACAAATATAAATTCGGGAAAATCGATGGGTGGGATATCCGCAGTTTCTTCGATGGAAAAAAAAGAAGAAAATTCTCATCGGCTTCTTCTTTGCGTTCCGTCATAATGTGCGGTTTCCCTTCCCCAAAAGAAAAAACAACCGCTGTAAAAGTTCATAAAAACAATACAACAACCGTAGACGAGATTTCGTGTTTATTTAACCTTGTTTCTTGTGTTTTTCTTGGCCCTGGGTAGAGTTCTTATTTTAGTGTGTATGTATGTATTTCTGACAAAGTTGCACCCCTCGTGTGCCTCCATCTGGTGGTGGCTACCAGCGCACGCCATCCTGTGGCTTTATTTTGTTTACTCCATTTTAAAATTAAAAGTTGCGGTCTTGGAAATTATAATTTGCTTTTGCACTTAGATGTTTACTTATATTGCCGGACAGAGATAGACGAAAAATGTTTACGCATGTACCTACTTATTTTGTTATTCTTCTGTACGGAAAAACACACAAATAGTCAACATTTGTAGGAGGGGTATCCGCAATTTTTTGAAAAATTTATTTGCTTATTTCGCAATGAATGGGGTTGTTTTGATGGAATTTGAAAATAAAACACAACATGTGATTGAAATTATAATATAAGACCTCGCAAGAGTTGAGTTAGATGAGGGGGCTCAATAGGATGTTGTTTTTTTGTTTCACAAACTAATGACTATGTTTATTGGTGATTTATCAGATTTAATGGGTTGCTTCTACTTCGTTCGTATGGCGGTTATTATAGAGTGAGGTATTATTTTGTAAATTGCTGGAACCATGCGGCTGCATGGGGTATTTAAACAACACCTACGCTGAGAGTGCTTAGTTGTTTTCGAAGTTAACATAAAACAATAAAAGTGAGGATAAAGTAATTTGCTGGGCAGTCTCCGGAGGAGCACAAACATTTATGTGTGATCTAAACCTACTACAGTTTTGCCTGTACATTTGTAGTAGCAAATACATCAGATGTTACCGTCGAAATGTTCTTAAAACTGTCAGTTGAGTATCAAAATAAAATTAAAGTATTCCTGTCACAAAATCATAGAAAAAATTTGGGTCGTTCAAGTATTTAGTTTAGTTAGGCTGACTGACTTGATATGCCGCAGTTTTTATTGGCCTAGATCGATCGAGGGGTACGGGGTACCCGCGAACTTCGTGACTGGGTAGGGTAATAAGTTTGCTGTTTGAATATCTGGCTAGCGGAGGAAAAATCACGTTACCAACCAATCTAGTTTTTGCATTTAGATATTCCAGGCCAATCTAGTTGACTTAAGAAAACTATTTTTTTTTTAATGTGCTCATTGACTGTTGTTAATCTTTCAACATTAGACATTATTTACTCTACTTTTGCTCAACAACATTGAGTTTCCAAGTGACAGTCATTTTAATATATGAATGGACGGCCATTATGTTCCCGGACCTTAATAACCAAATATTTCTCATTGTCAGCAGATTTCCATTTGTTTAGAATATAATATAATAGATTCCATAAGGACAGTAAAGCTATTAGTACTCCAAAATGTCAATTTCATATGCATTTAAATATAAGGTCAATTTGCGTACATACTTCATGTACCTACACATCTAGTTTGATACAAATTTCTCCAAAAATAAAGTTACTTAAAATTTCAGTAGAATTTTTCACATTTGATAGAAAAAAAAAACAGGATAAGCTAAAATAGTTCAAAAGGTGGACGAACCTTGTTGTTTTGGAACTGAAAATTAACCAATTTAATAAATAACAATTAATAAATATTAATTTATGCATTTATGACAACTATGTGCTCAAGTGTATTTCATAAATACCTCAGAACAATCTGAGCACGCTCGGTTCAGAGCAAGCTCATAATGCTCGAGCTCAGTTCAGAACTCAGCTCTGACCTAAAAAGAAAAACGCCTTATGAGTGCGTTCAGCAGGCGAGAGATACCTTCTATTGTTTAGTAAAAGTCAATGACAATCATCATTTTTTGTAAATTTATATTACTCACCTGTGTTTAATTGTGAACTGCGATTCGTGAAAATAAGAATCATTTGTTCAAATGAAGCAATGGTCGATAGACCTTATTAAAAAAATAAAGTTTTGAACGATATGGCAAAATAGAAACAATTTGCAGTGTTTTTCGCCCTGATATGGTGGGTAATTGACGACAATCATCCCGACGGGCATATACTAACTCAATGTTGACAGAAAAGATTCAAGCTTGAAAAAGCCAGTCTACAAAACTTATTGACTATGGCCTGTTCATCTAATGAATTGACATAGATTTAGGAATTTTTGTACTTCATTGGCGCACAATTTAGGTATTCTATTTGAAAGTGCCTTGCTTACCGGCTAATGATTTCTATGATTTATGATTTCCTGTAAGTTGCAAACACTGTTAAGTGATGGACTCGTTTAGGCAGCTTTCAAACTTTAAGAAAAAAATGTATTCTTTAAACAGGTAACCGGTTTTAAATTTGAACGGTAGGTATACATTTAAAAAATAACCTATTAGTCTAGTTGCTAACTTACAAGTCAAAAGTCCTTGAATTCCTTGAAGTATTGAGTGAATAAAAAACATTATTTAGGAAGTCTTAAAAAGAATTCTCTTACAACACATTTTTTTGCTTCTGATTTTTGTAATACCCTTTCGGGTGTACTAGCAACACTCCCTTACAACAAACACCTAATGTATATTAAAATAACTACTGTCATTTCACACCTGAATAAAACTTTTTTCTGTTTTGCTTTCGCCTACTTTTAGGAATTCACTTGTGACGTCTCTGTTGAGGGTGGCAAATCATCACAGCCTCTGCAGTTTTCCTTCACCTTCTACGACCTTGATGGTCATCATGGGAAAATCACCAAGGACGATATCGTTGGCATTGTCTATACGATTTACGAATCCATTGGCAAGTCGGTTGTCGTGCCGCACTGTGGTAGTAAAACGATAAACGTTCGCCTGACTGTCTCACCGGAGGGTAAATCTAAAGCAGCAGCTGCTGCGGCGGCCGCTGCCGCAGCTGCTGCCTCAGCAGGATCAAAGTTCAAAAAGGCAGTTGGCCATTCGACAAGGGATGGCAGCCAACAGACTACACACGGCGGCCATTCAAGACGCCAGCATCGATACAGACCGAGGAAGTTGGTCAAAACCGATGACGAAGATGACGATAGTACAAGTGAAAAGGAAGTGGTGAAAAAGTCCTTTAGTTCTAGCAAAGCCAAGTGCTGTCAACAACAGCAACCACCTGCACCAGCTGAAGTGGAAAACAATTTAGTAGATGCCAGTTGCGACGGGCACGAGAACATCTATGAAAATATGACGAATCTCAAGGAGGAATGCAAGGGCTGTCTGACACAACAACAAAAGTCCGAATTGTACTTGAAGCAGGCTTCTACACGAGTAAAGATGCTACGTAAAGCTCGGAAACAAAAGGTAGATACATATCCTGATTGGTGTTGTTTTGATGGTTGTGGATGTTTGTTTTGTGTTTTTTTTTAATTTGGTTCTGTTGCTCCTTCTGTTGAGTTTTTTTTTTCTTTATTTTTATTTGTAGTTTATTTATTTTTTGTTTTGTTTCTTTTTTTCGTATAATTTAGTACCAGGACCACTGTCACGAATCCCGTCAAAGAAGTCTCTCTGTTGGAAATGAGTCGTGTTGGAAAATGCGTGCGAATAATTCTGTTAAAACACTGTCACACCAACAACAACAGTTACAAGAACATAAATCACAAGAACAACAGCAGCAAAATCATACAGACAACACACATACAAGCCCAGCCGATCAGGATGCTGTTGATGGCATTGGGGTGGTTGGTAACACAAGTGGTGACCAAAGTGCTCAGGCTCAGGTTAATAATACATCAAACGCAGCAACACCAGAGTGCTGGAATAATGCATTGAATCGTAATGATTTGATTGATATCATTCGAGAGAGTATGGAGAAAAATCGACTGTGTTTTCAATCGAATGGGTAAGGATATACGTATATCGATGCAGATAAATCCCCTGACATCTTTCTTTGATTTCCGTTTTTCTTTACTTTCATTTCGGTTTGTTCTCTGTATATTTTTTGTTTGCGCTTTGAAATGTTGCTTTATATGTAAACGCAGTATCAACTGGCAATCGTTACAACCCCTCTGCATGTGGTGATGCAGCCAAGTGTGATGAAGAAGAGTCTGCCAATTTCAGCTGCTTTAAATAATATTTGTAAGTGTACGTGTTCTTTTTCGCACAATTATTGCCATCTCTGGATTTTTTAATGTCGTTTTCCATTGGTTTCACTCGGGGATCCACTCATTCTGAAATCCAATGGAACAGCAAAACTGCTTCTGAAAGAATCCACAAAAGTATTGGTGAAATGCCAAAAAATAATCTACGGCTGCTGTCAGTTGACTTGTAATAAATACATAAATTGCACTTGTGTGAGTGCTTCTTAAGTGGATTTAGACTTCAAATCGAGAATCGAATTTCTCTTCTCAGAATCATCAGAAGAGTATTTTTGGTGCAAATGGAACGGCATTTTTTCGATTCCGGACTCTCCCGGACGCTTCTTATTGTCCAATAGAAAACGACATAATATTTAGTCTTCCAACAAGGGGCACAAGTGCTGTGAGTTATTTTTTGGGCATTGGATGCTACCATACATAATTATGTATCAATGTGTTTCCAGTTTTGTAAATTTGCATACACTCAACACTTTAATGTCGTTTTCCATTGGGACAAAAAATCAATCTTTTTTTTGATCTAAATCACTTTTCGCGTTCCATTGGAAAAAAAAATCAATCTTTTTTTCGATTCGGAGCACTTTTTGCAGATCTCGATAATTTTTCAGATTTACACATACTGCCACAAATACCCACAGCTGTTTCACGTCATTGAAAGAAGTTTGCTTTGAAAACAAATGCGCAAAGTTTCGTGAAAAGCAAAATAAAGAAATACATAAAAAGCAATTGATATAATGTTGGAGGAATTATTATCTTTATTGTCTTCCTCATCATGTGGAAACTACGATTCACCGAAACTACTCCATTTGTGTCTACAACAGGGGAAACATTTTTCAAGTCGATATCCATAGCTGATTTTTGCAAAAGCAAATGCAATTTGAACAGCTGATATAGCTGTCAAATACGCACTAATCCATTCACAAAAGCAGATCAATTTCGTTGCGTGTTCCATGAACCGCGATAAATCTGAGATCTGAAAAAGATTTTTGGTGGTCCCAATGGAAAACGACATAAGACCACATTTCATTCACTTGAACTTGGTTTTTGGTCACAAAGATTTCGAGTATTACCTGTCTAGATGCAATTTTTATTTTGAGGCTACTTCAATCTGAGAGTTCCAGCTGAGAATCTTACGAATTCAAATTGTCAACACATAAGATAATTTTAACTTTCTTTTTGGCTGGCCTGTAAATTTTGCTAATTTGCTAATGCATTGAAAGGTGTTAAGTCACAGTTCCCCGATTCACAATTAGCTAGCGCCCATCGCAGGGCTTCAGCTTAATTGTGAACTTGTGCTGAGTCAAATAAGGTCTCTCTTCTCAGTTTTTTCTTTGGAATTCGGAACTTGGAACTATTATGCAAGAGATTCTGACAACCGCGCATCTGTGTGAAAGAAACCCACATTTTTATGACGATTAATAAGCATTCTCAGGACGGTTATAAATATACTTTCGGATAATTGTCCAACAATTTCGAAAGGTTGCGCATTGGAAAAGGTGTAATTTCTCTTTGAACCACTGCCAACCCCAAAAAGAGTGTATTCTCCGCCCTATTTAATGTCTTTATCTAAGTTGTACTTGCGGCTTAAAAATGAGAACGTATTCCAAGTTTCCCAAGATCTCTCTTTCAAATTATTTGCTTTTATCCTTCTTTTGCTAACTTCCTTTTCTCGCAACCCATAGCCTCTGAAAACACTTGAAATTATCTGACTTCTGTATTTTTTTTCATTTTAGAAAACCCCAAGCAAATGTGAGCCCCATCCGACATCGACAGCGTTCAAATACGGTTTCGAAAATTCCCACCAGCACGACCAACAACATCATCAACAGCAACAGCATCACATCTACCAACAACAATACCGATCCTACAGCCATGCTGCAGCATCATCCGCCGCAGCAGCAGCACGACGGAAACAACCACAGTCACCACCATCTTCAACCGCACATTCCTATCTACCATCAACAAATGGCCATTAATCCGGCCGTCCTGGCCGCCCAAAATGGCATCGTCCACAGTAAAATGAACCTTTGTGGCTATGATTCTTTTTTACACGCGACAATATGCGGCGGTGGAGCTAGCCACTCTCCACCGCCAGCCGGACATGTGCACGCACACCCAGTGGCCACCGTCCAACCAATCATGGCCACTTCACCAAAAATCTACGTTAACAACCAGATCAAGACCAGCAAGATACTCCGTAACGGAGGCCACCATAGTCAACAGCATTCGCCACAGCTTCACGGCTACCACCGGCTATCGTCTGGCACCCATAGTGCTGCGAAATTGAACATCTCACTGCTAAACGCACTTAGTCCGAATCTCACCAGTCAAGAGAAATTCCACCAGACCATTGATCACGTAGAAAAGTGGCTGTCAGAACGTGACCGAAAGCTGTTGAAAAACGCCGCCGCTAGTATCGACGAGAAATGCAAGAAGGACTTCAAGAACTATGACAATTTATTGTTTGCCAAGTTGACAGAGAAGCTGCAACAGCAACAACAACAGGAATCAGCAGCATCAGGACGTGGCAGTGGAAACAAAGAGAACATCCGCCGGATGCACAATTCTCAGAATCAAAATTTGAAAATGCATCATCATCGTCGCAGTCAGCAGCAGCAGTCGGTGATAGTGGCACCAGCTACCCCACAGACAAGCACCAGCGGAAGTAGCGGTAGCAACTCGGAAAAGTTGTTGAATAGCAGCAAGTATGTGACGTTAATTCCAATCAATGGAGATCCTTTAGAATGTGAGAATTTGCTGCATCAAACCTCAGACGAGGAATCTACAACGGTGCCACGTACACCGTCTCCGCCAAATGTGGCAACTGTGGGCGGTGAAGAAGGTCGGAGTACAAGCAGTTCGTCGTCCTTAATACACAGATACGTGCATGAGCACATTCATCATCATTATCATCATTTTGAAAATAAGGATGAATAAAATAGGCGATGCGAGTGTTGAAAAAAAAACTATTTATTTGACAGTTTGAAAGTAAAGCTTGACAGTTGTTGTTATGAGATGGGGCAGTGGAAATTAACGGGTATTTGTATGCTTTTTGTAATATGTATGTGCTTTATGTGAAGTGGTTTGTTTTTTAGCTGCAAGTCGAAGAATTTGGTTGACATGTGTCAGATTTTTTTTTTGTCGTGTGTCAGCTTTATGAGCGCAAAATAAGGAAAGTGGTGAAACGCAAGTTACTTTGGCAGGAATATTCAACAAGGCACTGAATCAAATCAAAAACCATTTATATGGTTGTTTAAATTTGTTTTCGCGTTCCATAAATTTCAAAAAAGCCAATTAAATAATTTTATGACTCTTACCATCTCACAAAGAAATTATAACGAAATTTTGCATACATGTTTGAAGAATTTCGAATTGTATATTATACAACAACTACGCTCTACTTGACACTTCGAGACTCGCAGTAGTTGTTGTAATAAGTGTGCTGAAAATCCTACTTTACTTTGCTTTGCTGAGATCGAAGCTCAAAAAAACACGCCTATTGACGGCTGTACGGATTTTAGTAAGCATTTTTTGAAGTATCCGTCAGGCGCATGATTCGTGTGTCATTTTTTTTATAAAAAACCGCAATTTAGAAAGGCACTTCCAGTATATTTTATTGTAGAACAGAGTTGGAATTCTAAGTGAGTTCATAAAAGGTTCGTTCGGGTACTTTTTTGCAAACGTAAAATTATTAAAAATTTGCTAAGAAACTGTGCGAATGCGACCACGTACTGAGAAAATTTAAAAAAATGAGAGAGAAATGCATTTCCCCTCTTTTCATTTTTTCGTAATTTTCTACTCGCCGAATTTCGACTTACTGAAAAATGAAAAATGAAAACTGACGACTAATGTCGTTTTCCATTGGGACCACTAAAAATCTTTTTCAGATCTCGGATTTATCGCGGTTCATGGAACGTGCAACGAAATTGATCTGCTTTTGTGAATGGATTAGTGCGTATTTGACAGCAAAATCAGCTGTTCAAATTGCATTTGCTTTTGCAAAAATCAGCTATGGATATCGACTTGAAAAATGTTTCCCCTGTTGTAGACACAAATGGAGTAGTTTCGGTGAATCGTAGTTTCCACATGATGAGGAAGACAATAAAGATAATAATTCCTCCAACATTATATCAATTGCTTTTTATGTATTTCTTTATTTTGCTTTTCACCAAACTTTGCGCATTTGTTTTCAAAGCAAACTTCTTTCAATGACGTGAAACAGCTGTGGGTATTTGTGGCAGTATGTGTAAATCTGAAAAATTATCGAGATCTGCAAAAAGTGCTCCGAATCGAAAAAAAGATTGATTTTTTTTTCCCAATGGAACGCGAAAAGTGATTTAGATCAAAAAAAAGATTGATTTTTTGTCCCAATGGAAAACGACATAAGTGACAGCTCAAAAGTTTGACAAGTAAAACTCTATTTATTTTCGTCTTCAACGATGTCGGAGGAATAAGATGTAATCTAATATTCTCCTAGAACATATCAGCGCATTCAAAATGATAAGTTTAATAGGTATTAAGCTTATAAAAATTGCAACTCCAACTTATTTTGTAGATGCTGCATTTTACGATAATGTTAAAATGACATTTGTTAAACTTTTTGTAAGAAAACCGATCAGGTACTTCTCTTGAAATTGTTAGATTTCTCTCTCGATTTTTGAAATTTGAAGTTTTTCATTTTTCTATGCTGAAAGTACACGAACGAACCTAAAGAGTTTAAAATATTTTGAATCATGTCAATCGCAGCTGTCATTTTGAACATTTTTCGACTGTAGATTTACATTGGTCGCGTTCCACTGCCCGACTAGCAGCATGTCAAACTCCATATAAAAAAAATTTATATTTCACCATTTGCGCTAGACGTCTAGCTCTTTTTGTGAAATACCCCTTTCAGGGAAATTTCTCAATCTATCGCAAAATTACCCGCTGCATTGGGAGAAACAACTAAAAAAAAACGACCTGTCAAAGGAAATCGTTCAAACGTTTGTAAAATAAAATTAACAGCTAGGTTCCAGAATCCGAGCGAAATGAAATCGAAATCGAAATTTCAAATCGAGTGAGTTCGATTTTAGTGTTCCACATTTCCACCGATTTACTAATATCAAACATTTAGAGGACAATTGGCGTTTTAAAAAACCGTTTTAGGCGCTTGGCGCGTTCTCTTAAATAACGGCGAAAAAAAGGTGGTACAAATAACTAATGTTTGTTGCGCGTTGCACAACATTGGAAGGCACTTTAAGCTAGGAAATGAAGAAAGTTTTGAGGTGGGGAACGACACAAGTGAAATTGAAGAAGCAACGAATTTACAGAAAAAATCAATGAAGCCATTCAAATAAGAAAACATATTGCGAATGGTATACTCTTTATTTGAAAAGGTTATAAAAGTGCAGTATTCTTAGGCTTGTCCCTTAAATTATACATATATTTTAATAAATTTATGGAGATAATTATTATTATACATTTTCAATGCACCTGTCGTCTGCTTTTCACTATTTCACACTGATGGATATGATCGATTTGAAATCACTTTCAAATCGATAAAATCGAATTGTGGAACCTCTCAATTTCACTTTGTTTGAATTTCGAAAAATTTGAAATCGATATCGATAAAAGTGAAATGTAGAACACCAAATTTCACTTTTGGATCGATTTCGACTTTGTTTCGAGTGAAAGTGAAATGTGGAACCTAGCTGTAAATACGAAACCGAGTATGTGGAATTGTGATAAAATTGTTAATATGGCAAGAAAAATAGCAATTCAGATCGTATATTGTATCATTTCTTTGATTATAGTGTGGAAATAATTAGTGTTAATTGTCACTTTGCCGCTGGCGCTAGGGTTCTAGCGCGAACGTTCCTTCATCTGGGATATTTTGTGCTAGACATCTAGCGGGCAGTGGATCGCGGCCATTGAACAAATAAACAATACTTAATAAGAGTTTTCAGTATCAAAATGATTTATTAGGTCAATTTAATGTTGCTTATATTGTTCAAACTCTTTAAGTCAAACCCCTGAATAAATTGCAGGCCTTTGGGTTTCCGTTGAAAATACTATGACACTGCCTAGGAATTTCCAGACAAATTGTCAATCTGCACATGCCAACCAAATCCACCTTTTCTAAGAGAAAATGCTAACCACAATGTACGCAAATGAATAAATGACAGTTGCATAATTTCTTTTTATTTTTTTAAGGAACAAACTAATAAAATAATTTATTTATGTATTACAATTTTATTTTATAATAATAATAAACATTTCTTACCTCTTTTTTTAACTTATATTTAATAACTTTAAACTACGTTTTGGTTGCACTTTAATTTGTATACATATTGACAGACAATGCTCTTGGTTTTTTTCTATTAAAAAACCTTTAAAATAAACTACGAAATTTGAATACAAATTGTAAAAGAAAGCTTTTTTTTATAGCAACTACAAGAAAACAATGTGTACAATTTAAAACAAAAATGCTTGATAATAATAAATATGATTTAAAATTAAAAAAGAGTTCAATGTTTATAGGTATGCATATCGGATTGATCCGTCAAACAAAATACTCGTGCAAGGCAAACTTGCAAACAATACTTCCAACTTAAATGTATATGTAGCTTCTTGCACGGAAAACTATTATATAGCATTACAATGAGCTTATAATTTCTTAAATGAAAACTTAAGAACTTTCCTACATTATTTGGTATAATATAATTTCGCAATCCTGTATGCGCAATGAAAGATAAAATTATAAAATGTTAAATGTAAAGAAAAAACAAAAACAGAAAATATGAAAACATGTTGTGAATAAAAAGTTTATATATATAAATAGATATTTAATGTAAATTATATGTAGAAAATTTTATTTCATTACAAAATACATATTAAATTAATTTTTTTTATATTTCTTACTACAAGACAACTGACTCAATTAATGTAATTATTTTTTTTCTACAGTGCATTTTTTTATTTGTAATATCTATTTCTATTTAATTTTTATTTTTAACAAGATAAAATAACAAAACTTGACTACACTTTGCTATAAATCTGAAATAGTTAATTAATACTTTTGTGTTTAAATAAAAGACTGATTTCCAATTTACCAATATAAATACTTTGTTTTTTTTTGTATATTTTTTGTGTAAAGAGGGTGTATAGGTCAAAGTGGAGATGTTAAGTTTTTTTTCCACTGATTAGTTAAATTAGAGAAGAAGCTTTGACTTTTTTACTCAAAGCCTTTCAGGAGTAGTTTTCGATCCAAAATCAAAACTTATTAGATAAAATTGAGTTATGGACGCACGTTCTGATTACAATATAGCAGCGAAATATTCAATTCATCAACGGGTCACTTTTACACTGGCCGATCTTGGGTTATCATTATAAGAAGTAATAGGTGACTACAGAATAGGGAACTACTTTGTATTTTATTTTGAATTTAATTAGAATCTCTGTACAACTCAAGACTCGCGGTATCTATTCATGTGATAAATGCCAATATAAATTATGAAACAGAAATCAATCTATTGACAATCTCAAACAGATGTCACGACTTCGCAGGCGACTTGTCTAGATTTTTCTCTCAGATACAGATCAGTCTATACATTTATTGGCCGCAGTGGCTTAGTGGTTAGTATGTTGGACTACTAAGCGAGGGGTCCCACGTTCGAATCCCGAAAAAAAAAACAATTCCAACTTAAGGTTTTTTTCCACTGCATCACCTCTCGCGAACGTCTGACATCCGAGAGTATAACTGTCAAGAAAAAGCTTCTCAATTGCCCGTTTTGGTCTCGGCATAAAATTGTAGATCCCTTCCATTCGTCCCAAAAATGAAAAACTCTCACAAAACGAATGGGTGTGAGAAGCTAGGCCTAGGGTGCCTACGGACCTGTTGCGCCATCTATTTTTTTTTTTTATTTTAGTCTGTACATTTAGAAGTTTATGGGCTGGATAAAGAGTCTGGCAACCAAATATGAATTAACATCAGAAACGTTACTGCGATGGGAAAACGTCAATTTCTAGAACAGCAACAAGTTTAAAATCAGTATTATAGTCGTTTGCTCAACCTGGACACGCCATCACATTGAAAAAGCACAGAACACATTGTCAAGTCACATCTTAGTTTCATCGAAAATATATTGTGCGGAAAACGCTTTGAACTCTTATTTGAATATAAAATCTCTGTTGTATAAAAAAATCACATAGGTAATGTGAACAGTACTTTTTGTATATCTTTCGACATTTCTGTTCCTCTACTTTCTATGTCCATACCGATTTTAGCATTTCTGATAAGCAACCATGTTACCTGGTTGTCAAAATATGCTCTCTCAGATTTTTACTCTTGACGACTCAGAGTGCTCGGTTTATACTGAGCTTATATAGTGCGCTCTGATCATGCTCTGAGTCTGAACTAAAATAGAAACACAAATTGAGAACAAATCAAAAAAAAGGAAATTCAGAGAAAAAGAAATATAGAAGTTACTTAAAGCATATGCTCCAAGATAATCGACAATCCAATCGTGTAGGTATGTGTAAATAATAGCAGCCTGTAAGCTGTAATATAGTTTTTTTTTATTCCTAAAGGCATCTGAAGTTGCTACCACTTTTGACAGAAGTTTCTATATAAGCTATTGAAAAAAGGGGATTAAGTCGTAACTCATCTGCCAAATTTTGTGATGCAGGTATTTCTCACTACCAGAAACCATCAACCATGCACATTTTCGCTCTAAGAAAACAGCTTTCAGCGATTACCTATAGTGTTTACAAACAAAACTATGTACATATTTGCATTCACTCTGAAATCGGTTAAAAATAGATCAAAAGAGCGAGAACTCAAACTTTCAGTAGTTCCAAAGTTCGGTATCTCTTAAACGCTATTCCTCACTGTTTTCCAATGCATTTTTTTGAGTGTATTTCAACCGAAAAAAAAAACATCAACATAGCTAGTCTAAAATTAATTTGTCGGGTCTTTCTATATCTACAAAGGTACTCTCAGTTCGAGAAAGATAAATCTCTTAGTTGTTCCTATACCGTCTTCGTTGATATACCTAATATTTCAGTCTTGCCGTTCCGGTGCTGTTGACCGTTGATTACGCAAAAGTTTTCGTGCAAAAGAATAACAAGAGAATTGTTGTCTTAAAACAATGACAAATTCGACAAATTGTCCGGTTTGTGGAGTAGCCGCAACATTAAAATGTGCCGGTTGCAAAAGTGTCGTCTATTGCGGCAAGGATCATCAGAAAATTCACTGGAAAAAGGGTCACAAGGCCGAGTGCAAGTGTTATGAGGTGACTTATGAACTCACACTACAAATCAATGTGCCAATTCCTTAAATGTCAAGATTTCGATCAATTTAAAGTGCATTGTCAAGTAGATGGCGCTGTTATATATTGAATTCCTTTACGTCGTACATCTATTTGATTTAGTTAAATCGTTGTGCTATTTTGGGTGGAGCACGTGCTTCGTTCTGTGGGGTAAATGGACTGAAAATAATAGACATATTGCAGTTGGGCGGTTGCGAAAACAGGGGGTTTTCTAAGAATAACATTTCGAGCAAATGTTTCTTGTATGCGGAACAACATAATCTATTTTCGTTGTGACAGAAGCAACGATAATTTCAGACGAATTTTATTTTACCCACATGATCTTTATCACTGATTTCCATGGTTTACAACGGGTAGTGGGTAAAATAAAAACATCTTTTATGTCAATTGCGAAAGTAATTTTATGACGTTCAAATGACAGCTTATACACATGGTTGATGCTATACGTTTCCGAAATTTGCTTCGTTTAGTGCTTTGGGTTGGCCATCGATCCATAAACGTCGATTGAAAAACTGGACGATTGAAAAGACAATCAAAATTCACGCATATGTCAGTTACCCGCTGTCAGACAAAACAAATAATGGCGTTTTTCATTGAAGATCCGAGAGAATTGCCCCGAAGTTCAGAATTGCTCTTTTCAATGAAATTCGTTGGAGCACTTTTGCAACACCATATCCATATGTGTGATTAGATTTTCTGTTGTTACTTGTTTTCTTCAATAAATATGAATGTTTTAATAGGCCAAATCAATATATTTTAATTTTAGTTTACATTTTGCACACATAATTGTATCTTTTCGGATCACAAGTGAAAAAATTTGTTTCTAATAACACAACAAACATTTCAATGTGACATTTTGCTAGTGTGTGCTGGTGAGTTCAGGGCAATTCTCTCAAAATATTCCGGACACTTCTGTCGTGTTAAGAATTGACCTGGAAGTGCACTTTTTTTTTCAGTGAAACATAAAATACATAGAAAGAGCACTTCTAGATTTCATATTTTCATAGAAAGGGCAATTATTTTCCTCAATCGAAAACGCCATTAGAGTTTTGATTCAATTGTGTGAAATTTCGTTTGTAAATTTGGTTGACAATTTCATTTGTATGGTTTTGACGTTAACGAGCCTAGTCCAAAAACATATCAAAATACAAAAAATTGTAAAAATTGTTCTTCAAATTGAATCCCGAGCCACGAAACATTTTTGCCTTCATCTTTATCCTATTAACGTATTTTTGTGTGTTCTTATTTTTTTCTGGTGTAGACTCATAATCTTGCTCAATTTGTTTGCCGATCTGAAAAGACCACGTTATTCTTTGTATAAATCTCATTTTAATTTTGGATTTGCTTTTCGTAATTATGTTCCTGTCTGTGTTTTAATGTAAAATGCCAGAACTTTTATGTCACTTCCAGGTAGCAGTAAACGATATACTTGGCCGCCATTTAATAGCTACACGTGACATAAGAAGA
This sequence comes from Cheilosia impressa, assembly GCA_948293265.1. Taxonomy (NCBI): domain Eukaryota; kingdom Metazoa; phylum Arthropoda; class Insecta; order Diptera; family Syrphidae; genus Cheilosia; species Cheilosia impressa. The sequence continues at coordinate 42,443,146 of OX411881.1, forward strand.
GGGGAATTAATTCTTCGCGAGCAGCCGTTCATTTATGGTCCGAAGGTAGCAAGCCACCCACTCTGTCTTGGTTGCCATCGAAAGTTACAGGATCCACCGCCTGGTGAAACCAACTTCTACAAATGCAGTCGTTGCTCGTGGCCGTTATGCGGAGCGCAATGCGAAAAGTCCCCTCACCATGAAGAGGAATGCCAGCTAATGGCTGAAAAGAAGTTTGGTTGCAAGATTGACTACAGCAAGGCACCGAAAAAGGAGTCAGCCTATTGTGTTATCCTGCCGCTGCGATGCATTCTGATGAAAATGAAAAAACCAGAGGCGTATAAACGGCTCATGGAGCTAGAGGACCATCTCAATGAACGCATTGATACACCCTATTACAATGTCTTGCGAGCCAATCTCATAACATTTATAAAGACAATACTTGGTTTCAAAGAGTTGGAGGAGACTGAAATACTTCGCATTGCTGCCACCTTGGACACCAATTCTTTCGAGATCCGTCAACCGTCGAGGCAGATTAAGGTAAGAGGGCTGTATCCCAAGGCGGCGATGATATCTCATGACTGCATTTCAAATGCCCGACATGCCTTCGATGAAAACATGCAGATTCTATTCTTGGCTAAGACAGCCATTAAAAAAGGCGAAATCATAGCCACTTCGTATACGCAACCTTTGAAGAGCACACTCCTGAGGCGTTTACATTTACGCCAGGCAAAGTGCTTTGACTGTGCGTGTCGTAGATGTGTTGACCCTTGGGAAATGGACAGCTTTGCTGGAGCAATTTTGTGTTCGAAGTGCAAAGTTGGAAAGGTAAGCTAAAAGTGGGTTACAATTTTTTAGACCATATATATTAAATTTTTGTGTGCTTTTAGATAGTTTCAACGAATCCGTTGGACAATGCGGCAGTTTGGAAGTGCCTACTCTGTCCGCACGAGATACCGTCTAAACAAATCATTTGGGGCAACAATGCCATGACAAAGGAGATTGATTCCTTGGACAAAACGTCACCGCGTCAATTTGAGGAATTTCTTCATCGGTACCGCGACACACTGCATGAAAAAAACACTCATGTGCTTCAGGTCAAGTATGCGCTCACGCAGCTGTATGGAAATGTGCAGGGATTCTATATGCACGGTGAGTTCGTTAAAATTTAAACCATTTCCAAAACAACAGTTTTTCTTTTGTTCCGCAGAATTGACAGATGCAGCGGTGAAAAGAAAACTCGATCTTTGTCAAGAGCTCTTGGAGATTGCTGATCTTTTCGATCCTGGATGGAGTATTTTCCGTGGCAATCTACTGCTGGACTTGCAAGAGGTAATGGTTATTCAGGCGAAGAGGGATTATGCTAAGGATCTTCTGACAATTTCGGGCACTCAGGTAATGCTTTAAAAGTTGGTTTATCTAATATTTGATTGACTTGATGGGTGTGTTTGCAGGATAAACTTCAAGAAGCAATGGATATGCTGAAGGAAGCTGTTGAAATACTGAAGTTCGAACCAGAAATGAAAGAAATATTACAAAAGAAAACTGAAGCCCTGAGAAATGACTTGGACATGGATTAAGACTGTCTTACAGCTTGGGGAAGCAAAGTCTCTATAGCTTACAGAGGATGTTGAGTGACCTATTTTTTTTTTTTGTCGGTACTGTTTTAATAAACGAAATATTTACCTAAGGATTTGTTTCTTTTGAATAATGAGGTGTTGAGTACAGAAAAAGGAGGACCAAAACGAACGCCTAGTTTCAAACAACTTCGATTTTAGTTATGTTACACAAGCGAAATTTAAGTATGAATCATATAAATCATGAGACCCCCAACTAGCAATCCTCTTGCCGCTGGCCCCCTTAAATTTTTTAAATGCCGCCATTTTGTTTTCGCATAGGTGTTACATTAATAGGGATGTTCCTCTACTTTAAAATTTTACGAATTTTTACTAAATGCCGTTCATTAACTCGAAAAATTCCTATAAGAGAGCGTCATCAAGAGAACACGATATTACCTCCATCTGAGAATCTTACGAGTTTTTACTCCACAAATTTCATGGTGTTAGAACTGGAAAAGCTGTCAGTCACCTGACAATTAACAGATAATTTGAAATATTAGGTCCGTTCCTTTACTTTTGTAGTAAAATAGAAAAGACTGTCAAAATGGCAGTGGTGGGGATAAATTCTCTCACGGAGAGAGACACTTACGAAAAAGTTATGTGGTTTTCCATTGGGACAAAAAATCAATCTTTTTTTTGATCTAAATCACTTTTCGCGTTCCATTGGGGAAAAAAATCAATCTTTTTTTCGATTCGGATCACTTTTTGCAGATCTCGATAATTTTTCAGATTTACACATACTGCCACAAATACCCACAGCTGTTTTACGTCATTGCAAGAAGTTTGCTTTGAAAACAAATGCGCAGTGTCGTGAAAAGCAAAATAAAAAAATACATAAAAAGCAATTGATATAATGTTGGAGGAATTATTATCTTCATTATATTCCTCATCATCTGGAAACTACGAATCACCGAAACTATTCCATTTGTGTCTACAACAATCCATAGCTCATTTTTGCAAAAGCAAATGCAATTTGAACAGCTGATTTTGTTGTCAAATAAAGCACTAATCCATTCACAAAAGCAGATCAATTTCGTTGCATGTTCCATGAGCCGCAATAGATCTGAGATCTGAAAAAGATTTTTGGTGGTCCCAATGGAAAACGACATAAGGGGACGCTTTTGTAGTAAACTACGAATAATGACAGATACAAAATTCAAAAATTCAAAAAAGTGCTACGAAAAGTCGTTAAAATTTCGTATAAACTCGAAGAGTTTGCTAATTTAATGACAAAATTAGTTGAATCATCTCCCTAGCGATGAAAGTGATTTGAAATTATTTGAACTTCTTTTTTATGTACCTATCTGGATTAGTTTGTACTGATTGAACTACAAGCATTAGAGAAGAGGAAAAAGCGACAGGGCAGTTACGAATTTACGAATTTGGAGGCGATTGTCCTTTCTTATTCTTTACAGCAAAGTACAATTTCGTCGCGATTTTCAAATTGAATCTAAGGAGAACATTCAATTTAATTTTGCCGCCTTTTGATACCATTTTAATAATGTCGTTTTCCATTGGGCAAAAAGAAGTGTCCGGGAGAGTCCGGAATCGAAAAAAAACACTTCTGAAACCGTTCCATTGGCACAAAAAATACTCTTCTGGTGATTCTGAGAAGAGAATTTCGCTTCTCGATTTGAAGTCAGAATCCACTCAAGAAGCACTCACACAAGTGCAATTTATGTATTTATTACAAGTCAGCTGACAGCAGCCGTTGATTATTTTTTGGCATTTCACCAATACTTTTGTGGATTCTTTCAGAAGCAGTTTTGCTGTTCCATTGGATTTTAGAATGAGTGGATCCTCGAGTGAAACCAATGGAAAACGACATAAGCAATAAATAATAACAAATGCACTCATATGTCAAATAGGACAACAAATTTCAAACCAGCTGTTCATTGAAAGGTGACTGACAGCTTTTTCAATTCTACACCTAGAAATTTGTTGAGTAAAAAATTCGTAAGATTCTCAGTGGAGGTGTAATAGCTTGCTCTCTCGATGACGCTCTCTTTTACGAATTTTTCGCGTTAAGGAACGACATTGAGTAAAATTCGTACGAATTAGTACAAATTCGTTAGATTTAAAAGTAAGCGAACAGACCTATTGTTGTCCTATTTGACATACGAGTGCATATGTTTTCATATCCTGCGTATTAAAATGGTATCAACAGGCGGCAAAATAAAATTAAATGTTCTCCTCAAGATTCTTTTTTAAAATGAAGATGAAATTCTTCCTGGCTCCATGTAATTTTAATGTTTTTCCTCTTCTCGAACGATTTTAGTTCAATCAGTACAAATTCTTCCACAAACACGGATTCATGAAAAAAAAGTTTGATTAAATCCGAACCATGTTCATCGCTTCGTATAATGAATGAATGAATCAACTATAATTTTGTTAATCTTCGAGTTTATTAGAATGTTTAAACAACTTTTCTAACCAATTTTTTTAATTTTTTATTAAAAAGCCCACAAGTCCCATTACTCCATACTCTTACCAAATACGTTATTTGATAAACATCACTTTTCAGTTCTCAAATGCTTTTATCCTGTTTTTGCTGTTTAATTATAAACTTTTCAGTATTTTTTTATTGTACTAACATTAATATCAGTAGTTTTCCTACTACGTTCTTTTGTTTTTTTCTTCTGCTTATTTGGCAATAATGTGGTATTCGATGGACGCTCTCAGAACACTTTTTTTTTGCTCTTAGGGCAATTTTTATGTTCGTTTGGTACAAAAAAAAAAAAAACAGTGCACTCCGGGAGTGCCGACAGAAGTGAAAACTTGAACAACTCTACGTGTATTTTTTGAATCGTCAGGCAATATTTTGTTGAGCAGGAAATACTTTTAAATGAAGTGTTTTCCAGTTCATTACTATAAACTACTACTACAAAAACCATAGGTACTAGGTACCTACAATTTTCATTTTCGTTTAATGCGCTATTGTATACCCAGTGGCGGACTAAGGGGGGGGGCGGTGGGGGCGGTCCGCCCCGGGTGGCAGACTAATAGGGGGTGCCATCAGTAACAGAAAAATAACTTTGCACACTACAAAAAATAAAAACACAAATAAAACAATAAATTTGTTTCCCAAATACCTACCTATATATATGTGCGCATGAATTTCGTTACTGGCCTATTCTCTTAATATAAGTAATATGGAAATAAAATATTTATCGCCCAAGAGCAACAACCAAGCATTTACCAAGCGTCGCAGTTCTGTGTTCAGTTCTTTTTTGAAGATTTTGTGAAGATAGTTTCAACTCTTGAACTCCTTTGTGATAATGAAAAGGAAAATTTAGATACAAGAGGTGCTGCAACCATACTCTTATCTGCTGTATGCGACTTTACGTTTTTATGTTATCTTTCATTCTGGTTCGATATTTTGGAAGAAGTTGATTCAGCACAGAAATACTTGCAAAAATCCGGGCTCACTCTAGAAAAAAGTGTAATAAAACTTAAGGCACTAGCGAGTTTTCTTCGTGAACACCGTGATGAATCCGTGAAAAAGGCCGTAATATACGCAAGAGAACAATGCACCGAGCTAGAAATTTCAATTGAAAGGCGGGGAAGAAGAAAAAAGAAGAAAATTATGCCAGGCGAAAAGGCTCAAGATGCTGGTTTGGACGTTGGAAGAGGAAACACGAAGAGCCATGTTAGAATGCCAGGATACATTTTATACTGAACTTGTGCATCGATCTAAGGCCATGGAAGATATTGCGTCAGTTTTCTCAGCTCTTCAACCGAAAATATTGCTGTATGGAACGGAAGAAGAACTGCGGGCTGTGGTTCCAATGCTTACCTCGACATTTACAGAACTCTTTACCGAGTCTGTCATTGGCGATGAGAATTTATTTAACAATTTGCGTCTCAGTGGCATCGTGTGAACGAAGCTTTTCCAAATTAAAATTAATAAAGACTTATCTAAGATCAACGATGAGCCAAAATAGGTTGACTAATTTGGCTATACTTTCAATCGAAACGGAGCACACAAAAAATATAGATTTTAATGATATAATCGAAACATTCAGTACAATAAAAGCTCGTAAGCACCTTTAAATAAAATATTTGTTCGTGTTTTTTTCTTAAATTTTTCAAGGTTTGTAAGCTTGCTTTACCGCCCCGGGTGTCACTGCCTCTTAGTCCGCCACTGTGTATACCTACATGAAAAATAAAGCATACTAGCTAATACCCGCGACTTTATCTGCGTAGAATTAGTATTTCGAGTAACTCATAAAAATATTTATATCAATCGGGTCTAAAATTTTCGATGTTAGGACAACTGTCAACAAAACTGTTTTGAAATAACATAACAGCGCCTTACTATCCGATTTCCCCACAAAATTTTGAAAATTCCTTCTTAGATTCCTATGACTGTAACTCTCTTCCATAAACTAACTATTAAATTTAAAAGTAATTTTTCGCCAAAAACAACAAACGAAAACAGACTCAATAATAATTATAGGAACAAAAACATTTTATTTGAGCGAATGAATTTTTTCCTTTATTATTATTTATATTGATTACATTCGTTATTACGCAATTTGTAGAATATGAACATGATTGTATTCGTTGTGAAATAAAACAACGAATTTAAACTCTTAGAAAGAACGCATCCATCAGCAGACAGAAATCACCAAACACACAAACTATCGGTCAGTGTTCTTAGACGTCTCTCTTTATTTTTCCCACGAAGCGTATTAATTGTTCCCTTTTCACTAAACTCAAATTCCCTCGATTTTTTAATGAAACAAACCGTACTTTAAAAGTAAAATTTGTATTGTTCGGAAAGAAAATCACATTAAATTATTCTTCAGTATAAAAATCGCAGTTTTCAAATATTATAATGCATTTTTTTGTACTAGAAATTGTTGCTAGAGGAAAATCTCCTTTTTATGTACATTTAGTGCGTTGATATTCATGGTGAATTGTAGTTTGAATGTTTTCTAGTCAAATTGTTGATATTCACACAATTTTGATGTTTTTCATTTGACGCATGGAAAGCTTTTCGGAAATCGTAATTCCCACAAAAAGGTAGAAATACTACTATGTAGGAACACTGCTGAGTGTCATTATTTTTTTTACTTCTCCCGCCAATTAGAATTTCTTTTTTTGCTGCTTCACACGTATTCACAGATAGGAAATTTAAGAGAGAATTTTCTTTACAAAATTTGAGGGGTGAATCGGGTAGGTGCGCGGGAGCTGACGGTCTATTTAATACTTAGTTTATGGTAGGAACACGCTGAATTCACACGTATTCACAGATAGTAAATTGCGAGCGGGAGGGAGGGGCTTATATTGAAAAAAATTGCGGGGGGAATCGGTGAGAGGTGAGACGTAGTAAAGCTGTCAGTGGATTTCATATTTATTTCATGCTCTCTTCGGCCGTTGACTCTCTTTCGAGGCGGCTTTTGTGCTACGGCTACGGCGCTACGGGCATTATGAATGAAAGATTATTTTTCCCTGAATCATAGTTTGTACACAACTGCGTAGTTGAAATTGTATGTGTAAGATTGGTTGAGTGTGTGAACAGCAAGAGGTAAATATACTACTACAGAAACAGAAATAATAATAGAGTGGATGGATGGACTATTTTAAACACAAAAATTGCAATCTATTGCTTAAAACGTAAATTTACAAAGCATGCAATTAATTGGTATTCTTTAAAATGAATACCAGTGAAACTTATGAAACGCACACCCGATTGCCCCGCAAATTTTAGAAATAAAATTCTGTCTGAAATTACTTCAGCATGGCAAAGGCAAACACACTTCCCCACATTAACATACATACTGAGTCGTCAAAAGTGGTTGGCAAATGGCAACGCGAACACTGGTATCACACACACACTTGTAGGTAAATTCTCTTAAGGCGCGTTTTGCCATTGTATATAAACATTAGTTGGCAGTTGGGCAAAACAAATCTCTTAAGTTGTCTGAGATGGCGTCATCGTTGCCAACTTGAAAAAAAGATGCCTTTTTCAAAAGGAATTCCTAAATTTCTTTTTTTTTTAAAGTGGAACAGTAAATCAAAAATTAAACAAAAATATAGAAAAAATAAACAAAAACAATTTTTTTTTATGCAACAAACAGCTTTCAAATTTGTTTTCAATTTCATTCAACTTACTTGAAGTGGAAGCTGGATTGATGAATGAAATTGGAAACAAATTTTAAAACTGTTTGTTGTTTAAATAAAATCGGTTTTGTTAATTTTTTCTATGAGTGTGTTTAAATTTTTGATTTAGGTTCTATTTCACTTTACAGAAAAAAAGATATTTTAGGCATTCTTTTATTGAAAAAGGCATCTTTTTCAAGTTTAGCAGTTTTTCGTTAAAAAAGGCTGGCAACGATGCCGCTGATCTGACAACTTAAGAGAATTGTTTTTCCCAACAAATGTTTATATACAATGACCCAACGCGCCTCAAGAGTCTTCACGAACACTGGTGTCGGCAACATTGGTTACACAACATTGGTGTCGCGAGTTCAATGGTTTTATCCCATATCAAAAGTGCCCCAACGCGCCTAAAGAAGTTATCACTTCAAAAACAATCTTTTTCAGATTTCAGAGAACTTTTGCGAATCTGGATTTTTTCTCAGATTTGCTTCAGATTTACCAATACACGTTTTCGTGAAATTTTTCAACTGCAAGGAAACGCATTACATCAGGTGGATCTATTTTTGTTAATTATTATGTACAAAGGTTTCGAAATCAATTTTGGCGCTAACTACGAATGTTTCAATATAAAGTTTACCCAACATATATTCCAATCGCTCGAAAACCAAAAAATAAAAGAGCAAGTAACATTTTTATGTTCGATTAGACACACGAAATCTGAAATCTGAGAGCGAATCTGAAAAAACCCAACCGAATGCCACATTATGTGTGGAACAGCAGAAAAAGGGCCGACATTCTATCAAATTGAATTAAGAATATAGAAGTAATAAGCACGCACTCAAGAATGAAAAAAATAAGTAAGTAAAAATATTCCATTATACCTATGCCTTATTCCATCCTTATTTTCGTATCTTGAAAAATAAATAAAATTGGAATATTGAGAAATTCAATATAGGTACTTTTTTGAGAGCGATATATGTTGCATAGAAACAACATTATGTATTTTTAAAAGGTGAATATTTTGATTTTTTTTTGTTAATAAAACAAAAATTTTAAATTTAACCGAAACCCTAGTTTATCTATAAACCTTAAGCCCTAACATATTCTTTTATTTATGTCGTTTTCCATTGGTTTCACTCGGGGATCCACTCATTCTGAAATCCAATGGAACAGCAAAACTGCTTCTGACAGAATCCACCAAAGTATTGGTGAAATGCCAAAAAATAACCTACGGCTGCTGTCAGCTGACTTGTAATAAATACATAAATTGCACTTGTATGAGTGCTTCTTGAGTGGATTCTGACTTGAAATCGAGAAGCGAAATTCTCTTCTCAGAATCACCAGAAGAGTATTTTTGTGCCAATGGAACAGCATTTTTTTGATTCCGGACTCTCCCGGACGCTTCTTTTTGTCCAATGGAAAACGACATAAATGAATGATAGCCGCCGCTGACTATTTTTCCTTTTGGATTTTATGGATTATTTCATGGATAGATGGCGCCTTAAAACACTTTCCATTGTGAATGATTCGGTGGGAGGAAATGCCAAAGTGACATCTGACATATCCCCTTTTACGTTTACAAACATTTTTTTTGTGGATTCTTTCGTTTAAAACCCGCTTAATACAGGAATCTCTGAGAGAAAAAATAATAAATACCAGATAAATAATGTCAAACATAACTGCGGCAGTAATTGCCAACCGCAACAAAAAACATTTTCTTGGAGTTCCAGCGCCTTTGGGTTATGTAGCCGGTGTCGGTCGAGGGTAAGTGTATTCGATTAAACCATTTCACTTTTCACATGCTTGTTCTGGTTTTAGTGCCACCGGATTTACTACACGTTCTGATATCGGTCCAGCTCGAGATGCCAACGATGTGTCTGACGACCGGCACGCTCCCCCAGCCGCAAAACGCAAGAAAAAAGAAGAAGAAGAGGAAGATGATGAGGACTTGAACGACTCGAACTACGACGAGTTCAGTGGTTATAGTGGCTCGTTGTTTTCCAAGGACCCCTATGATAAAGACGACGAGGAGGCAGATGCCATCTACGAATCGATTGACAAGCGAATGGACGAAAAGCGCAAGGAATACCGCGATCGACGAATGAAAGAGGATTTGGAAAAGTATCGTCAAGAGCGGCCGAAGATACAGCAACAATTCTCTGATTTGAAACGAAGTTTAGCCACAGTGACGTCAGAAGAGTGGTCAACAATCCCAGAAGTAGGTGATAGCAGGAATCGCAAGCAAAGAAACCCACGGGCGGAGAAGTTTACCCCGCTGCCTGATAGTGTGTTGTCAAGAAATTTGGGTGGAGAAGCGTCGTCTACTATCGATCCACGTTCAGGGCTATCGTCTATGGTTCCGGGAGTGACTACGCCGGGAATGTTGACACCTACAGGTGATTTGGATTTGCGGAAGATTGGTCAGGCAAGGAACACACTAATGAATGTGAAGTTGTCGCAGGTTTCTGACTCTGTGGAGGGGCAGACCGTGGTTGATCCTAAGGGCTACCTCACTGATTTGCAGAGCATGATTCCAACATACGGCGGCGACATAAATGACATTAAGAAAGCGCGCCTGCTTTTGAAGAGTGTGAGGGAGACAAATCCCAATCACCCACCGGCTTGGATTGCTTCCGCTCGTCTGGAGGAAGTCACTGGTAAGGTGCAGATGGCCCGCAATCTCATCATGCGTGGCTGTGAGATTAACCCGCAGAGTGAGGACCTCTGGCTTGAGGCAGCGCGTTTACAACCGCCCGACACTGCTAAGGCAGTGATTGCCCAGGCAGCGCGACATATTCCGACATCAGTGCGAATCTGGATAAAGGCGGCAGACTTGGAAACAGAAACCAAAGCAAAACGGCGAGTATTCCGGAAGGCTCTTGAACACATTCCCAATTCTGTACGATTGTGGAAGGCAGCCGTAGAGCTGGAGAACCCTGATGATGCACGGATCTTGCTCTCGCGTGCTGTGGAGTGCTGCAATACAAGTGTGGAACTTTGGTTGGCCCTCGCTCGCCTGGAGACCTACGAGAATGCGAGGAAAGTCCTCAACAAAGCTCGCGAAAACATACCCACCGATAGGCAAATTTGGACTACAGCTGCGAAACTGGAGGAGGCAAACGGTAATATACATATGGTGGAAAAGATCATCGACAGGTCTCTGACCTCGTTAACCGCAAACGGCGTCGAGATCAACCGAGAGCAGTGGTTCCAGGAGGCGATTGAAGCCGAGAAGTCAGGCGCGGTACACTGCTGCCAGTCTATTGTGAAGGCGGTAATCAGCGTCAGTGTGGAGGAGGAGGACCGAAAGCAAACTTGGATCGACGACGCAGATTTCGTAAGTATTTTTTTATCTTTCAGCTTGTGTCACATAGTTCATTTGGCTTCTTGTTTTAGTGTGCCAAAGAGAGCGCATTCGAATGCGCGAGAGCCGTGTACGCTTACGCTCTGCAGGTATTCCCTTCGAAAAAGAGCATTTGGCTACGGGCCGCCTACTTTGAGAAGAACCATGGTACGCGCGAAAGCTTGGAAGCTCTGCTACAACGTGCTGTCGCCCATTGTCCCAAATCGGAGGTTCTCTGGCTGATGGGCGCCAAGTCCAAATGGCTAGCTGGTGATGTACCGGCCGCACGTGGTATCCTTTCCCTAGCGTTCCAGGCAAATCCAAATTCCGAAGACATCTGGTTAGCTGCCGTCAAGTTGGAGTCTGAGAACTCAGAGTACGAACGTGCTCGGCGTCTGCTTGCCAAGGCCCGCGCATCGGCCCCGACTCCTCGTGTGATGATGAAGTCTGCGCGCCTGGAGTGGGCTCTAGATCGTATGGATGAAGCCCTTCATCTGCTCGACGAGGCGGTAAAAGTGTTCCCCGATTTCCCCAAATTGTGGATGATGAAGGGACAAATTGAAGAGCAGGAGAAGAAAGTCGAGGACGCGGCAAATACCTATATTCAGGGCCTGAAGAAGTGTCCAACATCTATTCCTCTTTGGATACTGTCTTCGTCATTGGAAGAACGAAAGGGGACCCTCACCAAAGCGCGTTCGATTTTGGAGCGCGGCCGATTGAAGAATCCCAAAACATCTCAACTTTGGCTGGAAGCTATTCAGATGGAATTACGCGCAGGACTCAAGGAAATCGCATCGACAATGATGGCTAGAGCGTTGCAGGAGTGTCCGACTGCAGGTGAGCTGTGGGCCGAAGCCATTTTCATGGAAACGAAGCCCCAAAGGAAGACCAAGTCGGTGGACGCACTTAAGAAATGCGAACACGATCCACATGTGTTGTTGGCCGTTTCCAAACTATTTTGGTCTGAACACAAATTTTCTAAGTGCCGAGACTGGTTCAATCGTACTGTAAGTAGAATCGGAGTCATATAGTTTCCACCCAACTAATCGCCCATTTGCCCTTTCGTAGGTCAAAATCGACCCAGACTTTGGGGACGCATGGGCGTACTTTTACAAATTCGAACTCATTCATGGCACCGAGGACCAGCAAAAAGAGGTACAGGAGCGTTGTGTCGCTGCAGAGCCAAAACATGGTGAAGCTTGGTGCAACGTCAGCAAGCACATCAAGAACTGGTGCTTTAAGACGCCGGAAATCCTTTCAGGTGTTGTGCAAGAGCTCAGTATACCCACTTAGACTATAAAATAAATGCAATCTACTTTGTTTCACAACATGTACTTTATTTCTTCGCTCAAGGGGCGCTGTCTCGAATCATGGAAGACAACTTCTCCGCTTTTTTACGAAAGTGGGCGATTTTCCTTCCGACTGAGGGATTCAAGTTCTCCGGCAGTTGACCAGTCTTCTGAAATCGTTTCCATGTTTCTGTTACTCTCGAACGCAGTCGTGCTCCTCGATAAATGCAATACCGAACCAGTTCGCCGTCTGTCGAGATGATTGCCGACGTCCAAGCGTTAGTCTTTGGGTCAGGATTAGATGCTTTATGAACTGGTAAATGTGATATCACACAGGCCAATCCAGAACTCTATAAAGGTTGTATTTAAGTTTTACTTTGACAAAAATATTCTTCTTGCCTGTGCTGCTTCATCTGATCTCGCAAAGTGTACTCCTTCCACTGCCAGGTGACTTCTTCGACACGGAAGCTCCAAAAAACCCTCGTCATTCCGAGTAAAATGGTAGTGCGTGGCGAATATTTCTATTTTCCGCCGTTGAATGTTGTTTAAATTGTACGAGAATACCTTTGGGAGAATCTCAGCGATGAACTTGCTGCGTAAAGCCTCTGTACTATAGTCCGAATATTCGTTGTGGTAGTATGAAGTAAATTCGTTCCATGTTTCCAGTTTATGAGCCGACATTATACGACTTTGAGTGGTCAAATATTCAAGGATATTGTAGTGCAGATCCGGATATTTCCTACCTTCAGGGAGCGGAAGTGACATATTGCGAAAATTTCAAATTACTTTGTGGGCATTTTTATTATTTTTAGATGAACTGACAGTTTGGCGGCACAGAGATGTTATCAGGTCGGATATTTAAAAATATTTTAACAATTTTTTATGTTGTTTTTTGGGTTATTTTTTGAGTAGTAATTATTTTTTTACGAGTAGGTTTTACTCAGTGGTGTTTTATGAATTATATTAGGTAGACAGATTGAAGTATGAATTTTGGGGTTTTATTCATGAGCGATGGAATGATTAATAATGCTGACCGATGGATGCTATGAGCTCATTTTATTTATACTAGAGTTCGTCCACTGATAGAAATTCTACCATTATTGGTGAGTGGAAAAGTTTTCCTGCGACACCTGGTGGATAAAAAAGAATACGTAGAGGCCTATAGAATTTTGACGTCTGTTTGTTTTGCAAAGGACTTGAATAATGAATAAAAAATTAATTACCTATTTATCTATTAAAAAGTTAACCCACTAATTGGAAAAAAAACTTAATTTACAGCCCCCGTATTAAAAAACGGCTAAAAGTTATCAACTCGCTATTCAGCACTTTAACATTTTTGTATGCTATCTGTCTACTAGCTAACTTACGTGTGCACATTTGTTTATTAATACTTGGGCAAGTCTAATATTACTTATCCAAAATTTGTATAGTGTGAGTCAATTCATCTGGTAAAACTAACTAGCAGTGTGTTCAAAGTAGTGTTGAATGTTTTGTAAAGAAGTAATAACTTTGCTTTTTTTTTATACACATATTGGTTGCTTTTATTTTATTAAAAGTGTGCTAATTATGATTTTTACAGATTTGAGATCTGCTTGCTTTGATGATAGAGGATCCAGCCGACTTAGAAGTTTCTAAGGTTGTCGCAATTTCGCTCTGTGAAATAATTGACTATTTCAGTGGTGTTTAAAGGTCTATCCGCGAGGGGGTGAGAAATAGTGAAAGCTGGTTGGATACATAAGAATGGCCTCTCGCCTCTCCCCACCTCCATACGTAGATGAAGTTACTGGGCAGTATCAGTATCCCATAATACAGTGAAGCTAGGGCTTTAGCCTGCCTGCACCCCTATGCTACGAACACTCTAAGTACAGTTGTTGGAATTCGGAAGGTTTAGGCTGGGATAGTCTCCTTTCACAAATTTGGTTCTATACTGAAAACCATTTCGTGTATTCGGTCGCAAAAATTCTTTATCTCCAAAGTGAAAACTACAAAGGGAAAAACATGTAATTCCCTCTTTACGGTATGAATTGCATTGAGGAACGCCACAACGCTGAGCTCCGATTATTTTCTGCATTTTCTACAAAAATAAAAACTTAGTATTCACTTTTATATCAACACTTAGGCCAAACTATGGTGGCAATTTGAGGGGTAAATATTGTAAGCTTTTAAAGGTAATCTTAATTAAAAATTCAATTAAGAGTTCAAAATGTATTTCTTGATGTATACTACTATACCTATCTAAATATATATTATTTTCAGTCTCAGCTTCTAAGGCCTTATACGCTTCGAATAATTTTTTACCTGACAGAGGATTGATTACAAAGGGCAAACTGGTTTTAAGATACAATTGGGATTAACGTACACAGACCTCAAATTGAATGCAGAAAGCTCGGAATATCTCATTTTCACTAAATTACTTTTTCAAACGATAAATGGGTACACAATTTAATTTGTTTGTGTAAAAACCTTTGGGTGAAACCAACCTTTCGAGCCTTTTAACCATAGATTTGTTCCTGTCCACTCGTAGCCGACCTATTCAACCAGTCAGTTTTCAAAATTAGATTTGCCACATCTTGTTGAAATATTAATACCTACGAACCTTTTGCCAACTCCAAGCGTATTGTTTGGCATCGAAAATCCCCTTTAATACCGAAAACCTCATACAAAATGATGAACGTACTCAATAAAAGTAGATTACCTACTTCGTCTATTCATTTTCACAGATCAATCAATGCCAGCTCGTTGGATAAAGCTACTCCCTATATATACTCTTCATCAATAAAAAGGTAAGAAAATAGATCTTAATCTTTACCTAAATTCATAAGATTAGATTCTTGATATCCACTAAAGCTTTACTTCACTCCGGGCAACGCGCCAGTGATTGATTGTTCTGCGTACACATGTTGAACTGCAATTTTCACTTGTGAAGTGAAAAATTCCCTACTTTTGGTGATGAAAAGTGCAAGAGAAATGATTCCGCTGCTTCAAAACGAAAATTGATGACTTTTTACGACCGTGGCGAAAATCCTTTGCGAGCTGGCTTCGCAGTATTTTGATAAATCCCCCCCTAACTTCTATGGATACTAATGATGGCGAGTGTTGCCTTTGAGCATGATGACTTTTCTGTCATGAAAAGTGAACACTGTAACTAGGCACTTGGAGACACATAAATAATTCGTTACGTACCTAATAGCATAAATGCCGCCAGTTATGAGTAGTTTCCGTTTGGTCTTGTTACAACAAATGGGTGTTGAAAACAAATTTGAAATTGAACTTACCACTCGCAGATAAATTTGGATGGGCTGTTATATTCAAGGTGTCTTTAAAGGTGTAAAAAGAAGATAGTAATTTGTGTAACCAAAACGTGTCAAATATAAGCGAGCAGAGAATATGCATGCAGTTCCTTTTTGTTTATGAATATTCATGAGAGGTTTTTAAGGTAGCGGTAAATTTAAAAGTCCTTGAAAATGATGTACTTTACGGTTCATCAATTACTATGCTGGCTATGAAGTCAGTCACAATAGCAAATTAAGAGTGTCCGCCTCAACCTCCAAAGAACATATTTAATTCAAATAGTTAGCTAGAGGTAGGTATTTCTTCAATTGATTTTTCTGTAAAAACTTTTCGATTTGTGTAGTTTGCATGAAATGCTGAAACTCTTATTTAACCAGAAGGAAAGTGAACTTCATAAAGTATGTTGTTTTCCCTGAACTTAAATTTTGCATAGTTTCTGGTTCGGGCCTCGGGCAACAGACATTCGAAAGGCAATTTAAATGGCTTGCGAAAATAAGTTTTTCCACATCGTTCCAGGGGTTGATATTTCTGCTAAGGAAAATTGTTTTGCAATGGATTGATAGAAGGTGGTAAGTTCTATGATTGGCAATGTTGTAAAGTAGGTCATTTCTCTTTGTTGCGAAATTTTCCGGTCCGTTTTTGATTCGTTTTCTTAGGAGTTTTTGCCGTTTTTTTTTTTGAAAGTTATTTGGGTATCGTTTTCAGGGGTCAATTTTTGGGGATTTAGGTAGTTTTTTTTTCTGCGCTTTCTGGGGCTTTTTTCGTGCATTCTATAAACCGGTTTTCTGTGGATTTTTTGGAAAGATATTTTCATATTATTATTTATTTTAAGTACTGCGTTTTATATAGAACGTTCGGGCTATTTTTTGTAGCTTTCTTCTTATTCGTTTTTTATGCATCGGTGTATTATTTTAAACTTGTGGGGGACCACCTACAACCACCTATGACACTAAAAGTTGCAGACAATAAATAAAATAAAATGTATTTTCATCCTTAAATGCTACCTATGCACGGAATTTCGTACACAAGTTTATCTTATGTGCAAAAACCTCACAGACTTCTACTCCAAACTAGACAAAACATTGCAAACTGCTGCCTTACACTCGAAACCAAGTGCAAGATGGTGTACTTAGCTCCACAAACCAAAATCCATCGCTCTTTTTACTTGGATCTTCAGCCGATGGTAGAACTGTTAAAAAAAATTACCTGCTCGTTTCTGGCTAACATAAGAAAATAAGTTACATACCAGTTGAAATAAAAAAAAAAAATATTAATGATTGTCCAGCAATCGTATTTTTCAGAATTAAAGAAAACAACGATTATGTCATTCATGCTACTGACATTCCTCGGTCCATCATCAAGCATCCAATCAGGCCAAATCGAACACCCAACCTACGACAATAAGCCCCAAAACACCTCAGGTTGCTTTGATCTATAATCGATCAACGCTAGTGTGCCAGCATGTCCACGAAGATCTAAATCGCAGATCATCGATCGAAAATCTTAAACAAACCTGAAAGGAGAACCCGCATCCGATTGATCCATCAACAAGCAATGAGAATTATGGCGTTTTTCATTGAAGATCCGAGAGAATTGCTTCGAAGTTCAGAATTGCTCTTTTTAATGAAATTCGTTGGAGCATTCGTTGCAACAGTGGTAGACGCCATATGATGTGTGATTAGATTTTCTGTTGTTACATGTTTTTTGTTTTCTACAGTAAACATGAATGTTTTAATAGGCCAAATCAATATATTTCAATTTCAGTTTACATTTTTCACGCGTAATTGTATATTTTCGGATCACAAGCGAAAAAATAGTTTCTAATAATACAACAAACAATTCAATCTGACATTTTGCTATAGTGTATGTTGGTGAGTTCAGGGCAATTCTCTCAAAATATTCCGGACACTTCTGTCGTGTTAATTGACCTGGAAGTGCACTTTTTTCTTTAATGAAACATAGAAAGAGCACTTTTAGATTTGATCTTTTCATAGAAAGGGCAATTCTTTTCTTCAATCGAAAACGCCATTAATATCTCAATCAGTTGCTTCTAGCGCGACAATCGACGTTCCCCCCTTATTTTTTTCTTCATAAGCGATCTATCCGAGCGTCCATCAGAGCGAAGTTCAACCGACCATTGCATTGACACCGATATTGATATAGGATCTGGCCAGCAGCCCACTACCACTATAGCCGATCAGTAACAGCAAAATATGTTTGCCCCAGACAGCTACGGCCAAGCAACACAGTGGCCAGTGATCGTAAACCATGAAAATTATGTATACGGTAGTTCAGAGACCTGTGTAAGAACCCATCCATTTCGACGAGTTAGTTTCGCGCTTTGAGCAAGCATGCCTACAGCACAATGCACAACGCCTACTGAACGCGTTATAAGTTATGACCCGTTGATTTCTGCAGGATTTCCTGTCACCCTAGAAATTAATGGGAGAGCATAAGATCGCTTCAACTTCGCTTGATAGGACCAACTTCAGTTACAAACTATTGTAGGTGTGTTTTGGTGCGCGGTTCGGTAAGTGCTTTGGGATTTTCGATGAGCTTCGGGTTCGTTTTGTTTTTGCGTTTTTCTATTCATTTGGATGCATTTTTCGAGCGCTTTCTGGGTATTGTCTTCGTTTTTTGGAGGAATTTTCTCAGCCTTATTGAGTTATTGAGCCTTACTTGGAACGACGATTTAGGCGATTTTTGCCAAAAGTTTTGGGTATTTTTGGGGGTTTTTCGAAGCTCAGGCCTTTCAAAAAACTTTTTTGGTGCGTATTTCGGGTCGTTAAACAATTTTCAGGTAGCTTTTAATGCCCTTATTATTAAACGTCCATTCATTTGGAACAATATTTCACCTGTAGCATCATCAAAACCGAAGACACATAGTTTACTTGTACATTAACATTATTATTACCACATCACATCATATTAATTTTATTACAAAAGTCAATGCCATAGACCAGATGAAAAGACATAAAATCTCTACCGACAAACAGTAGAAAATCAATATTATCTCATATACAACTAGGGATAAGTAGACCACGATGCATCGCCTAGGAAACTAAAATGTGATGAGGTCATTCTTGTTCTACATACTCGTATATGTCTACACGAGCAGTAACCGTTAAACTAATAGGCGAATTCGGATTTGACGTTGAACCCTTTGTATACCGAGGGTTACCACAGCTATCTACCCTATAACTTCGTCCATTAATACTTCCAACTCAATCCCATATACCTCCTATGTGGGTGAAACTTCCAAAGTCCTCTGGTGGATGGCATTCAGTCTGTGGTACTCGTTTATATGAATTTTGAGGTGTTCGCATCAATTTCCTAAATTAGTTAAATCTGTGAAATCTTTCATAAAATTAGCAAACATGTTGCCGCTTGTCAAAATTATATGTATAGGTAGGTATCCAAATATGATAATGGAATACACGACACAAATATACGAGATGCTGCTAATCTATAGCTCTTCTCTGTAACCACGTTTTTTGTACGTAGGCTATGAAAATGAAAATCGCGACACAGGAGACAAAGGCGAAATTGCGAAGAGAGTTAAAATACAATTAATATAAGATTGAATATGTGAAAGTTGGGTGCGTTTCGGGAGATAAAGATAGATTTCTGTTTTTTTTTTCTTGGCAGGGGCTACGTAAATTGAAGTTGTACAAAACGAAAAAAAGGAGCAACAGGAAACCAAATCTCACATATGGAGTATACCACTATTACAAAAGCGCTCCAACAAATTTTATTGAAAAGAGCCATTCTAAATTTCGGTGCAAGTCTCTCGGATCTTCATTGAAAAACGCCATTAAATTAACTTTTATTAAATATTTTAAATGTAGCTATTAGCCTGACACTTCGAAACTTCAACTAATGTGAAATGTGGTTTTCCATTGGGACAAAAAATCACTCTTTTTTTGATTCGGATCACTTTTGCAGATCTAGATATTTTTCCAGATTTACACAAACCTACTGCCACAAACACCAATATACATACTTTGCACAGCTGTTTCACATCGAAGTTTGGTTTAAAACAAGTGCGCAAGGTTTCGTGAAAACTAAAGTAAGGAAGTGCGATGGACACAATTTTGGAGGAATTATTATCTCCATCGCCTTAATCGTCATCTGAAGACTACGAATACCCAAAACTACTCCATTTGGAACTAAAGGGTGGTCAAATTTGAAGGGCCGATGTTGAATGCGAACCACACCTAAACTTTAAGCTTTTTTTCTGCATTTAATTTGACATTTCTCAATTTCAGACTAACTCAATTTGAACCATGGAAAGATACACAATCGAGCAACTCATTAAAGTTATTCAGGCTTATTATGAAAATGGTCATTCAAATCAAAATGCATATCGTGCACTTCGTGATTTTGTTCGCTTAATTTAATCGTCCGAATGTGCGTACAATCAGAAAAATTGTGCAAAAAAATTTGAGCAAACCGGGTCTATAGGAGATGTAAAAACACCAGTGCATGCTCATACAGCTCATACTGCAGAATGTATTGCTGCTGTTCGCGATAGTGTGGCTGAAGAGCCGCCCACCTCAACTCGTCGTTACTGTGAATAGTGTTTTTAAGGGCCGAATTGGAAGATATGGACGTGGACGATATGTGGTTTCAACAGGACGGTGCCACTTGCCACACAGCTAATGAAACAATGGCTCTTTTGTGCGACAAATTAAATGGCCGTGTTATCTCATGTGCTGGCGATGTCAATTGGCCGCCAAGATCATGTGATTTCACACCGTTGGACTTCTTTCTTTGGGGTTATTTGAAAGGAAAGGTATACCCCGATAAGCCAGCAATAATTCAAGAGCTAAAGGATAAGATAATTCGGCACATTAACGGCATAGAACCTCAATTATGCCTCAGCGTTATCGAAAATTTGGACCATCGGATGGAGGTGTGCCGCCGAGGTCAATAATTTCCTAAATAAATTTGTTTTATTCAAAATCAACATCGGCCCTTAAAACTTAACCATTCTTTTTTAGAACAGGGAAAATATTTTTCCAGCCGATTTTTCCAAAAACTGATGCAATTTTAACAGCTGATATTGATTATTGCTGTCAAATAACCCAATAACCCATTTACAAAAGCAGATCAATACCGTTGCATGTTCCATGAACCGCATAAAATCTGAGATCTAAATTAAATATCTGGTGGTCCCAATGGAAAACGATATAAGTTCTGTCTTGCAGCCTTGGAAATAGAATGCCACCGAACAAAAGCATTTCTTTTTAAAGCATCTTCGATTCAGCAAAAATTATTAATAAGTCTTAAAAAATGATATACCTAAGTACAAGGAGTAAAATTCTAGCTGCCTACGTTTTACTCAAAGCTAACAATTATCCACATCCATTCATTCCACTACGCATGCTTACTCAAACCTACTCCAATTTATATACTAATATGAGACACTTAACAGTCAATTGTGTTGACATCATCGAGTTACCCAATTTTACAAAGTTAAACACATTCTCATTTAAATTGTTTCAAGTGATGTGCAATCAAAAACCGTCCCTCAAGGGAAATTCTATAATGGAAGACAATAAATTCCCATAAGTGGATATCTTTGAAGATTAGATAAATTCAGAACAAAACAGTAGCATGTAGCAGTATCCTTGTTTGAAAATAATTTCACATTACAACCAGTAGGTATTTTGGTTATCCTCTCAAAGGAGTCACAAATCCGAATTTAATCTTTTTTATTATCCAATATTTCCTTGCATGTATGTGTTTATACGTTCTGTTCCTGCTCGTCCTTTTAACGAAATCATCTCGATTTAATTTGTTTGGCAAATTGTTTACTCCACATCTATCTTTCTTCATTAGAATGACTCAGAATTGGGCCCGAAAATCATTGGAATGAAATGAATAGAAGGACGGATCAGTTTTCATCTACGAAAAAAGTTAATGTGTTTGTTTCGTATATCACATATCAATGCTATGCCATCAACTAAAAGGGTTGTCCTTCAGTCTTAAATCGTATTTCTATAGTTGTTGTCTATAAATCCTGTCTCTACATTCGTAACCTATATACATAGATATGCATGTACTCCTACTCGTACTCGTATCTGTATGTTAAGAAAGAAAATGTGCAGCCTTGGCATATGCTTAGCATCTCTACGAACTCAAAGCTCGTGCGGGGAGTAAAATGGCCGGAAAAGAAGGATGCAAGACGTGCTTGGAATCCTTTGACGTATTTGTTGAGGTCCACAGCAAGTAGTGATGGCGTCTATAACTTCGCGGCAATTGTGGTTGGCCATATATTCAATCGATTTTCAATTTGAATAAAAAATAATATTTTCCTCTCTCTTGTAGATTTAAAGGACGAATAGTTTTTCAAACAAGTCGGCTTTAAATAGTTCCATAAAGTTTGGTCGCTTCAAGGAGACTGCGGTATGGGGTATATGCTTCACAAACGACGTTCTGTCGGGAGTTTCGGCAATTAAAATGTATTCTGGCGTGCTATACTGAAGGCAACTCTCGGTTCCTTTCAAATTATTTCCCTTCCACAGCTATCTCGTGCACGTAGCCCAAATATTTACCGAAACATGCTGCACTATAAAGTTCAATTAATTCAAAACAAACAACTTGATCCTTTCGTTTGCAACACTATAAAGTGTGTAATTTGCACTTGCCCACTTAGTTGCTTGTAGGTATACGCATACCAGCGAATATATAATTGAAAGTGTTTATCTTCAATTGAATGCCACCTCATTTAATGCCGGTAAGTTGCAGCAAGTGTTTAAGTGCATGGGTAATGGAATGAGGGCATGGACAAACACCTACGCCTCGTACACGGGAGGAAACACCTTCGAGCTATTTGCTATAGTGTTCTGTCCTTGTGAAGAGTGTTTTTCTTTTTTAGTAAATGGAATCCAGAAATCGTGATGCAATTCCATGCAATTGGGATGTTCTCCTGGGAAAGTCACGTTCAATGTAGGGTTACATGCACTTGTGTATCGCATTTGCAAGGATGCGCGACTGTGTTCATAGCTGGCTGATGACATAACCCTACTTAGTTTTTTGTTGAAGGGAAGTGAACATTTTCGTTCATGGGTTTGCAAATAGAAATCGAATTAGAAGCCAAACAGATGAAGCGATTTATTTCGAATTTCATATCTGGGGTGAAAAGATGAAGTTGGAATGCTAACGTTACATAAAACCGTACTATGGGTGCAGTAGATAGTGCGCTGGACTTCTACGAAAAGCCCTCCGAATTAAACTGTCATTAAATAATATTACACTAAATGACTCTGGCTTACTTTGTTCATGTAGACTTACCTACTTTTTCAACCATTTAACGATGCAAATTGTGACCAATTTGTAATCCTTGCCTATTTTTGTAATGCCTTTCTAACACGACAAGACTTATTGACCAAATTATTTTGGTATAGTTAATACTTCTGGTTCACGAAAACAATTTCCCTATGACCACATAAATTGTGACAACTTCCATCAACCATGCATACGTTATTTAACTTTTGCGATGAAAGAAAAATAATAACGAGATCCTGTCACGACATCGTCTGTGGTCATAATCGACAAGAAAAATATCAACCACTTGTGACTCAAGCAGTGATACTCGTAAAAAAATGGGATAAAATATATAAACACTTCGGGAATGCAAGAATATAAATAATCAAACAACTTAAATGTAAATTGACAAACGAAAAAGAACGCAAGGGTAGGTATTGGCAATCGATGCAATTAAATGGAAAACTAATTACGATAAAGCTTGTTAGACAACTCGAAGAGAATACTCTCGTAAACTGTGTACAATAAGTTTCAGAGGTTCACATTGTTGTACACTCGTACCTACATAATAGTTATACATACACTAATTAATTTTGTAGTGTTATTGGAGTGTTTGGGGCCTCTCCTATGTAAATTTTCAAGATGTTTATGTCTATGGCATCAAGTTCTATGACCTTAATTGGATTTGTGTACAGTTTTCGGAATGACATTGCTTTTTTTCATGTTCGGTATATTGGCATCACACACAAACAAACTAGACTTGTTTAATACCTACTTTTAATACCCGCACCGAAAACCGTGTTTTCGTAGAGAACTCGTCGATGCATTCATACTGAATATCAAATAGTTTTTGTTTGATGTTTCAATCAGCTGTGATATACTAGACGCGAGACTTCTGTGTAAACTATTTTGGCATTAGTTAACAAATAAAATTAATTCAGAGCATTTTTTAAGTTGTGAGTTGTGACCTTTGTTCACTCAGCTGTTCCGTTGAATTTGCTGAATATTGCAAAAGATTGCAAGTCGTTTTTTAAACTGAAATATGTATTAAAAAACTTCTGTTTTCGATAAAGTTTTTGACGAAGTTTTTCGAGTGTTTTCGCGAAAACTAAGTTTTCGGCTCGGTGTGACTAGGTTATAAGGGTTTGATTTTGAAAAGCTTGTTTTGCTATACCTATTGCTATGCTGGATATTAAAATAGGTATACCAAGAATAACTCAAAACCGAAAATAATTTACCTGCAAGCTAATTGTATAAGTCTGTTTCTCTTAGGTTTTGAAACTTCATTATTCGTTCCTTAGATATTTCAACACAATATAATATGTAATCTTTTTTGCGAGGGCACTTTTTTGGTAATCGGTGTTTCGAAATATGTTTGTTTTTGTTTTTACATTTGCTATTAGGGCTTCCAATATTTTTAGTACTTTTCTACACTTGCCACTTCAAAATTGCCATCATCGGATTCCAGCGACTATTCTCTCGTGATCTTCTTTTTTGAATAGTTTATTATTATTCCTTCGTTATTAATTTTTTTTATTTACATGATTTACGAATTTGTTTCAGTTTTTGCTAAATTCAATTACCTATCGTTTTGAAGTTCAGATATTATGCAAACTACATTCAGCACTGATCGACTTTATTCAAATAAATTACAGCATCGTTATTACATTTTCCACCGTCCAGAGTCGGCACCACGATATTGAAACTATTTATATGATAGCAAACGAACGAGTCGGAATCTCATGCATTTGCAACCAAAAAATAACACTTTTACTATTCTAAGAACAGAATACTTAATTATATTGAAAACAAGTTGATAAAAAATTCAAATAAAAAAATTGTGAATTCCAAACAGTTTATTTACAATCCACAACTATAAAACGCGTTCCACAAACTAACGAATAAAAATTTGCTCAATGTTAACCTTAAAACTGAAGTGTTATTGCAATAATTTGTTTGCACAATGTAATTTATTGGATCCACTCTTTGTCGATGAATTATCATTGGATTTTCTTGCCGGGATTTTCAATGCAACGTCATTAAATTTTGTGCCAATTGCTTTTGCTTTTGCGTTGATGCATTCTGCGGAGTAAATGTAGTTTTATACAAACTTCGCACCTTAAGTTGTCCAAATTAAGCTTCGCCAAAGTGTTCGTCAATCATATTTGTGACAGATGCTGCTTTATACAGTTGAGTACCTACCAAAGCAATAACCTTTCGAAATTGAGTAGTGTTTAAATGTACTCGGTTCAAACCAAAAGTAATCTCACAAAATATGTAGGTACTTACTATATATTTAAAAATTATAGAAAAATACAGATTTAGCAAAATAACGAATGTAATGGCTAAGATTCTGGAGAAAGTTAAGCTCTACTACAACGAGTAACTTGGTATTCAGTTTCGTTACCGGAATGAATCAGTTGATATGAATTTTGAAATACCACTTAAATTATAGGAACGAATGCAAAAAAATTATCGATGGCTTGTAAAAAAATTGGTTAATCGCACAAGTGTGTTTCGAGTGATGCTGTACGACATTATGTACTCGGTGAAGAAAAAAAAATTGAGCGAGACGGGTAGATAACAAAAAATAGGAAACGGTATTTAAAAGAATTTGGTTATACCAGGTTATAGAGATTCATAACATGTCAAATCGTACGGAATATGCAGAATCTGATACGAATTCTTAAGAATTTTAACTCAATTCCGGTCCCTAACACGAAAGATTCGTCCTGCGTATTTAAATGATCTCAAGAGGTGGCCAAAATTAATTGAATAAGACTCTTTGCGAAAGTGCCGACGAAATTCGTCCTCCTCCACGAAGGGACAATTTCCTATACATCATTTTTAATGCAGTGTTGGTTATTCCTTTTCTCGAATGCTTGTAGTACATTAAAAATTCTTCCATATACTGGGATTTTTCAAAAAGAAGTTCGATTAAATCACTTTTTTTGCTAGATTTTTTTTTTTTGTTATTGAAGGTGAAAATCTCGAAAGACACAATGGGGCTAGAAACCCAGAGTAGTGTGGGACTCTAACCGCACTAAAAACACCTCCTTAATCATGACCAATCAAAGAAAGATCGACAAATGATTTTACTTTCAACGTTCAGTTGCGTTTGAGAAGGTATTACAATTTAGATACGGGTTCTCATATTTTTTAGATTATAATTAAGTTCGTGAGGCTTAGTTCTTCTTAATCTACGAATATTATATCGTACATTTAAGACGTCTATTGTTTCGGGATTAATATGCATCTGCAGACGGTCATTGTGACGAATTGCGTACTTTTTAATTACTTCCGTTACAAGTTCAATCTGCAAATCACGATGCAAGTCATTATTTCTAATATACCACGGGGCATTTACTATTCCCCGAAGGACTTTGTTTTGGAAAGTTTGTATTATTTGTACATTTGTTTTCTTTGTGCAACCCCATAATTGGATACCATACGTCCAAACAGGTTTTAGTATCTGATTATATATTAAAATTTTATTCTCAGTGGACATTTCAGAGTTATGTCCTAGCAACCAATACAGTTTTCTATACCTAATATTTAACTCTTCTACTTTCTTTTTCACATGTTCCTTCCATTTCAGTTTAGCATCTAGATTCATACCCAGATACTTAGCTGTGTTAGAATAAGGAACTACTTGGTTATTAATAACCACAGGAGCGTTTGTTATTTTTTTATTTGTAAAATTGATATGAGTGGACTTTGACTCATTTAGTCTAATTCGCCATCGTTGGGCCCAATCACATATCTCGTTAACAGAATTTTGTAGCTTTTCTGTGGATTTAGTCACGCATCCATCAGTTGATAGAAGAGCAGTGTCATCTGCGAATGTAGCTATCATCACATCGTTAGTATGTGGTATATCCCTAGTATACAATAAGTACAGGGTTGGTCCCAGAACACTTCCCTGTGGAACTCCTGCTTGTAATTCTTTGAGTTCAGAATACGCTGAACCATAGCGAACTCTAAAGAATCTATTTGAAATATAAGATTTAAGTATCTCATAGTATTGTCTTGGTAGATCCCTATGAAGTTTATACTGTAAGCCCTTATGCCAGACCTTATCAAAAGCCTGAGCAACGTCTAAAAATAGTGTAGAGCAAACTTGCTTTTCTTCTAACGATTTTTCTATAATATTTGTTATACGATGTACTTGATCTATTGTCGAGTGTTTATTTCTAAACCCAAACTGGTGGGTGGGAATAAGCCTTCTTTGTTCTATTATTCTGTCTAGTCTTTTGAGAAGCAGTTTTTCAAAAAGTTTTGATAGTACAGGTAAAAGTGAGATTGGCCTGTATGATGTGACTTCTAATGGAGGTTTACCTTGTTTAGGTATAACTATAATTTCTGCTATCTTCCAATGATAAGGAACATATCTTAGCTTAAAACAAGCATTAATTAAAAGCTTAAGTTTAACCAATGCTATGAAGGGTAGTTCCTTCAGAATTTGGGCAGTTATAAGATCATAACCTGGCGATTTTCTATTAGAGAGCTTATGAATACATGTGCTGATCTCTTTAAGTGAAACGTAAGGGATTACGTCTTCATCTATCCTATCAAAGAATTCAAGGCGTTCGTTTGCCACACTACTTGGAAAAGGTTTAAAAACATTTGTTAAATGTTCCGAAAATAGTTTGACCTTTTCTTTTGGGTCGCCGATCCATTTCCCATCAGATGTTTTTAACGGGGGATCTTGCGTTTGAGGTCTTTTTAAATATTTGGCAGCCTTCCAAAGGGAGTAGTCTGTGACTTTGTCAGCAGTTAAATTGCAAAGATATTTGGTAAGAGTTCTATTTTTAAACTCACTGATACTTTTTTTAAGTTTATTGTTTAGTCTATTGAATAGAGTTTTATCGCCGGGATATCTTGTCATTTGCCATTTTCTCCGGGCTCTTCTCTTTTCTAATATTAGTTCCCTAATTTCTGTGGGGTATTTTATCGATGCTTGTTTACGTTGCTGAATAGTTGGTGTACTATCTTCTGCCGCCTGCTGAATATCGGCAATGAATTGTTCCACTTCGATGTCAATATGTCTTATTGTGGCCAGTGGAGCTCTAAGGTTTATAAAACCTTCGAGTATTTTTTTAAAATTACACCAGTTTGTTCTTTTGCTGGTAAGTCTTTCATTGCTTATCTGCTCTACTGACATGCCATTAATCGTTAAGATTACAGGTGTATGATCCGACGACAAATCATCACTGTTTTCAACTCTAACTTCTTTTCTATTGATTTCTTTCGTTGTGAAGAAGTCAATAAGGTCTGGTATTTTTGCTGGGTCGGACGGCCAATAAGTAGGCGATCCAGTCGAAATAAAGTTACAATTAAAATTTCGCCCTGCTTTGTAAAGCTTTCTGCCTTTCGTCGTTACTAATCTGGACCCCCAATAGGTATGTTCTGCATTGAAGTCACCTCCAATGATAAAGTTAGTACCTAGAGCTCGAAAAAGGTCGTTAAGATCTTCCTCTGTAGGCGAATGTCTAGGTGGACAGTATATAGCAGCTATGTTAAATTGCTTGCTTTTAGTCGCAATGTTTATTATCGCTACTTGCATGGTTTGTTTTCCTATTTTGGGCATTTCGTAGGGTTTTAAAATACTTTTTACAATTACAGCACTACCTCCCCTGGCACTGTCAGAAGGATTGGGAGAGTGGTAACAGAGGTACCCAGGAATTCTAATTGTTGTTCCCTGTTTAAAGTGGGTTTCAGAAATCAGGCAGACGTCAATGTCTTCATTGCGTAGAAATACCTGAAATTCAGAGATGTGTTGGTGTAAACCATTTGCATTCCAGGTTACGACTTTTAGGTTTTCAATCATTGTTATTTTGTTGATTTTTTCCTTTGGAAACTTCTTTGCTCAATAGCTTAATAACTTTATCTTGATTATCCAATCTTTGAATAATAGTAGAAAGCATTTCCTTTACTGATATTTCTTCTTCTTTACGTGTATTTTTCACAATTTGGGAATATGATTTGTTATGCACAACTGGTGTGTTTGTTTTTGTCGCAATTGGTATTTTGTCGACTTCGCTGTTTTCGACATTTACCTGTTTCTTGTTCGTATTTTTAAGAGGGTTCTGTTGGTGTTTGGCAGTACCTCTCTTTTTCTTTTCTTGATATTCTTTTGCTGCCGGACAGCCCCTATAATTAGCTGGGTGGTTTCCATGACAGTTGATGCATTTTACTTTCTCATCTTTTTTTTTGTGGACAACTATTTGTTGGATGTTTTCCTTCACATTTAACGCACGCAAAATCTCTTTTGCAATAGCTTTGTGTATGCCCGAAAGCTTGGCATCGTTTTCATTGAGTTAAAGAGTTGGATTTTCTTCGAAGAGGCTCAATCTTGACGACAATATTCATTATTGATTTAATAGCGTATACCTTTTCAATATCTTCCTGATTGTGAAAGGAGAGCATAAAAAGGGGTAATTTTCTATTTCTTGTAGTTTTTACCCCTTCATTACCTGATGTTTTTTTCTTTTTTGATTAAGTTTTTGGCTTCTATGATTTTAAATTTTTTATTAGTTAAGTCTTCGACAATATCATGTTCATCACACGAGAAGTGAAGACCTCTGACGACTACTCTAATTGGTCTAGTAGCTTTATTTTCATTTTTGCTAGATGAATCAACTAATATTGTTAATAAATTAAAACTATATAAATCTTCGAGTTTATCAGACAGACGACTTTTTTGTACCACTTTTTTTTTAATTTTTGAATTATGTGTCTTTCATTTTTCATATATAACTCAAAACCGTTAACAAACTTTTCGCAAGTGTCCCTCTCTGAAAGAAAATTTATTTCCAACACAACCATTTTGACAGTCCTTCCCATTCTTACTACGAAAGTAAAAGAACAAACTTAACATCTTCGCCTTTTAATTTCCCCTTAAAATCGTCACTTCATTAACATTTGATTTGAGATTCTTCACAGTCAAACGCTTTCCGTTACAAAGTGCATTGAGGTTGCGCAACAAAATTATAACTGCGCCGACTTTCAATTTCAAATTATGCCGAAACGAAATCAAATGCAGTTCGTTAACCTCATTCTTCACAATGCAATTTCGATAGATGTCTGACCGCACGCAACAGAAAGTAGCAGCGCATATGTCATTCAACAACATAAATAATTTCGTTCTGTTTTAAAAACGAACGACGACTACATTATTTTGATATTGTTTATACAAAAATACTAAAATCGCGATTAGAGAATGATAGGTTATGTTAGGAAGGTGAAGATTTGTGGTTATAGATATTTTTTGATGCCAAATCTAAAAAAAATTTCGTCACAAATAAAAAGCAAAAACGTTGTGGACATGGACACCCTAATCAGCTGGCGGTATGAAATATACTTTACGACCGATTCTCATACCTACCACACAACAAATTTCATAAAAAGCGGTCGAGTCGTTTCGGATGAATATAAACACTAAAACGGTGACACGAGATTTTTATACCCTTCACAGGAAGGGATATTCACTTTACCAATACATTTGTAAAGCCAAGAAGGAGTCACCGGAGACCTCATAAAGTATACATATTCTGAATCAGGATCACATTCTGAATCGATTTAGCCATGTCCGTCTGTCTCTCTTTGTCTGTCTGTCTGTTGAAAGCACGATAGCGCCCAAAGTAATTGACTTAGGTGAATGAAATTCGGTGAAAGGGCTTCTTTTTATCAGCGTCAGGTTGGTATTGAAAATGGGCTATGTCGGTAAAGTAGTACTGGTACCACCCATACAAAACCAATATTGGACCCATGTGCCTCTTTGTCTATTGAAAACACTATAGTGCCCAAAGTAATTGATGTAGGTGAATAAAATTTGGTAAGAGCACTTATTTTTATCAGCGTCAGGTTGGTGTTGAAAATGGGCTATGTCGGTCAAGTAGTTCTGGTACCTCCCATGCAAAACCAATATTGGGCCCACATGTCTCTCTGTCTGTTGAAAGCACGATAGCGCCCAAAGTAATCAACCTAGGTGAATGAAGTTTTGTGAAAGGACTTCTTTTATCGTCGTTAGGTTGGTATTAAAAATGGGCTATGTCGGTCAAGTAGTTCTGGTATTTTGCATGACTTGTATGCAGTAGAGCGTATCAAAGCATCGGCCAGGCCGATGATAACACTTTTACTTGTTATATATTATATAAGTAGATAAGTATCCGGTACTAGAACACATCCGTAAATCCATTGCTGAATTATCTACTCTGTGCAAGATACACACTTTACAACTTGATTTGTACAAACAATTTGTTTAAAAATATGGACTACGAACTCTTTACTCAGAAGCAGTTTCTACGCCTCAGTTATAGGAACTTTATTTGGCAACAATTTGAAAGATATTTTGAACATCGTGACTCCTTTTAAATTCATAGATACGTTATAGCAAAATTAGCAAATTGTAGAAATTGAGACAAGGCAAAAATCGATCATCGCATAGTATTTACCCCCTAAGATCGCAACAATTATGGCATTTTTTGCAATCATGTAACAACGATAGCTGGTTGATAGGATTTTCTTTATGCTTCACATAGGTATATAATTTCACTGAATGAACACTGAACTAGAAGCTTAGCATAAATGTACTCTGAAGTCCAATTTTAAATTTAAGCTTATTCCACTTCCTGCATATAGCATTTAAACAAAACTTCCGTCAGTTTCATAATCTCTTCTATATTCCAGAAACTTGCGCCACACTTTGACCGAATATTTGCCCATTTTTCAATGCAATCGAACATTCAAATTCGCCTTCAGCTAAGACCCATCGTGGTAGATGATGTCACCCATAACAGAACGGTAACAAGCATGTAAGTTGAAAATCCGCACCCCACCCACAAATAATAATTCAACATTTAAATTTAAAACTCAAATAAAACACCAAGTGGTAGTAGAAACCACACAAACAAAAAAATGTGCTCCCCTCCATTCCCCCTATTAATCACAGCCTGAGTAGGTACCTAACCTACCCGAACCGCACCATAAAAGGACCGACAAAAGTATTTCACAAAACGACCCACAAAAAAAGCAAATTCTTTAAATTATTTACGATTCAATAAGACAATGAATATTAATGATATAAAAATGCGGCGATATCGGTCCCACCCATTTATGGCTGTGTCTGTGGAATAGTACGCTCAACGATAAGGATATCGTCGTTTGCAAGGAGAACGAAAGATTTATATTTATATTTCCCCTAGATGTTGCTGGGTGGCTTGAAGGTGAATTGCGCCTTCTCACTTCAGAATATCATTGAATTTGGGGAATTTATATTGCAAACGCTTTTTTGGTTCATCATCTTTTTGTTGCGCTCTTCTTTTTCAATAGCATTTTATATGATATGCATTAGGTACCCTTCAGATTCGAAGGAAAGTCTTTTTCCCTTTCAAATATTAAAGTAAAAGTGTAATAAGTGTAATGAAATGATATTAGTGTCGAGGGGAGACAAGACAACGCCAGACCGTAAAGAGTGTTGATGACTGACAGAGGAAAAATGCGAATTGAAAGAAGAAAAATGATTGCTCACGGGTGGCAGTGAACTTAAAATGTTGTCTCATATTGTCTGTCAGGACGATTTCTGACACAGGATTTGAACCATAAATTTGGAATTTTATATTAACGATTGTAAGCCACATACTTTTTGTTTTGGTTTGTTGGCGCGACCTTCCCAATTTTATTTAAATTTATTTATTTTTCGCTTTTTTCAAATTTATATATGGATTTGTTAAAGTGAACAATTTGACGGATGTTTGTCTGGTAATAATAATTATAAAACCTAAGGTCGGTTGTAGATGAGGTGCGCAACTGATTCATCCAACTAAGTCCAATCGCTTTTTAACATGGAAAAACAAAAACTTCTTACTTTTTTAGTGTCTTTTAAGCTTGTCTGGAAAAAATTAAAAATGTTGTAATTATAACGAATTGGATTGAGAGTAAAATAGTAGGTGATTTCACGATGTCAAAATTTAAAGCTCTGTACCACACATCGCGCGTAAAAAGTTAACTTGCTCATAAGCGGCAACGTTGAATCTTCTTTCTCTATATGCGTTTTCCTTTAATAATTCAAGGCATAGTCTACACTGTCAAAGAGTTCGAGTTTCTTCTTAGCTCAAATACATCCGAGTTCTAAATATTTAATTTTTCCTATTCTCTATTAGTTATGAATAAACGTACGGAGCAGTCACAGCTTATTCTGACAGGTAAAGAATAAGGTTCGTTCGCGTACGCGGTTTAAATCGGACGCAATCCATATAAATCGATCGCAATCGCACAAAGTCTATACGCGTACTCATCAAAAATGACAGAAAAAGAGAAAATTAGTAAAATAACGAGAATTTCAACAGGCAAGTGCTGATAAATATGTCAAAGGCACAAAGTTACCAAGAAACAAATTCAAAATCTGTCTTAAAAATCAATTGCACAGAATAATAAAATCTGTAAAAATAAAAAATGTGTTGTAAAAAGGTAAGTTATATATTTATTTCTGATATGGATTAGATATCAAAGATGAAAGTGGCTCAAAGTAGCTCGAAGTCTATGCACGTACTTTTTGGTATATTTTCAGCTCTCTGAGAGAGTTTTGCTCAATTTTTTGAGTTCGACAGATTTATAGTGTTTGCCTCGGGAAAGTACCTACACGAATAGACCTATAATTGCTGATCTGATCTGAGATGGGAATATTTTTAAAGAAAAGGGAGTAGATTGCAAAAAAGTGTAGCAGGTCTATGAAATGCAACAAGTACTGTTCAAACGGTGTATTTTTATTCTCATATGACCGTTGGAACGCAGTTGTGTTTCAAAAGTAAATCAGATAACTTTTTGAAAGCTCTGTTCAGTTATGCACTTTAAAATAGAAAAATGTTTAAAAATCATTAACTATTGTTCTTTATAGATATTTAGTATATATTTAATTTTGACAGCACTCTGCAAGAAAGCGCGAGATGTATAACATCACACAGTTCAACTCAATTTTGAACTACATCGAAAAACAAGTTTCTCAATTTGTGTGACTTTAGCAAGTATTTCTGTTGCTCAAACATTTTAATTGCTCAACAGGTTAAATGACGCATTGTTACTCCTGCACACTAAATCAAATTAAGGTTCAGATAAATTACAGTGCGTTAAAAGTACCTGCTTAAGCACATCTTGAATGTGATGGAGCATCAAAGTTTGGCTGTGCTCCTTTAATATTTTGCGCAACTGAGTTCAACAAACAATTCAACAAATTGATACACTTTGCGCTTTCGATGAACCCGTTCATATGCTTATAAACGAGGTGAGCAACGATTTTCAACCACCTTCAAGGCGTTGGTTGGACAAAGTTGACAGCTCCTACATTGAATGCGTTGAATTCGAAATTAAAACGTTTCGGACGTAGTGTACGACCTGCTTAAGCTAAGAAGACCAACTTATTGCATTGATTAAGACTAAATAACCTCATATACAGCGCAAGACACTTAGTTGATCAGCTCATTCAATTGCTTCTTTAATAGATTTGCGCAACCAGAGATTAACTTGTCAGGTTTTATCAAGAAATATATTGCTTGAGTTGTTAACAGAATAGGCCAAGCATCGGAGTGAAGCAACGTTTTGCTAAATACTTTCTCACGATCTCTCCAGGTGTTCAATATTTAACTCACAAAAAAAATTAAACTTTTCTGTCATAAAAACAAAATTTCAACACAGGTGCAGGCTCGCATCCTAATTTCCATGTCCTACAACAGATAGCTTGCTGTATTTAGTGGTAATGAGCCACGGAAGGAGCACCCATGTAACAAGCCTTGGCCAAGGAAATGCCGCAAAATTGATGTTGGCATGAGAACGAGTATTTTCAAAGAACGATTTCCCTTTCCATGACCGCATTCAAAATACTGGCGTCCCCATCACAGCCACACACAATCTGACAGCCAGCCCGCATTGCATCAATCGAGCTCATCGTGGTGTTTTGACTAATTAATTGAATTACGCAGCGGGGTGTTACTATTAGTGCGACATTGTGCGCCCAACCGAAACTGAAACTTTACAACTACCACTCAGTACTGTGATTGCATAATTAATTAATAAATCAATTTGCTGTCATTCGGAAGGGTGGTACGCACTAATTAAATTATATCGCTGGACGGCGACTTTAAGCTACCAAAAGGAACAAGGAATTACCTACAATTAAGTTAAACTGTTCTTTTTAACCCGATAGCTACGTGTATACAAAAGTAATCAAAACTGCAAGGATGCTCTGAACCACCTCTTGCATACGAACAAACTTTTTTCACACCAATTTTCCATTGCAAACAAAAACTCACAACACTATATCAAAAACCAAAAATTCCCAATTAAAGGATGCAGAAATGCAAAAAGTACGATCCCAGTATAACTTTTAATTAAACTGCCAAATATTAATACTTTTTTGTTAATTTTTTGTATATGGTCATGTGTTGTGCGCAGTCGAACTCGGGCGGGCACAAAAAATATAAATAAAATACATTTTCGGAATTTCAATTGTTGAACTTGAATGGTCCAGCGACATCAAAGTGGAAAAGATGACTCTCAATTAAAAAATATGCACGAGTAAGCAAGCCAATTACATTTTGTGTTAAGGTTATGGATTATAGATGCGGATCAATAGATTGAAGATTTTGGGGACTATTGGACGAATTGAAGAATGTCTGCATGGTATAAAAGCGAAATATATAAATCATCGAGTGTGCTGACAACAGTCATATAATGAGAAGAACTAAATGAAGAACGAAAGAAATCAGCTATAAAAAGAAAGTAAGGACCCTAGTGGCCTTAACTTTTTTCTGACTGTTTTAGCACAATAGATCTTTTAAGTGAATGTCTTGGCAAATTAGAAGCTTAAGAAAAGTAGTCGAGCATGCAGAACCAACGACATAATTAAACACAAAAATAAAAAACAACAAAACTTGTGAGAATAAAATGCGTTCCGGATTGACTCTTTTTTTACTGCAGTTTAAGTCACGCTCACTTCCGATATTTCTTTCAGAGTAAATATGAAATTTTTGCACCTGTTGCTCTAAGTATTTTTTTTTGTAGAAATTTAAATTCTTCCAGCTCATGTTTAATGTCAGACATCTATTTATTATCCCCAAATATCATCTGACATTCTACTTGAACACCGAAAATCGTTTTGCGAAAATCTATTTTGATTACCTACACGAAAAAGCACTTGAATACGAGTATTCCTACATTTTTTATCCTCCTGCATTTAATCTGTTACCGCCCTAATTTGACTATCTACGCGGAAGTAAAATTCAAAAAGAGTATCTGAAATACAATACTACACGTAGTGCAGCAAAATGATGAAATGATTTCGCTGTCTGGCAACATAAAAAAACGGAAAATCCCTGCCAAATGAATTTTCAACTCGTTCGATATGCCTGCGGAATTAAAAGGATTCTTGTTACTGAAGGTATTGCAATTTCAATGGAGAACACGTGTAGCTGCCTTGGAGACAAACTACCGATACATTAATTAGATATTGTTTTTTTTATTATTTTGTCCTTTCGTTGCAAAAGTTCCACCGAACACTTAAAGGTATCCAAATGACAATAAGTTGCGAACTAATGACTTTTGCTTTTGTCCTTTGTTACTGGGTCTCCTTTTTGGCATGTGGGAAGCACCACATTCTCTAAGCTGTGGCATAAGTAGGGTGATTGTGGTTACCCCATTAAAGGCTTTAAAGGTAAAAAGTTGTAGTAAGGCCATCAACAAAGGGGCTTACCCTGATGCCCATTGTTATCATATCGAAGGGATTACAACCCAGGAGTAAATTTCGTTGTTTTGTAATGGGGTCGTTGGGATAAAGATTCCGATTAAGGATATAATCGATGTATTATCTCGGTAGGACCTTCTGGGGCATTACGAGTATTACATGGTAATTAAAATAATTAGAGGTCGGGAGAAGCGATTATGTATGGAAAACAGATGAGATTAGATTAGACTATAAAGCGGGAGAGCCTTCAGGGGGCTCTGGCACTGCGGCTTCTCAAAGGAGCCTATCGTGCCTTCCCTGGTAGGGTTCTAGAGCCATCCTTTTACTCCGGAAGCTCTCAGGAAGACAAGGATCTTCTCTGGGTGAATGACAGCAAGGGTTGCTGCATTGACGATTGTATCGCCAGGGATGATTTGAGACGACATAGAACCGGACAATCCATGAGTATATGTGAAGAGAGGATTCGTCACTCTCAAGATATAGTCTGCAAATAGGATCCGGTATGACGCCAATGCGATGAAGAAGTTTTTTTTTCACAAAACAATCGCCGCTGATTATTACTATTAGGATTTTTAGGTTGTTTTTCTTCAGATTAATCCGGAAGAACGATTTTCTGAGGGTGAATTTGGGGAAAAATTGTCTGACGCAGTTCTATCTAAGTGATTTGAGTCAGACCTTATTGGATTCGATACGAAGTGTTGTTGAGTGGTTGCTCCGACTTTAGCCAGCCCTGTGGGCTGGAATCCAGTGTAGGATGACTAGGTTTATCTTAGTAAGTTCGTCGATGGCTGTGAATATTTCTACGATGAGTTTAGATGACAGATGAGTCAAAAGATTTGAGAGCTACTTGGCTATTTGAGAAGATAAATATGGTGTTCCCACGTGTGTTACAATTTAGATTTATTTTAGCGCAATGATTGATTGCAAGGACTTCAAATATGGATAAGTTTTTTTTCCCCCATTTTGACTGACAAGTTCACATAAGGCGACTCTGCGTCGATTCCAGAACCAGTCCCTGAATCCGTCTAAGAAGCGTTTGTGTACCAGACGAGGTCAAGTTTTGATGGATTGGGAGGTTATATTTCATAGTGTAGAGCAAGGACAGATGACTTCCCTGATAGGAAAAGGGTCAACCTTGTTCGACTGGAACACACTCTAAATACAAAGACTAGCCTCTACTTGAATATGAGTGTAAATAGGTGTTAGGCCTAGAATGGCAATGAGTGCCATAGTCGGAGTGGAGCGTAAACAGCCCCTCATATAGGCGATAGGCGATCGCTGGTTCAGCTTTTCTCGGATTGGTTTTGCGTCGTCAAAAACCTATACCATCTTCAGACAAGTAAAAGGCGACTTCTGAAACGCTCTCAAATCAGTAACAAATGTATGATAATTGAACGTCGTTATCTACCTTTTCAACAGCATCATTCTCCAACTGGCATAATCCGCCCCGAACAATGAGGATAATCCGATTCCCATTGAATAACTCAAGGACGCCCGCGTGCTCATCTATTCGAGGAAATTCAATTTTCTCACCGCGAAAAATCATCTCACCTATATGTTTGGTTAACTTCATCACTTTGTGCTGATCAATGGCTGGAAGAAATGCGAGATTTCTCGCTTTAACAGCTTCTACACATAAAAATACAAATCTTTGGGGTAAGCTACTTGTTCAATGTACGCTCACTTTTACTTGCGCAACGTCCTTTTCGCATTCTCTCTAAGGATACGAATAATTCGATTATTCATTTCCAATGCACCATGAAATCGAAAACCTCCCTTCCCACCGCACCAACCACTTTAGCGGGAACATTTTCATTTTTCTTACCATCGAAAGGAAGAAATTGACGTTCCCGTTACAAAGACGGCAGACTCTGTTTAGTTACTCGACAAAATACACAGGTGGAGGTGGGTGGATTCCTAGATAAAAAAAACAGAAACCGAAACTTTCTCAGCAAGGATTCACCTTCGTTGAAAAGCGTAGACACCGATAAAAACTGTACAAAGATGTATCCCTACGTACGTGATAATTCAATTTCGTTAGTACATTCGTAGACTCTTACACGTAAAAGAGAAAAGAAGTGAATATTAAGCCGAATATCTTTGTACTGCTTCTGGCAAATGTATATATATGTATAGATAACGCCTGTTTTTGGTTTCAAAGTATCTTGTAAATAACTCAAAGAATCCTTTATGCATAGAAATTGCCTGCTATGGGGATAAAACTGTCCGCAAGGGCGCAGTAAGTATAGGCAAACGAAGGTAAGGAGGCATAGTCAATCTACGGTGTGCGCTCTTCTATACATCCTTTGTGTGGGTAAATCTTCTTTTCTGCATGTATAAATTCCCATTCGACACTTATGTTCGACAGGAGGGATGGTACTCTTTTTGTCGAAAAGGATTTATCCTATTCATCAGAAAGGGAGCTCTACCAAATGGTGTTGGTTTATTTTAATGTGAAAGGGATTTGCTACCTGACTTGTTGTGTTGAGCTTTGGCATCAAATTGAAAAGGCGACAAAATCGGCTTAAATATAACGAATCGTGCATTGTTGTCGAGGGTCTGGGAGTGAACACACAGTCGCACATTATAATGGGCTTATATTTACAACTGGCCAAGGGTTGTGTAAACATGTGCTGGGTAATGTGTTTTCGCTTTTAACAAGTGGAGCGGAATATTGTGAACGTTTTAAACCGGTCACCTGATGGTTTCCCATAATCTGAGTTTGTACTAACCTTACGGGCAGAAGACATATGAAGTAAAAGATGTGCATAGAAGGTTGAAAGAGGGTAGAGTGACTTGCGAGGGATCGGTTACTTGTCAAAGCAATAAAAGGTAAAATTCAGTTTAAAAGCCCAAGTGTCCTGCTCCGTTTTTTTTTGACTTGGAGCTATAACTTGACTTTGA
Source organism: Cheilosia impressa (assembly GCA_948293265.1). Taxonomy (NCBI): domain Eukaryota; kingdom Metazoa; phylum Arthropoda; class Insecta; order Diptera; family Syrphidae; genus Cheilosia; species Cheilosia impressa. Next base: position 42,482,686 of record OX411881.1, read on the forward strand.
CTTTGACGTGTGAATGCAAAGGATTTTGATTGAACTATCATTTGCCATTGCGCAAATTTCGATCATACTAGAAGAGGTTAAATGTACCATTAGAACATAAAAAAAAACATGAACGGTTTAAGAAGACAGAATTTCAGCCGAAAGCCTAAATCTTTCCTGAAAGCCTGCTACTGATTAAGACGTAAAGTTTTAACAACAGTTGCATTTGCCAAACAATTTTTTTATCATTTTCCGTGAAGCTTTGAATTTTTTAAACTTGAGATTTGTCCTTAGCGCGCCTCATCAAAGATCTAAAACGCATTTATCGGCTTATATACAAACAATCAAAGAGCATTTTTTAAAACAGAGTCTTTGTAATATTGGTTTAGCACGAAGACAAGAGTCAAACAAGTTAATCAACTAAAACATCTGTCAATATGGATACTTTCTCGGCATATCCTTGTAAGGAAACAAACTCAAACCATGAGCTTATGTTTTTTAACGAGTTTGGATACACTTAAGTCGCACAACACAACACAACACAGTAATGGTTTGATACACAACTTCTCTGTGAGTATCAAGCCATTTCTGGTAGTAGAAAGGAGGTAATACTCCTTCTAAAATTTAGTGGAAAAGGTATATTAAGAAAAGGGCCTTTATTTAGGTTCTGGGTGCGAAAGAAATTCTAACTTTAGCCACCTGCCGTTCTGTCTGTTTTTGTATGACCATCTTCGCGGTTGCCTTGCCTATCATTTCTATATGTCTCCTTCTTCGTTCCATTGAAATCCTTTATCGGCATTAAATTTGCCATCCCTTTAAAAATAGCCCTTTACGACGACTGTGAAATTTATCCTTCCTGTCATTGGATGTGAGCAAATTTATTTTGTTTTTAGCCTACTGCAAAATTGTTCAATTTTTCACCCAGCTTCCCAGCGCCAACTCTCATTCTCTTTTTTATTTGTGTAAGAAAATATATAGTACACACAAATATATGTTTCGAGAAGACATTATTATGATTATTATGAGCGAACACTGATATCCACTGTATGAGCACATCCTTTCCTCAAAGAACATGATATATATTTCATTAGTTTCGATTCACAAAATGTTACGTATACGCCTCAGTGCAATGATGATAGATTTTAGCTATACCAAAGCAGATGCCTGAACCTCCAGCCTTAACCTTGTTAGATCTCCAGAGAAACGATTCACAGGTTATTTTTATGTAACGAAACTCTATAACATTCGAAACGACAAACTCACAAAGTGATAACAACATAACTATACGGTCGTCGCTCGTGTAGACGTTTTTTTTTTCTTATTCCTGTTGCCATTGTTATCACGAAATGAAGCTCGTCCAAATAGACGCTCAGTCGTATTCCTCCGTGGTATAAAGACACGACAACCTTCTCAGAGAGTAAATTAAGTCCATTTTTCTTTCAATGAAGTATGTCCTTCAGGTTGTTCTCTATTCAGGTCACGCTCGAAACGGCACGTTCTACCGTATACTCTGTTATTTCATCCATAAATATAAACAGAAGAAGCGTAAAAGTTTGGGAAACTGAAAATACGGGATGAAATTTGACACCTTTCTGTCCTTGTTAGAATAACGATAATACACCTTGTAAACGGGATTGTATCCTCGTCCATTGTCTGATCCTGTTACTGGTGGAACAAAGGTCGACGGTTCTGATGCTTTTGTAATTTATTGTGTAGGCCGACCGGGAAAATGCTAAACTATTGTTTGGAAAAATTGTTAGCCTTCGAATTTTGGTAATTTATCTTGACTTGTCGTAATTAAAGTGTAAACTGTCAAAAATACGGAAAGTCATGTTGTATTTTCAGAAGCAAGACGACAAACGGGTAGACGGATAAGAATGAGCGAGTGGAAAATCCTTACAAGCGGAAAACATTTGCCCGAGATATAATTTTCTTTTTGTGTGAACTTCATATTTCACTGAACATCGTAATATAAATGAGTAAAGAGGAAAGAGGGGCATCGAAACTTTGAAAGACTTCTCGAGAAGTTTTTGTTTAGACTTATTTGAAACATGGTTTGTTTGTGGACAAATTTAATGAAGAGTTAGGGTAGATATGTGAAGGACAAAACCAGATTAAAGTAAATTTTTTGATGAAAGGGGTAGTGACAGAGGGTGATTTTTTTCACTAGAAAGATTTTTTATATATCTATCAGAATTTTATCTATATCTATGTAAACGGTGGGTAGTTTCGATTTCGAGTAGTTGTACAAAAAAAATAACAGCTTCTCCGCTGCAAGTAGGGAAATACGGTCTTATGGAAGAAAACCAAATTGTCAACGGTTTTGCCTTGTAATGGCTTTTTGTGAATGCAGTTGTCGCATATATTTATATTGCTGATAAGAAATCGGTTGCTAAAAAGTTCCACGCCCGGTATTCAAATGCGACCACAGTTTTCAAAGTGATTTCTATAGACTCTGATGTTCGGATAAGCCACTTTTAGCGTTTGAAATATATCTGCTGCCTAGGAGGTGGCACGCCCCTTCTTTAATCCCACCCACATTTAGAACAACGCATTCAACGGATCAATAATAAACCATTAGACAATTTTCGAAGCTAATGCTCCTAAAAATCCTCTAAGGTATAGCTTTTAAAAGAACTTTGAGATAAGAGCTGCCAAATCCCGTTGTCCGTTTGAGCCCACACTTTGCTAATATTTAACAAATGAAATCAACGTTGTGATATGTGTTTTCTGATGCGATCAAAAGGATTTATTTTGACTTCTAAAACAGTGTTGTTTCTTATTCGTCGCTGTTGGGGTTGTAGTACATAATTGCTATCGTGGTTGTGACTTTTTAGTTGTAGTTTCTAGTTATAATTAGAGTTATTGCGTGAGTTTGATTGCTGTTATGGCTATCACTGGGGTAGTGCTTAAGGTTATATTAAGACTGTGGTTGCGGTTGTAGTTCGTGCAGTGGCGTAGCGTGGGTTGGGGCCGCCCGGGGCAGACCTAATTTATGCCGCCCCTCGTAATTTTAAACACTAAGAAAACCATCGCCTACGGTTTCAACCAGTTATACCTACACATAAAAAACTTGGTTAAATTTGTCTTCTCTGATCTTTTTTTCAAATACTGATTTTATCTTTAATATGTAGATATTTTTAACCAAAATCGTTAGAGCGGTTCTTGTAAAATTTGGCAGACAAAACAGTGCCAAATAATGCAATGTTTAGTTTCAAAAATACTATTGCTTAACTTTTTAGCTAAAAACTGAGTATAAGTTATTGTTCTTGATGAATTCTTACATCCTTGGTCTTTAAAGTTTTATTTCAAATCAAATTGGGGTTTTCGAGATAAAAGCTTCAAATCTGCGTTTTCGGTGATTCGAATTGAAAGTTAGGGACACAATAATTTTGAAAACATCAATTTTACTCTAAGTATGTAAACTAAAGCCCCCAAACTACAAATCCCAAGTTGGAATGAAATCCGGGCAGCCATTTAGGCTGTAGGCCTCGGGACATACAGACAGACAGACGGACATAACTTTGCGACCTACTTTTTTGAGTTCCACTATCATCATAATGTCAGAATTGATTAACATCTCTAGTTCGAAATTTTGTACGATTACAATATCTTTCTCGTACTACGTAATCGAGAAAGTTAAAAAGCTATTAATTTTTTAATTATTTACAGAAAACTTCTTTAAAATTTTGTTTTCCCCTTTTCATCAGGGCAAACTCTCTTATTATTCTTTCAGTATCGATGGTCTCTATGATTTCCTGCTCTATAGCCATGATACGCAGATTAGATACTATTAGAGTGCTCATTGTCAATCTTAAATAATTTTTAATTAGCTTCAATTTTGAGAAACTTCTCTCACACACACAAATTCTAGCAAGAAAAGTGAAAGAGAGTATTTTCGAATTCAGATGTTGTGTACTGTGTTATAATTTGTGTGTGCTGTGCAGTGTTGTCATTTCTGATAAAGTGTATTTGCATACTGGGGAGCAGCAGGATTTTGTTGTTGACTAACACAAGGAATTGAAAATAAATTCGTTAGACTGAAAAAAGAATCCGTTTTGTATGTTGTTTCTTATATTTCAAAACTATAAACGCCCCAAATTGCCGCCCCTAGCAAAGTGCCGCCCGGGGCCTGTGCACCCCTGCCCCCCCCCCTCGCTACGCCACTGAGTTCGTGTCATGGTTGTGGCTGTGATTGTGATTTTGTAGTTAAAGCTATTATTGTTTTTGTTATTTTGAAGTTGTAGTTTATAATTTCGACTATTGTTTTTGCAGTGACTGTGGTTACAATTGTGGATTTTGTTGTCAAGAAGATAGTAAATTCGAGGTTAAAGTTGTTGCTGTTACCGTTTTGTTAAAATGTGTTTATGGATGCTTTGTGACTGCGATTGATGTTGTTATTGTAGTTGGCTATATTATTAGACTTATTAATGCCCCTATTATGGTTAGCGAATCGAACAAAATTCATTCGCCTAAACTGTCAAATCGCTGGCGAATTTAAAGTCGCCTTATTGCGGTTTGCGAATTTATGAAATATCATTCGCCTAAAACTTCAAATTTTGGCGAACAAAACTATTTGGTGAAACCTGAGGCGAATGTAACTTATGAATGAAAATTCAAGAAAAACGTATAAAAACCATTCAATTCATATTTCTACATACATATGGAACAAAACCCAGACATAGCCAAAGGGTTGGAGCTTCAAAAAAATCCAGTAAAGAATATTAAATATTTAAGGCACACAAATTTTTTATTTTGAATTCCTTTTTTTGTTGACATAAATGTTCGAATTGTCGTTTTGGTGCTGTCATTTTGGTTTTAATTATATAGGTAACCTTTGATTTCTAGGCGAATGAATTAATTCGCCGACAATAATCGTACAAGGCGAGTGTTTCGACAACTGACTCGATTTTCGCGAATAATTCGACTCGCTAACAATAATAGGCCTATAAATCATTTTCATCTTTCTGATCACATCATCAATTTGTATTAAAAAATATCGTGTATGTATGTTGTATCTATAACTATATTCCAGAAACTTGTTGAATGTCAATGGCTGTTCATAAATTATATAAACAATTTTACATATGTACGGCGTATAAGAAAATAGAGAGTGTGCTTGTGACCACACAACAGTAGGTAAGGTTGTGACCATTCTCTCGCTATATGTGGATATATTATGTATGTTTATTTGAATTGTGTTAAAATTGGATTGTATTAAGAAATTTAATTTAAAAACCAACCTCCTTATTAATAAAAGCTGCGTAAAAGTTATCAACACGTTATTCAGAAGTTATGTCAAATTTTTTTATGCTATCTGATGTCTACTAGCTAACTAACTTGTGCACATTTGTTTATTTATACGGAGGGCAAATCTTTTTATATAATATAAAAATTTCAATACAGCGAACTAGAAGTGTATTCATTAGATTAAAAAGTTTTCATAACGCAATCCAATCGAACGTTTTCTATTTTTTGAGTTTTTGTTTGCATTTTATTTTCATGTGGTTACAATTACAACTTAGATTTATTTTAATAAACAAATTCAGTAGTCTAGTATATGTAAGACTTAGATTATAAATTTCACAGTCTCAGGTTCACTTTCTGCTAATAAGTTAAGTTTTTTAATGTTATGAATTCAAATTTGAGAGAATTCACTTCCTTTTCCTTGCCAGATCGCAATTTTCGTAACACATTTACTTGTTCACTACCCAGGTCCAGCATGCTTATAGAAGTATTCACTTCAAAAATCAAGTTGAAATAATTAAAAAAAAATTGTATCTCAATAACGGCGCCATCTATCGGGTCTAAAACTATTCTATCCTTTCAGCTGCAACCAGCCATACACATCCAAAAATTTTTAAAAATTGAAGACGGTTAATTGGTTTGGGAGACTGACAACACCATATATATACAACATAAATGCAAAAATTCACGTATAAAACGCCCATAACTCATGAACCAACATAATCGGTTCACGCGTTACAGAGAATAAAAAAAAAATAAATAAATAGTTGGCGCAACAGGTCGGTAGGGACCCTGGGCCTAGCTTCTCATAACCATTCGTTTTGTGTGAGTTTTTCATTTTTGGGACGACGTTTCAGACGTTCGCGAGAGATTCTAAAACAATACAACTTGTTTATATAAATATATATAGATGATTCAAATACAGCCTCAAGTGCCACCTGTTGAGAATTTTTCGACTTTTCTTCTTTCCTACTCCGCGTAGCAATTACGAACAAAGAAGGAACCCGCAGAAGGAAGTATCCATTGGGTCCAATCGTTTTTAAGTTTTAAGCATCATCAATTTTTAAATAAATACAGATTTAGTAAGGTTTTTAATCTGCCATAACTTGAATAATTTATGAATAAATAAAAATAAGTATAAAATAATGGAGATACTTATATTGCGACCATTAGAGGTCGCATGTCTCATCTTAACCACCAACTATGAGCCATAAAGATTGCCGACAAGGTCCGATGCGTTAAAGAAATCTCTTGTACTATGGAGAAAAAAGAAACGTTTTGGTAAGATCACTTCTTTCAACCAAAATAAACAATTTATCTGGCAACACTAATCATAAAGTATTATGGCAGATTCACAAAACTATCCACCCTAACCCAGCTCATGCTGTCACTCTTGTCGGTAATATCCTTCCACTTGCGGTTCGTGTACCGTCAATACCTAGAGTTCTACACAATTACGATACGACTCTATCGCACAATCCGCCCAAACGACATACTCGTATAAACGTAGTAATTATAAATCACCAAGCGAAATACTTTCGATGTAGCACCATCCAACGCTGTCGTATAAGCCTAAAAGTACGTTAAACTGTGGTTCGCTCAAATGCTTCCTTTCACCGAAAATGTACAGCAATTTGCCATTAACTTGTCAGCCAGCTACCACCCTTCTATTCATGTTGTGCGATGAAGAGATAAGGTATTACTATGCCATTAATCCCAGTTTGGCAGAAGGTATGGATAAGAGCGCACTACGCTACACCATCAGCGGCGAAACACTTTTAAATGGTTTCATCCACAAATAATTGGATTTCGATTGAGATGTAAACAATTTCACACCTGCGCGCCATCGTATTCTGCTGACTCTGACTCTATAGTCTATATGTACAGTATTGGAAAGCAATTTCAGCGTTGCTTCCCAGGAGAGTACTTTCGTTTTACTTCAACAGGACGAAGAATGAAAGAAATCTCAGTAGGTTTTTTTTCTCGCTACTGTTAATTAAAATTGATTTTCGTTGATGTTCACAGTGAAGTGCGATGAGTACGTTGAGTGGGAATGTGGAAGGTCGTTTAATTATACAATCAGCAGTATTCCGAAAAGAGTCAACACCTGACTGAAACAACGTGACGAGTAAATGACAGTTTAAGTGGTTCGTGCATTACAAATTAATTGACTGAAGGGAGTTGGGTTTGAGTCGACTATATGGGTAGGGATTATTCGAAGAAAGTCGATCTTGCCTGATCAGATCATGCTCTTATAAACGCCCCCTTACCCGTCACCACACATAGGAGTCAACCTGTAAATCTTTTCTTAGTCGATTGCGGTGTTGGCAGCAACCACCAAGCCGTTCTCCCTACAACCATAATAGCTAGCGGTGCACCTTCATCACCTGAGTCTACTAAGAAGCCAATAACTTTGGGGATGCTATTTGTTGAAATTATGAACTTGCAACAACTCAAAGCTCTGGAAAATACCAATGAATCGCTCAACAAAAAGATCGTTGCCTTGAAGATGAGAGTGAATTTGCTGTGTTGGTATACCCGGCGTCAGTAATGCAAATGCTCGCGACATAGTGATGAAGTTTATTACTGCTGGTGTTGGTATGCAAATCGCACCAGATGAGATTGAGTCGTGCTACGTTTTTTGTTTCCCCCAAGGGTAGGTGAAAATCTTCCAAAAACACTTTAGTAAGCGCGTGCTCATAGTAGTGTCAGATTTTTACTGACTAAAGACATCATCCTTCGATAAATTGTTAGATACTGCAACCAGCCCCGCGAAGTAATACCTAACGGCAGTCCCAAGGGGATAGTGGTTGAAGTGTGTTAAGTGTGAATTAGTTACCACATCCATTGGCGCAAACAAAGCAATTTTTCTATCACGAAATAAAAACACTTTTGACCTCTATAATTTTCCGGGTGCTTTCCCTTGCAATAAGAACATGTAGTCAGGTAGTGGAGGATTGTTTTTTTAATCCACAGTATTGGGAGAGGTGATTTCCGGCACATTTCACGCATTGCGGTTCTTTTTTGGCAATACAACGTTTGCACTGTGGAATTATTCTTACATTTCTAAGCATGAGTTCGATTTTTACCACTATATTAAATATTGTTTTAATTCGGTAGACATCTTCGATTCTATCTAACCTATCGAATGTAAACATAAAGAGCGGAAGCCTACGCCTTACCAGAGGATATCCTTATCGACTTCCGTTTGTTGCTTCTCCTTCTTGATGATATTAACGGCATCAAGAATTTTATACCCTTTGGCTTGGAGGTCGTTCATAACCTCTTCTTTGGTGCATGAGGGGTGGAGTCCCCTTGCTACAACACTATGTGGCCTTTCTGACTTCATTTCGAAAGAATACCACTGGATTTTCTCGGTACTTAGCTCTTGGGAAACTGCCCGGTAGTCATCGTGGTTATCGACGTTGATTTACCACGCATTATTCCTTAAAGATGTAACCATTAAATTTCGATTTTATCGTTCCTTTAAGAAGGCTATACACCTTATTATATTCTGTTACCCCAACGACGTTAATTGAAGGCGGTGCGCGAATTTGCGCTCGAAGTTGTTTTTCTTCCGGTTCTTTACGCCTTTGTTCTGTAAGGGGCTCGACTTTGGGCGAAGAACCGGCTCTCCTTTTCTTACTAGGTCTTTTCTTAGCGACCTGATTCGTTTCGCGTGCTAGCTCTTCTTCGTCGGTGTGGTATTCCCGACTAGCTAAGTGTGGTGGATTACATTCGCGTTCTTTCAGCAAATGACTGTTCCTTAGAACCTTTTTTTTTCTTCTTTTAGCAGATCTATTTCTTTCTTAAGAGGTCCATTTCTTTAAGCTTGATTCGGAGTGATTTATTTTCTTCCTCAAAACTTGTATCTTTTAATGAGTCCTGTTTTTCACGCGCTGGCGCTCCCGGTGGACTTCTTTTCAATGTTCAATGGATTGCAATAAGCCGCTCTCCCCAGAATCCGTAGAGCCGACCTCCGAAGAGGGTGAATTTTCTAGTAAAGCTGGACTGCCACATGGGGTAATAAATCTTTTTGTTTTGTTCAATGCATTTTTTTGCTCGGTAAACGGAGGTTGGATTTTAGTCGCCTCTTACGACAGGAATGCTTAACTCGGGTATATTCTTTCCCCTACCCGAAGGGTGTAAAAAATTTAACAATTACCGACTCTTTTCAAAAGCTTTTGAGCATTGGGTCAAATCAAGAATGCTGTCTTACCTAAGAACCATTTTCTTCAGTGATTCGCATTTTGGCTTTCGAAGCGGCAAATCCACTGAAGATGCCTTGTTAAAGCTGTGCGGCGAAATATATTATAGTCTAAATCAATCTGATGTCCCTGCTTCTCTTTTCATTGACATCACTTTAGCTTTTGACATGGTTGATCATAAGATATTGCTTAATAATATTTATAATACAGGTTTTAGAGGTTTTATCCATGACTGGTTTTCTTCTTATTTAGAAAATCGTAGCCGAGAGTTCGGATTAAAAATTGTTTGAGTGAAAAAGTTTTCATCAACATAGGTGTTCCAGAAGGATCAAGGAGGTCCTATCCTTTTTTTTGCTTTTTGTAAATTCGCTTTTCATTCGACGTTTCAAGGGCAAACTCACAGCTTTTGCCGATGACACCGCTTTGTCGTATCACGTAAGTGCTATTTTAACATTTTTTTTTCATGTAAATTATAACCTAGAAATAATGCTTCAAAATTGGTCATCAGTAATAAAACGAAGTTCATGTTTTTAAATAAAATGGGTAGAATTTGTTAAGATATGCCATTACGATTACATTACTATTCACCCAATTGCAATAGATTCCGTTAAATTAATACTTGTACATTCTTGGTTATGATATACTTACCCACTTTTGACGTACATGCAAGTTCCTCCACCGGCTGTTTTGAAAACGAAAGCGTAGACAACTTCAAATACTTAGGATTAGGTATTATCTTGACAGTGTTGTTAGGCATATTTACCATCTTAACCAATGTCCAGTTGGGGTGGTACACATTCCAATCAAATACTACTTAACGGGCTCCCGACCTATTTTGGCCTTTTGGACTACATCCACATCTTGGTACAGCTCATAGAGTTCGCGGTTGTATCTTCTCCTCCATTCGCCCTCCTCGCACACAGGACCAAAAATCCGCCGAAGAATTTTTCTTTCGAAGAAGCCCAGTATCAGCTCTCCCTTCCTGCTTATCGTCCAGCACTCGGCGCCATAAAGCAGAACTGGCAGGATAAGGGTTCTGTAAAGCATACATTTTGTCCTTCGAGTTAGGAGTTTTGAACCCAATTGCTTTGCCAAACCGAAGTAGCAGCGGTTTCCTAGGGTAATTCTTCGCCGGATCTCCACTAGGATGTCATTTGTGGAGTTCATGTTTACTCCGAGGTAGATAAACTCCTTAACTACCTCGAAATTGTTGCTATCAATAGTGACGTTCTGTCCTAGGCGGTGGACAGATGCTTGTTTGTTTTTTGATAGCATGTACTTAGTCTTGTCGTCATTTACTACAAGACCAACGAATTTCGCCTGTTCTTCAATCGCCGTAAAAGCCTCTATCACGGCACGCTGGGAGCGACCGATGATGTCAATATCGTCTGCATACCCCAGCAGCTGGACGGATCTGTTGAAGATAGTGCCTTCCGTGTTGACACTTGCCCTGCGCACTATCAAATACAGCCTCTGCTAATCAAACAAAAACATCCTGTCTGTATTTTATGCAGTGTTAATCCCAGTTTTGAGCTGTTTAAAAGTATTGGTTTTCTAGCTCTAAAATATTTTTATACTGTTATAAAGATTTAAAAATATTTTTTGAAAATTCCGGATACAACTCCTCAAGGGTTTATGATAACCGCAATCTACGTGTTAACCCCAGAAACCTCATCGATGTACCCACAATAAAAAGATCGCATTTTTCTCGCTCTTATATTGTTACTGCGCCCCGTTTATTCAACGAATTGTCTGACATTCTAAGATGCCAGCGAGTTAAATCTGTATTCCTTAAAAATCTTGTATTGAAGTATTGACTTTTTTCTTTTTTTTTAAGAATTGGTGACTTGCTGATTCCTTCGGTATAAATTTTTTTATACCCTCCAGAATATACCTTCCATTCACTTTGCCAATACATTTGTAACGCAAAGAAGTAGTCACCGGAGACCTCATAAAGTATATATATTCTGAATCAGGATCACATTCTGAATCGATTTAGCCATGTCCGTCTGTCTGTCTGTCTGTCTGTCTGTCTGTCTGTCTGTCTGTCTGTTGAAAGCACGATAGCGCCCAAAGTAATTGACGTAAGTGAGCGAAATTTGGTGAAAGGACTTCTTTTTATCGGCGTCAGGTTGGTATTGAAAATGGGCTATGTCGGTCAAGTAGTTCTGGTACCTCCCATACAAAACTAATATTGGACCCATTTGTCTTTCTGTCTGTTGAAAGCACGATAGCGCTCAAAGTAATTGACGTAGGTGAACGAAATTTGGTGAAAGGACTTATTTTTATCGGCGTCAGGTTGGTATTGAAAATGGGCTATGTCGGTTAAGTAGTTCTGGTACCTCCCATAAAAAACCAATATTAGAAAACATATTATAAATATTAAAAACACGATAGCGTCGAAAAGAATCTACCTAGCCAAGTGAAATTTTGTGAGAAAACTTATTTTTATTGTCCTCAAGTTAAGCTAAGATTAGACTGTATGCCAATTATGCATATGAATGCCAATACGCAAATGACCGCATTAGCTGTCAAATGACCAAAATGCCAGGATTATCAAAACTGTATATTAGACTATATGACCAAAATTACCAATATGGTCATATTTGCCTTGCTGGTCATTTAAGGCATTTGTTATTTATTACCAAATGTCAAAGTAGGGTAATGCTGTAAAGAAAAACAGCAAAACGTTGAAGTTTGAATTTTATTGGTAGTAAAATAACAGGTATTTTATTTTATCTTTTTTGTTTTTGGTGTTTCACTTCTCGAAATTGATTGTGGTAATTTTATTGTAGTGAAAAATGAATAAAGAGAGCTGCTGCGCATTGGTTTTGACGGCGTGTTTGATTGACGAGATCGAACATCGCAGGATGACTGAATTAAAGTCCGCTTCCCGTAGACCACGTTGTGCTTGGGTGAAGGAATGGGTGAAGAAAAGGGAAGAGGATGGCTTTTGCGTGAAACTCATGCGCGAGTTACGGGATGAGGAACCCGCATTATACAATAATTTCTTGCGAATGTCGCAGGAGCAGTTCAGCTACCTTTGTGGGCTAGTGACGCCACTTGTAATTAAGAAGAACACACAAATGCGAAAGAGTATTGCTCCAGCCGACAGGCTTATGCTGACCTTGCGCTTTTTGGCTACCGGCGAAAGTTTCAGGTCATTACAATACCTCTTTCGCATTCCACAGTCGACAATTACCACCATCATCCCCGAGATGTTAGAAGCAATCTACAAAGTTCTTGTAGAAGAATATCTTCAAGTAAGTAAGAGGCCTCTCCCTGATTTTCGTTGTGGTATAGTTTCTCGGCCTTATGCAAAGTATTATTATATAATTTGTTTGACACCTTGGACCTCGGAGGGTTGGGAAACCATAGCAAGGCAGTACAATGATTTGTGGAACTACCCAAATTGCATTGGTGCTGTTGATGGTAAGCACGTGGTGATGGTTGCACCGCCGAACGCTGGAAGTGCATTTTACAATTACAAGGGCACACATAGCATCGTACTGATGGGTATAACCGACGCTGATTACAGGCTAATCTATATCGATGTTGGTCGCAATGGTCGATGTTCAGACGGTGGCGTTTTCAATACGTGCAGCTTTGCTCGCGCTTTGGACAGAGGGCTACTTGGAATACCATCACCAAAACCTCTACCGGGCCGAGAAGTGCCAGTGCCATACGTTTTAGTGGCTGATGATGCTTTTGCTCTGCGATGCAATCTCATGAAGCCGTATTCACAACGTAACCTGCACATGGTGGAGCGTGTCCATAATTTTCGCCTGAGCAGAGCACGTCGCGTAATTGAAAATGTCTTCGGCATAATGTCAGCACGTTTTCGTGTTTTACGCAAGCCAATAGCTTTAAACGCCGAAAAAACAAAAAAAGTTACTTTGGCATGCTGCGTACTTCACAACTACCTGATGACTACAAACAAGCAGAGATACGCACCAGCTCAATCGTATGATCGATATACTGCCGAAGGTGAACTAATTGCAGGTGATTGGCGTCACGAACCTGTAAGTGGAACTTTCATTTCACTTGAAGTCTCTCCAGCCAATGCGGCTCATGCCAAGGAGATCCAGAAGGAATTCGCAGACTATTTCGTCAATGAGGGCGAACTAAACTGGCAATACCATATGCTGTAAGAAATATACAGCTTATGTATTACATATATCTATATAATACGTATATTCATTATAGGACGTGAACAAATCCGTTGGAGCATGGTTGGACGATCATAATCTTAATCCCAATCGAATAAAAATCGAAATACCAAACATTTTTTATACTAAATATTCTTTAATTTAAAAATAACTTAATAAAGACAAAAAAAAACAATCACAATAGTAAATTTAAATGTTGAACTCTTCATCATCCATCTGGCAAATGACATCTGGCTGAGAGTTCCTTGCCTAATGAAATAGCAAAAGTAAGTATCAAAACATAAATAAAAATCAACTCAAGTCATAGTATATAGAATCACTGTACAGGCAAACGTACAATTACTTCCATATACCTTAACTTAACTCACCTCACGCTCGTCGTGAAAATCGAGAATGCTTCGGTTTATTCGACGCCGAAGTCGCAAGCACTCCTCAAGCGGCAGACTACGCAGCTCGTCGGCAACATACTCTCCAAAAATGCTGTGAGAGTCACGCTGGTTGCACAGTTGTATCGCCTTTTGCGCCATGTCCTTCAACTCTGAAGTCGTGGCCAACGGCGATTGAACCTTCACCGAATCTCGTTTGCGTCTCAGTGTAGGGCTGGAGCTGGACGAAGAAGGCGACTGCTGTTGCAAGCCACCTATGCGTAGTTCCACCAAATCACTTGGCTCAAAATCGTCGGCATCAATCTAAAAGAAAAGAAGAATTATGTGGTATGTGAAACTTTGCTTAGATATTTGTTACCAAATCTAAATTCGAGGTCGACTCCGTATACAGCTGGCTCTCAGTCATTTCAACAAATTTCATGGCATCAAAAAATCGCCAATTGATTTTTGATAACTCATTTGTTGCTTGACCAGAGCGCTTTCTTTTTGATGCCGCCAAATTTGTTTTAAAGGTTACCCGCAGACCTTGCCACTTCGCTCGGCAATCTTGCCAATCGTCAGGTTTGCCCAGCTCAGCGGCCACCTCTTTCCAGGCTTGATCTTTTGGGACTCGATAGGTACGGCTTGCGACATCGTACAGTCCAGGTCTAAGCTCTACCGCCGAAATCAACTTTCGGATGAGATCGTCTGACCATTCCCCTTTTATTTGCTTTGTCGGTCTTTTCCTCGGCCTGTCAGCTCTTGCTTCCTCCATCATCCTGGCATCGCTAACCGCTTCAATCGAGCTCCCCAAAGACATGTTGATGGTTCAAAAAAGGAAAAGGAGAAAAAAAAGAAGCAAACACACAAAAGAACTAAAAAGGATAAAATAAGAAACAAAATATACACCAAGTGAAATAAGAAATCGAACCAATGAAAACAATGAAAACACATAACGAATATTCACAAAAATACCACAAAACAAATGGATAGCAAACAATTTATACACAAACAAAACTTCCCAACAGGAAAAAAGTTTTCGTAATCACAATCACTGAAAAAGGACAAGACCACTAATTAAACATAAGCAAATTACAATGAAAAGATGCAATTAAATATTTTACACAAATGAAAGTTTAGAAAGAATCCACAGAAAAAGAGAACGAAAATGAAAATAAAACACGATTGAATCCAAGAACCCTCAAACACCGATGACAACAAAATAATTCTTGTTATCAAAAATGCCAGGCAATGCCATAACGAAATTTCAATAAAGTGCACATGGGCATATAGGGTTTATGCTGGCATTCGTGCTTATTGTCCGATTACACTATATGCTATTTCGGCATTTTTATCTGTCAAAATCAGCCTGGTCATATGTGGCATTTAGGTCATTAGAGCATATGAGATATGCCCATTACACTGTATGACCATATTTTGACAAGAGAACTGTCAGAAATTGGCATTTTATGACCACTTGGCATACAGTCTAATCTAACCTTTAGTATTAAAAATGGGCTATGTCGGTCAAGTAGTTCTGGTACCTCCCTCACAAAACCAATTTTGCATGACTTGTATGCAGTGGAGGGTATCAAAGCATCGGCCAGGCCGATGATAACACTTTTACTTGTTATACCCTCCACAGGAAGGTATATTCACTTTGCCAATACATTTGTAACGCCAAGAAGGAGTCACCGGAGACCTCATAAAGTGTATATATTCTGAATCAGGATCACATTCTGAATCGATTTAGCCATGTCCGTCTGTCTGTCTGTTTGTCTGTCTGTCTGTCTGTTGAAAGCACGATAGCGCCCAAAGTAATTGACGTAGGTGAACGAAATGTGGTGAAAGGACTTCTTTTTATCGGCGTCAGGTTGGTATTGAAAATGGGCTATGTCGGTCAAGTAGTTCTGGTACCTCCCATACAAAACCAATATTGGACCCATATGTCTCTCCGTCTGTTGAAAGCACGATGGCGCCCAAAGTAATCGACGTAGGTGAATGAAATTTGGTGAAATCACTTCTTTTTATCGGCGTCAGGTTGGTATTGAAAATGGGCTATGTCGGTCAAGTAGTTCTGGTACCTCCCATACAAAACCAATATTGGACCCATGTGTCTCTCTGTCTGTTGAAAGCACGATAGCGCTCAAAGTAATTGACGTAGGTGAACGAAATTCGGTATAAGGCCTTCTTTTTATCGGCGTCAGATTGGTATTGAAAATGAGCTATGGCGGTCAAGTAGTTCTGGTACCTTCCATGCAAAACCAGTATTGGACCCATGTGTCTCTCTGTCTGTTGAAAGCACGATGGCGCCCAAAGTAATTGACGTAGGTGAACGAAATTTTGTGAAAGTACTTCTTTTTGTCGGCGTCAGGTTTGTATTCAAAATTGGCTATGTCGGTCAAGTAGTTCTGGTACCTCCCATACAAAACCAATATAAGACCCATGTGTCCTTCTTTCCGTTGAAAACACGATAGCGTCCAAAGGAATCAACCTAGGTGAATGAAGTTTTGTGAAAGGACTTCTTTTATCGTCGTTAGGTTGGTATTAAAAATGGGCTATGTCGGTCAAGTAGTTCTGGTATTTTGCATGACTTGTACGCAGTGGAGGGTAGCAAAGCATCGGCCAGGTCGATGATAACACTTTTACTTGTTTTTTGTTTAAATTTGTTTTAATATCTTATTTGTTTTATTTCCTAATTTTATCGCATCCCTTCGATAAATGAATCCAATAATTGTTCGGTAATTACGATACGTACATTCGCCTCTTGTCAGGATCTGACAACACTTAGCTATTTCCCTTTTAAGATTTTATGGTAATTCTGTTTTTTGTTTCAGAATTATTGTTAAAAAAGAAACTCTTATTTGTGAAAAAAAATAAATAAAAACTATTTTTTACACTTCGCCTTTCGAATAAGAAAGCCGCTTATTTGCAATACTTTTAATAATATCAGCACTTGCAAGGCCTTGTTTGATTGTTCCATCAATCCGATCCCACTTTGCTTCATCAATATAGTAGCCACCCTCACATTCTATCGACTGGACGAAATTCAACGAAAGCCTCTCTACAGACAACGCCATTGATAAATTAACCATCTGACGTCGTGCGACATGGCGTCAAATCCTTTTCCAGATATAATTTTCTATTCATCAAAGTCTCGCCTTTGACCTTGCCGCCCGCACAAGGACAAACACTCCGCTCTTTGCCTGGCATTACAGTCATGACTTATAATAACTTCAAAGGAGCTATCAATTTAATTTTCTTGTCACCCGAATATAATAAAAGAGATCAAAATTTGACCTCAGGCAATCAGAGTCTGAATTATGAATTAAATTCGGTCTGTCTGGCTTCCTTGGATGCACACAAATAAGATTTGCGAATGAGATCCTTTCAAAGTACCGGCGAATAAACAAAGGTGCTGAAAATTACCCTAAAAAGGAGGTAACGTTTAAAAGATTGTTGTCTACCACCTACTGGGTTTTTGATCGACTGCCCTGAAGGTGCTGGCGGGGAGGACGTGCTTTTGCGGTTAAGTGGCATTCATAATCACAGTGAAGTTGGAGTTCAATAGCTATGAATGAATGGCAATAACTGCGAGTGCTGACATTTGTGCATTGTGGGTGTATCGAAGTGTTTAAGGATCCACCATTGTGGATGGTGTTTACATGCCTGAATGCGAGTACGTGAACGAAGTACTATCTGTTGTCTGGACTATGGCAATTCGGTTCTTAAGCAGTTGGATAGCAGTGAATTCAATCGATCAAAGATTAACAGGAGGGCTTTTGGCCAGGCAGACAATTGTTCAGAGTGGATCACGTAAGTGGGGTCAAGTGAAAACAATTCAAAACAGCAATGTTGGGGAAGGCATTTTGAGTTTGACTGGAAACGGTTGTGTGGTTGCATATGGTCAAAAGAGATTCAAGAAAATTCGTTACAAATATAAAAACTATAGTATCTCTGTATGTACCTACCTATTATTAATTTATTAATATATTACTAGAACTACGTGCAATTTCTTATTGTGACGATTTGTATGCTTACAGCAACGTAAGTCTTACAAGTTCGATCTCCAAGTTGTTTAGTCGCACTACTCACTCAATGACTCTCAGCAAACATAAAGCATTCGAAACTTGGAAATAGGTACTTATAATTAATGTCCCACGTAAAAGGATAATGTAATAAAGTATATTTTGCTTAACATCAATGACCATAATACAGCCACAGTGGTAAACTAATATTTTCTCAAAAGAGTGATAGCCTAAGTGGCAAATAATTTGACTTTTCCCAAGCCCAAAACTAAAAGCCTTTTATGGATAATTAAAGCACTAATACCCTTGCGAATACCGGTGGGGTATAACACTCAGAATGTTGGCAAAAAAACTGAGCAGGAGTAAGGTGGTACCTACTAGATTTGGTGAGAGCTAAAGCAGAGAGCAAACGCAGTGACGTCTTATAGAGAATACACGGAAGGAACTGAAAATCACCACTTGCAAAATTTTCAGTTGCAATTTACAAATAACATGTTTTTCGCAAAACACAACGATGTGTTAAAATGATGCAAGAATTCGTATTTTTACATTGAAAACGCCGGAGATTACCAAATTTTTTTTTAAAATTCCAGTTATAAAGGTTGAAAAAGAGGATGCAAACTTTTTTATTTAACCTTACTTCACTCAACCTGCTATTACATTCATAAGGCTTGGCCAATCCAAAAAAGCTTAAATTGCTCTTTAGTCAATACTTCCCCGAGTATTCTAAGCCATCATTTATCTTTCTGCTCCTTCCAGAAGCAGAGCTAGAAGAAATTAAAGACAAATGTATTTGATCAGCAAGAAATTTAAATTGATTTCTCGATTGTCAGCTCTGCTTGGGGGTGACGGGTGAGTGGGTTGAGTATATCGTACCCATGGAAAGCATAACAGATGGATACACATATACATACCCACAGCCACAGGGCGTTCGGTTATTCTTTACAAATGCTCTTAATATTGTTACGTGTTGCCGTTCCATATTCCATTCCGTATCGGTTTTTGACTTTGGGTTTAATAATAATCGCAGTGCAGTACTGCAGTCTACTGTACGTCCATAGCAACACATGCGTGCGTACAATGTACATGGCTATTTGCTGTGATCTGTGCGTTTGGTGTTGGCTGAATTGGTAAAGTCTGAGTGAGAATGTGTTGATAAAGCCGTAAACTATCTGGTAGAGTTTTTAAATTCCCTGAAACCATCGGGTATTTCATACCATAGACATAGGCTAACTCTTCGGAAGGGCACACCTGTAATGCTCATTCGGAACCTAAAACCACCAAAACTATGTTATGGCACTAGACTGCAAATCAAAGCTTTGCATACAAATTTAATCGAAGCTATTATATTGACCGGGGTTGCTCAAGGGAAAAAAGTATTAATGACCTCCCCTTTAACTTTAAGAGATTACAATTTCCCCTTAAAGTGCGCCTCGCCATGACGATCAAAAAGTCTCAGGGCCAATCTTTGAAATACGCTGGTATAGATTTAAGGGAAGATTGCTTTACGCACTGTCAGTTCTACGTAGCTTGCTCTCGTGTAAGTTCACCTTCAAGTCTGGTAATGTTACTGTCGCCCAATATAAAAAACAAGAAACATTTAAAAATAAGCACTATTTAAGTAACAATTTTTCTAAAAATGTACATTTTAATAGAATCCCACGAAGTCGCGGGTAACTGCTAGATATGCGATTCGAAGTATCAATTCGGGCTTGTTGAGCTTGTGGTGATTTGCGAAATTGTTTGGCGCAATTTACCACTTCAATAGATCAATTCCTTAAATACCACTTCACAATCCGAAATTGCAAAAAGTTTTTGGTGATTTACTCCCACTGAGTGATAAATCAATAAAATCATGTAATAATTTAACACATAAATATAAATTGCAAACGTATATTGATGTACAGATGTCGTAAATTGCGAAATATTTTTATAATTTGTCATGAAAGTAATTAACGGTGTGGAACTTTTTTATGCAGGGGCAGGCGAGAGATACTACATGTCAAAACATGTCCATAGTCCTCGAACTGAAATCCTTGTTCTTATATGTACACGGATAGATATCATATCATAATATCATAATGCTTCAATCATGCGCATTTGCCTTCATTGTGCACATTGCGTGTAGGTCTTAGAGTCAGACAGTCGGTATTCTGTCTTTGCTTAGAGCAGTTCTTTTTGGTTTAAAGTTGCTAAAAGCATTCTGGAATATATTTTGTAATTGAATAATCAAAAAAAGCTTAAGTATATAAATCGGAATTTTTTTCATGACATTAGGTGTGTAGGTACATCTGGCTATTCGGTAAGAAGGAAATTGGAATGGATTGTAAAATCTACAAATTTACAATCGAAATGGATTTTTAATGTTCTTATCAATGGCAAGTTCTTCTTAACAATTTGTAGGAAACCGTTGTCACCTTAATAAAAATTATTTTTGTTTCTTCGTTTCCGGTAAAGTCTGGTTTTAAAATCGGAAAAGTAATGGCGAACGCAACTTCCGGATAATGTCCGCACTGAGCGTAATTGGAAAGACAGGCGTGGAGAAGAGCATCCGTGACTCGGCCATCTTTGCGTCTTAGTTTTTTTCATTTCGCTCAGTTTATGGCATGATTTTTAAACGCTTTGTGGTGATAAGATTTCGTTTAAATAAAAATCTATTTGCATTAAAAAGGTGCAAAAAAATTAGATTAGCATTTTTAGGCGTGGTGTATTTTTCCCAAAAATTGAGATTGTTAGGGTTTGGTAAAAATCTTGCCATAAGGTTCCTACATAAGAGCAAAAGAGGCGGTCGGATTGGCAAAATTATGGCAGATCGCTTAGGGAGATTTTCACACTCCAGGAAGGCAAGAAGAATGTTTGGAACCGGCGAGCTGTTCGGACATGCGGGAGATCGAGGATTTTCGAAAAAAAAAAAACAACAGACAGTGGTGGCGTGAGAAGTGCTGCTACTTACTTCTACTCGGTGTATCAAAAAAAAAGTAATCGGTGTTCAGCGTAAATTTTAACTCTCGGGTGTTCACATCCCACGAGTTAGGAATCCTACCCAAAATCATCGTAAACCCGTCATTCGAGATGCCCCGAAAGAGCCTTCCACGCTTCACCACGCGTTCCATGAGCCGTTGTCTTACCGCGACGCCCAGCATCTCCTCTGCAGTTCCTCGTTTGCGCAACCCACAGTCCCGAACCGCCACAGACCACCCCAACGAAGGTACAACAGAAGCTTTTTGTCAACGCCGAATTTTGTTGGTTGTGCTTGGCAAATCAGCGAAGCTCGCAGCACGTTGGTAACGCTGCAGGGACGACGAACCCTTTCCATCGAACTCCAGCCTTACCCACGCTTTCACCATTGTGTGTGTGTCCAAGGCCATCGACAGCGAAAGCGAAAGCCACATAAGTGCTACCACTCCGACTTGTATAAGCCACGTCACCAGCACTCGTCAGCAAGGGCACCTTCACCTTCGCCCCCGCAATCTCCTCGAAATTGGGGAAATTATTCTTCGTGGGAAAGCTTATCACCTGAGATCGCCATGCAGCCAAATCCACCGCCGAATTCGCCATCCATCTTCAACAGCAGCAGAGACACCATCCACTGCGCCACCTCTGGCGAACGTCTGACAAACATCCGAGAGTATAACTGTCATGAAAGAGCTTCTCAATTAGCCGTTTGGACTCGGCATAAAACTGTAAGATCCCTTCCATTCGTCCCAAAAATGAAAAACTCACACAAAACGAATGGTTGCGAAAAGCTAGGCCCAGGGTTCCTACTTCCTACCGACCTGTAGCGCTAGCTATTTTTTTTTTATTTTATTTATTGCTCACTAGAGGGCTCTATTTGAGGGAATTGAAAAGCTAAGTGTTTGGTCATTTTAATTGTAACACAATAATTTGTTCAAATGAATTTTTCTTCCTAATACGATATCTGTAAACAGTTTGGGTTCGCGAAACTATAAGCGAAGGACGGAATGCGGTGCACCTCATCTCCCCACCCTTAGGCAACGGTTTGGTATTAGTAACCCTTATAATATTGAAGGGGTGAGTACATTTTGTGTTTTTTCTTTCATTTGAACAACAAAACTGTGAAAGTCACATATTGGTGTAGGAGTTAGAGTTTTTATTATTTATTTTTGAGTGAGCAATTAATAGTGCGTTGATCAAGCTTTCGTAGTCTGCGTTTTATGCAGTGAATTAAGAATGCATTTATTAACGTAATTTTGTTTGAGAGTTTTGGATAGGGATTAAAGTAATGCATCTCTCAAAATTTTATATTTTCACGTAACGCACGATAAGGCGTAAGAACCTTTTTAAGATTTTTGTTTTTAAGTTTTGCGACCGAATACGACCTACTGGGTATCGGATCATTTTGTATTATCGGTTTGATTTGCTATACTGCATGACAAAAAGCTCGTTTATAGAGAGCGTATAAATTAGTTTATTTTTTTGATGTTTTAACGATTTGTACGAAAATTTCGCAATTCTTTTTAATATGATTATTTAGGTACATAGATTTTAGGCTATTTTGAAAATAAAGGATTTTGTATGAAGTTTTTAAAAAGGACTACTGGAGTTCTCTTTTGTTTAAGTTCGGGAAGCATTTCGTCATGTTCTATTTGCGACTCTTGAATCTTAGTTGTTGAAGATAAAGGGGAAGATTTCATTTTTTTTTGATGATTATTTTTCAGCGACATTCGATGCAACTTGGTAATTTTTGGTTCAGAATGTTCCTGAAGTTTTAAGGTTGTTCGAGAGGATGTGTCCGTAAAGGGGAGGGTGATGTTTAGAGAGATGGGAGAAAGCAAACATAGGGGTATAGAAACCCCATGTTAGTTAGGGGTCATCGTAAGTTGAGCGTCGGGATGACCAAGGTGTTTGACATTACGTTTAACTAGGGGTGGGTCAGCTCGCTGAGAGAAATTCCATCTTATCTCTTCGCCTTATCCACATCATAGGGTTTCCATGTTAACGGAAGTGTGCATTAGCTTAATTCGGGCCTCACAGTTTATCTTTTTGTTTCTTTGGTTTTGGTGTTCGGTTACAGCATGAACACAATTTAGTCAACAGGTATGTAAAAACAAGTAACCCATGTTCAGGGCTTGTGGCAAGATCCCCACCCACCGGCGAGCTAGCGCGGGAAGGCGGTCATGCCTGATCTTCAAGTGCCTGGACACCCCTCCTCTCATGCCGCCCGGACTGCCTCAAGGGTCCTGTGACCTTGGGTCATATGGGTGGCAAGAGTTGACAGGAGGGTTACACAATCGTCAGCAGAAGCGGAAGCATTTCGACCCTGATGGATTCGATCTTTACTTGCATGGGTGATAGTGCAAGAGGGGGTTCGAACGCTTCAAACCCTTATCCTTTCGGGTTCGGGTACGCTTCTGACGGGGGTGGTACGTTACAAATTTCTGTATATTTTAAATTTCAGCATGGACATAAAAACCACCCCAGACAAATCCCGTTGTCTCCGGACTATATGGCGTCGTATGATTCCCATATAAAATACAACCATAATTCTGATTTGCAAATTGCAAGATATAAGTTGTTAATTGAGAACAAAGTTTTCTAATTTCACCTTAAACCTTTTTCAATTTAATACGGTGATGCCTCAAATCAGTACTCGAGAATCGCAATTTGCAAATTATGAATTGCAAATTATGAATTGCAAATTGATAAAAATAAGTTTCAATTTACGATTAAGAATTTGTAAATTGCAACTACAGAAGTGGTAAATCTACCCCTGTTAGTTCGCAAATCAACACTATTGAGTTGCAATTCAAGACTAAATGGTTGTAATTTGCTAAGGGAGGGAATCGTAATTTACAACAGAAAAGTGGTAATTTATGAATTCTTTTTGCAATTCACAATCCATAGTAATAGCAAATTGATAACTATTTGTGTCAAATTGCGAACGGTTATTGCAATATGTATTTCTCGTTTGAACGCATTATTGATACTGAAAAGTGTTGATTCGCGACTTTTGAGGGTTAATATCTTCACTTCGTAGAATTTCTACACATTGTGTACTACACATTGTATATTGTTTCTAGGTTTTTTTTTTGTTTTTGCTGTAGAGAATTAATATGTTCTGTGGCCATCAATTTTAGTGGTGATTTTGATCGATATGCCGGCAAATTTGCATAGAATCTTCTTCTTTGCATTCGCACAAATTAATCAGTGAAAGTTCACATTTTCATTTCACTTTTCGGTCTTTCATTGCACTTTTCGCAAAAAAAAAACTAACAACGCTTTAGAGAATGCATCGATGTATTACAAGAGCTAAACAAAAAACAATCAGCGACAAATCAACCCTTTACGATAATACAGACATATACACAAGATAACATCACATTAGAAACTTAAAATTTTAACCTACCCCAATAAAATAAACTTACAAGCGACGACCATTGTTAATATAACATTTTCTTTATAAATGCGCATATGCTTTAAACATGAACAAATCCTAACACTTCGTTTTCAAATGTAATTGATCCATTTTCAGATATATACAGCACTTAAACAATTTCAAAGTAAAATATTCAAAAGAAACTCTCTATGGTCGGGAAAGTTTTGTGCTACTCGTTTTATCATTTGAGATGAAAGGATTGTTTTTCTATCTGTCGCTGTTGAGGATGTATAAACACAATTAACAATAATTAACAGCCCTATTCTGCTATTCATCGGGGGGAATTTTCCTTCAATTTCCACTGAACACTGCTCTACTATTCATTCGAATCGAATGCGGATTCACCTCGTTAGTGTCGGTAACGTCGGTTATTTTGTGCAGTATTCTCTTATTCACGTGAACGCATACATTCTATACAATTCATATCCGCATATGAAATGTTGCGGATTTGAAATTAAATGGATCGTATTTCTGGTTGGTGATTGATAAAATGTTAGTAAAAACTTATTTATAGCTTCATTATTTATTTGTAAATAAGATTATTAATTTTAAGGAGAAGAAAACCAAACAGAGACCAGTTCACTGCTTCAATTTTTGATGTTTGATGATTCTCTTATTCCAGTGGAAAAAAAGTCCAACAATATCCATACCTGTTCGTTCATATTTTTGCTTTATTTAAAATATTAACCAAAGTCGGGTAATTTTACAAAGATTTTCATGAATAGAGATCAATACATTAATTTCAATTTTCAAAACCAAAAAAAAACAAAGTTCTTATGGATGGACTTGAATGTCAAATTCGTTTGGATAATGCAGTTCACCCGATGGATAGCAGAATGGAAAGACAGAGTGAAAGGGAATCGAATCTACGATTCACGTGAATAGCAGAATAAGGCTGTAAGTAAAATTATAAAGTTTAATTAATAATCATTGTGTATAAAGAAATAAGCTTATAATTGACATTGGTCAAAAAATTGTATATTTAAACAAAAAGTATAAATGTTAAACAATTGTCAATATAATATATTCCAATTAGCAATAAAACTCGCAATTTAACATTGTTCAGAAAATTACTGTCCGATTTTTTATTATCTGTTTTGAGTGAAAGTTATAACAAAGAGTAGTTTTTATCTGTATAGTGTACAGCAGAGACAAATCATACTGAGACCAACAACTCGCAATCCTCTTTCCGCTGGCCCCTTCAGTTTTTTTTTTTTAAATTCGCCATTTTGTATTCCTATCGGTGTTATGTCACTTGAGAATCAGTGTGACATGCAAAAACATACAAAAAATACAAACATAAATGCTGCTAGCCTCGGCAACCGTGGGGAAATGTGAAAGAGTTCGGGAATACTACATTTTAGCATAACTGAATCCCATTGGTTAGTTATCATAATTTTTTTAAAGGTAAATAATTTGATTTGTTTGGTTTGTAAAACTACCTAAATGAGATGTTCTATATATTAGAAACATATTACGAAAAACATGGTTTTGTGTTTTCCGCTTTTGGAAGCTCAAAATGTTGTTATTTTCCCTCAATTTAAGCAAATGCACACTTATTCCTAAAAAAGAAATACTATCCACATGTAGCGAACAATTTCAAATTTAACGGATAAAATTCTATGAATGCTGCAAGCCACAAAAAGGACAGATTTGTATAACGTAGGGATTTTTCAATTCATTTGATTTTTCCGAAAAATGGTAGCACACACCCGTTTTTAGTCAAAAAATATTTATTATTTTTGTTTACCTACCTATTTTAATTTGCTCTTACATTCGTCGATATTCGCTAATTAATAAAATGAGATGACTAGTTTGAAGAGTAAACAAAAAGGAAAAAATCATTTGTGGTTCAGATAGCGAATGAGAAGTTTAATTCAATTTTATTTGTGTATTTATAAAATAGTTATATAGAGAGATTGTAGTGAAAGTTATTCAACGGTTTAGGGAAAAGGTAGGGATTTTCTTTGTGTACTTTTGTTATTTTATGTAGTATCACTGAATAGCATTAGGACTAGGGATAGGAAATAAATTATATATTTAAAATTTTCTGGTTCGTCGTTGGTACTAAACTGTTTTAATTCGTGCGTTCCAGACTCGTCAACAAATTTAATAGTTGTGAAAAACTACACTGTGTAACTACTTGAACCGTAGTTTCACCTCTTTTGAAAACTTTTTGCAACACAACAAATACACTAACAAAAGTTTTTTTTTTCAAAAGACTTTGAGAATCTAAAAAAAAATTATTCAAGTATAGAGTAATTTTTACCCTTAAGCCACCATCATATTTTACTTTTCAATCGCAATAAACTTGCAACAAACAAACAAGTACCAAACGACCGAGTCGTGCCATTTGCTATTATTTTCCGACTGCGGTCGGATTGAAGGACAAGTTATCCCACAGTACGATACTCCTTTAATATTAGTTTGTTGACTTTTGTTGCCGAGGTTAGGTTAGGTTAGGGGTAAAATTTCTGTAAGCCTCTGCACATTTAATAAATTAATTTAGCATTTTCCATTGCGACGGAGTAAGTGTTAGAGCGAATGAAAGTATGGTTGCACAATTAATTAATTAATTTTTAAACGCAAACTCCAACGCAAACAAAGAAGGTGTTGTGTGCAGACAATGCTTCGTTGACTCTCGTGTGCTTCGTTAAGTCGAATAACGAGTAGTTTTGCGCGTTTTTCACTGCAGCCGGATGCCTTGGAGAGAAGGTAATTTGTTGTAATGAGCGGCGCATGGTGTTGGATTTGCTCACAGTTGGTGGATTTCGCCTAATGACAGTGGGGGAGTAAATTGATATGAGGAACAAGTGGCTAGGACTCATAAATCTCATTATATTTTGATGGATCATACATTTTTGACTGCAGAAGTAAATACTGTAGATTGTCCAAGCAAACTGAAAAGTACAACCCCTCTTGCCACTGCCCAAATTTCACATATTGAAGTAAAATGTTGTGGTTCACAAAAAAAAAAAATTAATTCCCAGGAAAGCCAGTACCTAGTTTTAGGATTTTCTGAAGCACGAATCCACTCACCATGAATATGTCTGATTTGTAGTCCCCAGCAACCACAACATACCATTCCAATTAACGAAGGCTATTTGAAAATTCAAGTCACGATATTAATGTCTCATTTCAAAATCACTGCACAGTACACAGCTTCCCACAAAGTAAGAGGCAAAAACCCAATATCTATACACCTACACATTTCCCTCGTCGAATCCTGTCAACAGGGTTTAAATAAATTGAAGCGGAAAGCCAATTATGCCCCTTTTTCGGCACCACCATCAACTTGTCTGCCTGCGTTTACTGATCCTGGGACTGACTCGTATTCGAACAGATTTATAGCTGCACATCGACAGGATATCTTTATCCACCCTCGTCATTATCATCATCACATCGCAATTATTACCAATCTCGGTCGTCGTGGCGCGTACATCATGCTCCTCCTAATGGCACGAGAACAACGAACAGACGGATTTGATATTCAAACTTAAAACACCAAATTCCCGCACGACAATGTGGAGCAGCAGATAACTTAGTTTCGGTTAACTGAAGGCGCAAAGGATTTCAGAACAAGGGTCGAATAGCAATATAATGACAATTCTCCAATTTTGACGTTTGTCTTTAGGTACTTCTCATTTGGACTTGGATTGCGGTTTGGTCGGGATTATCATCTTCTCTGAGTATGTGCTGTAATCCGGTAATTAGTTGTCAAGACAACTCGCTACGTATGCCATTGGGTATGGCGTATGGATGTTTTAGAGCAATTCGGTAAGATTCCGGATTTCTGTATTACTTAGGGGGTGAACTCGTTATAAGCGCGTTCTTGGTGCAGATACCAGTTGATGTGTTTTAGCACCAACTTTGATTTGCATGTTGTCGTTGAGAGGATGCAGCACGACTTGAATGGATTATTTACCGTGCCTTCAAATTGATTTCGTTTTTCATGCTCCGAAACAGTAGTTGATGTAGAGTGACAATCCGTAAATTGCAGAATCGACCCGTAACCACTATTTATTTGAAGAGCGCTTTACTGTCAACCACGACTTTATTCACATTGCTCGCTACTATCGTCAGTGGATAGCTATTTTATTGATTAAAGGCACGTGACTATCGTCTAAATGGCATTATGTTCGCCTTTATGGACATTTCCGTCTCCAGCGGGTAGCAAATTAAATTCATCCAGAGCAGGCTGCTTTGCTATTTCATGTGGAATTGTTTCCGCCTGGCTGTGTTGCATATTTATTAAGGCATTTATTGACTCTCCCACTTGGAGTGGTCGGGAATTTATTACAATCGCAGTCCATTTGGTTTGATTGCTTTTCATCAGTCAGGCCAATTTTATTCGACTTAATATTTCGCCAATGTAAGTGACGAAATGACAATTTTATTTCGGGTTTTGTTGCCGCGGTCATTGAATTGACGGATGAGTGTGGACGGGGATTTTTTTTTCATTTTCACTGCGGATGCGTCATATTCACTCTGATTTCGATTGGAATTAATTGCGTGCGTTGAAACACAGTGAATGGTAATTAGGACTGTATATGCATATAAAATGCCAGTTTAAAAAGGTCAGTTTTTGTCGGCCTTTTAGAGTCACATTGGCTGCAGGTCATGGTCCTGGAGCTATACTAAGGAATTTCTCCACCTACATTTTGTGTTGCTCACGTTTCCTTTTACTCCGAAAATAAATTTAATGGAACACGGCCAAATTTTTTTAAGATCTTTATTTTATATGTCAAACCTTTTCAATGAACTTTGTTTTTCAGTTTAATTCCAAATAAATTTGGACCGAAAATGTGAGGCATTGAGCTCTCATAATCTGACCTTTTTTATTTGCAGCTTCGGCAAAGTTAATTTCCATGTCTATAGGTTGGTGCAATT
The DNA here is from genome assembly GCA_948293265.1 of Cheilosia impressa. Taxonomy (NCBI): domain Eukaryota; kingdom Metazoa; phylum Arthropoda; class Insecta; order Diptera; family Syrphidae; genus Cheilosia; species Cheilosia impressa. Next base: position 42,511,969 of record OX411881.1, read on the forward strand.
GTATAAGAGAGAATAAGAGATCTTGAAGATAATCTTCCAAACAGTAATTACTTGCGATTCATCAAGTGTAGGTATACGTGCGTCCGTAAAAAGAGCACCACTTGTTTAAGAAATAGCCTATCTTTCCTAAGGAAAAAGGGGAATTCAAACTATTTACAATCCAGCTTTTAAAAAAGGTTCAATTGGAAAGATTTTTTAAACATTAGTAAAATTTGTGTAACCACCTTCAATGGATTTAAAAAAAAAACAGCCAACATGTTGGGCTCATTCGTTTTTCGACTGCCGACACCGTGGTACTGCTTTTTTTATTTTCCTTCGGGCCGGTGAAATATCGACATATATATGCCAAGTTTGGTCTTCTAGTGTATCCTATGAAAATTGAAACTGAAGAATAAAGCACGCAAGACAGTGCTAGGACCACTGTCGTATAAAAAAAACATCGTTGTCGAATAAAAAATAATATATAGTAGCGGTAGCTGTCTAATTAAGATAGTTTAATAATTTAAGGCAATGGACTTCAAAAGAGGTTTGTTAGGATTTTAAGGATCACAAAGGTGATGTTTAAGTGTCTGCAAATGGCGAGAGTTCTGAAAATTATATGACATTTTTTAAGGCGTCATAAGCACTTTAAACGGTTAAGGGAGGCAAATAAGGAAAATATGTTTCGTGAAATCTGAATTTTCATCGAAGCAAATGTAAAACAGTGCTATATCATTTGAACTTATTAATTGGTCCTTCTTAAGTATTGATAATGACCTTTGTTTTGGTATTACCTTCGATTCAAAAGACCTTACCAACAAGATGTGAGCGGTATAAACGAACATTCGTAAATGAACGGTATTGATAAATTTGTACAGAGAAAACAGACAATTCAACTTAAAAAGAAATTATCCGCGGTCATATCATCCAATTTTAGTAAATGCATAATAGAAAAGGTGTAAAGCAGAAAGGTGTGTCCTAAACGTATGGGATGAAATGTCCGATAGACCAGTTGGCTTAAAGGTCAGTTCTCGCATAGATGGGTATGAGATATGTCCATTGATGGTTTGCATCAAGGAGTTCTATATCCGACCTCATATAAATGCACGTATATCTAAATAAGTTAATCCGTTGATATACTACAATGCCCTTTCTGATAACTGTAATAGTTTTAATTCCACTTAATAAAAGTAACTAAACGAAATTCTTGGAAGCCTTTCAGACTTGTTATGACTGTATGTGCAAAATTGAACTCATTTAAAAAAAAGTAGTTGGCGCAAACGGCCGTTCAGTGAGTTTTAATTTTTGGGACAATTAGAAGAACCTTGTTTGCCGAATCCGAACGGCTGAATCGACAAAATTTTTTACAAAGTTATACCCTCGGATGTTTGTCAGACGTTCGGGAGAAGTGATGCAGTGGAGAAAGTTTGATGATGATATTCGCGTTTTCCTGAAGATCGTAACTGGGACTGCTCGCTCAGTACTTCAGCACTATATCTAACCGCTAAGCCCCACCACTAAATAAAACGCACAACCCAAAATAAGTCCACTCGAAGTTAAAGATATCTTGTCTGCCTTATCATAAAATGTTTATATAACTACAACCAACATACTCTGTACACAATTTTTACCAAAAACAATAACTTTCTCTTTTTCGTAACTACAGTACGCCCTCGGTAAAAGCAACCGATGAAAATTCGAGCAGTTGCATTAATTGAGGTTGGTGCTTTAACCGAGTCCCAAAAAAACGAAACAAAAATGAGATGAAATGAAAGCATGGATGGAAAGTTGCGTTTACCGAGTCACAGTTTTTTGAAAAGTTGCAATTACTGAGTCACTTATGGTAAAATTTTAGGTGTTGCTTTAACCAAGGTACTGCGTTTATCGAGGGTTGCTTTTACCGAGGGCGTTCTGTACATGTATTCCAGAAAAAGTTAACGCATTTTCAGCATTTATTTAAATTTTATTAACTAAATTCAACAGAATTAATAATCTTTACAGTTTTTGAAATTATAAAAGGACCAAGTTTGTCTCTATCGAACACATTTACTAATTAAGAAGTAAACCATTGAAAAATATATAACCATACAGCTCAGGAGCTCAAATTGTTGAAAATAAACCCCAAATAAATCTACCTGTTCCAATCTTCATTTACCTTAAATTAAATATTTACAAAACTTTCTAATTAAACTTAAAATCCTTGCAGATGTTATAAGGATGAAATGAAATAAAATCTAAAAATTTCTGTTTGGCGAAAATACAAACTTATTTGCTTTATTCATAAACTTGAATTCCATACACCTGAGGTCAGTGTAAAAATAAATTAATATCTCCTTCCAGTGGTTGCCTCCTGGCAATGAATAACAAATAAATTAAAACTTTTCCAGTTGCTTTGGCATAGGCCGTGCCTGCTACACCTTACCCCACTTAGGCCTGTATTTCATATAATATGCATTCGCAAAACAAGCTGTTTTTCATTCGCGTTTACAGCCAAACAGGCAATTAATAATATTCTTGAACTTGACTGTGCCCATTTCGGTTAGGGATGGGCGCATGGAGGCGCTTTGATTGACTGCCCTTACAAAGATGTTTATTACGAAGTTTTCCGCGTTTCTTTTAGTTGGATTACATTCATATTTACTAAAAGGATTTGGGATTTTTTTTTTTGCAAATAGGAGCTTTTTTTTATTTTAATAAAAATATTTGAGGTTTGTTTGTGATGGTTTGTCAAGCATGAATTGGGCTATTAAGCGAGGGGTCACAGATTCGAATCCCGAAAAAAAACGAAATTCTACCTTTCCATTCGATTGCACCACCTCTCGCTAACGTCAGACAAACATCCGAGAGTACAACTGTCGTGAAAGAGCTTCTCAATTGGCCGTTTGGACTCGGCATTAAATTGTAGACCCATTTCATTCGTCCCAAAAATTTAAATCTCACACAAGACGAATGGTTGTGAGAAGCTAGGCCTAGGGTCCATAAGGACCTGTTACGCCAACTTTCTATGTATATATTCAGAGAATGTAGCGCTAAGATAAGAAAATAATAAAAAAAACATCCTTTTCACATTTTACGCCAAAATATGATGTACTTCAAAAGCTATGTGAATCATACGATTGTTATTATTATTAGTTATTCATTATTTTTTTCTTCTTAACTTGAAGCTGAAATACAATTTTACTTAAAAATAAGCGGAAAGCTATTTATTATTTCCGCTTTTATCAATCCGCAACTTGGAATGACACGGCGCTTGAAAATATCGGTTTTTATAAAATTACTAGCTGGTACCCGCGACTTCGTCTGCGTAGAATTAGTACTTCAACTCAATCAATTAAAATATTCATATCCTATGTCATTATTCTCAGAGGTCCCATCTATCCCTATATAGGTACCAAAATTAATAAAAGTTGGTTTTGCGACCGTGAAAAGGAAACAATCTGACTTTCGCATTTATAATATTAAGATTATATCAAGACTACCTTGAATTATCGGTGCAAACGACAACTGACAACAAAACTATGTTTTGAAATAACAAAGTGATGCCAAATTCGTACAGTTATTTTGTGATCACCTGAAGTATTTGACTATTACAAAAGTATCATCTATCACCTTACCTTACACAAAATGTTGTTCATAAACTAAGCTCCAGAGCTCCTACCCAATTCCCCCGCAAATTAAGCTGTGAACTGTGGAATGTGAAATTGTGATTTGTGAAAACGTGTGAAAAGTCATTAGAGTATCATGCTTTCACTATAATACTCTTGTATCTGTAATCCATTTTGCCGTCGACTCTCTTTCATTGCGTCGTTTGTACGGGCAGGATGAATGAAATAAAAGTATTACCCTGAATCATATTAATATTTAATATTTTCAAAAAGTAAAAATGAGAACTTAGAAAATCGCTTTTTGTTGACACGTCATTTGTTAAGATTGGTTGAGCTTGTGAACCGCAAGAGGTAAATATATTACAAAACTATAGAAATAATATAGACTGGATTTTAAAATAAAACCACCTAAAAATTAATTGCACAATTCGAAATTAACGTTTGGATTGATTGTCGATGCACACGAACATAACCATTCGCAGTGTGCACTTCATCAAACTGAACTCACCTTCATGAAATCACTTTTCGTTGGTAATTTTTACAAAAAATCAGTTCAAAACAATGTATTTAATCAAATTGAATTACAATAACTGTCGAGAGCTGCTAAAAATTTGAAAAAACTTGAAAAAAATACTGATAAATAGCAACGCACGTCTGCAGAGCACATTAGTATGCAATTGAAAGACTGTGCAAATGAATCAGCTCCCAAACATTGATGCACACAACGCCATATACTGGCAATACCGGATCCAGCATTTGAAATCATGTTCGTTTTTAATGTGCGACAAAAAACTGGCTCGCGGCATTGTGAATAACACTGAGAATTATAGGATGTTCTAACTTCACAAAATAAATATCTTCGTTGGTAACTTACCGTTTGAAAATAGAATTCAATGAAAAAAGGATAAATCATCAATAAATTGCACAATCCGAAATTAACGGTTTGATTGATACAAAAACAATTGTCTCACATATTTTGTGAAAAAATAGTTGTCGTAAAAAAATGGCAAAAAAAATTGTCAGAAATTAAAGTAAAAATAAAAGTCATAAATGTATGGGAAAATTAAATTTCGGTAATTTTCTTGGGTATTCTTCTTGTTTGGCCGGAAACCAGTCCGAATTGGTGCGAATCATCGAAATCGGTCCGGGGTTCTCGAGTTATAAGCGTAGTAACTAACATCACTTTCTTTTATAATATATTTAGATTGTTCTTGAACATCGTTAAAAAGTTCAAATTCGAATCAATGAAAAAAAAATTTAAAATTATAGGAAAATAATTAAAAATTAATTCAGAAGTTATAGAATTAGTTAATTAATAATTTATAGATTGACATTAAAACTTAGACATTGATTTGTGATGATGATATGAGAACAGATTGCTTTTAAGTAACGATTCGACGACGTTATAAAAAATAGTTAATAACCAGTCTTTAAACTTTTTTAGAAACGAATTAAAATGTATAGCTGTCCGCACAGAAAAAAATAAATGAATAGTGTAGAAGTGCGAAAAATTGTTTTTTTTTTGTGCTATTGGAGAACGTTAACAAGGTGCGTGGTATTTATGTGGTTCTTTTACCTTTTCTTTGTATTAACAAATATTATTTTTTTTAAGTTCAGTTGCAAAGTTGGGAGGATATTGTTAGTGTGGGAAATTTCAACCTATCGTCTAAAGGAAAATTTTTCTAACGCTTTTAATTTAATAGACAAACATCAAAAGCATTTTTATATAGGTATAATACGATGTGCATTGTTAAGAGAGTTGTATTTATATCTGAAATTGTGGATATGAGGATAAAAAATTAGGCCCAATGTATAAACTTTGCAAAAAATGGGTAACCGAAGCCTTTAATAGATAAAGTTATAAGCTACACAAGGACTCAAAGTTTAAACGTGTGGGCATTGTCAGCACGTGAAAACAGATTCTTTTCTTTAGATGTAACAGCGTCAATATCATTAGCTGCATTGGACAATCAATCGCAGATTCGTATCTAAATTGGAAAAATAAATATTTTGAGTAAACCCTGTAGATATTATTTTTCTATTGCTCTTATCACATCTTTTTCTCCTGGGTATTATAAATAAAACAAATTTACAGGGGAACCATTTTTGCTGACTTGAGTTGTGAGTTGAATTTAATTTTGAGAGTGGCAGCTTTTTTCGTTCAAAAAAGTAAAAAGAAACAGATTACAACTTCCCCGAAGTACGATATGGATCTGTGGATACTGTGCCTTCGATACAGTGCTATTTTTGAAAGGAAACCGGGTAAGTTTGTATAGAAGGTATGTGATATTGGGAAGAACCAGAGAGTTTTTCTCATATTAGAAGTCGTAGAAAAGCCAATTCATACATGGTCTTTATAAATCGTGTAATAAGATGATTTATTTGCTGTTGCTATGACCACTAGAACCTATACAATTAAAATCCAAAACCACTCCGTGTCATCAAAGGCCAACAAACTAATCATTGCTTTTATCGATTCAATTTTTCAGCGGAATTTTTATTTCCTATAGGAATTTCAGAGATATTCGAATCAGCGGCCACCCAATCGTTTTTATTCTTTCCTCTCTACCAATATTCATCTTATCCAGAGAGACGCTTTGGATCTCTTCTCAATGCAATGATGTCCCAACTAAGATCTTTATTCTTCTGCTACATAATGCTGAATGCTGACTGCTGAGCACTGACACAGTATATGTGCCGCTGGCTGAACTTCTTCTTGGAATAGTTTACTGGTGTCATGTTCATCAGTTTTTAAGTGAAACACTTCGGCGACTCTATTGTAATCTTAGCATTATATGTATCTACATTTTTTCACGTTTGATCACCATCTCAAGTTTTTTTACGTGTACCATCTGTCTTACGGTTAATCTAACATTCCTCTAGGGAGAAATCAGGGGCGATTCCTCTCAGTTAGCTAGTTTAGCGGCGCTAAACCAAGAAAATAAATTGAAATACATATACGCAAAATACAGCAAATAACATGGTAAAAGTAATTATGCAGATTAATAATTGCAATAATCAATGACATACTAAGCAACAAAACTATCATTTACAAATAATATTTGCCTACACAAACACACAACACAATACTCCCATGCAATAAGTTTCACTTGAAATACTCTTTAGCGTTACAACTTGCGATACCGCAAATTCCCTGCCTGCACGCACACACACAATCTAAAACTCCCATAGAAAAGTCTCCTGCTTGTAGCATTCTAGCGTAAAAAAGTTGCGCTACCGAATTTCCTCCACTCTGTATAAGTGTGGAATTTGACTATACCTCTACCAGTCGTAAGCAAAGCACAGGAAAATATACGGAAGGGTAAGCGCAAAACAAATGCGATAAAACTTGAAAGTAGAGTGTTAGTGTAAGCAAGCAGGTATATTTTGCGCGTTATCTTTTTTTGTACTGTACTTCTGTGTGTTTCTCTTTCTAGTCAAATTGCAGTAAGAATGTGTCGATGTGTTCTTATTTGACTGAATTAATAGTCTTATTGAATTCCATACCAAAAGTAAAGTGCGATTTATAATTTTATATTTGCGTGGATTATAAATGTGAGTAAATACATAATAATTATTTTTGTCGTGCTTTTAAAATATGAGAGTGAGCTTTTTTTTTTTTTTTTTTTGTGAGAAGTGAGCACGTAGCTAACCCAATGCTTAAGACCAGGAATCGCCACTGGGAGAAATGTCTTGGGACAGACACTAAAACATTGCTTTATTGTAAATATTAAAATTAAAAACAATGTCCAATATTCGTTTACATACAATTGAAAAATGTTTCTCCCTCTTTCAGATAGTAAAGGGACTTTCATTAGCGACTTGACAACTTCAAACTTTAATTGTGAACGCACCCTTAACCCGATTACCGAACTGTCAATGTCAAAATATTCAGTGAAATCAACACTTTCATCATGGTGTAGTACACGAAGGAACAAAGTTAACAAATAATTTTAATTTACTACCGATATTCCGATTGGTGGTCAACTTTAAGTTGACAAGTAATAAGTAGTCCAGTGAAAAAAATATGAGTTACTGGACAGATGAGAACGCTCATTGTGCTTCATGAAACAGCACTGATGCCAGTAGTAGTCCAGTGAAAAAAATATGAGTTACTGGACAGATGAGAACGCTCATTGTGCTTCATGAAACAGCACTGATACCAGTGGCGTCATTAGGTTGTTTTTTTTTTATGTTGGAACGTTATTTCTTTGAGCAATTGCATGAATCAGTGCAGTGCAGTCATATGTGGTTCCAACAAGACAGTGCCAGAAGCTACACAGCGGGTGCAGCAATCGTGTTGTTAAAGCCTCAGTTCGGTGAACTTAATATCTCGAGAAACGGACCCGTCCATTGGCCGCCGAGATCGTGTGATTTACCGCCTTTAGACTTTTTTATGGGGCTACATTAGATAAATCATTGGAGCTCAGAGCCAATATTGAACGAGAATTAGCGGCCGTATCGGTCGAAATGTACGACCGAGTCATCTAAAATTGGGTTCGACGTATCGACCGCTGCATACGTTCCCGTGGTGGACATTAGACATGAACGAAGTTAAATTTCATTCATAAATGTTTTGATAGTAATTCAAGCCAATATATTTAAAAAAAGGCAATATTTAAAAAAATCTTTCGGATTACTACAGTTTCTTAAGTTTTTATTTTGTCCAAAGTGCCGTTTGGTCTGAAATTAAATTATAATTCAAATAAAAAATGTCGAAATGGCACAAGAAGCTTACTTGTTTATTGTTGTGTAGCTTGACATTTTTAGCAAAACGCCGTTTTGGCGAAACAAACACAACCTCTCGCGACACACAACTAAAAAAGTGGCATTGAGTTAGGTACAAAAAAATTGCATGAAAATCGAAACGACACTTTTCACAACATGTAAAGTGGAATTAAGCTGAGTAGGCAGCAAAAATATACATATTTTGTGTTCATTTCTGTATACTTAGATTGAAAATGACAAATTTCGTGTCACTTTGCCGTGAAAGCCACGATTTGTGCCCTACATTTGACTTCGACTTCTACTAAGTAATCCAACGCAAGTAGCAGAGCAATCATCTCAGCCTGGTATAGATACAGAAGTGTACAAGTTTACATGGCGAGCCACGAGCAAGTTCCACTTTTTGAATAGTTTCACTTTTTGCCTCCGATCTACCTATCATGGATCCATCTGTGAAAATTGCAAACTCTTGGTGGTGATCCATTGCATACTCTCAGTTGTGAACCTAAGGTAACATGAATGTCGCAGAACTTCGGTATTATTTTTATTGTTTCCTTACTTACCTACTTATGACGGTCATCAAATATCATCCGTGTACAGCCAGAAGTGTTGCCGTGGAGATAGGCGGGGATACCAAAACAAGGCATGATTTCCTATAAATGTTATCAAGGGAAACTTTAAAAACACTTTACATGTAAATCGTCCGCTAAGAGTTGTTCCATGACATTATTATCTTGGTAAAGTTTTGCGACAACGAGAACTAGATATGTTTCAAGCTTAATTTGTTAAAAAAATATCCAAATTACCGACAACATAAACAACTTCTATGTACCTATATGTTGAAGGTTTTATAACTGTCTTTTTCGCTATAATTGTTATTTGCATCTTTCCAGCATTCAAATGAGAGAGTAATCGATGTCAGAGTTAAACCAATACGCGAGCATTTTCCTGCAGTTTTAATGCAGTCACTTCACAAATATGCTTTCCAGCTCTTGATCCAATCTCATATAAGGCTTGTTTAATGCGTTATCGATTGCATAAACAATTTTATTGATAAACACCGAAACGTGTCAAACCCAACGTTTAGTCGATTTTCTTTGAAACTGTCTTCGGAAGTTGATTCCGTCGTACTATTGCTTTAGGTTGTAGATCCATTGTTTTAATTGGCATTCTTTCAACGGAAGATTTGTCCAACTAATCAAGCGAAATACTTCCAATCCATTAATTGATACAACTTTGAAGTTCTGGATAACCGGCATATAATATCATCGCAAATATGTTTACTCTGAAATATATTTCTGCAGTATCCGTATCCATGATTCAATGTAAACAGAATTATATCAATTTTGAAAGAAAATATAAATAAATATTTTTTTTTGCGTATATATGAAGCAAAATTCATGGACATCCGAACCCTTTCAGGGATAATTTCCCAAACCTCTGCTGGATATTTTTTTACTGGCAAATGTTACGACGGTCATGAAGGCATGATAAGCACGTGAGAAAATGCTGGCAGAGACTTTGTTGTTACCTCTCGGTTTCATGTAGTGAGGAAGGACATGCGCACGTTCTTGTACACCATTCTTCCAATATTTTAGACCATTCAGAGGAAAAAGCTTTTGTGCTATGCCAACGGAGAGAGGTTTGAACAAAATTCAGTAAAAGATGTGATTCCGACGAAAAACGTTACGTGTATGAGAGAGTGGCCGAGGTTAATGAAAATGGCATTGTCGTGATTTTTTGGATGAAGTTGGAAGTTTTTGGATGCAGAAATGTACGTTATATAAATTCAATAGAGTACCCGTGTAACGAATATTAAGTAGACAATTTACTTTAACGAAGCTATCATTAGCTCTCTTTACTCAAGACTTATTGCCACACTAAGTTTGTGAAATATAAAGTTGCCAGATAATTAAATTCCGCACAAACCTTCTTATAATTTGTTGATCTTCCTACATAGAGAAGGTAATAGTCGTAATGCAAACAAAGATTATAATAATACACATAACCGTCGAATTGTATGCAAGCTCACATCCTGTCATTGAAGGAACTTATTCATTTATTTGTACCACCCAACCCACTTCAACACATCCTCCATTAAGTCGAGAAGTAATTTCCTCTTGCGTGCAATTCCTCCACGGTTATTTAATTTCATTGTTTCAATTAGAAAGGAACATAATAAGCTGCAACTGCGGAATAAAGTACAGGCAAGTTTGACAATTTGAAGATGGCTTTATGTATAGCGTTGCGGATACTAATTGTGGTGACATTGTGTCATTTTCCTAGGATAGTGTTGTTAATTGCGGATATGGAGAGGCCTAAGAGTGACCGCAGCGTTGTAGGATGGGATTAGAGGGCATTGGAAAATGGAAAGGGATCTTTTACAGTCTTGCGTTTTCAATTTTGCATGACTAGCTAGTAGCCCGAATTTTTCATTTGGTCATAAAATTCACATAGGAAGAATGAGCTAAGCTACTGCAGCATAAGAGTCACAATTGGTACTACCTCGTCGAATTAATACTCTCAAAGTTTTTGTGACCTTGCGTCGTTCATCTAAGAGACTCATCGTAGTTACAAGTATTTCGATTACGAGAGATCTATGTATAGACAACATGAAGACACGGAAACCACGAACTAACATAGGCCCCAGCTTATGCGAAAACCACACAAAATGACCTCACACTCAATCCGGACCTTAACAGTTCTTAGTCTTACAACTAATTTGGTAAACTTCCAGAGAAAGGTTCTCAGATAAACTGTTGGAGTTGTTAGTGCCTCCTTTGAAAACTTTCAAAATCCCTACAGATTATTCTTTCAATGATGGGCGTATCTCACCAGTTTGTCGTATTACCATCAACTATAAATCATTTCTTGTTCGATCTTCAAGCTATTTTTTTTTGCTGGGGATAGGTCAATTCAAGTCTCGCCTGCAAATAAAAATAATCTCCCGGTTTAGACACTCTTCGTCATGAGCAAACTCCCCGTCGCACAGCATCAAAATTGTTCCTTAATTTTGTCTATGACGATTGAAGCGCTCAAAAAGCTAATGCTTCCAAGATCGGATAGTGTTTTGATAGTCCCCTCCGACTTTAAAGTTCGTATGCCAAGGTTCAAGTTACTAAACATAGCTTTGCACAGCCATATAGCAACGTTGGCAAACACGCTTTCTTAAACAAATTTCCATCCGCAAGGCTGGAAGACCACATGCGAAAAAACGTAACAATCTTAAAGCTTATTTAAAGTGATTGTTATCATTAAACTCTTTCAAGCTGTCAAAATTTGAGACCCAAGAAGCAAATACGAAAAGGCTGTTAACCTGTTAACAGTGGAAGCTTATGCAATTACGATATCCAAGATTTGCCTTTTTAAGTTAACAATTCTTGCTAAAGTGCTGGGAAACATCGAAGATACGGCTGATCAATGTCCGCACAATATCAGAAATGTCCTAAGTGGCCACTACATCTAAGGCCAACTTAACTGGTCCAAAATCAACTTTTAAATGAAAAGGAGAAATTCTTTACTCACTTCTCTGCCCTGGTCAGTCTTAGTTAGGTTTAGGTTCCTTTCTCAGTAATCCTGGTAGCACTAGCACTGCCGGCGTTCTTGTTAATAAATGGGTTACATTAGTACAACTCAGCAGCACCCCAACTCCCTGTTGTTCACTACAGTAAGTCAAAGACTTCTCTGCGAGCCACTTTACCTATATCAAACTAAGCACGACTTTGCTAGAACCCCTGCATTTTTTTCACAGAGAACTATTACTCCTTTTATTAGCTCATCTCTGCGATCCAATAACAACTTTCCATTTTCCAACCACTTGACATACAACTCTCTACTGTTTGTCAAACTTGGCCAAGTGCCGGGACTTTGATTTTCCATTCAATCTGAAATTAAAACGACATTTACAATTTCACAGGAAGTGAAAAAAAAGTTACAACAATAAAAGTACGTATTGCTTGCCGCAATAGCTCGCAACTCATGTAGTTTGCGAAACGCTTGTGCACCCGCATTTAGCGCCACTGCCATATTGAATCTTCTTCGCGGAAAAAAAGAACCTATTGTTTGAGACTTGTTTGAAGTGCACATTATGTTCGGTAGCGAGTTTTCGAGCTGACTTTTCTACTAAGTTTGCATACTTTTTCCCATTTGACTGGCTGTAGTCATCCGTACCTAACTTGAGCACGAATGTATATTTGTTGGAGCAAAACGTTTGCTCTATTCTCTCTGTTCCTTGAGCCGGGATCTGTGCAAGAAGTTCGCCGTAGTCAGTGAAAACTTTCATAAGAGTTAGGAGCTATTTTCATATACCTACTCTGATGATTGTTCCTGTGCAGCATTTATACCATCAACCTGTGTGTGTGTGGCTAAGTAAATGACAAACGCCTCCAGGGAGATATGCAAATCAGTTTAATTTCCCAAATCGATGTTGATGTCCCCTGGTGGAAGCGTCGCGACAGTCATTAAGCAGCTTAACATTCAAAGCACGTAAATTGACCGCCAATATGCGGTGTCCCTGGAGAGTAAACAAAAAATAAACGGTAACAATAAAAAGCCAATGGCCTCCAAACGGTACAACAATAATCACGACATCCTAAGCAAATAAAGGCCGATCCTACAACACGCTGTCTCTCACTTGTCGCAATAGTTCATGCAGCGGCAAGGTTTGCGTCCTTCTGGCAATTGAATTGCCGGTAAATAAAGAAACCGAAAACCACCTGTGTAGTTGAAACTTTGCGTGCTTAATACACCTTGAAGGACTTTGTGTTTTTTTGTGTCGCCCCATATACGCAATCAAAGAAGGTACTTAAAGCCATCTGGTGTGTGTCAGCGTTTGTGGCAGAGGTATAAAAAGGAAAAGCTTTAAGAAAGCAGTACGATGAAGTTGAAATAAATGAGGTTTTGATTGTGAAGGCGAGAGTAATGGGGGCGAGGTATTTGCGGCTCTGTTTTGCTAGACAGAAGGGTGGCATCCTGATTGCTTTAATTATGAATAGCTTCCCGAAATCGTTATTAAACGAGCAAAGCGTTTGGCTGGCGATAAGAAGGAAACGGATCTGCGCTCATGAGTATTGTTTTACAATCAATTTGCATATTATCGATTTGGTGAACGGCAAAGAGATGCAGATGAATTATTTACTGTTCAATTTTATATAACGCGAACGAGTTGGGGGTACTAGATATATAATATTTATTATATAGAAATAAATTCAATTTCCTTGCTGAATAAATATTGAAATGCAACGAACGCGGAAATTGAGCTTTTTCACAGAGGGAATGGTTGGATGGTGGATGGGTAAGTATGTAGGTAAGAATATGAGAAGCGATGCTTGATAAAAGAAACGGTTCATGAGATATAATAATACATAGTGTTAAATAAAATCCAATTTTATCTTATTAATCTGGTATGGCAGTATGGGTATATCAAATGACAATGTGACAGGTAGCTGTTGCAAGTTCTGGTTAGAGGGTTATCTACAGTTATTACAATTTTACTGTTATATTTTATAAGCTTATACACTTTGCAAAATTAGTGGGTATAACGACCAGCGTAGCACTAGTTTCTGTTTTCTGATCTGTTAGGGCATGTTTAAATTTTTGACTGGAACAGATTAGTGACGCTGGTTTAAGGTGTCTCTATGATTGGAAGCAGAGTTCGTGATAGACCGATATCTTTATAGATCTTTATAGAAATACTAGCTGACTCGGCGAACTTCGTTCCGCCCAAATTCGTTAATGAAATTAATATCATGCTTATTTTCAGATTCGAACGAATAGTCAATTCTAACGAATGTCTCTATTCGTTCGAATGGACTTTGTGTATTTTGAGATTCGAACGAATAATATTCACTATCGAGAATGTCATAAAATGAATTTAAATGAATTCATTGTTTTATTAAAACTATATAAATATTTAAAATATTAACTACTTATTGAGAAATATATGCTAAGATCTACAAAAAATGTGAAGAAGAAGTCTTATCTCCAATGGGACCAGGTTTAAGAATATTAAAATGTATTATTAGTAATATTTTGACATGCTGAAGTCTGAAATTTAAATATGAGCATATTTAAAATATATTTTCAAGTTTTGTTATAAAATTGCGAACCCATATTGTTCAAGTAAATAATGCAAAAAGAAGGTATTATGTTATATTGAACCTCAAGTTTTTTGAGTTATTTGTTCAATTCAATTCTGGTCACACTACCTTTCAAATATGGTTAGAACTGTATAAACAAAACAATTTTTTTTTTGATACAGTTTTTCTGTAAACAATCGGTGACAAATACCAGCAGACATGGCGATTGTTTTGTTTATGGATGAAAGAAGAAAAAATTTCATACATAAGGATGCCTCAAGTCCATTTCTGAAAAAAAATCCTGTAAGAAAATATGGAAAAACAAATCACTGTTTAGCGTTAGGAAAATACAGACGAATAAAAAAATTACATTTGTTGCGAACGATTAGAAAGTGAAAATACACTCAACATTGGATTGAAAAATGAACTTTCGATTGATAGAATGCATTTCCTATCTGATCGAAAGTCAAAATATAGATTCTTTAAATTCGACACACTTTCGAAAGAATCGAATCTCAAAATAAGCATGAAATAATTCCGAGTACCTATGCACACACTATAAATAAATAGTTGGCGCAACAGATCCGTAAGGACCTAAAGGCCCAGTTTCTCACAACTATTAGTCTTGTGCGTGTTTTTTTTTCGTTTTTAAGACGGATGGAAAGGAAGTACAATTTTATGCCGAGTCCAAATGGCCAATTGAGAAGCTCTTTCACAACAATTATACTCTCGGATGTTTGTCAGACATTTGCGAGATGTGGAGCAGTAGAAAAAAAAGTTAAATTTAGATTTTTTTTTCGGAATTCGATTTGTTCAGCTCGTTGTTGTGTCTTTGTTGATTGATTTTGCCTTTCATTTGATCTATTTTGCGTTCTAGACGACCGACTACCAATATCACTTTTTCGCTGAGGTGGCATTTTTGATACAAACTAAGAGAAAAAATTAAATTATAAGAAATCAATTTATCCTATCTAACTAAACTAAACTAAACTTTTTCAAAATGTTGGGAAAACATGAAAAAGGTTTTGGTAAAAAAAATTGTCATGGCCTTCCAATTAGTAGTCTTCAGCTTCTCGAACGACATCTTGAGACTTGAAATCACTATAAAAATCATTCAAATCCGAAAAAAAACCCAAAATGTACTGAAATTCATATGTTTTTCCAAGCACGCACAGCACACGCATACCTTTTCCGATTGCAACCAAACTTCACAAAAATAATATATAGACCAATACCAAAGACGTTTGAAAGTTTGGTTAAAATCGATGAATGCGTTAAGGCGTGAATCGGCGACAAGAACACAATTTCAAGGCTCAATTTTTATATATATAGACTAGCTGACCCGGCGAACTTCGTACCGCCTAAAATTGATTAAATTATTAACATCCCTTTTGATAGTTGAACCTCTCTATTGAACGACTGAAACTCCCTTTGAATTGAATGGAGTTGAATGCATAGAAACTTCATAGATTTTCCGGCTTCTTGATCGTTTTTTGCGCTAATGATTGAATCGAGTTGTTCAGGTCAGATTTTCAAAAATTGATGGTTAGCATCTGTGATTGGCAACAATGAACCAATTTTATGATAAACTTGTCCTTGTATCTGTAATGTAGAAGGAAAGTATTCAAAAGATAAGCTTGAACTTGTAAAAACCTCACAAATTTGCCTGTCTCTTTCAAATGTTTCATTTGAAATGCCTAAAACCGAAATTACCTTAAATGTCGGCGTAAAATTATCTCGTATTATATTCGTTGCTCCAAAAGATGTCATTTGGAAGCATGAATTATACATTTGAATGTTATCCAAAAAATGTTTTGATTCTGGTGTTGTGCCAGAAAGTAATGATCGTAATGGTTCAGGTGGATATTGTAATTCTGGTAATCGAACTTCCCCAGAAGCACCACACATTCCAGAAGTATCATTTCAGAATTTGAATACATTACAAAATTGACATAATTTGTTCATTGCGCCAATAACCACAAATTTGTGCAAACTATAATCAATGGCACTATTATATCGAAATCCAGCCTTTTAGAACAACATTAACATTGATTCGTTCAGCATTTTCATTAACATTTCTTGTTGTGCGATGCGATTGCATTCTCAATCTTTCTTGCTCATTACAATGTTCACGTTGTTCAGATGAATGACCTGAACTTAATGAATGAATTGAGTAAAAATGAATTTAAAAGTTAAAGTTAAAAATGACCTGAACGTGATCTGGCCATACGTTCTCTTTGAATTCGATTTTGATTTTCTCGCTCTTCTTGTGATTGATTTTGCCTTTCATTTGATCTATTTTGCGTTCGTGACCGACTACCAATATCACTTCTCCGCTGAGGTGGCATTTTTGATACACACTAAAAAAAATTAAATTATAAAAAATCAATCTTAAATAAGTTAAAGGTATCAGCGTAGGAACCGTAGGACTAAACTTTTTCAAAATGTTGGGAAAACATGAAAAACCTGATTGAAAACTAGAAAAAGTATTTTGACAAAATAAAAATTGATTTCTCATAAAAACAAAAAACTTATTTTACAGTACAAACACATGTTTTTGCTCCGGTTTTGGTAAAAATATTGTCATAATCTTTCAATTAGTAGTCTTCAGCTTCTCGAACGACATCTTGAGATGTCAAATCACTAAAAAAAAATCATTCAAAAACCAAAATGTACTGAAATTCATGCATTTTTCCAAACACGCATACGTTTTCCAATTTCAACCAAACTTCACAAAAATGATATATAGATCAATACCAGAGATGTGTGAAAGTTTGGTTAAAATCGGTAGATACGTTAAGGCGTGAATCGGCGACAAACCAACACAATTTTAGGCTCAATTTTTATATATATAGTTAGATAGATGTAAGAACTCAGGGATTTGTTTTTGAATGTGCATTAGCAGTTGTTATGAGCTGAATTATGCCGATGGACATGTGTGGGGGTGCAAATGAAGTGGGAGATTCTGATAGTGCAAGCTCCAAGTGGTTGGAACTATTTTAGGTTGCATATTCAATATGGTTGAAAAATAGAAGAAGTTGGTTATATTTGCTAAAAATAAGTTTTACGTAGCTGATATTGGATTTTTATTGGAAGTGGAGCAACGATGTTATATGAAAAATATACCATAGATATCTGAACGCAAATCCGGATTCGGGTAGTCATTCATCATCATGAACAATAATTGAAAAATAATTAAGAAACTGATTTATGAAAAACTAAATACTAAATAAAATTGCAGACAAAACAGTAACAAATATTTTAACATTTAAGTATGCTGTTCCAGGAAAGCTAAAATTAAGCACCTCTCCTTAATTTTGACTGTGTAAGTTCCGTAAAAAAAAGACTTGTGTTGGTAAAGTTGATTGACTTGTTACTGTTAATTTGCTTTCGTTTGATTTTTTTTTTGCGAATACCGATATTTTCTCTGATCTGTCGAAATCTAGCTGTGAAAAAATGTAATTTGCATTAATACGCTTACTTAAATTCTGTACAGATTTTTTGTACGATGGCTAACAAATTAGGTTGAACTGCGTTCTGCTTGGCTTAACCGCTTTGCTTAGTTTTATCTTTGGAGACATTTTTCTATTGGGGCTTAATTTAAGCGCGAGCAGCATACTAGGCTTTAGTTTGGGAAGTACAATTGCTTAACTACTTATGTAGCTGAAAACTGAGTATTCAATATTTTTTGAGATGTCGGTATTCCTTGGTTTTTGAAGTTTTATCCACATCGAAAATGGGGTTCTCGAGATATGAGCATAGTTTCTCAAATAAGCGTTTTCGGTGATTCGAGTTCAAAATTAAGTTACATCGATTTTACTCCAAATATTCATTTTGGTCAAATCGATAGTGCGGTTTTCAAGTAAACTAAAGAATTCTAAATAGAAAAAAAACTGAGTTTTCTAATTACAGTCGAACTTCGATAAGTCGAACTTCGATAACTCGAATATTTAATAACTCGAATAAAATTGGTTGGCAATAGCGCCAACACTAAAATTTGCATGTAATTTGTATTTGATAACTCGAACTTCTATAACTCGAATGTCTTGATAACTCGAAGAGATTATTTGGCGTCACCTTCGATAAGTCGAATTCTAAAGGGGGAAATCCCAAATTCTGAAGGGGAATTCCCTAATTCTGCGTGTTTTAACAAGTTCGTTTTATAATGCATCGCTTTCGGGGGCACTGAGTTTGAATGTTCCTTATATGTGTGAGTAAACATTTTCAAATTACTTACAGGTTGCTATATTTTTTTGAACACCAAAATAAAAATACCTTTCAGTCATGTATAACAGACTATTTTAAATAATAAATACATATGTTCCTTTCCTGTACTTTTTTTGTTTACCTATAAATATATTCGCAAATAAATACATATATGTACATATTTATATCAATTTTGTATTTTACTTGATAACTCGAAGTCTTGATAACTCGAATTTTTTTTGTGGCAAGTGGTGGTTCGAGTTATCGAAGTTCGACTGTAGTTGGAAATGACTGTTATTCGATTTTTAGCGAAAAACTGAGTATCCAGTCATGTTAACCTGCCCTACTAAATCCCAAATAATATAAATTTCGGTTAAAATCGTTAGAGCCGTTTTTGAATAAATCAAACAGCTATAAATTTTGCACTAAATATGATTTTTAGTATCGCGCAGAATTGATTAACATCTTCAGCTCGAAATTTTGTACGAATACAATAGGCCTTTTTTAGTTTCGATCTCAGCAAAGCAAAGTAAAGTAGGGCTTACAGCAACAACAACTACGTTCTACTTGACACTTTAAGGACTCAGAGTAGTTTTTGTGATTGCGTGCTAAAAATCCTATACTTTACTTTGCTTTGCTTCGATCGAAGTTAAAACAAGTAAAAGTGTTATCATCGGCCTGGCCGATGCTTTGATACCCTCCACTGCATACAAGTCATTTAAAATTGGTTTTGTATGGGAGGTACCAGAACTACTCGACCGACATAGCCCGTTTTCAATACCAACCTGACAACGATAAAAATAAGTCCTTTCACCAAATTTCATTCGCCTATGTCAATTCCTTTGGGCGCTATCGTGCTTTCAACAGACAGACAGACAGACAGACAGACAAACAGGCAGACAGACGGACAGGGCTTAATCAATTCAGAATGTGATCCTGATTCAGAATATATATACTTTATTAGGTACCCGGTGACACCTTCTTGGCGTTACAAATGTAATGACAAAGTGAATATACCTTCCTGTGGAGGGTATAAAAACAAACCTTATCTTTCTCGTAATACGAGAAAGTTAAAAAAAGTTATATGTGAAACGTATAGATATATGTATACTTCTTCTTAGTGGGTTCAGAATTTGAATTGACGAAGTGAGGCAAGCACGAGCCAGCAACTAAAAAACACAGGAAGATTAAACGAGGTGTTTCTTCGTCAATTCGCTTGAAGAGGCAGTCAAAATTTGTTTTTATGCACATGAAGTTTCGTATTCCTCAATAAGCGCGATCAGCTGTTGCATCGGCTACTGGCTTTATATAAAAAAACAAGAATAAATACTCTTTTATAGCCCTTTGCATTGTCGAACTGCCAACTGCTCCTTAAGTTCTTCCTAACCATGCCGTTATGCCTAATTCCCAGGATCTAGATCCCTCCGTCATTGAGATGTCTAAGGTATTTTTTATTTGTTTTTTTTTTTATAAACATTTTGAGCTTTCATTAAACTGAAGAGAACTACCCTTTTTTGAAATCTTGATTGCCTTTATCGCTGGTAATTGCACCGGCGTCTTGAGACACGTTGTCATCGAACGCTTGAATTCTTCGATGTACTAGTAACAAGGTTCGCCACTTACTGATCTCCTGTGGACTCTTTACAAAAATGTATGAAGCTGAACTACTCAAAGACTTCGAAGTATAAGCAACGCCGCATTGACTAAGCAAACATATTGCAAAAAGAAAATGCAAAAGGTAACAAGTTCTCTTTGTGGAATGTTAGAACATTAGATCTTTAATCTGTGGTCTAGGAAGTCGTTAGTTCCAGATATTTATTTTTGATTTCTTATTCAAACAACTTACGCAATTTAGCAACATTAAAGTCTTTATTTCATCGCAATCGGTCGACTCATTCAAAAGATTTAATTTTTTTTTTGAAAGAGTGCAAACTTCACTTACACTTGATCATGTTACATAAAATTGTTCCTTGCAAACTAAAGATTTAGATGTCAGCACACAGATGTCTTTCAATGGGGAATGTTTGCATAATATGTTCGGTGTTAAAAGTTTTTTTTCATTTGTCGAGTATGGAGTTGTTTTCGTTAATTTCTTTAGTCTGAAAAATCTAAGTATCGGATTGGTCATAAAGTACAAACGGCTTCGGCACAGATTTCAGGCACAACTAATTAGAAATACCTACTATTGAAAGCAGGTAAACTAATAATAAATTAATCCTTCACAACTGTGTAGGTACCATGATTAAACTAGCTTAAGCTTTTTATATAGAGCAAAAATATTGGAAGTGTATTAAATTTGGTGGGGCAAATCATTGAATAGCCCTTAAAACCATACTTTAGTTCTCTATTTATCCGTAGTAGCAAACAAAGTAGGTAACTAGAAGACTGGACGCGACTTGTAGACGTGCCTCCCATGATATTTAGCTCTATCTCTATTACAAACTTCGCAGCAAAAGCCTCGGTATTCATAAGGGAAAAAAGCAAGTCCATTGATCTTTTCCACTTGGAGAAATACCTACCCACATTTGCAGTAGTGAAACAGTTCAAACTAAAACCTAACTAACGTATTACCTGCAGGCGTCATAAAAATCATTCATTCAAGCAGATCTCTTGTGTACACAGCCATGAGAGTGAAACCAAATCAAATCGAGCATACAGCAACAAAATTATAAGAACATTACATGCACTGTAGTACTCCGTGAGTTAAAATTGTTTTAACCCTTTAATGCTCGACTCAGACCGACGCACGACGCGAAGCCAACTGTAAACCGCTTAAAAGCATGAAAATGAAATAAACCGTACACAAAAAAGTTCAAAACTCTACACTCTACAGTCTCTTCCCTCAAGGGAACACGTTAGCTGTTCTCTTTCTCTTCCTCAGAAACTTTCCAGGTGAACAAATTCCATATTCGCGTCAGTCCCGCCGTCTGTTTGATTCGACGTTACCTCAACTTTGACAATCTCAAGGTAAAAATAAAACCTGTATTCAACTGTTTTTTTGTTTGCTATTGTGGGTTTATTTTAGGGGAGGACTATGACATCAGGAATTTATTCTTTCGGTTTTTTTTCAAATGAATATAGAGACGGATGACGGCAGGATGTGACAGAATTGCGGAAAAGAATATTTCAGGAAGTGAAGCTGAAGATATGAAAGGGCATCGCTGCATATGAATTTGTTTCCTCTTTTGCAATACATCGTCTCGGATAAATAAAAGTTCCTGTGGAACAATATACCTATTGTTGTTAAGCTCAAGGGTGAAAATAAAAAATCCATTCGTTTCCAAGGAGTATTGATAAAGTAAATATTGTAAGGAGTCTTTAATGAGGAATTTGTTGCTTTGGAATTTGCTCTGATCTTTGAACTATTTGTGTCGTTAAATAAATATTTTCCTGGTGAGAGAACATCTCTTAAGGAAGTCAATCAAAACCTAATTAATGAAAGGCACACAAAACGGAATGATAAACGCAGTATCTCAGATAGCAAATCTTCAAGAATCGGGAGCCGGTTATTTACGAACCCTTCAAGGAGGACAACTTTAAAACTAAACTTATTTTAATGAGAAATTTCAACCAAAGTAAGGACAGTTTAGATTGGTGTTGATGACGATTAAAAGACCGTTAATATAAGGTGCCTTGTGATGCCACATCAATCTAGTCGTTGAACCAGTTTGATCTTCTAATGATGCGTAAAGAATTTTGACTGCATACTGCCGAATGAAGTGGGGCGAACGCAATCCGTAACTGCGAATAGACGTTACCTATCCCACAGCAGTTATGGATAACTATAACTCTGCGTAGTTTCAAGGACTAACCCATTCGACCGCACTAGCTGTTTAGCTAGCCTCTGGGCATAAAATCTTTCATTTCAGTGCACTGATTTATGCGTCGTATAATCACTCATATGAAACATGTACATAATATATCTATACCTAATAGCAGTTCATCGTATTAAAGCTTTTCGCATGAATGTATCATGAGGTACCCGACCTTATACGCCTCGCATTAAATTCCCCATACACCCCAATATGTCACACTGTCCTTATATGATACATTGACTTGCCTGATTAGATACACGTCTCTGGTGTCTGTATATTTACTTCATAAAGTGCAATTATTTTGCTTTAGTTATCTGATTCGTCCCTAATGTAATGCGATTATCAGTATCCTCCAAAACGTGACTCTTCGCCCTAATGTCGTACAGCATTTTTATCGCACATCCTTGACGAACTGCACTGAATTTCAATGCCTCCTCTCTGTCTCGTCTTCCCTTACAACCGACATAACAACGTATATTTCCCAAATGAATAATGCCCTCCCCCTTGATGCGTAAAAAACAATTTTCCTTATTTATTACCCCAGGTAGATGTAATTAATCAATAGTCGTTACACACACACACACACACACACAACATCCCAACTTTACTGACAACCTGTTGAACAGTGTTACGCTACACTGGTGTACACATCTCATATTCATAAATTCAAGTTTTCAATTCATAATTCAACTGGAAGGCTCGTGAAAACCTTTTTGCAACGGGTCGCATCCTTAATGTTACCCCCAAAAGTGTTCCGCTCAATCAGGCAGGCTTTTGCACTGAAAATTTCATAATAGCATTATCGTGGCGGTAATCTGCGATACAATTTGTCATGGTAATGGGTTCATTTTCTGGTCTATTATAAATGAGGGTATACTAGCCTACCCGATACCGGTATCTTGAATTTTTGCCTATCTGTGATGATTGAGGCGTTCGGTACACACAGTAAATGTTTAATAAATTTCCCACAGTTCTGTGCCAGGAGTGTGTCCTAATTTTATTGCCCGCCAAGATTTATGTTTAAATAAATTGCAGCACATGCTTGTGGAATATTACGGGAATTGCTTTTTAAAGTAGAGCATTTCTTATTGATGTTAACTGTGAATTGGAGAGAGTACGTGCTTTTGTTTTGTTCAGTTTTCATAATTTAAAACGCATTTTACATACAGATATGAAAATCGAATGTAAACAGTTACCACGTTTTATCCTCATCCCATCATCATGGTTCTATCGTCAACACAACTGATGGCACATCTTTAAGCTGATGAAGAAGAATTTCACTTCACGACTACTTGTGGTTAAATGATAAATAAAATGACTAACCCTTGTTGTGGTCACTCGAACACGAGCCAGCGTATTTACACAGCGAACTCACTTAATTTATCTCGGGTCGAGATGTTTTGAGTCCTTCTTCTTGGTGGAGCATCATCATTTAGATTATCCTCCTTCTTTATCAAGTGATGTTGATGGTTATTTTTGAAAATGGAGTAGCACTCCTTATGAATGGTGATTTCATCGTTTTATATTAATTACTAGCCATCTTTGGGTAACAAATCGAAAGATCGGAAAGACGGGAATAGTTTTGTGTTTGACTTTTTGTATAGATAATCCCTCATTGGGTAAACGAGATATGTATATATTGTAAGAACTCAATGTTTATTTTATGCAATAACTAACTGTTTATTTTATTAAATTTATTTATTTATTGTTCGCTTCTTCACGTGCGTGTCGATCAAGAATCGAATCTTCTCTGCCACACATTCAAAAATAATCAAAAAAGTTACATCCCTCCTTCTGCAGCTGCCGTCGACGTTCGTCTCGACTTCCTGTCGTCCTCGCCTGCAGCTGCGATGTTAGCGCATACCTATGTGTGTGTGTGTGGAATTAAGAACGAAAAAATGTGTGTTAATGCTAACAATATAAATATATATTGGATTATGCATTTTTTTTTTTTGTGGCGAAAGTAAGGGGGACAACCTGCTTGTATTACCTAGCTCAAGCAGTGACGTGGCGTGGTGCTTTTAGTAGGGTGTTCACTATATTTTTTACCGTAGTAAAATAGTGAATTTTTTGTTCTATTCCAGGACCCTACGAGAACGATGAATACTTTGCTTATAGAATGGCAACCACACAATCAAATCTTGAATTCATATTTTTTTTTTCATTAAAGTTCCTAATAAAATATTTATTAAAATTTGGAGAAGGTAGTGTTGGCCTAACATAATAAATAACATATTTCCAATTTTTCAGCTGAACACAGCTGTGAAAATGGTTTCGCAAGTAGCTTTTCAGTTATAGTTGCGATTTCAAATATTCGAGCAACCGACCTCTATTCCATATTTAGGTACCCACCCGAGAACCGAGTGGGAATGAAAAATTATGCAAAATTCCAGCTTGCGCTTTCAGGTTCTGCAAAGTATAGCGCACCACAGAGCACAGACCACACAACAGGAGAATAAAGCACTAGGGTCGAAATGGGACTTACTTTGGCTCTAGCTGCTCGCTGTTGTATCTTGTATGTTGCATCTTGTATGATCTTGCATTGTGCTTGTTTTGTTCCTGCACACAGTACCAATGCCAGTACAGTAGGCACAAAAGCACAAAAGAACTTCCAAGTTCCAACTTCCAACACTATGTTATCAGGGTGGAACGAAAACGAAAATGAAATTAAAAGTGCGAACTGCAACGAGGTGCGCTCGATGTAGGAGAACACCAAGCCAGGTAGATTTCTGTGGGAAAAGGGTTTTTGTTTTTTTATACCCTCCAGAGGAAGGTATATTCACTTTGCCAATACATTTGTAACGCCAAGAAGGAGTCACCGGAGACCTTATAAAGTATATATATTCTGAATCAGGATCACATTCTGAATCGATTTAGCCATGTCCGTCTGTCTGTCTGTCTGTCTGTCTGTCTGTTGAAAGCACGATAGCGCCCGAAGTAATCGACGTAGGTGAATGAAATTCGGTGAAAGGACTTCTTTTTATCGGCGTCAGGTTGGTATTGAAAATGGGCTATGTCGGTCAAGCAGTTCTGGTACCTCCCATACGAAACCAATATTGGACCCATGTGCCTCTCTGTCTGTTGAAAGCACGATAGTGCTCAAAGTAATTGACGTAGGTGAATGAAATTTGGTGAGAGCACTTATTTTTATCAGCGTCAGGTTGATATTGAAAACGGGGTATGTCGGTCAAGTACTTCTGGTACCTCCCATACAAAACCAATATTGGACCCATGTGCCTCTCTGTCTGTTGATAGCACGATGGCGCCCAAAGTAATTGACGTAGCTGAATGAAATTTGGTGAAAGGACTTCTTTTTATTGGCGTCAGGTTGGTATTCAAAATGGGCTATGTCGGTCAAGCAGTTCTGGTACCTCCTATACAAAACCAATATTGGACCCATGTGTCTCTCTGTCTGTTGATAGCACGATGGCGCCCAAAGTAATTGACGTAGCTGAATGAAATTTGGTTGAAGGACTTCTTTTTATTGGCGTCAGGTTGGTATTCAAAATGGGCTATGTCGGTCAAGTACTTCTGGTACCTCCCATACAAAACCAATATTAGACCCATGTGTCCCTCTTTCCGTTGAAAACACGATAGCGTCCAAAGGAATCAACCTAGGTGAATGAAGTTTTGTGAAAGGACTTTTTTTTATCGTCGTTAGGTTGGTGTTCAAAATGGGCTATGTCGGTCAAGTAGTTCTGGTATTTTGCATGACTTGTATGCCGTGGAGGGTATCAAAGCATCGGCCAGGCCGATGATAACACTTTTACTTGTTTTATTTTGTCTTTTTTTTTGTATGAAATTTTGCCTGTCGACGGTGCTCTAAAGCGAGATGAACACCCAGATGTGTGAGTTTCATTACCACCAAGTTGCGTTGAATGTGAATTGGAAGTATCGATACAGGGAGTTTTGGATTTTGGTTCGATACAACTTTTTCAACATCTTATGTTGAGATCAAATTCATTTACAGATTTGTTAAAATACAAATTATTGCAAAGACAAAAAGAGAAATGTGTTTCATAATGAACTTAAGTTCAGTGCATTATAATAGATTTGGATAGGGTGTGCAGAGAACACCTGCGCACCTTTGAATAAACGTCACTGAGCTCAAGTAATTTCAGCCCCCATGGGTGACACTGTGTCCTAAAAGGACTTCTATAGGACTCTTAACTAGAGTTTTTTTTGTCATTTTTAACTGAAAAGTTGAGGTATTGGTTAGAGGCTTATTTCCCAAATCCAATTTCCCTCTGTCTTCTTATCGACAGTGTTACCTATCGCCTTTTATCTAAACTACTATATGAACCCTACCGGTACTAATAGGTACAAACCCTTAAATTTCCAGCAAAATCCGTCGAAATTCCTATTGAGTGATAATATTTTGGTTTGTACTATGTGAAGGCATAGAAGCAGCAAAAATTATATCACGTTGTAACTTATTAAATTTGCAACTTTTGCAAATTGTGCAGAAATACAGGAAAAGCTTTCAGAGGGAAGAAACGGCCGCCATAAATTCAGTTGGTTAGGAAAGGTGTTGCATAATGACAGATTCATATGAGAATTGAGTAGAGGGAGACCTTACTTCAAGTGACCCAGAACCAGAAATGCCAAAAATTTTAAAAATGTTAGAGTAGGAAATAAATTGCTCGGAGGTAGATTTAGGTAAGATCAAATGGATTTATATTTAGCATCGACTTAAACTTTTCAAAAGTTGATCATACGTATACTTAAGGCAAGATCTTCCTCTAATGCAGGCTTAGAATGGAAAACTCTACGGGGCGGAGCATACAGGGGTCTCATACAGAACTTCTTCAGTTGTTCGATATAGAGCTCTCCTTTTCAATCGCCTTCTGCACCCACAAAAGACGACAAATGGTTGTTTTTCAAAAAGCTTAGTTTTGGAAATTCTACTAGGATTCAATTTCAAATTTAAACTGCCATAAACTAAGTATTAAATTGACAGTCAGCTCCCGCGCACTTACCTGAATCCCTCCGCAAATTGTGAAAATAAAATTCTCTCTTAAATTTCCCATCTATGATTCCATGTGAAGCAGTAAAAAAAATTCATAATGGCGGGAGGTGTAATAAAAGAAAAAAATTAATAAACTGTCAGGTTACTATATGCAAGTGTATGCGTGCAGCTAATTTACTATAACATGGCACAAATACTTTCTCACAGAGTAACACGGAATACAGCTTGTAGGCAAATTCTCTGAATTCAACTTTCGCCGATTTTCCGTTACTTGCCTACAAATTATATTTGACTTAATGTTAGTATAGCTGACTCGGCGAACTTCGTTTCGCCCAAAATCGTTATAGTAATGAATATGACAATTCCGAGTATGCACATGCTGCTTCATGTTATTTGTTCAATATAAGTTCTTTATTCAAAAGTTAAACTGAAGTACATTATGTATTACAATATGTTTTTCAATCAAACCACAATAATTAACGTGTCGGCCAACATTCCGCTTTTCATTGAATACCTACAATTGACCATGGGAATTCAAGATTGATGCCACAAATATACAGCGATTGTCTCTGCAACTTATAAATTATTGTCAAAGCGAAATCTAGACGTACGGGAAATTTAAGGTGCTGAAACACAAATGTCAAGTCGTACGGAATATGCAGAATTTGATACGAGATCCTTCGAATTTTAACTCAATGCCGTTCCTTAACTCGAAAGATTCGTAAAAGAGAGCGTCATAGAGAGAGCACATTACCCCTCCAATGAGAATCTTTTGAATTTTTACTTAACAAATTTATTGTTGTAAGAGTTGGAAAACGTGGTACCTGACAATTAACACATCATTTGAAATTTTTTGCCCTGCGTATTAAAATGATCTTAACAGGTGGCCAAAATAAATTGAATGAAAACTCTTTGCGAAAGTGCCGACGAAATTCGTCCTTTCAATTTCCTCTACATATTTTTTAATGCATTTATTCCTTTTTTCGAATTTTTGTAGTTAAATCAGTACAAATTTTCTTCCACATACTGGGATTTTTCAAAAAGAAGTTCGATTAACTCCTAATCACTTTCATTGCTAGATGAATCAACTAATATTGTTAAAAAAATAAAATTATACAAATCTTCGAGTTAATCAGACATTTTAACGACTATCGTACCACTTTTTTGAATTTTTAAATTATGTATCTTTCATTTTTCATAAATATAACTACAAAACCGTAACTTTTTCGCAAGTAAATTTATCTCCAAAACAGCTATTTTGACAGTCTTTTCCATTCTTACTACGAAAGTAAAAGAACAAACTTAATATCTTCGCCTTTGAATTTCCTCTTAAAATCGTCACTTCATTGACATTTAATTTGAGATTATTCACAGTCAAACGCTTCCCGTTACTAAGTTTCGGTGCATTGAGGTGGCGCAACAAAATTTTAACTGAGCCGACGTTCAATTTTAAATTGTGCCGAAACGAAATCAAATGCAGTTCGTTAACCATATTCTTCAGAATGCAATTTCGATAGATGTCTGACACTTTCCATATTGCTGCAAATGCATTGAAATACTGACAGACGTCGTTCAATGGCCCAATATTAACGCACCGAAGAAAATTGTATTCGAGTGCGGAAGCATGCGGAAAGGTGGTGCACCTGTCCTTCGCTTTTGACGTCAAACAAGGTTCCGTTAATCTAAATCATCATTTGCACGAATTGTGGCTCTAACTAGACTACTTTCCTCCCATATGGAGGACTCGACTCTTTCTTTTTGCAAAAAGCGTTTTTCGAGGAAAGCAAAATTAAAATTAAAAAAAAATTAAATTTCTTGAATGAAATAAGGTTACGTTAGGTTAAGTTAGGGAAGGAGGCCATCATAAGACCCATTGTGTTTCCCTTCCAATGACGCGAGACTTCACGTCAAGGACTTGCGCATGTGTGGATGAAAGTCCAATTTTGGCCAAGTAGCGCCATCTGTCATTCAACAACATAAATAATTTCGTTCTGTTTTAAAAAACGAACGAAGACTACATTATTTGGATATTGTTCATACAAAAATAATTAGTAATATAATAAAACTTACGTAATTACACTTTTTTGAGATAAAACAAAATTAAAGTTCTTTCATACTATTTTCGTCAATTCCACCCAATTAAAATGTAAATTTGTTTGATGACATTCATTTCGCGGAATACAATATGTACTTTGCTCAATATTATATTCCATTTGAACACAAACATCCATTGAACCACTTACCCTCAGCTCTCTGCAAACAACCGCAGCAAGTCGCCCATTGTGTTGACAATCCAAAATCTAAATGTCGTTTTTCGTCAATGTTATGTTGTGTAAAAAATATTCAGCAACACACGCGTGTATCCTATGTTTGCTGTTCCCAAGACAGGCCATTTACAAATACATATACATACCTTCCTTAAGACTGATTACAGAGAAACTGAAAATGTGGAATAAAAGCAAAACAACGATGACGCCTTAAATTGTTATAGTGA
The DNA here is from genome assembly GCA_948293265.1 of Cheilosia impressa. Taxonomy (NCBI): domain Eukaryota; kingdom Metazoa; phylum Arthropoda; class Insecta; order Diptera; family Syrphidae; genus Cheilosia; species Cheilosia impressa. Next base: position 42,541,839 of record OX411881.1, read on the forward strand.
GAAGCGAAGCCTTCAAAATGTTATACTTCCGATTTGCATACAAAAATTATATCCCCACATTTAACTAACATAAATTGCGACACTGCACGCCATCTTAAACCCTGCTTGACATATCAGTTGACACTTTTTATCTTTTTAAGAAAGTACCCCAGCACACCGGCAGTACATAAATATGAATCACCGCCGCCATATGGTGGTAAAAAAAAAAGTAAAAACAGCAAACTAAGGCAGAATGTGGTGAAGAGAAGCACCTATTAAAGGTGCTCGTACATGACATTGTGAAAATCCAAACGGAACACAAGATTTGTTAAGGGAGATTTACCAAATCCGTACAGTCTTACGAGGAAGAACGCTGTCACATTGTGTTCATTCGCATACAAGGGATTTTTTGTTTATTTAATGAAATAGATTTTTTTTAAATATAAATTAAATGCGTGTCAAATCTGTATCTACATATAATACATCTGGTAGGAGTTTTACGTATTCTTTGCTGGACAAATTTGAATGAAACTATTTTTTAAATGCCACTAGTTTAAAGAAATTTTGCGAACCAAAGAAATTATTCTTAAGAACCCGAGAAGGATATGGGTTAAGTAGTACATTGCCTTGCCTACTTTTGTGACCGAAAGTATTGTTTTCCAAACCCACTGCTTTTAAATCCACATAGACTTTTAGTCAATACAAAGAAAAAATAAAGCTGCTTGTACTTTCAGTTAAAGTACATGTCACATTTTCCTTCTAAGCTCATCTTTCCCGCCTTCCTGTATTCCTTCCTGCACGACAAAGTGTACACCAGTTGCCTTCCCTTGTAAACTTTTGTGTCTAATCGATGACACGGCGAAATGTCTTTTGAAGCACGTATAACGTTCACGAATTTGAAAGCCGCCCCCTTTACCGACACATTCAAGAATAAGGTGTGGGATATTATTTTAAGGAATTCCATCGCACAGCTTAATTGAAAATTCTTCCCTGCCGCGCTCTGCAACAAAATCAACTACTTAAGTGATGTGATTTTCATTCGTGCATTGAAGGTGACATTAACTTGAGTTCGGAGTGAAGCCCACTTTGCAAACGTGCGACATGACGTTCAAATATTTTGCAATATGTGTCACTGCTTTCATTTTAATTTTTATTTTCTCTTATTTGTTATTTGCCTTGTACGTATGTACCTGCATAACGTGAGATACTTTCTGCGCCATTGAATTTGAAGTACGGTTTTGTTAACTTGCACGTGCTATTTTATGAAGAACTGCATGGGTGGAGAGGTTTTTTTAACCTTGAGCAGTTATACGCGCATACCTTAGTTGGCTTCGTGGAAACGTTTTTTTTAAATTAGAGCAGACGAACGCCCTGCTCTGAAAATTGTTTAAATATTTGTTTTCCGGGTTTTGATTAATCAAACGGGGTGGAGGTTACTATTTACCCTGCATAGAGGTAAAATAAGCAAATAGTTGGCGTAACAAGTTCAGGTACTCTATGCCTAGCTACTCACGTTTTGTGTCAGTTTTTATTTTTGAAGGAGCTCTTTCATACGTTCACGAGAGGTGGCGCAGTGGAAAAAAACCCCAAGATAACTTGTGTTTTTCCATAGTCCCGCATACTAACCACTGAGCATCTGCAACCACCGTAACGCGTAGGCTGTGTTTTGACTAAAGTCAATTTTGGAAGCCCTCATATGATTCAACCATTCTACTTCCGAACGACCCACTTGCGCGCTTTATTTCCATTCGTTACTGCGATCGATTTATAATTCTTATTCAATGCAAACATTCATTCGTTTAGACTCATTTAACTAGCTATAATGAAAACCTCTTAAAACGAGATCAGACAGTACAAACTTCAGCAGCTCAGTTTCATTCTTTATTTGCGCTATTGCCACTTGAAATTCCACTGCAAATACTTATACATATAAAATCGAAACAAATGTAGCTGTACCGGCCCAGTGCAAACAGTATAAAAACAAACACACCGCCAACAACCCTTTGATTGTATTTATTTTCAGTTATATCCGTTTTATTTTAAATCTTAAATCACTTGGCTGTACAGAATTTTATAGCATCCATCTCTACCTTCAATAAAAGTTTATCTCTTCGAAAGAAACTCAAATAAATGTGACATGCTTGTGCCATTACATATACTCATCGGGGGAAAGCGTTTTATCTTTAATTGAATTTCCACTTCCGCAGGACAAGTCGTTGCGCAAGGGTTTAATAAGAGCATGCTGTATAGTATGACGTATGTGAGTGGTACGTGAGCAAACGGAGCATATAAAGGCATTCCGTTTCTTAGTTTTTTTTTGTTTGTTCTCAATTATTTACTGCCTCTAATTCAGTTGGCGGAGCAACCATTCTGTGGTAGATGCACTCCTTGATTTATTTGTTTTTGTTTTGTTTGCACAGTGAAAAGTCACGTACGAAAACGGAAATGTATATGGACAACCACAATGACAGGTGTTGCTTGTTACTTGTGAGCTGTAACGAGGTGTTCCGCAAATGCAACCGCAAGCTGCAATAAGATGTGTTTGTACTGTGCTATCAGTGTTGCCGTTCTAGCGATTTTGTCGCTAGATCTAGTGGATTTTTAAGACTCCCGACGATTTTTAATAAAATGCTGTCGTTGAAATAAAATCTAGTGAATTCGAGCTATTTTTTACAACTAAACCCTGGTTTTACAAAACATGTTCAAAAAATGGCTGCTCCGTGCCTGTTTGAAAAGATTTGCTAATGCGTTTGGTTGGTTGCACATGCCAATAACTGATTGTTTACTAAGAATAAGAAGAATTTTTATGTCATAAGATCTCTTTGAGTTGGAAATTAATTTGTAATTTTTAACTTTCTTTGTTTTCCAAAACTTTTTTTTCCTTTAGGTAGGTACTTGAATTTGTTTTTTGATAACTTGAATAATTTGTGGATTTTTTGTTTTTTTATTTATTTTATTCAATAATAATTTACTTTTAAATATTATGTATGTATTTTTTCAACTTATACTTTCAGCTTGGTATTTTAGCGAATACTAGCGGATTTTTGCTATGCAAAAACTAACATTTCTAGCGGATTTTACATTTTGGTCTGGTGGATTTTTTTTTTCACTAAGCGGCAACATTGTGTGCTACATGTCGACTTTTGAAATTAAAAATAAAAGTTTTCGAAAACAAGCAGCTTTGTCGAATAATTAATTTTTACTGCAGAAATAATTTCCAAGTGTATCATGTATGGTGGCAGTTTTATCATCTAATTCGAATCAATTATACCAGGGTAAAAGTTTGGCATGAAGTCTTAAATTTAATCGAAATGAAATCCCGTCTAAACTGTTTGTTTCGGCACCCTGTTTCGATTTCGCCGTAGACCCTCTGAAATTCATTCGAACTCAAAAATTGTAAGTATCAAATTTTTGATATATATTTTAGAGCTCAAATTCAGTGGGGTAGCGTGGGTTGGTGCCGCCCGGGCAGACCTAATTTATGCCGCCCCTCGCAATTTTAAACACTAAAAAAAAACATCGTCTACGGTTTCAACCAGTTATACCTACACATATTAACTTGGTTAAATTTGTCTGCTCAGATTTTTTTTCAAATAGGTACTGATTTTATCTTTAATATGTAGATATTTTTAACCAAAATCGTTAGAGCGGTTCTTGTAAAATTTGGCAGACAAAACAGTGCCAAATAATGCAATGTTTAGTTTGAAAAATACTATTGCTTAACTTTTTAGCTAAAAACTGAGTATAAGTTATTGTTCTTGATGAATTCTTACATCCTTGGTCTTTAAAGTTGTATTTCAAATCAAATTGGGGTTTTCGAGATACAAGTTGCAAATCTGCGTTTTCGGTGATTAGAATTGAAAGTTAGGGACACAATAATTTTTAAAACATCAATTTTACTCTAAGTATGTAAACTAAAGCCCCAAAACTACAAATCCCAAGTTTGAACGAAATCCGGGCAGCCGTTTAGGCTGTAGGCCTCGGGACATACAAACAGACAGACGGACATAATTTTGCGACCTACTTTTTTGAGTTCCACTATCATCATAATGTCAGAATTGATTAACATCTCTAGTTCGAAGTTTTGTACGATTACAATATCTTTCTCGTACTACGTAATCGAGAAAGTTAAAAAGCTATTAATTTTTTAATTATTTACAGAAAACTTCTTCAAAATTTTGTTTTCCTTCTTTTCATCAGGGCAAACTCTCTTATTATTCTTTCAGTATCGATGGTCTCTATGATTTCCTGCTCTATAGCCATGATACGCAGATTAGATACAGTTAGAGTGCTCATTGTCGATCTTAAATAATTTTTAATAAGCTTCAATTTTGAGAAACTTCTCTCACACACACAAATTTTAGCAAGAAAAGAGAAAGAGAGTATTTTCGAGTGCAGATGTTGTGTACTGTGTTATAATTTGTGTGTGCTGTGCAGTGTTGTCATTTCTGATAAAGTGTAGTTGCATGCTAGGGAGCAGCAGGATTTTGTTGTTGAGTAACACAAGGAATTGAAAATAAATTCGTTAGACTGAAAAAAGAATCCGTTTTGTCCCTAGCAAACTGCCGCCCGGGGCCTGTGCACCCCTGGCTCCCCTCTCGCTAAGCCACTGCTCAAATCTATTTCACAAAAGCTACTACAACTGTCTGCCAAGTTCGAAATCAAAACAAAAATTCTAAATTTGTCTAACAACTCTTTATGCTTTTATTTCACGTATCAAATTTACTATATGTTGTCATTGTTCTCTCCGGCCGTCTTTCTTGTATTAACCGGTGGCGGGTCCTGGTGCACCGATTGGACCTGGCAGTCCGACTTGTCCTATTGGGCCCAAGAGCCCAATCTGTCCGGGTTGTCCTCTATGGCCGGGTGCGCCTATTTCACCTGTTATGCCTGGAATACCTGGTCTTCCATCAGGGCCCTGCTCGCCTGGGGGTCCCAATGGACCCGGCGGTCCTGGGCGACCTTCAGATCCGCGGTCACCTCGCTGTCCAGTGGGGCCTTTGGAACCGACCTGGCCAGGCGGGCCTGGTGGTCCAGGTGGTCCGATAACTACCTGACCCTGTCCTATGGTTAAGACTGCACCTATATTGAGAAATTGATTTAAGAAGTTTAATTGAAAAAAGTTAGGTTAAGAGTCTCTATGAACTCACAGAATACAAGTGATAGTAGAAGTCGCATGGCTGAATGGGTTTTAGTCTCAGAATAGCTGGCAGAACCCTTTTTATACTAAAAAAAAATAACCATCAATCGCCGGTAAATGGTAAAAGTGAGCCAAGAAGTAGGTTAGGTGTACCGCACATATCGGTCAATCAGTGAATTTCCTAGAAGCTTAAAACAGTTTGACCCATCACAGCTGAATACTCTCGGTCAATGGAACCATAAAAATTCATTTCCAACAGACCAGTTTAAATACGGGCAAACAAATGCGAGAGATTTGATCAGACAATTTGTTTTTCGTTGTGAAAATTCCACTTACTGTAACTAACTTTATTTAACACCGTCGATGTTGTAGCCTGAGTAAGATCGATGATGTGATTGCGATCAGCAAATCGGTATCTAGCTTTGCTGCAGAGGTACTACTCCAATTAAAATAAAATTGGTATTAAGCTTAGTATACTTTTGAACGTTGAGTAGGATACAATCAAAACATTGCTCATTAAGAATAGCAATATACTTAAGTGCTAATTTGAAAGTTGAAAAAAAGAGGGCGTAGTAGGTATGACTCAGTCCGCCGGCTTTTGCCGTTGAGGGGTCCTTATCACTATTTTTAATGATTTGCGGGCCATTAAACCATCCAAAGATTTCTAGACCCCAACTTTTTATACCATATCGCACAGTGGTTAGAGTTTATCTGGCTCAATATCCATAATATTAACTTGTTGGTTATTTATTTCTTGAATACCGGGGAATAACTACAAATAAAAATAAATTACCAAATTCGGCTGTGCTTGTTCAAATTTGTTATTGCGACGATAGAGGAACTCGAAAAAGTGGGCCTCGAAATTCTGACCTTTTTAAGTTAATACGCACTTTCAATGAATGAGGATGCCTTGACTTTTTTAGTCGCACACTTAGTTTTTTTTGTATAAGGCCTCCATATCAATTTATGAAAATTAAAGCAAACGTTGCGTGTGTTCAAATCTTCTGTTGCGACGAAAGAGGTACACTTGTTGTACTAGCGTAGTAATAAATTTAATTATCTTAGGGCCGTTTGCTGATACGACTCATAGCAAACTAAGTTCGACATAAACTCTTATGTGACAGTTTATGACCTGAAAAAAGTAGCCCATAAGTATTTAAGTAGAACTTAAATCGTTAAGAGTCGTATGAGCATAAACTGTCACATAAGAGTTTATGTGGAACTTAATTCGCTATGAATCGTATCAGCAAACGACCCTTAGTCTGTCATATGGTCTGGTGATCAACGAATTGTGTTAGAAAATAGTTTCTCCAACCGAAAAGTGACACTAATTTCAACATTCATCTTATTGCTTAATATCCTCAAAATTCGACTGGAAACTATTACAAGAGCTGTACAGTAGGTATGAAGAATATCATCCACTTACCCGAGTTACCGCGAAGACAAACTTTGTTACCTCTAAAAGTTGTATCAGCTCCCAAGACGCAACTAGCTATCTTTAAAAGTTTCGGGTGACAGTAACCTGAAGTTCGTATTAAAATAATATTTGCTTTGCGGGAAGGATAAAGGTTTTGACGGTTAAATTCAATATTTCCATTTCGCACTATGCGCTTATTTGCTTTTCAAATTATCCGAGCGTCTCTACGTAGAGAATTTTCTAATTTGATTTTATGACTTTCTGTTTTATGAGCACAAAGTCAAGTATTTAGAGTGACTTTTGGTTCAAAGTTAAAAGTCTTAATTTACACAGTGAGGACGATAGAGGAAATTTTGCGCCTAAAGTTTGTTTACTTTATCAGCGGGGAAGATAGTTTATATTTTTGGTGGCGATTAGTCAGATATAGACAGCGAATAAGGATGTTGTCCTTCTGTGAAAGAGTGCATTTTTTAAACACCTATCCAACAGATATCGATTTTGTTGCTTCTTTCGCTAATTTTCGATTATTTAAAACTTAATGTAACTAATTCTGATTCTATTTTGCTCTTCGCTTTATTAAGATTGGGTCATAATGAAACCGTTCCATAAAGTTAATGGCAATCTTATAACTTTGACATTATCATCGGATATCGACTTAAATTGCTATATTGTTCAGATTACTGAAGATGGTAGGATTTCAAAAAACATCACATTAATAGCATATTTCCAATCAAATCTTTAGTACATACGAGTTGAAACTACACTGCCAATATATACAATATTTTTAATACTCTCATACCCACGACAGAGGGTTGTGACATTATATATCTGTATATACTCGTATATATACTCGTATAAAGTGATAATAAACCCTGTCCCAATAACACTCACATGAAATGTGTCATTTCATTGTTTTCCATAAAAATTGGAAACTCAATCTTCACCTCGTACATGCGGAACTGTTGATAAACGTCCACAAGAACCCCTAAAATGAAAACACGTAAAGCGAAGATGACATCCCATAAAAGGACGTCAATGAAAATATTTGATATTATACGAGTACATTTACCACGTTGACAAAGACCGATAGTGCAAGGATTATTTTCAGAGATAAACTTGCATGTGAACAATACGAATAGCAAAACACTAACCTTTGTTTGGCTGGAAGTATACAGCAAAGCTACAGCTACTGTTTGTGTTTGCATTCGTGCACGCTTTATCCAGGGATATATTAAACGGCACATTTCAAATAATTTGTTATTGGACTTAGGAAGTAAATAAACATGGTCCTGTGTCGCAACCCAAATCTGTCCCATATCTTTTTAAATTTCGCTTCGAAGTTAATTCATATCCGGTGCATTTTCGCAAAGTTCCGGTGAATATTATATATATAGGTATAGGTATATATATATAGCTATAATTACAAATGGAATTTATTGAAAAGGGGATATACCCAATATACATATAAGTAATGCGATAGTTTAAAAAAAAATCAAAATATATACTTCATGGAAGTGAGAAAATGTAACATATATAAATAAATAAATATTGAAGACTTCTACTACTCGTAGATAAACAACAAAAGAAAAGGAGTACCTAAAACTCCTACGACAGTGTTCACCTAGAATTTTACAATAACATTATATTTTATATATATTAAATGGTCTGCTAGAACTTAGATTTGTAAATTAGGAAACCACCTTCTCAGTCTGAAGAAAGAAAAAATAGTAAATAAAAAATAAAGGGCGTATAAAAAAATATAAAGGGTGGTAAAAACAACTGCAGTTTAAATATGTAGTCCTTATAGGACATTAACATTTACTTAAATTTTTACTTTACAATAAATAAAAAATGATTGTGACGTAAAAATTCGAAATCGAATAATATCAGGTAGTAAAAAGGTGTCGATGTAACGGGTGACTTTTTAAGCATAATTTTTGAAAAATATAATAAAACACTAAAATTTGCATCAAATATTAAAATTTGTTATTTTAATCGATAAATAGGGCTTTGCCATTTACGTTTTAAAGACAAGTTCATGTAAATGTTGTCCGCTGCTCCGTTTCAAATGGTCCATTCGGCAGGTCCAATTTTGCGTCACTTTTTCGAGCATTTCGGCCTGTATTCCCCGAATTACGCGTGTTATGTTATCCTGTAAGGCTTCAATCGTGTTCGGCTTGTCCACATAGACTAACGACTTTATATTTATAACCCCACAAGAAATAATCAAGAGGCGTTAAATCGCATGATCTTGGCGGCCAACTCACAGCACGAATTGTTGATTCACCAAGTCGATTTTGACGACCATAATATGGTCGTAACAAACGGTGCACATTTTTCACAGAGCACGAATTTTTATAATAAATTTCAATAATTTGCAATCGTTTGTAAGTCTTCCATGATTAAATGGCAGAGTATACTGAAAACTTTTCACTTTGACAGATGACGTTTCAATGCCATTACTAACCAGTGCTGCCAACCTGGAAAACTTAACTCTTAAAAAATCAGCCTTTAGATCAATAGACCGGAATACAAGTTTGGAATAACAGTCAAGGAAAAAACTGTTTATTGCGATGCTCTAGTTTAATTATATCTATTTGGCAAACTTACGAAATGAGTTAATTTTTTTCCCGACGGACTGCCATTTTCTAAAAGCCTCGTTTGATTGCTTACAATGTTTATTTAACGAAGACTCATAAGAAACTGTATTGGTTTTTTTTCCTGAAATTAGATCGTGATTCTTCGCTAAACACAAATGCAATGGATGCAATCTTTTGTTGATGTTGTGAGCCCCAAATTCGATAATTCTAAAAGGAATTTGATTCCGTCGCAGTGCAGATACCGACAGTTTAGTGCCTTCAAAAAGTAAAGAATAGTAAGTAAAACTGTTTTCCTGTGGTGTTTATATTGTATATTGTTTGTGTGTTGTTTTATACGAGTTACATATAAAAACTCAAACAACTATTCTTTCGAACTCACAGATTCAGATTGTAGATATCCTTAAAATTTTAAATAAAAGTCAATGTGTCACCTGTCATTTAGGGCAGCTAGAATTAGCAAATATCAGTAGAATTTTCACTAAAACCGTATTTACAATTACCCCTTTGAATTTATATACAGGCGCCCTGCTTTATTGTTCCGGTCCCTATTCCTTTTTCTAAGGAAAAACAACAAATTGGCGAATAAATTTCATTTACGGAACATTTTCGGAAGTGTTTATTCTCCGATTCCAGGGGAATATGCTATCGCGTCGGAATTTAAGGAATTAAACTTGAATTTGCATTCCAATCGAAATCTCGAAATGCTAAGCATTTAAAGCAGTTGTATTATTTCGAGACAACATAATGATGTCATTCGTTGATTAAGGACTATTTGCGAAATCCCTTTATTGCCTACCCCAGCATGTCGACTGCCGACTTTCGACGAAGCCGCCTATACCCACTTTTCAGGTTATTATCACAGGTAGATCGTTGCCAAGAGGGTATTCATGTTCCAAGCAGACAGACGCTCCAACATAGGACTATAACTTTTCCAATTAATGACACGAACTAACGACTTTTGCTCTTCATTTTTTGTTTTTAGCTCTTGCTATTTTCCGTGCCAAGGCACACATGCACATTCAACAAGGATCTTTAAATGCTTGACTCGGCTGAAGAAGGATGCGCGAAGAAAGTGATTTACAATGGCACAGTGAAAAGAGCGTATATGTATAATCATCGTACAAGCTAATGGCTTTACGCTTGTATTTTCATGCCAATATCGAAAAGTTACAAGAAGGCTCTGGTGTATCTCATTATGGTGTCTTATGCTGGAATCGTGTGGAATTATAATGAAATGTAGTTACAACTGATGGGGTACAAGAAAATGGGCTTAATCGGGATTTTAATGGGATTTCACGGATAGAGAATGTATATCCCAATCAGATGGCACAATGGGCATGTATATTTTGTGCGAAAGATAGGAAGGAGTGTAATGACATTGGAACAAGTCATTATTGCCAACCCATCTTGGGTGAAGAATTAAATGGGATTTCGAAGTATACGTGTTCAGTTCAGGGAGTATCAGGGGGAATCGAATTGGAGTTGCGGATGTATTAGGTTCTTTTGAAAATCCAAGGAGGAATCAATTTCCCAAAAGGACCCAAATTATCGTCAAGGTCTGTTTTAGATGAAAGGGTACATCAAGCTCAAATCTTTGCCGGATTTATAAATATTCTGTTATAAGCAAGTCCGCCGCAACAACGCCATGAAAATATATAAACGGTTTGAGGAGTCACTTCTGTGGCTTAGGGCCCATGTGCTGCGAATGTAAAATGATGAACCACTTTTTTGATCTTCAATGTGCAAATAAAATTGATTCAGCAAAGTGAAATCGTATGCACAGACCACATATATATATAAGCTTAGAAGTAGACATACTTCAATAGTTAAAAGTAAATGAGATATGTAAGGCGCGCAGCAGCTGACAAGCTCATGGACGGGTATTAATCAGGGGCGATTCCTCTCAGTTAGCTAGTTTAGCGGCGCTAAACCAAGAAAATAAATTGAAATACATATACGCAAAATACAGCAAATAACGAGGTTAAAGTAATTATGAAGATTAATAATTGCAATAATCAATGACATACTAAATATCAAAACTATCATTTACAAATAATGTTTGCCTACACAAACACACAACACAATACTCCCATGCAATAAGTTTCACTCGAAATACTCTTTAGCGTTACAACTTGCGATACCGCAAATTCCCTGCCTGCACGCACACGCACAATCTAAAACTCCCATAGAAAAGTCTCCTGCTTGTAGCATTTTAGCGTAAAAAATTGCGCTACCGAATTTCCTACAATCTGTATGAGTGTGGAATTTGACTACCTCTACCAGTCGTAAGCAAAGCACAGGAAAATATACGGAAGGGTAAGCGCAAACAAATGCGATAAAACTTGAAAGCAGAGTGTAAGTGTAAGCAAGCAGGTATATTTTGCGCGTTATGTGTACTTCTGTATGTTTCTCTTTCTAGGCAAATTGCAGTAAGAATGTGTAGTTGTGTTCTTATTTGACTGAATTAATAGTCTTATTGAATTCCATACCAAAAGTAAAGAGCGATTTATAATTTTATATTTGCGTGGATTATAAATGTGAGTAAATACATAATAATTATTTTTGTCGTGCTTTTGGAATATGAGAGTGCGCTTTTTTTTTTTTTTTTTTTTGTTTGTGAGAAGTGAGCACGTAGCTAACCCAATGCTTAAGACCAGGAATCGCCACTGGTATTAATCTCATAGGAGTTTATGGGGTATAGTTACTGCAGGGAACTTTACGAAATATTTGCAACATCAAAAAGTATTTATAATAAGACCATAAATGAAAGAGAGTAATGTCGTTTTCCATTGGTTTCACTCGGGGATCCACTCATTCTGAAATCCAATGGAACAGCAAAACTGCTTCTGACAGAATCCACCAAAGTATTAGTAAAATGCCAAAAAATAATCTACGGCTGTTGTCAGCTGATTTGTAATAATTACATAAAATGCACTTGTGTGAGTGCTTCTTGAGTGGATTCTGACTTGAAATCGAGAAGCGAAATTCTCTTCTCAGAATCACCAGAAGAATATTTTTGTGCCAATGGAACGGCATTTTTTCGATTCCGGACTCTCCCGGACGCTTCTTTTTGTCCAATTGAAAACGACATAAGAAGAAGCTGGCATTTATTAATTTTTTTATTCATTTACCACTGGGAGGTTGCTCTTTATAAACTTCAGTACTCTTCTGGGTTCCTTTTTCCAAGCAATTCATAGAAAAGGTATGTGTTTCGTGATATCCGATTCTGCTGAATAACTGGGCAAGCCTTAAGGTATTAGGTCTCATTATATGAGGTCGACTTATGAATATGTTAAGAGGTCTAGTTGTTGGACGATATATGTATATTCTGATCTTCACTATACAAGAAAGTCATATTCAATTCATCAACATAAGACATGGACAATCTAGCCACTTAACCCATTTAAAAGATGATGATACGAGCACCGCACCCATATGTATCCTCTCCTTTATGCACATCAAAACAGAATGGCTGTTTGTCATGAATAGATGAAATTCTATGATTGTATCAAAAGAATTGTTTGATGGGATACTGGGATCAAAATCCCCAATCAACTATGGTATCACAATGAATAGATACTTGTTCTCTTAAGTGCGCACTTCTTCGACCGCCTTCCCCTATTTGCCATCAAAATAATACAAAGTCCACATTATCCCATTTCCGAGTTGCATTCCTTTATAAAGGATACACCATAAGATACGAATAGTCCGACAGAATTCAAAGGACACATTTCCTCTTTCATAACCATTATGATGGTTTTCGTATCTTTGACAGGATATAAGCCCCATTCTGGAATCCTTTACAAAGATTTTAAAAATGCAATATACCCTTTTTCTTAATAGTTCTATACAAAGGATATCAAAGGCCAGTTCCATTATAGTGTGGGGATATTGATTTGTTTATAAGGATTATACCGGAAGTTATAGTTGTATCCGAATGCTTAGATTGATCAGTAAGTTGGGTAAGAAGAGTGGCTATGGGGTGTTCTCGAATGCTTTTGAAATACCGAGAGCATTTTCCTTATAAAGAAAAAATGTATGAGCGCTTTCCTCGAAATGTTTTTAACCAGATTTGCTGTCGACTTTTCGTCTTAATGCCTTCAGATATGTTTGACCTAACAAAAGTGTGCAATCGATTTCCCATCAATTGCTCCTAATAACTTGATTATAAATAGTAATATTATTAAGAAAAATGCATATTACATCTGAAGCTTTTTCCACTGGAGGTGCGGCCGTTTTGACTCGACATAGTGCCACCCCTTAGGGTTATTGTTATAGATTAAGTTTTCTTGTAGCTTGGAAACAGCGCCATCAGAACCCAACGCGAATATTGGAGACGATTAACCTGGTGAAGGTTTGACATACAACGGAGCTTGTTCATTCTCACAGCTAGATTGACATTTACCTCTTCGAATAAAAATAGATTTTGCCATAGCGGCGAGGCATGGAAAAGTTATCATACACCTAGTAGGCAGTCCACTGCCATATACTCAGACGAACAAGAAATAAACAGCGTTTCAGAGTCAGTCATTTTCTCCGGATCGCTACGTACTAAAATCTCAATGTCTCCGGGACAATTACGAAGGTCTTGACAGCGTGCTCAGAAATTCGTGAGCTTATGGTAGGTGGCTACGTGGATAACGCTGGGTCCGCCACATTGGAATTTCACTACACAAAGTCCATGGGATTTAAATGCTATTAAATAGCTTTTTACTATAATTGCTCTATTCTTGATTTTGTCGCTCTTCGGGAAGTGGGAGATTTTGTGGCGGACCTAGCTTACCGGTAAAGCTGGATCCGCCACATTGACCTTTAAAGAATTTTTTTTGCGCATATCAATCACCAATTTAATCGCTCTAGGGAAATGTACACATTTTTTTAATCGGACAAGCCTTTCGCCCACAATTTAAAATTTAAAATTTTTGTAACGGTCAAAAATAAATAAATATTAAATAAAAGCAAATAAATTATTAAAAAATAAATAAAAATTAACCCATTCGAATTTTACTAAGCTACAAATCTTAAAAGAAGCGCTTAAGTGTATTGTGTAGCCTACTTTCCGTATTAATCCAATATTTTGTCACTCTTCTGTAAATGGGTCAAAAAATGTAAGATAGAACCAACATAAACAAACATTTTGAAAAAAAAAAATAGAAAAACATAGAAGTCATATAGTCACGCCATATATCCTACTATGCCAAATAACTCATTAGAAAAGCGTATTCATTTGCTATCCACGCAATCCATAAAATAATTTGTCGCTCTTCTGTAAATGTGGGAAAAGCTAACAAGTTCTTACTTTCTTACTTTACTTAACGGCCTCCCGACCCGTGGAGAGTCTCTGACTGAGACACTGCAGCCTTCCATCCTCTGCGATCCCGGGCACGTTGCTTCCAGTTACCCAGACCAAGCGCTCTGACATCCGCGATGGCTTGGTCTTTGTAACGGAGGTTTGGTCTTCCTTGTCGTCTCAAACCTGGCGGCTGGGATTCGAAGATCCTCTTATAGCTGGAGCATTATTGTCCATTCGCTCGATGTGGCTGAGCCAATGTAGTCGACGTATTTTGGCTTTTTGGACTACATCCACATCTTGGTACAGTTCATAGAGTTCGCGATTGTATCTTCTCCTCCATTCGCCCTCCTCGCACACAGGACCAAAAATCCGCCGAAGAATTTTTCTTTAGAAGGACCCCAGTATCAGCTTATCGTCCAGCAATCGGCGCCATAAAGCAGAACTGGCAGGATAAGGGATCTGTAAAGCATACATTTTGTCCTTCGAGTTAGGAGTTTTGAACCCAATTGCATTGCCAAACCGAAGTAGCAGCGGTTTCCTAGGGTAATTCTTCGCCGGATCTCCACTAGGATGTCATTTGTGGAGTTCATGTTTACTCCGAGGTAGATAAACTCCTTAACTACCTCGAAATTGTTGCTATCATTAGTGACTTGTTTGTTTGTTGATAGCATGTATTTAGTCTTGTCCTCATTTACTACAAGACCAACGAATTTCGCCTGTTCTTCAATCGCCGTAAAAGCCTCTATCACGGCACGCTGGGAGCGACCGATGATGTCAATATCGTCTGCATACCCCAGTAGCTGGACGGATTTGTTGAAGATAGTGCCTTCCGTGTTGACACCTGCCCTGCGCACTATCTGCTCTAGCACGAGATTGAAGAAGTCACATGATAATGCGTCTCCTTGCCGAAATCCGGTGCATGTTTGGAATAGCTCGGAGGAACTACTTCCAAATTGCACATTGCAGCGTGTGTTCTCCAGCGTCACGCTACATAGCTGGATCAGTTTTGCCGGATTCCCGAATTCGGCCATCGCCACATAAAGCTCCTGACGATGAATGCTATCATATGCGGCTTTGAAGTCAATGAATAGGTGGTGAGTCTCGACTTGAAATTCATTGGTCTTTTCCAGGATTTGCCTCAGTGTGAAAATTTGGTCTATATTCGATCTGCCGGACTGGAATGCGACATTAAGTAGGGATATGCCTCGATAGTTCTTGCAAGACATAGGATCGCCTTTTTTGTAGATGGGGCATATGGAGCTGATAGTCCAGTCATCGGGCATACTTTCTTCCATTCACACTTGGTTAATGATTTGGTGCATGCGCCCTACCAAAACATCACCACCGTATTTGAAGAGCTCCGCTGGTAAACCATCAGAGCCGGCGGCCTTGTTGTTCTTTAGCTTTTTTATTGCTAAGCCAACTTCTTCTATACTGGGTGGTGGAACTGGATCTTCATTGACTGGACGTGGGTTCTCTTCTTGCCCTATCACTCTCTCTACATGACGCCCATTTAGCAGCTGCTGGAAATGCTGCTTAAACACATCTACTATTCCCTGCGCTTCGGTGACTAGGTTTCCATCACTGTTTCGAAGAGCCTGCGTTCCGGTCTTGAAGCCAGTAGCCAGTTGCTTGGCTTTCTTGTAGAACTTCCGGATGATGCTTCGATCGCGGGACTCTTCGATCTCCTTGAGCTGGGAGATTGCGTAGGCCCTCTTCTTCTCCTCCCTCCTCCTGGCTCGATACTCTTCCCTCGCTGCCCTTGTTTTGCGCTGCAGCGCCTTCATATGTGCATCTTCTGTCACCTTTTTCCTGCGTACGCATTCATCATCATACCACGGGCTCTTTCTCTGGGGTGGCTGGTACCCTAAGGTGGTTTCGGCTACCTCTTTGATGATGTCGCGATACTGGGACCACTGATGGGTGTTGGCATTTGTGGTTGGTGAATGCACTGCGGAGAGTTTCTCACTCAGGCGCTCTTTGTAGACTCTGGCTACTCAAGGTGTACTAAGGCGTCCAACGTCGAATTTCTTCTTCTGGGCGGAACGCAGCTTCTTCTCGTTGGATTGTCGAGCTCTGAACTTAGCCGCAACAAGAAAATGGTCAGAGTCGACGTTTGCCCCGCGGAATGTGTGCACGTTGAGGATGTTGGATGCGTGCCTCGCGTCGATTAGCACATGGTCGATTTGGTTGGCGGTTCGACCGTCTGGAGAGCACCAGGTTGCTGTGTGGATCCTTAGCATTGGAAACCTAGTGCTACTTATCACCGTACTACGAGCTGTCGCGAAGTCAGTTAGTCGGTAACCGTTGTCTGTGGTCGTTTCGTGGATTCTGTGCTTACCAACTAACCCGCCAAAGATGTTTTCCTTTCCGATTTTAGCATTGAAGTCCCCGAGCACAACTTTGACATCGTACTCCGGACAGGCTCCGTAGGCTTCATCCAGGAGGTCATAAAACTCCTCCTTGATAGGGTCTTCAGCCTCGTCGGTAGGGGCGTGTGCACATATTAGGCTTATGTTTTGGAAAGTAGCTTCGATGCGGATCACAGCTAGGCGATCACTTATCGGCCTAAAGTCAATAACTTTTGTCCTAAGCCGATTTCCCACGACGAATCCGCATCCTAATACATGCAATCTTTTATGGCAGCTGTAATAAATATCGCAATTTTTCCTTTTCATCATAGCTGATCCTATCCATCGTATCTCCTGGATCGCGGTAATATCTGCCTTGTACCGCGTGAGGACAGACTCAAGTTTTTGAGTAGCACCTGGGGTGTACAGCGTTCGCACGTTCCAGGTACACACTCTTAAATCGTTGTCCGTTGACGTTCCGGGTCTGGTTGCCGTTTGAGGGAAATCGTTATCCGAGGCTTCTCGCGTCTCTCTCATAACTAGTGTTTTTTTTTTTACATGGTCGGGAAGTTACCCCGACGGCACAACGGATTGGTCGTAGTCATTAATTGTAAAAATGCGTCTGCCTGACTGATAAGGTACTTTGCAGAAATTGATGTGGTTATTAGTGAGAGCTCTGAAAAACACTTTTTATTGCATTCTCAAAGTGGATATTCTACTCTTAAAGTAAAAGCAACAGGAACAATCTCCTGGGGTGGTTCATATTTTGGAATCTTGACACCTGCTTCCCAGCACAACAGCAAACAAGTGAGCAAACTTAATTAAATTCTCAAAATGGTTTGCATGACAAAGCAGAGTAAGCAATTGAACTTTTTTTCGGATAAAAAATGTTCCGTTGGACAATGTACAACTTCTTCCTTAAAACGAGAATGGCTATGGGTCATTGTTAACTTGAGACCAAATAGCCGTATTCGTAAAGTTCCCGGAATTACGTGGATTTTTCATATTAAACACCCACAAGTTCCATCACGTATTGCTCCTTCAATTGGCAATTTGGTTCCATACGGTTGGATGTAGTATACACCACTTATTTACATCAAAAAGTCGTTAAAAATGCAATTCAAATATTTTATGAAATAAAAAAAAACAAAAACAAAATAAAAACACTCCTTCTTCATTCTGCGCGGTCTGTTGCATATTTTTGCACACTTGCAGGTACATGTCCTGATCAGGCCCGATTCCGCGAAAAAGTATTAAAATAATTGTTTCATGCTCAGCAAGGGCAAAATATAAATAAACATAATAATATACTCTTTTAACATGTATAATCGTGGCCATTGGCCATTCCTTTTGGAAAATTAATTTCATTCGTGTATTTTAACCAACTTTGCTTGTGCAGCTCTTTTCCTCGGACATTGTGTTAATACAACAAAAACAACACCACTCAACTGGACAGGGTCCTTGTTGCAGTACATGTTCCTACTCGTATTAAGCAATTGGAAATTTAAATTAATATTCATTCGTACCTATGTACATCATTTTCGGATAGTCTTTAAAATAGTATAATGGTATAAATTGAATATTGCAATGGAAAACAAATTCAGGTTTATTATAATCCTTTCTTTGTAAAATAACAAATTTTACCTATAATCTTTCCAATTCATATAACACTCTGTTACCATCATCTTCCCATCAAGTTGACCAAGTTTTTAAGGAACCGACTCCTTACATGCAAAAGCACACTTTTGAGAAAAATATTTGGCAATCGTATGCTAAACCCATAACATGACTTCATAGTAATGTGCAGACAACTCCGCATGCATACCTACACGAAATAATTTTTTCCTTTCAAATGCGGAACCTACAATTTTCTGGTGAACGATTATATTATGAGCTGTCCTGTGGTTTGAGTAAACTATTGGAAGAAAAACCGAAAATAGTTGCACCATAAGTTGTTGACCACATGTGTGAAGGCAACCTACAGAATGAGTTTTTTTTTATTTTTTTTTCCGTAATTGAAAAATTTGTCTGTAGGTATAGCGTACCGGAGAAAATCAGACACGTTGAAGTGCAAACAGCTTGTTAGTTGAAGACTTAGTTAAGTCACTTGTTATCGTTCACCTGAAAAATTGGAGTGCAACATTGGCAAGCCAGAGATTGAGTATATGAGTGGACGGAAATTCTTATTTATTTTAACAGAGCACTGAGATAATTGTGGATGTTGTATAGTCCGCATGCAACGATACGGTAGGAAAGTGGGGAACTGTGAATGAATATGAAACAACATCAATGAGAGATAATGATAAACGTTTGAAAGAGTTTGTTAAAAACATTCAATAAAGTATGAGAAAAATGACAAAAAAAAAAACAAGTGCCAAGAACCTCGTAACACACGGAAAAGAAACATTCCAAATTCTTAATAAAAACTATTGAAATTACAACCAGCAAAATTAGAAGAGTAAGCCAACCACAGAATTTTGGCGAACTATTCTTTAAATTTTATCATTAAAATGTGACAAGGCGTTCAGACTTCAATAATAATGTACCTACGGGTCACTTAAAAAATGACACGAAAATTCATTAAAAAAAAGGTAAAAAACCCGTAAAGAAAAACTTTGCAAAAACTGTATGAAATACGATAAAGGTGACATAGAATCGTCCAACGACAAAAACGATATCAACGTACCAAAAAAATTTCTAAAAGTAGGTTAAAACAAAGCGTACAATTTAAATCTAAATTTTCGAATTGTCAACTGAAGCTATTCACGTGACCACTCTAGGCCAATAAAATTTGAAATACATCCAGTTGATCAGCTGTCTGACTTATTAAACTGGAAATCCGTACGTCCCCAATTATTTCTTACAATTTTGGATTTTCGTCGAAGCCGGAATAAGCAAACGTAAACGTTCATTTGACTCATACGAAGGCTCTGCCAAGGAGTGCCCACTATAGTATGAGTTCATAATTGTAAATAACTTATGTTGCCACAAACATGCAACAAATATTCATAAATACGTTAATGAAATTTATTTCCTTGTTTTTATTGTTAAGAAAAACGACTTTAGACCGATATGTCATCGGTAGAGTTATTTTTTGAAGGGGATTATGAAAAAAGAAAAAAAAGAAATACAAATTGGAAACGCCAAACTTCTAAACAGAACCCATTCTCAATTATATTTTGATAAGCATTCACAATGGGGTAAAAATTATCGATTGATACTCATAATACGAAATTATCGATGAATTGATAGATGTTATCAAGTATCAAATAATTGATATTTGATAGCAATAATAGGGCTGATACTGCCCAACGAAATTTTGAAACGGCAGCCCTGATGACGACTATTAATACTAATTCCGATTTCATTCCAAGGCGAAATGATATAGGAGTCTTGTGCCGTCATCGGAATATTTTTGTTTCTCTTGTCCATTTCTAAAAAGTACAAATTATTTAATAATTAGTTTGCTAAAATGTTACATCCATTTTCTCTTCTACCATTTTTCTACAGAGCGGTAACAAAACAAAATTATAACTATGCACTATTGACAGCATGCTGACTATAAATTTTCTTTTGTGAACGCAAGTACTGTATGCAGTTCTTTTACAGCAATGCTTTTTGTGTCACATTCCAATGCACGTTTTCCATTTCAAGAAATATTTCGTTCTCTGTTTTATAAAGTTTTGCATGCGGGAACGGAATTTATATATGTTTCGGGTATATAAATATGAGACCAAATAAAATGATAGGAAAATACCTGCTATCGAATTTTTGTCATTTTATTTTGTCTCATATTTATATACCCGAAATATATATAAATTAGTTATTGCGAAATTATCTAGAAAGTCTGCTAACGATACTTCTTACTGCGTTCATATCACATTTTTATACCCTCCACAGGAAGGTATATTCACTTTGCCCATACATTTGTAACGCCAAGAAGGAGTCACCGGAGACCTCATAAAGTATATATATTATGAATCAGGATCACATTCTGAATCGATTTAGCCATGTCCGTCTGTCTGTCTGTCTGTCTGTTGAAAGCACGATAGCGCCCAAAGTAATTGACGTAGGTGAATGAAATTTTGTGAAAGGACTTCTTTTTATCGGCGTCAGGTTGGTATTGAAAATGGGCTATGTCGGTCAAGTAGTTGTGGTACCTCCCATACAAAACCAATATTGGACCCATATGTCTCTCCGTCTGTTGAAAGCACGATGGCGCCCAAAGTAATCGACGTAGGTGAATGAAATTTGGTGAAATCACTTCTTTTTATCGGTGTCAGGTTGGTATTGAAAATGGGCTATGTCGGTCAAGTAGTTCTGGTACCTCCCATACAAAACCAATATTGGACCCATGCCTCTCTGTCTGTTGAAAGCACGATAGCGCCCAAAGTAATTAACGTAGGTGAATGAAATTTGGTGAAAGGACTTCTTTTTATCGGCGTCAGGTTGGTATAGAAAACCTGCTATGTCGGTCAAGTAGTTCTGGTACCTCCCTCACAAAACCAATTTTGCATGACTTGTATGCAGTGGAGGGTATCAAAGCATCGGCCAGGCCGATGATAACACTTTTACTTGTTTTTAAAAGAAAGCTTTCAGGTCGATCTAATAGCATTTCGTGGATGCAGTTTTTCAGTGGTTAGTGCGACAGATCGTATATTTTTATACCCTCCAGAGGAAGGTATATTCACTTTGCCAATACATTTGTAACGCCAAGAAGGAGTCACCGGAGACCTTATAAAGTGTATATATTCTGAATCAGGATCACATTCTGAATCGATTTAGCCATGTCCGTCTGTCTGTCTGTCTGTCTGTCTGTTGAAAGCACGATAGCGCCCAAAGTAATTGACGTAGGTGAATGATATTCGTTGAAAGCACTTATTTTTATCGGCGTCAGGTTGGTATTGAAAATGGGCTATGTCGGTCAAGTAGTTCTGGTACCTCCCATACAAAACCAATATTGGACCCATGTGCCTCTCTGTCTGTTGAAAGCACGATAGCGCCCAAAGTAATTGACTTAGGTGAATGAAATTTGGTGAGAGCACTTATTTTTATCAGCGTAAGGTTGATATTGAAAACGGGGTATGTCGGTCAAGTAGTTCTGGTACCTCCCATACAAAACCAATATTGGACCCATGTGTCCCATGTGTTGATAGCACGATGGCGCCCAAAGTAATTAACGTAGCTGAATGAAATTTGGTGAAAGGACTTCTTTTTATCGGCGTCAGGTTGGTATTCAAAATGGGCTATGTCGGTCAAGTAGTTCTGGTACCTCCCATACAAAACCAATATTAGACCCATGAGTCCCTCTTTCCGTTGAAAACACGAGAGCGTCCAAAGGAATCAGCCTAGGTGAATGAAGTTTTGTGAAAGGACTTCTTTTATCGTCGTTAGATTGGTATTCAAAATGGGCTATGTCGGTCAAGTAGTTCTGGTATTTTGCATGACTTGTATGCCGTGGAGGGTATCAAAGCATCGGCCAGGCCGATGATAACACTTTTACTTGTTTTAGGAAATTCTTGCTCAAAACTTACAAAAAAACTATCAAATAATAACACTCCCAAGGAGCATTTTGCGACTTCATGTGTCATGTGTCATGAGCGACGTCGTTATGACGGTTTTGTTACCAGAAAATATTCCCAATGAGTAACATTTTCGACACATGCTAGGTAACATTTCCCATTTAGGAATATTCCTATCGAGGGATTTTATGTCTACACAGGTTCTTTATGGTGTCAAAATTGTTTCTTCAATGAAACATTATGTCCGCAGCGTGTAAAATGTGTGGAGATGCGTGTTCATGCACACAATTCCTAAAAACTTACTGTCAACACAGATTAAACGCGATTCCCGATTGGGAAGTTTGTGGCACACAGAATAAACACAATTCCCAATAGATTATTTACTACACAAACAAGAACGAATTCCTAATTGGGAATATCTTGTTGGGTATCCATTTGGCATTGAAAAAAAAATGTATATGGAGCATAAGAAATTTTAAATTTACTGATTTGGTGGATATGGTGTAATTAATTAGATTAAACTGTCACTATTATGTCTATATTGACATCGTAGATTTATTTTATACTGATTTTATAATGCTCCTTATAAGCATTTAAAATACCACAAATAATTACAAAAGAGATTTTTAATTAAATATAGCATATTTTGTAAGGAACAAGGTTTTTTTCGAAGTACATTAGTAACATTTCAAGCCAAAATGATGTCCCCCATAAAATTTCAGCAGCAGTTTTCTTTTTAATAATGAAATGTTTGATGCAGTCAGAATATTATTTTGGTATATAACACAGGTACACAAAATGAATGACGTATTATAACGTCACAAATTATATGGTATGGCATCCTTCCCAATTTGTGTGAACAAAGGATTTGCGTCAAAAACAATTCCTACATTGTGTTGCGCCACTTCCGAAACCAAATAGGAACTGTTACTTCGTTGTTTCGAAACATATGTTCCTAAATGGGATCACGAATTGACACCAGAACGTCGCCAGGTCTAAAATGTGTATTCGAATGCTACTTGGGCTGCCTCTGATGGAGGAAATACATGGCTAACCAATCAGTTTTCACTGTCATACCTACCTGTCTTTGACATGAAGCCGGTAAGGCGTATTTATTTATTAAAGTCCTTTTTTCTTCAACTATACCTATTTTTCAAGTGTCCTTGAAATTTCGAAAATATACAAATCACTTGTTCTGTTCCAAAAATAACTTATTCATCTTGAACAAAACCACTTGAGGACACAACACAACAGACAATTCCTCCTTGCATAAGGCCAATTCAAATTCATTTATTATTTGATGATGAGGTCTCCCCGGAGAGACCGCGACCGTCTCTCGTTCATTATCTCACACAGTACTCGTACAAATGCGAAGAGGACGATTTCTATGTGTCTCTTCGTGTCCTCCAAACCTTTTAAAATAAACAAAGAGGTCAATTTGATACAAAAGTGGCGGCCAGAATATCAAATTGGATTTTGTTACTACCAAGAGGTAGTAACAAAGAGGTTCTACGTGCTGGGCGGGGGTCAAATTATTTCTTCTGCTTCATTGAGATTTCTTGTTTTCCTTTTGCCGGCGAAAATTATATTTTTTCTGCTTCACACCGAAGCGCGTAATGAAAACATTTTGTTATTTATTCATTTTTCCAGAAACCAAAGTGGAAAAGTAATTTGTGTTTCTATTGTGCGATATACAAATGGCCATGCATTGTTTCCTTGTGGTAAATTTATATTTTAATTTGGTTGAAGATTTTTGCCGCCAGTATTTTTATTTAACGGAACCGAAATGTTTTTAGGTGCAATAAAATAGGTACTGACATTTATTAGGACAATAGATTGCTGTAACAAAATGAGATTGCTTTTTATTGTTTTTGAAATAAATTCAAACTCGGAGATGGGTGCGATAAGCCAGTGGCGACTGGCGTCAGCAAAGTGTTTCGCATTGCCTTGAAATTGGGATAATTTCCCTCCATTAAGACACCCATTAAACAGTCATTATTGTGTAACATTAACTGCAGGGTATAAGTGCAACACTTAAAGTAGCGAAATCCATTAAATGTGGCTCGGCTGGAGATCTCTGAGTGAATGCACATAATTGCATGAGTGAACTTCTTTGGAATTTCCTCATAAGTCTATTTGGGTAACTGCTGTTGGAAGTTAATTTTAGTCCTTTTTTCAGGCGCTCAAAATTATTTGTGATAAGAATTACAAAATTGCAATTCTTTCGACTGGTTCTAGGTATATAAATTTTCAAGGATCTATTGTGCTATGTTCACTCACAACGACCTTGAGCTTGACTTCAGTCATTGCTCGACTTGGCCTACTAGACACAATGGCTCAGTGGGTGGTTCAACCCCCAAAAAAATAACACAAATTACGAATTTGTCAACTGCGGCACGTCTGAAACACATCCAAAAGCATAGCTCACCTAAGAAATGGTTGCAAAGGTTAGTTTCCTAGTTTTGAAATTATACAGACCTATGTCAATTTTGTACACTTTTTATAGGAGCAATTGTAAACTAAATTCTTTGGAGTATAGTAAAACTATTATTTTTAATAGATTGAAGTCAGCAAATTCATGCTTTTTTGACTTAAGTCGTTTTTCCCAATCAAATACAGGGTCTTTTGTTAGAGACTTGACAACTTAAAACTTTCAGTGTGAACGCACCCTTAAACCGATTAGCAAACTGTCAATGTAAAAATATTCAGTAAAATCAACATTTTCATCATAGTGAAGTACACAAAAAACAATGTTTACAAATAATTAAAATTTAGTACCGAAATTTCGAGTCGGTGGTCGCAACTTTAAGAGCAATTCATAGACCAGTCGAAAAAATATGAGTTACTGGGCAGGCGAGAACCCTCTTGTGCTTTATGAAACAGCACTTCATCCGCAAAAAGTCACTTTTTGTTGCGGTTTTCATCCCGTTTTTTTTTCATGTTGGAACGTTATTTCTTGAAAGCAATTGCATGATTTGGACTTCAGTGATATGTGGTTCCAACAACATGTTGCCAAAAGGCAACAGCGTGTGCAACAATCGAGTTATTGAAGTCTCAGTTCAGTGAACGTGTTATCCGAGACCGTATGATTTAACGCTTCTAGACTTTTTTAATAAGGCCACATTAAATCATTGCTCTATGCCTACATAGTAATTTAATTTATTTTCAGTATTCAAAAATGTATCCACTTTTTAAAAAAAATCTATATCCGTATTCTATATCTATCTATACATATAATAAAACTGTAGCTGTTTTCATGTGTACGCGGTTGGCGTGAAAACTACTGCACAGATTTCGATGAAATTTTTTTTGAAATGTCCCTTAAGATCTGGAGAAGGACATAGGATATTCATTTCATTGCTATGCCTATTTTTTTGGAGCGTTTTTGACCAAAATATACATATAATAAAACTGTAGCTATTTTCATGTGTACGCGGTTGGCGTGAAAACTACTGCACAGATTTCGATGAAATTTTTTTTTGAAATGTCCCTTAAGATCTGGAGAAGGACATAGGATATTCATTTCATTGCTATGCCTATTTTTTTGGAGCGTTTTTGACCAAAATGTGTTTTTTTTCTGACTTTACTGCCTTTTTATCGCTTTTACTCAAACAATTCTTAACCAATGCAAACAAAACAAAATACCAACAAGAGCCAAAACTTCCGTAATTAATTTAAGGCATCAATCAGCTTTCTGTGTTATCTATAAGCTAAGTTACAACCCAAAATCTAACACGAAAAAACTAAATTTATTTTCTCAAATCGAAAATTATCAGCAACCATTGTTCTTGATCGCTGTTCTGCTTTGGGGTGGGTGGGTGGCGCACATCGCACAAGCACATGCATGTCAAGAAAAACTGCGTGAAGTTTTCTCCGATTAAGTGAAACGAAAGAGAAGTAGGCGAGGTGAGTGTGGATGTAATCAACAGCGACAATGTTTTTCTGAGGAAATGCGCAGATGGCCAATGACGTGCGATGATGGGCGTATGGTGGTGTAAACATGTATATTGAGTTTAAGGTTTTTGTTTTTGGGGGTTGTGATCAGCGTTGCCACTAAAGTCTTTAGCAAATGTAGTACGTTAGCTAATAAAATGTAGCATTTTCAAACAAAATGTAGTACCTGTTATTTTTTTTTTAAATTGACATTTACATTAAGTAACAAACAAACAAATACATAGTAATGACATAACAAAAAAATAATTTTAATTAATAAAAAAATAACAGTCCGAATCTGAAACTAATTTTAAAAACCGATCCATATTTGTTATTTGCAGTTGTTGTGGGTGCAGCAGAATAAACAAACAAATTTAAATTGGCTGTAATTCCTACGTAAATGACAGCATTCAGCTGAAGATTTGCACATACTTTGGAGTGATGCCAAGTTTTTAAATCGATTTATTTAGTTATAAAAGCACATGGGGGAAATTTGAAATGTTGTTCGTAAAGTAATATGGTTAGACGGATTTTAAGAAATGTAGTACTTTGGGGTAACGATGTAGTATGTAGTACAGCGTTAAAAAATCCCCCAAATATGTAGCATAGTACTACATATGTAGTACAAGTGGCAACGCTGGTTGTGATACTACCTACATTGATATCTACAGTAAAGAATTGAAGAATTCAAGAACTGAAAACGATATGAGTGAATAAATTTGTTTGAATTATTGTTGGTGTAAATACAATGCACTCTAAATTATTTCTGTAGTTTCTATAGTAGTATATTTACCTCTTGCGATTCACACGCTCAACCAAATTTAACAAATGAAGTGTCAAAAAAAAGAGAATTTCTTGCTTCTTATTTTTGCATTTTTAGTTTTTTTCAAATATTAACAATTGAAAAAGTCGAACATTTAGTACATTAAATTTCAACTACGCAGTTGTGTAAAAAATATAGGTACTTTTCTTTCATTCATCATGCCCGTACAAGCGAATCCGACACAGACTGTATGACCGTTGCAGCATTCTGAAAAGTCGTATGAAAAAGGGCCAATGAGAAAAAAAGGAGTGATTTCTGAAGCAGAATAGCTTATTTCAAATTCGTTAACGATATTTAACAAGTATTGGTTCGTTAAACATTATAATTAAGTAGTGATAGGCAACTGCGTTACATTTGAAATGTTTTTATTTGGATATAAGAGCTTTTGAAATATTTTTAAAACGCCTTCTCCAACTAAAAACGGGCTCAAATAGCAAAAAGTTGTGCCAGGCTCTCGAAAAAAGTTTGAAATCGCAACTTTAGTCGCATAATGATCATAATAATTGCAATTCACAGCAGAGATAGAAAAACTAAGAGAGAATTTTATTTTCAAAATTAGCGGAGGAATTGGATAGGAACGCTAAAGCTGACGGGCTTTTAATACTTAGTTTATAAATAAGACATTTGGGATCCACTTAACTGCTAAAGTAAGATTGTTACCTTTGAAATGTTACCTTTTAACGACCGCAAAACCAATTTTTATCAATTTTGGTATAGGTATAGATGGGACCTCTGAGAATGACATTCGCTACTTTTTGTCGTGAAAACAAAACGTGAAGGGGATGAAGAATTGGATGCAAGTTTAAATGACGAACCAATTATTTCTCAAGTATAATACCAATGAATTTAAATGTGTAGGCTGTAGGGCAGATAGGTTGGCTTAAAAGATAGAATAGTTTTGGACCCGATAAGCGGCGCTGTTGTTGATATAAATATTTTAATTCAGTTACTCGAAGTACTAATTGTACGCAGACGAAGTCGCGGGTACCAGCTATTTCTCAATAAGTAGGTAGTTAATATTTTAAATACTTATATAGTTTTAATAAAATAATGAAAAAAGAGCCTCTATAAAAAAAACAAAAGTATGTTCACTCCGTATAAAATAAAAATGTGCAACCGCTGATTACGAAAGTTGAATTCATTTAAATTCATTTTCTGACATTCTCGATAGTGAATTTTATTCGTTCGAATCTCAAAATACATAAAGTTGATTCGAACGAATAGAGACATTCGTTAGAATTGACTATTCGTTCGAATCTGAAAATAAGCATGATTATATTCATTTCATTAACGAATTTAGGCAGAACGAAGTTCGCCGGGTCAGCTAGTACCTACATATAATAAAACTGTAGCTGCTTTCATGTGTACGCGGTTGGCGTGAAAACTACTGCACAGATTTCGATGAAATTTTTTTTTGAAATGTCCCTTAAGATCTGGTGAAGGACATAGGCTATTCATTTCATTGCTATGCCTATTTTTTTTGGAGCGTTTTTGACCAAAATGTGTTTTTTTTTCTGACTTTACTGCCTTTTTATAGCTTTTACTCAAACAATTCTTTACCAATGCAAACAAAACCTGCGTGAAGTTTTTGCCGATTAAGTGAAACGAAAGAGAAGTAGGCGAGGTGAGTGCGGATGTAATCAACAGCGACAATGTTTTTCTGAGGAAATGCGCATATGGCCGATGACTAGGCTGACCAGACGTCCTCTTTTAAGAGGACATGTCCTCTTTTTCTCTAAAAAAAAATTGTCCGGTATCTTTTTGAAAAAAAATTCGATTTGTCCTCTTTTTGGGATTTCTCAGTTTGCGGAATTTTTCGACACCACAAAACTACAACAAAACTTTTTTTCAACACTATTTCAGAAATGTTTCGCATCTTTCTAGTGTAAACACGACCTAAAATATATTTTTACCCGAACTCATTTACGTCTGAACACAGCACCATCTTTTGTTTGTCTGAATACACCCACTCATTTGACAGCTCAATTGCTGTTTAAAGAAAATATTTACATCGGGTTGTTTTGTTTTGATTTGTTTTATCGTGTCTGTGTGTGAAGTGAAGTGAACTGAGAAACAAAATGCCAAAACGTAAATGTACGTTTAACGAAGACTTACAAAAACACTACCCAATGTTTAAACAAAAAAATGATAATGAACGACATATTGTCTTTTGCCTTTCTTGCAATTCATCATTCTCTGTGGCAAACAAAGGAAAAACAGATCTAGACCAGCATTTACAAACTCAAAAACACAAATCGAATATACAATCTGGGAGTTCCTCTAAAAAAGTTACAGAATTTCTTATACCAAAACATTCTAAATTAGAGGACCAGGTGTCTGCAGCGGAAGGTGCACTCGCCTATCATACTGTAGTCCACCACTTTGGTTTTCAATTGTTGTCAATGTCTTAGCTCCGTTATCCCTAGACTGTGTTATCGAAGATTTTAATGAAATAAATTATTGTTCGATCTCCACTGACGCCAGCAATCATGGAAACCAAAAATTGTTCCCTGTTTTGGTGGAATATTTCAAAAAGGATTCAGGTAATAGTTTAAAAATGATAATATGAGTTGACTCTATTCAACTTTTTGTTAAATTACTTATAGGTGTTAATATAAAAGTGGTTGATATTCAAGCAATGAAAGATGAAACATCGGACACGATATCCAACTACTTGCTTTCGACTTTAAACAAATTCGACTTATCTTCGAAATGCATTGCAATGTCTGCGGATAATTGCAATACAAATTTTGGAGGTTACAAACGCGCCGGCAAGAATAATGTATTTCATAAATTACAAATTAATGGATATTCAAATTTGATTGGAATCGGTTGCCCCGCTCATATTTTGCACAACAATGCTCAATTCGGATTTGATGGGTTGCCTTTGGATGTCGAAAGCATTGTAGTAAAAATATACAACCACTTTTCCGTTTTCACCGTTCGAACGGAAAAACTAAAAAGTTTTTGTGAATCTGCTGAAATTGATTATAAAAAGCTTCTGAGTCATTCTAGAACACGCTGGTTGTCACTATACCCCGCCGTTGAAAGAATTTTACAAATGTTTGAAGGCTTAAAAACTTATTTTCTTTCCTTAGATAGTCCACCGCTTGTTCTAAAAAATTTTTTTGAAAACGATCTTAACGAAGTTTATATGTGGTTTTTTCATTCACTTATGTATTTTTATAACGAAAACATAGGGGCAATAGAAAGAGAGAAGAATTCGATAGTAGAAACATTAGAGCAAATTCAACATGTAAAAAAAGTTTTAAATGACAGAATATCCGAGAAATTTATTCCACTAAAAGTAAAAGAAATTTTAAAAAACTTTGTAGTTAAAGGTGGAAATATAAATGATGCCTTAAACATGGAAAAAAATCTATTAGAGGTTTACTCAAGGTGTTTAGGATATCTTCAAAAATGGGGGGAATCTCTGGATGAGTTTGATTGTTTTTTATGGATGAATTTAAAGAAAATTCCCAACTGGAGTGATATAGAAAATTCGTTGGTTTATTTGCGAAACAAAGGTGTTAATTTAAATGAAAATAAATTGTTTGACCAATTTTGCAACCTTAAAATATTTCTAGACCGAGAACAAAACAGTAATAACTTTTTAGATGCACCTATGCACCTAAAATGGGCAGAATATTTTAAAAAAATGTTCAATATTGACTTATATAGTGAACTTTTGATAATTGCACAGTTTGTTTTTTCAATTCCTGCACATAATGCTAATGTGGAGAGGATATTTTCTTTGATAACGAGCCAATGGACTGAAGAACGAAATAGACTTAAAGTCGAAACTGTTAACGCAATTGTTTCTTGTAAATATAATTTTAGAAATATGTCCTGTTCGGAATTTTACCATTACATTCTAAAAAAACCCGTTATTTTACAAAACATACGGTCAAACGACAAATATAATCAAAGCCAATAATTTAATCAGTGACATTATTTTATTTTTATTTTAAATTTAAAGTTACGTAGAATTGACTTACCTACCTAATTTATTTTTATTTATTTTATAGAACTTGTTGACATTGATGTTTTTTGTTTGTTTTAATGAATTAAAAAAAATATAACGTATGTAAATATATACATATATATGTATATTTTGTTATTTTGGTTGTTGTTTTTGGTTCTTTAGTTTTTCATTTGAGATTTTTGAAGGTGTCCTCTTTTTGCTGGGCATGGATCTGGTCACCCTACCGATGACGTGCTGGTAAATATGTATATAGAGTTGATATCTACAGGAAAGAATTGAAGAATTCAAGAAGTGAATACGATATAGGTGAATTAATTTGTTTGAATTATTGTTGGTGTAAATACAAATTTAGTATAAGATTTCTGTTTTAGTGGTTGTTTTGATATTACCTACGTGAAGAAGTGAAGAGTTCAAGAAGTTGAACTGTATTATACTTACGTGAAAAACGAATCGACAAAATTTGGTAAATCCTTGCTTTTATGATACAGAACGATAGTCCCTATAATCTAATAGTCGAAAGTTGTGGATGTCTATAATCAGAAGTCAAAGTTCAAAACTGGTCAATGTTAGGGTAGTTGACTGTAGAGTGAAACCAAAAAAGTTGAAGTGTAAACAACCCATTAGTCACCAAACAAGTTCCACTTCCAATAGAGTGTTTCGCGAAGCCCATCCTTTCACAGATGGGCTACCTTTTCTGCTCAAACGTCAAAAAAACTTGTAGGATAACAAAGCTGTTTTATAATGGCCAGAGTAGTGATTAGTTTAAATATTGTTGAAAAGCGCACAAATGCCATTAATTTAACTTCTCAGTTGTTACCAAATACGTGTGATAAACATAATTTTTTAATTGAACAATGCTTTTATCTTGTTTTTTGCACTTTTTTATGCACTTTTCAGTAATTTTTTAACAAAATTGGACTACATCCATACAAAATCCGTTTTGTTTTCCTACAAGTTTTTTAGCTGTCACTTCGATTTATCTTCTTCTTATTTGACACTGACGTTGTCGCGAACTACCCTATTGGAGACTCGAATCTGTCAATTAAGTAGAGAGTTAAGTGAGCTAATTCTAGAACCAGCGAGTTTGTTCGGCACAAAATATAGTAAACTAGAAACTTATTGATAGGTGACAGAGCGG
Source organism: Cheilosia impressa (assembly GCA_948293265.1). Classification (NCBI taxonomy): domain Eukaryota; kingdom Metazoa; phylum Arthropoda; class Insecta; order Diptera; family Syrphidae; genus Cheilosia; species Cheilosia impressa. The sequence continues at coordinate 42,574,020 of OX411881.1, forward strand.
ATATAAAAGGCAGATTTGAGAACAGGGAGAAACAGTTGATTGGTAAAGTTCGAAATAGTAATTGGTTGTGAAGACAAATAAGTGTAAAGTAACACAGTGAATTAAGTGATTGGTTTAAAATGTTAGAGAATTGTTTGAAGTAATATTGTTTTGTAACTTAATAAGTGAATTAATAAAATCATTTCTATAACACATTTATGGATTATTCTATTAGAAAAGTTCAACAGAATAGTGTTTTATCTTTTTTAGAATCCCAGCCCAAATGTAACAATATTATAGTGTTTTTAAATGATGTACTACCATGGCCATTTGGCCATGCCAATCAACACAATCTCTGATTCGATTTTATTGATTTTCAATAAAATTAAAAGAAATAAAAAGTACCTATACTACCCCCGCTTTTTCACAATTTAATTTCACCAAAACATTCACCATTATCCTTGGTTGGCAGTTGCAATCCGTTTGCCTTGGACTGAAACTGAAATAAAATGCAAAATATTTTCCTTACATTAATATTCGGAATTTTATTGGATCATAAACGCGTTTTAAGAAAAACAATAACTTTGCGAAAAGTTCATTCCCTTGTGGTCGGTGGAACATTCCAAATTAAACGGCTACACAACACAGAGTGTTGTAAACTTTTGCCCTTGTAGGGATTTTCGTACGAATTTACGCGCTTGTTTCCGTTTAGTACGTGAACAAACCCACCAGATATTTTAAGAAGGAAGCAAATTATTGCTCTTTTGTTTCGAGAGCAGAGGGTGAACTTTTTCATAATTTTGTTTATTTCAAATTTGATTAACTTTGACTTGGAATGAGGTGTATCGTTTTTTTATTTGCCTGTGACTAAAGGGCATTGCTATTGCTAATGGCTATAAAGAAAATTTAGTACAAATGTTGAAATTATGTTAAAAGTTTGGAATCAAATCAAATACAAACAGTTCTTCTATTTGTAGTTGATTCTTGTTTGTATATATTTGAGAGGGGTGTGTACGTGTGTAGAGAGATTGGATGTGATGAAAATGAATCGAATTATGTTGATGGTCGCGACCATTACGAAAGGGCAGTCTTTACTGGCGTTAGTTTGGGCTTGTACAAAATGGAAAATGAGCAGGAGAATTTAATTTAAATTCAAAGAAGCTGTTTTGTTGTCTCTAACCAATCAAAAAAACTTTGTCGAGACTTTCTTAAATAAGTTGCTGAAATACCTAAGTAATATCGTAACAGAAGTGCGTACAGAACAAATTTTAATGATCTGATTGCCATGTTGGTTCTATGAAATACAAAAAAAAACTGTCTGCCTTTGGAGTTAAAGCTCAGGGCGAGCTATAATCTGATTTCTGCGAAGACTGCTTGACAACACATTCTCACTGACAAGCATAGACGTTTTTGGATCAGACTACTAAACTCGATTTCTTCTTTGTGGATTTCTGTATTGATTTTGACTGCGTCGACTACATAAAGTCCCGTTTTCTAAACTGTGTCACCTGTAAGTTTAAAAAATTACCTTAGAGAATCGTTTCACACCATAAGATTGATTTGGACCACAGAAGCTAAAACCTCGATTTTTTGCCAAATAGAAAAGCTGTGACTTGGACATACTGCACCCTTATGCGAAGTACGCAGATGGGTAAAAAACTAGGCAAAGGTGGTCTTAGTAGTTTATATCGGAACTTTCAATGAAAGTAACGATTGTGTACCGTCATCTTATGCAGACATAGTCAGATATATATACCCTCAATAACTTCTTGCTTTCACTCTTAAGATTACAATCATATACAGATGTCCCCGAACCAAAATGAAAGGGGCCTGCAGGTGACAATATTGAAGGGAAGAAGCAAGTTCCACAAGCAAAGAAGTACTGTAAAAAATACCAAACTAGACAGGGAACAAAAGGCAACAAAATTCAGCTGAATTAATGTTTTAACAAATAGCACCGTTTTGGATAAAAATCCTAACCTAAGAAAATGAGAAGAGATCTACGAGCAGCATCAGCATATGCGCTTTATATACTTATACAAATAAGCTAATGGTAATCATGGCTTTCAAATAACCAAGCAGAAACAACTGTGGCCGGATCCCAACCGTACAAGCTGAAAAAATCAACCGAAAACTTTGGAATGCCTTTGATACTGTTTAGAAATATTTAACAACTCGGTCGGTAGACTGTCCATTATTGTTTACATGAACAAGGCAAAAGATATCTCAGAAATACTTGTTAAGGACTTCAGATCAATCGTGGACTTTTATTTAGGTTTTTGAAAGCAGTATACCCACCTTTATATGAAGGGCTTTTATGAAGACATCTAGCTTACAACATTCCTTCCAAAATGACAGATCTATCGAGATGTCTCTCCCCTTTATTACAGGTTTGATTGAAAGATCCCACTTTATCAAATAACTGACAGAAGGCCGTAAAGTACAGCTGAAAAGTGTGGAGCAGCCCCTGACAATTTCCTAAGGGACATTTTTAACCAGTCACCATTTGACGTGTTGTCAAAAGGGGTGTAATAAATAAAATTGATATAATAAATCTATTAGCGAAATGCTGTGCCGAATAATACCTCAACTTCTAACTTATAACATGATGAACGCTATTTTTGGTCTAAATTTGTCAAACCCGCCCAGTTAAGAGTGTTGTTGCCCTGTCTCTCATGCTCTGAATTACCGAACTGCGAGAACGAAGGTCTCTCTAGGCGTGTTTTTTTGAACTGCGATCTCAGCAAAGCAAAAGTAGGATTTTGAGCACGCAATTTCAACAACTACGCTGTAGTTGACACTTCGAAGACTCACTGTAGTTCTTGTAATTGCTTGCTGTAGAAGTACACAAAAAAAATAACATTCAATTTGTCACCGCCATGTTGCTATAGTAACGTATTCAATAATTTTAGATTAGAACCGTTTTCAATGGAGCACCTATTAAAATGTACATTTTTAGAAAAATTGTTACTTAAATAGTTTAAATTTTTAAAGGATTTCTTTATAGACAATGTTTCTTGTTTTTTTTTTCATTGGGCGGCAGTAACATTACCAGACTTGAAGGTGAACTTACACGAGAGCAAGCTACGTAAAACTGACAGTTCGTAAAGCAATCTACCTACCCTTAAATCTATACCAGCGTATTTCAAAGATTAGCCCTGAGACTTATTGATCATCATGGCGAGGCACACTTTAAGGGGAAATTGTAATCTCTTAAAGTAAAAGGTGATTAGGTATCAGAGGAATGCGCGGCACGAATACTTTTTCCCCTTGAGCAATCCTGGTCAAAATCGAAGCTATTACGATTAAATTTGTATGCAAAGCTTTGATTTACAGTCTAGTGCCATTACATAGTTTTGGTGGTTTTAGGTTCCGAAGGAGCATTACGGGTGTGCCCATACGAAGAGTTAGCCTATGTCTATGGTATGAAATATCCGATGGTTTCAGGGAATTTAAAAACTCTACCGGATAGTTAACGGCTTTATCAACACATTCTCACTCAGACTTCAACAATACAGCCAACACCAAACGCACAGCTCACAGCAAATAACCATGTTCGCACGCATGGATTGCTATGGACGTAGAGTAGACTGCACTGCAATTATTATTAATTTCAGTCATACTCATACTCACTCGCATGCCCGTCGCACACAACCCAAAGTCAAAAACCGATACGGAATGGAATATGGAACGGCAAGTCGTAACAATATTAAGAACGATTGTAAAGAATAGCCGTATTTTATTATCAGCGTGATCTGATCCGGATCAGATCACGATAATAAAACAATACGGATCATTGAAAAGTTTAATTTCTGAATTGTGGCAACAGTTGCTTTCAAAAACAAAGGAGATAATAGAGGGGTATTACAAACTTCATATTGCTGCCAGCCATATTGCAAATATTCTGCTCAACGTGACGTCACACAAGGCACTTGACATTTCACTTGAAATATCGGGGGTGTTACCATATTTAATGGAATTTGGATAATTTATCTTTTCCAATTTTTTTTAATAACAAATTTATTTCATATAATCTACAATATTATGCAACACATGAACAATATTTTGCAGCTAGCACTTGAGATTATTTTGGCATATTAAGGTGTGTCCAGACCAGCCAAACATTTCAGAAATGTTTATGAAGCAAATCGGACACATTTCATAAACATTTGTAAAAGATTTCTGAAATTCATTTATTAAATGTTTATGAAATATTTAAATTTCATCCTTTTTTGGATAAGAAAAAAAATATGTGGTAGGATTATAATTAGATTAGGGAATCACGCGGCACGCAATTTAATAATTGTTCATTCATCACTTTCTCATTACGTAGGTATCCCAAGCTTTTCTTAACATTTGTATTTTATTTACAAAAAAAAATAATCGAAAAACAGCACTTACTTTCTGCAGGGAAACTTGTAAAACAAAAATTATTTCCCATCACGATTGGGAAACTGTGAAACATTTCATAAATGTTTTCAAACCGGCAACACATTTCATAAAAATTGTTTTGTTTAATAAATGTTTAAGAAATATTTATGAAATATGTGGGTATTTAATTGTTTATCAAGTGTTTGGCTGGTCTGAATATACCTTTAAAGAACGAAAAAAAATAACTCGGAACTCGAATGCGAAAAAATCAATTGATTTTTTTTCCACTTTTTAGTCTGGCAACGTGATTGTGTGGCTATCGTTTGCAGGCACACCAACACTTAAAAATGAAACAAGCCATCTAGTGGGAGATAGTGGAAATAATTTTCAGATCATGTTTCATGATCTCGATGAGAAGCAGGATCATGTGCTGTTGTTGTAATTGCATGTAAATCGATGATCTGTATAGATCATAGTTGATAATAAAAAACAGCTAATAACCGAACGCACTGTGGCTGTGGGTATATATATGTGTATCCATCTGTTATGCTTTTCATGGGTACGAGTACGATATACTCAACCCACTCACCCCCAAGCAGAGCTGACAATCGAGAAATCAATTAAAATTTCTTGCTGATCAAATAGATCCGTCTTTAATTTCTTCTAGCTCTGCCTCTGGAAGGAGCAGAAAGATAAATGATGGCTTAGAATACTCGGGTAATTGACTAAAGAGCAATTTAATCTTTTTTGGATTGGCCAAGCCTTATGAATGTAATAGCAGGCTGAGTGAAGTAAGGTTAAATAAAAAAGTTTGCATCCTCTTTTTCAACCTTTATAACTGGAATTTTGAAAAAAAGGCGAAATAGGTATTCGATGATTTTTTATTTTCTATAAACTTAAAAATTTTCAAGTTTATACGATTAACGTATCGTGATTAACAGAAAAACCTCTCTAAAAAGGGCAGGGATGGTCGTATCGAAAAAATGAGCGTCTACACAGCTAGTGGAACATATCCTGAAAGTTTCATGAATCTACAATTAGCGATTTGGCCTGTACGATGTCTGTCAACTCAATCACGCTACTCTTTTATGTATATAGATTAGTTGGTTTAAACTGATTTTATGTTTCTGTAAAGATTTTCCATAGTTATTCAACAATTGAATTTCAATAAATCCATTTCATATTTATGGTATCTCTCGATCACGTTCTGGCACACATTTTATTTCCATAGTTTCCACACTGTTACACAGCTACATCTTTTCCATTTAAAGCTTAGTATTCTGCTCGCGCTAAATTTTATCTCCCATACAAAAATTTTTACAAAGATAAAATTTGGCGAGACAGTTTAGCAAAGCATTATCCTGTTCGCACGCTAAATTCTTAACTTCATGTAGATGGGTCGATGAAAAGTCTCCACTCATTTAGCTCGCGAAATAAATGTCCTATACATTAAATCGAAGATAAATTTTGACATAAAAAACGGAGGAAGAAGTTTGTGTGGCGTTTACTATGGATATTTGCTTGAGAAAGAAAAGGAAACGCAAATCCAAAAAAAATCAGCAGTTTGTTTGTCTTTTTTGCAAATAGGAACTTAGGGGACACGAGAGAAAGTGTCTTCTTCTGATTGCTATTACAAAAATTATTTGAGCTGCTGCAGCAATGATTTTATCTTCTTCAATTTTTCTTATACCTACCCGTCGTTTTGGAACGATTCAAATACTGCGATATCTTTGAACTTTGAAATTCGAAAATTAAAAAAATTACTTTTGCTGATGAACAAATGGTTTTTGTCCCATCTATATGATAATTAATAATAATTTAGCGAGCATTTATCTTTGGTGTGGAGAAACGAAGTGGAGACTAGGGACGCTAAAATTTAGCGCTAGCAGGATACTAAGCTTAAACATTAAAAAGCGAGCACTTATTACACCATTTCCGAGTATCGTCACACACACATTAATATTAAGAAGTTCCCACTACACTGAAGGCCATGGTTATTTTCACAAAATAAAAACACCTACCTTTAAATACTCAAAGTCAAACGAAATCGGATTAATGGCCACAAGGTCGTCACAAACTCACATCTACGAGTACGCTGTGATCGCCTTTTGCAATAATTTTAGCACCACTGCCCCCACAGTTGCACAAAACTTTTGCGTTAAAGTTCAAGAGCGAAAAGAAAAGAAAATCTAACCACCACCCCATGAACCCCATTTCCCTCTGTGTTGTATAGCTTTTGAGGTTGCTAAAGGCTTTTCTTTCAAAGAACAATGAAAATTAAATCAAAGGAATTTAGTAAAGCTTTACCTTCCTCTAAATACTATAGCCATCCCTTGAGCTTTGATGTTATTTTTAACGTCCTTTGGATTTAACTATATACCAGCAACTCAAGGAAACACTTTTGCACAGTCTTTTGCACTTAATGGCTTCGACGTAATAGGGTTTCCCTTTGACCAATCGGGTGTTTTAACTTAATTCATATCCTGGGCCGGTCCAGATAAACCCTTAAAATAAATTGCGTGGTTTACGCAATTTACCCTTTCGTTTCATGTTTTCTTTTTTCCTTCAAAGGGGCCCATAAATCACTTCCAGTTATTTTCCTTAAATTTGTATCCTTTTCGGTAACGAATATCCTAAGTAGTGTAAGACGTGCGACAACACCGGGGAGAGAACAAACAAAAAAAAACTCGTGTTTACAAGGTGTGCTTTCCTACTTACTTACTTAACGGGCTCCCGACCCGTGGAGAGTCTCTGCCTGAGACACTGCAGCCTTCCATCCTCTGCGATCCCGGGCACGCTGCTTCCAGTTATCCAGACCAAGCGCTCTGGCATCCGCGATGGCTTGGTCTTTGAAACGGAGGTTCGGTCTTCCTTGTCGTCTCGAACCTGGCGGCTGGGATTCGAAGATCCTCTTAGCTGGAGCATTATTGTCCATTCGCTCGATGTGGCCGAGCCAATGTAGTCGACGTATTTTGGCCTTTTGGACTACATCCACATCTTGGTACAGCTCATAGAGTTCGCGGTTGTATCTTCTCCTCCATTCGCCCTCCTCGCACACAGGACCAAAAATCCGCCGAAGAATTTTTCTTTCGAAGGAGCCCAGTATCAGCTCTCCCTTCCTGCTTATCGTCCAGCACTCGGCGCCATAAAGCAGAACTGGCAGGATAAGGGTTCTGTAAAGCATACATTTTGTCCTTCGAGTTAGGAGTTTTGAACCCAATTGCTTTGCCAAACCGAAGTAGCAGCGGTTTCCTAGGGTAATTCTTCGCCGGATCTCCACTAGGATGTCATTTGTGGAGTTCATGTTTACTCCGAGGTAGATAAACTCCTTAACTACCTCGAAATTGTTGCTATCAATAGTGACGTTCTGTCCTAGGCGGTGGACAGATGCTTGTTTGTTTGTTGATAGCATGTACTTAGTCTTGTCCTCATTTACTACAAGACCAACGAATTTCGCCTGTTCTTCAATCGCCGTAAAAGCCTCTATCACGGCACGCTGGGAGCGACCGATGATGTCAATATCGTCTGCATACCCCAGTAGCTGGACGGATTTGTTGAAGATAGTGCCTTCCGTGTTGACACCTGCCCTGCGCACTATCTGCTCTAGCACGAGATTGAAGAAGTCACATGATAATGCGTCTCCTTGCCGAAATCCGGTGCATGTTTCGAATAGCTCGGAGGAACTACTTCCAAATTGCACGTTGCAGCGTGTGTTCTCCAGCGTCACGCTACATAGCTGGATCAGTTTTGCCGGGATCCCGAATTCGGCCATCGCCACATAAAGCTCCTGACGATGAATGCTATCATATGCGGCTTTGAAGTCGATGAATAGGTGGTGAGTCTCGACTTGAAATTCATTGGTCTTTTCCAGGATTTGCCTCAGTGTGAAAATTTGGTCTATAGTCGATCTGCCGGGCCGGAAGCCACACTGGTACGTGCCGATTAGTGTGTTGCAGAACGGTTTGAGACGTTCACACAGTACGTTGGATAGGATCTTGTATGCGACATTAAGCAGGGATATGCCTCGATAGTTCTTGCAAGACATAGGATCGCCTTTTTTGTAGATGGGGCATATGGAGCTGATAGTCCAGTCATCGGGCATACTTTCCTCCACCCATACTTGGTTGATGATTTGGTGCATGCGCCCTACCAAAACATCACCACCGTATTTGAAGAGCTCCGCTGGTAAACCATCAGAGCCGGCGGCCTTGTTGTTCTTTAGCTTTTTTATTGCTAAGCCAACTTCTTCTATACTGGGCGGTGGAACTGGATCTTCATTGACTGGACGTGGGTTCTCTTCTTGCCCTATCACTCTCTCTACATGATGCCCATTTAGCAGCTGCTGGAAGTGCTGCTTAAAAACATCTACTATTCCCTGCGCTTCGGTGACTAGGTTTCCATCACTGTTTCGAAGAGCCTGCGTTCCGGTCTTGAAGCCAGCAGCCAGTTGCTTGGCTTTCTTGTAGAACTTCCGGATGTTGCTTCGATCGCGGGACTCTTCGATCTCCTTGAGCTGGGAGACTGCGTAGGCCCTCTTCTTTCTACGCAGGATTTTCTTCTCCTCCCTCCTCCTGGCTCGATACTCTTCCCTCGCTGCCCTTGTTTTGCGCTGCAGCGCCTTTATATGTGCATCTTCTGTCACCTTTTTCCTGCGTACGCATTCATCATCATACCACGGGCTCTTTCTCTGGGGTGGCTGGTACCCTAAGGTGGTTTCGGCTACCTCTTTGATGATGTCGCGATACTGGGACCACTGGGTGTTGGCATTTGTGGTAGGTGAATGCACTGCGGAGAGTTTCTCACTCAGGCGCTCTTTGTAGACTCTGGCTACTCCAGGTGTGCTAAGGCGTCCAACGTTGAATTTCTTCTTCTGGGCGGAACGCAGCTTCTTCTCGTTGGATAGTCGAGCTCTGAACTTAGCCGCAACAAGAAAATGGTCAGAGTCGACGTTTGCCCCTCGGAATGTGTGCACGTTGAGGATGTTGGATGCGTGCCTCGCGTCGATTAGCACATGGTCGATTTGGTTGGCGGTTCGACCGTCTGGAGAGCGCCAGGTTGCTGTGTGGATCCTTAGCCTTGGAAACCTAGTGCTACTTATCACCGTATTACGAGCTGCCGCGAAGTCAGTTAGTCGGTAACCGTTGTCTGTGGTCGTATCGTGGATTCTGTGTTTACCAACTAACCCGCCAAAGATGTTTTCCTTTCCGATTTTAGCATTGAAGTCCCCGAGCACAACTTTGACATCGTACTCCGGACAGGCTCCGTAGGCTCCATCCAGGAGGTCATAAAACTCCTCCTTGATAGGGTCTTCAGCCTCGTCGGTAGGGGCGTGTGCACATATTAGGCTTATGTTTTGGAAAGTAGCTTTGATGCGGATCACAGCTAGGCGATCACTTATCGGCTTAAAGTCAATGACTTTTGTCCTAAGCCGATTTCCCACGACGAATCCGCATCCTAATACATGCAATCTTTTATGGCAACTGTAATATATATCGCAATTTTTCCTTTTCATCATACCTGATCCTATCCATCGTATCTCCTGGATCGCGGTAATATCTGCCTTGTACCGCGTGAGGACAGACTCAAGTTTTTGAGTAGCACCTGGGGTGTACAGCGTTCGCACGTTCCAGGTACATACTCTCAAATCGTTGTCCGTTGACGTTCCGGGTCTAGTTGCCGTTTGAGGGAAATTGTTATCCGAGGCTCCTCGTGTCTCTCTCAAAACTATTCTTTTTTTTACATGGTCGGGAAGTTACCCCGACGGCACAACCCCCAACCTGGAGGGCCAGGCCCTTGACCCTAGGACAGCAGGCCGGTTACTCCGGTGCCAGTAACCCACTTTGGGATGTGAGCGCTGCCGTTGGCCCATTAAGGGTTCATCCGCCACCAACTCTTCTCCAACACCCTGGCTCGGTATTGGAAATCCCTATAGACCTGGTATCCGAATATGTCAGAGCAGCTCTATAGGGATTACACTAAATAGTTCGGCCTGACTGGAACTGTAGACGCCACCGTTGGCTCCATCTAGGGAACTCCTCCGCTGCCGTCTGGTACCAGAGGAGGTGTCTTAGTGAGAAAACAACACTCCTCCCCCCTCTCTCGTCTGCTGCCACCAACGACCTTCCAAAGGGGTTGGTTACCCAATCTCCAGTCGAGGTACTAGGCACCCACCAGTCACCACGTGGAGGTGAGAGTAGGAGTTGATAGTGAGAGGCTAGGTGAGAACGCTTGTGTTCTCATGACATCGCATCACTACCCTTCAACACCGGTGTGCTTTCCATTTCATGTTATATCTGGTTTTGTTGTTTTACGTAGAAAAAATGTTAACATAAACAAATATTGAATAAATACTATACCGGAAGTGTGATTGCGATAGGATGCTGGTGGGTTTCACTTTCAATTTGCTACTTCCTTCGGTGTAAGTTAACAAGGTACGGGAGCAACACGTGCAGTGTCAACGTGACTTGAATTGTTTTCAATAGTCAGCTGAAGTAGATAGTACATTGAAATGGGTTTATGTGATAAACGAATGTTTTATTGGAACAAAAAATTGGGATATGGCTTCTAAATTAAATCGGCGAACAGGAACCCCCTAGGACTAGTTTATCACTAAGAATATTTTGTTTGGGAGATTTTACTTGTGAGATGAATGAAAGGGACCAGTAAGCAGCTGCCTTCTTGCGTTTCCGAATAGCTGATTTAAGAAGCTTCTCAGGATGCTTGTCATGGAGTCGTACAACGGCCACAAGCAATGTGACTCGCACTATAAAAGGGGCATATGACTCTTTCAGTCATTTTAAGTGGTACTCTTTCGTACCTGACGAAAGATTTTCCCATTTTTTTAACTGACCCCCTGCCTCTCTGTAAGGAGTAAAACACAAAAATATTTTACTTTTCTTAAGGGCTTTTCCTTTCTTAGCGCTCATAACTGCGATAAGCAATTTATTTCGGTCACTGCAAATTGAAAATAATTGGACATATGTGTTTAGGGGGAGACTCTGTCCATATAAGGGGCTGCAGATTAATTTAATGGTTTTTAGGGAACCTTTTCATAATTTTGAAAAAAAAACTTTTGGCGAAAGTGAAAATTTGAATTTGGTGTCGTAATTTTCTTTCAGGTAGATTCCGTGCGTTAGGTTGTGAAAAAAAAAAAACAGATGTAAATAAGTGCTGTCATGGATTGTCTGCAAAATATGTTTTCCGTCTGACACTATATATGCGCGAGCGGAGTCGCGGAAGAGCAATTAGTATATTGTTTCACCCTTAAATGCCGTTCGGTATCAATTTTAGCGGCTTTATTATTGTGGATGCCAATCACATTACATTGCCTACCCTCCACCCAAGGGTGGATCCAGGATATATTTCTGGGAGGGGCACAAAGGCCAGATAGGTGAAGATTGTATTGCATTGCAATTTATCTCTGGGATCCATTCTTTATCAATGACATACAAAAATAACTATCAAAAATACTTTTTATAAAGTCTTATAATACAAAATTATATGTTTAATAGGTTTTCCTTTATGTCGTTAATTTCATTTGAACTTAATTATTCGCAAAATTCATGGAGTGTTCGTCTACCGTAAGACTATAACTTGTACAACATTCAAAAAATAATGGGTTTTTTTTTTGTTGGTCTCCAACACTATTGTCTCACTCACAAAAAATAAATAATAAATCTGTTGAGCACCTCTATGTTTACCTCAGAGAACTAAATCCAAAATAAGTTTCTGTGTTGGTGCAGTCTAATTAACTTCGCATCTAAATCCCATACAAAAGTGACACAACGAATGTCCTTTTCGTTTTGCAGTACGCTGCTGCTGCGAAATGATGACGAAAAGTGAGTAATTGTAGCAGATTGCTTGGTACAATTATTTACTCGCTTTTCGCACATATTTATTGTCCGCGACATTATTTGCTTGAGAAAATTTGACCTTTGTAATGCGTTAGCAGCTTTTATAACCGGTATGGAGCCACATTTGAAAAATCTTGGAGCCAAAAATAAACAGGCTGAAAGATCAAAACTGCGCATTTTTTCCGTTTTTTTAGGGTTATTTATTCTGATCACATTGCTTTTTAAAGACGACAATATTAAATTAAAATAAACACACTCAAAATTGAGAGACCTTTTAAGTTTCCATTTTCCAATATTAACAAAATAAAAACGTCTAAGGAAACAAGTTCATATTAAATATTTTCGAAATTGGTTGGTATAAATGTATGAAAACGACATAACCTTTTAGAAAGTTTTAGTCACCTATACGAAAAGAGTACGTTCGCAATAGAAGTATGAATTTTTTTTTAACAAGTTCCTAAGACGGTAATTCCTAATTTCGCTAAGCATAAATTTGGATAAATCCCAAATGACAATTTTAAGGAACCAGTGAAAAGTTCGTGTAGCCAAATTAAAGATAAATAGCCAGTGCTGCTAACACTGCTATTTGTGTATCAGCTGATGGGATTCTCCACAAATTATTTTCCGCCGCCTTTTTGCAGATTTTTCGCAGATTTCGTTCCGAAACAGGTCCGTATTAGGCTTAAAGCTAGAAATCATGTGTATATGTGCATATTTCACGCATGCGTTTACGGGCTTGATTCTGCATAAGGAGATACGTACACATAAATTTCACGCACGCCAAGATTAACATTCTAGCATATGCAGACATAGATTTGTGTAATTTTTCGTCTTGATTATCATCATTTGTTGGAAAAGCTATTTTTATTTTTGCCTATAGGCGAAGTGTCTGTTATGTTTTCATTATGGACTGAGGAAGCAGTAATAATGCAGTTGGTATACAATTGTTAGTGTTTTTTTTTCGACTGGCCTGTGTCTGGGGGGGCACGTGCTCGGTCAATGAAGTAGTATTCATTTACGGAACGATACGCACATCCACACACGATCATTAGCGTTCAATTATAGTCACACCCCCAAACATCTACTCTGCAATAAACTCATGTGCCCTGAATTTTGTTTGTATGATTGGGTCATACCTCATTGGATCTATGCAAGGATGACGGAAGAAAGACAAACCCTTTAATTGTGATGCACATCCTTTCTTTGCTTTTGAATTTTAAAACAAACGAAATTTATATTTGCGTGATCGCATTCACATTGTAAAGAAATTATGTATGTATGTTTCTGATATATCCTACCGAGTGAATGAGGCCACACGGTAGTTGAATAAACTGCAGATAACATATTTTTTGTTGAATAAAAGTACTTTTTTAAACGTCATTAGAAAGAGGATAATCAACGCATTATACAACATAATTGTTTTGTGTTTAAAGTTGTTCCGCATTAGAAATATCGAACTGCTTAAATATGGGCAGTTGAGCACATTTCAGACTTCACTTAAATTGCGTATAAAAAGTGTCTAGTATTGCGGATTATCTTCTTATTAATACTGTTGGACAAGATGTTTACACACATTAGATAATATCAAAAATTTAATTGGGAAAAAAACTTGGCAGGTAGTGGCAAATTACTTTTTATGACTTTGTTCGAAAGGGATTGGTATTTTCATTGAAAAAAAAAACATATTTCACCCTTTACAGCTTCCTAGAAATGGAAATATCGGATCGCTTTAAAATTGGAAATTGTGACCATTTTAGGCTTCCCTTAAATTGCGAATAAAAAGTACCCAGTGTAAGCGGGTCAGGAATCTTTAAATTGTTACGACACTGAAAACCAAACAAACATATACAGGACAACGACAAGAAATAAAACACGTCTGTTCTTCACGGCAGTCTGCTTTCAACTGCTTGACTCTCTTTCTTTATTTTATAACTAAGTAACAAAACAGGAATGAACATGAATAATATGTAAAATAGATGTACCGGCAGCCAGGTGTATACAATGTACATGTATGTGTTATTTATTTTTTTTTTATATCTATATACTTATGCGTCTACAATTCGGCTATCCTGACATTGTAATCGCCCCGATTACCTTGTGGGCTCATTTACAACTCATAATATTTTCATTATAATTTACATTTTCGTTTTCTAAAATATTATTCCTTTTAATTAGGCTGACTGGACTGGCGGTATCTAATAGGGATCATATTCCTGGTCGAAGTCCGAGTTTATAGAACCAATCGGACGTAGCTGCTTCCTCTTTGGGCATTGGGCTGCTAGGTGCCCCATCTCAGCACTAATATATCACGAACCTGGCTTACGTTTCTCCTTCCTGCATTCATTTTTAATTTTGATGAACGATCGTTAAAAATTCCGCCTATTTCTGTCAGCAAACTCCTAAACGTCACTGTTGTAATGTCATCCCTCGAATGGAACCACTTGAGTGCCTTCTCCTTCAATTTGAGTGAAACGAGCACGTTATTGTTGTTGTCGTCCAATTCATTCGCCTGTTGCACAGTCTTTAGTTGACTCTCAAAATGCTGGAATGAGTCACCCGTTCTGCAGAATTCACATATTAGTTCTTTAGTGTGACTTAAATTTTTTTTCTCTTCAGTATTTCTCATTTGTAGTTGGCCACCACTCATTTGACTGATCAGCTCATTTTCTTTCCTTAGTAGTTCATTCTCTTTGTCCTTCATTTTAATTTCTTTCTTCAGCGCTTCTATCTCTCGCTTCATTAGAATCCACTCTTTTTTCATTATATTTGTACCGGTCGTTTGTGTATAGCTATCCTCTTCTCTATCATTAGTAAATTCATTTTCACATTCATTTGTATTTTTCTCTTTATTTTGATCATCTGTATGTGTGTCGTTTTTTCTTCCCTTTGCCTTCATTGTTGCTGTCGTTTGCATTTCGTTGTTCACGCTGTCTTCGTATGTTTCCTCGTCATCAGACTCATCATCGTCGCCATCTGCCATCAGCGTCTGTCTGCTGGAGAACGGGAATTCGCCGCGTTCACCACGATTTTAACTGCGTAGCAGTATATACTTTGAACTTTTCGATTTCTGTGTCTACCATAACTGTTTATTTTCGTTGTCTTTTTTTTTCACACGACGCACTTATTAATTGGGGTTGAAATTCGTTTTGTTTTCTTCGCGCACGAACACTTTTCTTTTCTTTGTTAATGGACACGCGCACGCTTTTTAATAGGATAATCCCACTTCTGAGATTGTAAGCGGGTCAGGAATCTTTAAATTGTTACGACACTGAAAACCAAACAAACATATACAGGACAACGACAAGAAATAAAACACGTCTGTTCTTCACGGCAGTCTGCTTTCAACTGCTTGACTCTCTTTCTTTATTTTATAACTAAGTAACAAAACAGGAATGAACATGAATAATATGTAAAATAGATGTACCGACAGCCAGGTGTATACAATGTACATGTATGTGTTTTTTTTTTTTTTTTATATCTATATACTTATGCGTCTACACCAGTCGTGCGGTCAATCTTGTATTTTATAGCATGTAATAAACAGTATGTGTATATTAGAAATGTGAAGTTTCATCGTTTGTAGTTAAACAGTTTTTGAGTTATGAGCCCCTTAATTTGGGAGCTATATTTGCTTAAATTTCAAATAAATCATAAACCGTTAGGCCGATTGACGCAGTTTGAATTTTATTAGATTAGTGAAGTGGACACTTTCAAATATAGAAAATTTTATCACTCTGCTTGCTACGGTTTCGGAGATAACACGGATTTAAGGGATTGGAAATTTTTTTTTCAAATGGTTCTAACTTTCTAACGGCTGAACTACAAACGAAAATAATTTCACTACAAAGAACTACAAACGAATGTCTATCGAACCGCACTTCACATTTTTCATTCTAGAAAAAGTGCGCGCTAACTTCACAAAAAAAAAAGTTTCAATTTCGCTTAAATTTGATATAAATCGTAAACCGTTAGGCGGATGGATACAATTTGTGTTTTATTAGATTGGTTAGGTGGAAAACCGTTGAAAATAGTAAATTTCATCACTTGGCTTTATACCGTTTCGGAGATAACGAGGGTTTTAGGTCGACTGCTTAAATCGCATATAAATTTTCTTTGGTTGGAACAATTTTGCTATTTTTGGTTTTATTAGATAGAGCATACATGCTTTCTACCAACTAACCAGTTTTTGTCGTTTGTAGTTGTCCAGCATTTGAAATATCCGTCCCCTTAAATCGGGTTGCGCGGACGATTTCACCCATTTTCTTATATTTTGAATAAACCGTTATCTATGAAAAAAAGATAAATTTTTTTTATTCCATTAGAAGCATCTAATAGGAAGCATTATAAAAAAATAGATTTCACTACTTTGAGTTGCTTAATAACCGAAATATTGATATGAGTTTATATGAAAAACTACTGTTTGCATAAGTTGCATCAAAATCTTGTTATCTAAATATATATAAAAGAAAGTGATGTTAGTTACTACGCGTATAACTCGAGAACGCCTGGACCGATTTTGATGATTCGCACCAATTCGGACTGGTCTCCGGCCAAACAAGAAGAATACTCAAAAAATTCCCGAAAAATCCCCAAAAAAAAAAAATTATGAAGAAAATTCATTTTCCCATACGTTTTGTATTCAGCGATTTCACGACGACATTTTCATGATAGATGACGTTTATGTTTACGTTACATAATTTTTTTCATAATTTTTTGCGACAATTGTTTTTGCACCAAATTTGTATGACAAATTTTGTTTTTGTAGCAATGTTTTTTGTCACACATTAAAAACGAACATGATTTCAAATAATGCTGGTTCCGGTATTGCCAGCATATGGCGTTGTGTGCATCAGTGTTTGGGAGCTGATTCATTTGCACAGTCTTTCAATTGCATACTAATGTGCTCTGCAGACGTGCGTTGCGATTTATCAGTATTTTTTCCAAGTTTTATCAAATTTTTAGCAGCTGTCGACAGTTATTGTAATCCAATTTGATTAAATACATTGGGCCTTACTAATAATCATTTTTAACCTTCACACTACATATTTTGTAGGTCACAGTATGCAATTTTGTATGGAAAATTTCGCTACTGTGACTTCGAGAAGTTTAGCCTGGACAGTAAAAATGATTATTAGTATGGCGGATTGCTTTGAACCGATTTTTTGTAAAAATTACCAGCGGAAAGTGATTTCATGAAGGTGAGTTCAGTTTGATGAACTGCTCACTGCGAATGGTTATGTTCGTGTGCATCGACAATCAATCCAAACGTTAATTTCGAATTGTGCAATTAATTTTTAGGTGGTTTTCTTTTAAAATCCAGTCTATATTATTTCTGTAGTTTTGTAATATATTTACCTCTTGCGGTTCACAAGCTCAACCAATCTTAACAAATGACGTGTCAAAGAAAAGAGATTTTCTAAGTGCTTATTTTTACTTTTTGAAAATATAATCTAACAATTGAAAAAGTTGAGTTTTACTACATTGAATTTCATCTACGCAAACTCTGTGTACAAACTACAAACTATGATTCAGGGTAATACTTTTATATCATTCATCCTGACCATACAAACGACGCAATGCAAGAGAGTCGACGGCAAAATGGATTACAGATACAAAAGTATTATAGTGAAAACATGATACTCTTATGACTTTTCACACGTATTCACAAATCACAATTTCACTGTTCACAGTAAAATTTGCGGGAGAATTGGATAGGAGCGCTGGAGCTTATGTCGTTTTCGATTTGGCAAAGAGATAAATTTTTTTCACAAAAAATATTTTTTTTTTGAGTGAGAGTTACGAGTTGTTTACCTTTGGAAGGATTGTTTTTTTTTGACTGAATTATTATTTTTTCGAGTATGGAAATGATTTCTTATGTTAAATTATTTCGAAATGAGCTTATATTTAAATGTGTAAAAATCAATTGTAATGGATTTCCAGTGCAAGTAAAAAAAAATATTTCTTGCGGCCAACTCAATACACACAAAGAACCAATAAAATTCGGATTTTATGTTCGATTTGGCAGCAGAAATCTGAAATCTCAGATCAAAATCTGAAAAGCCAAATCGAAAACGACATTAGTTTATGAACAACATTTTGCGTAAGGTAAGGTGATAGATGATACTTTTGTAATAGTCAAATGCTTTAGGTGATCACAAAATAACTGTACGAATTTGGCATCACTTTGATATTTCAAAAGTCAGTTGTCATTTGCACTGAAAATTCAAGGAAGTTTGATATACCTAATCATTATAAATGCGAAAGTCAGATTGTTTCCTTTTCACGGCCGCAAAACCAACTTTTATTAATTTTAGTACCTATAGGGATAGATGGGACCTCTGAGAATAATGACATAGGATATGAATATTTTAATTGAGTTACTTGAAGTACTAATTCCACGCAGACGAAGTCGCGGGTACCAGCTAGTTTGTGATAAAACCAAATCATTTGAATTGGATTAGATGGCCAAGTTTGCAAAATATATGTTTTTGTTGCTATAAATTGTTTAAAAGTGGTTGTTTTTTAAGGTTATTCAAAGAAATAGAAAAAATTCTTAGATAGAATCGGACTTTATTGATTGGTTGTTGTTGCTAATTGACAAATTATGACTCATATCGATGGACACGGATGAATGCTTTTGCGGAAATGTGTTTACCGTTGGTTTGTTGTTGGGAAATCGATAAAGGGTGATTTTTTAGCTGGTTTGGTTTTGGCAACACTGGTTTTGACAGCTGACGTGTGTTTAGTACCTTGTGTCACTGTCAAACAGCTTCAGTTTGGTTTGCAATTTAACCATGGATCGTCTTACAAATGAACAACGCTTGCAAATTATTGAATTTTACTATCAAAATTCGTGCTCGGTTCGAAATGTTCATCGCGCGCTGCTTCCATTTTATGATCGGCATTCTCGACCTTCTGAGCAGTCTATTCGGAAGATTGTGACCAAATTTCGCACCAAATTTACTTTGTTGGACATTAAACCACCAACACGTTTACGTACTGTGCGTAGTGAAGAAAATATTGCGGCCGTATCAGCTAGTGTGACAGAAGACCGCGAAATGTCGATTCGGCGCCGTTCCCAGCAGTTAGGCCTTTGTTACAGCACTACGTGGAAAATTTTGCGGAAGGATTTGGGCGTAAAGCCTTTTAAGATACAGCTGGTGCAAGAACTAAAGCCAGCCGACCTACCACAACGCCGAATTTTTGGTGAATGGGCTCTTGGAAAGCTGGCCGAGGATCCGCTTTTTTATCGAAAAATTGTGTTCAGCGATGAGGCTCATTTTTGGTTGAATGGGTACGTAAATAAGCAAAATTGCCGCATTTGGAGTGAAGATCAGCCAGAAGCATTGCAACAGCTACCAATGCATCCCGAAAAAGCCACTGTTTGGTGCGGTTTATGGGCCGGCGGCATTATTGGGCCATATTTCTTCAAAGATGATGCGAATCGCAGCGTTACTGTCAATGGTGAACGCTACCGAGCGATGATAACAAACTTTTTTTTGCCCGAAATGGAAGTTCTTGACTTGCATGATATGTGGTTTCAACAAGACGGTGCCACATGCCACACAGCACGCGAAACAATGGCGCAATTGCGAGGCGAGTTTGGTGAACAGTTAATTTCACGTTTCGGGCCGGTCAATTGGCCGCCTAGATCGTGCGATTTGACACCATTAGATTATTTTTTGTGGGGGTATGCCAAGGCTAATGTGTATAGGGACAAGCCCGCTTCGATTGACGCACTGGAAGCCAACATCCATGCATTCATTCGTGAGATACCGGCCGATATGTGTGAAAGAGTATGCCAAAATTGGACTCAGCGGATGGGCTACCTGAGACGCAACCGCGGTCAACATTTGCATGAAATTATCTTTAAACATTAAATTGCAAGGTTCAAACTATCGATTCAAATAAATATTTCATTCATTTTTCCGAATTTTCTGTGTTTTTTTTTTAAAAAAAGTTCTAAACCTCTTAAAAAATCACCCTTTATAATGGATGCAAACATGAAATGATGCATTTTTTGACTTTAATTGCATTTTATTAAGTAACGCTTGAGTGTATTCTGAAATTTTAAATGCAGTTATTTAAGTTGGGATGTGCTTAATGCAACAGTAATTTCAAGAAAATTCTGTCTATTGAAAATTTGGAGTTATAGATGCAAACACAAATGCCCTTATATCTCCGAAATAAGACATTTTTGGGAAAAAATAATTTCACTACAAACAACTACAAACGATTTTGAATGCAACTGGCTAGTTTTCATTTCAAAAGCTCAAAAGTGCGCACTGAAATTTTTTTCTAATGCTTTTAACTTTCTAACGGTTGAACTACAAACGAAAAAAAATTTCACTACAAACAACTACAAACGAATGTCTATCGAACTGCATTTCACGTTTTTCATTCTAAAAAAAGTGCGCGCTAACTTCACGTAGAAGACTTGAACCACTTTTTGTTAGATCGTTTTTTTTTTGTTTATCATTCACAGCCACTTACCTTACCAAGGTGATGGGGTATCTATTTGTAATGTTTATTAAATCAAAGTTTGTATTTTTTGTACTTGCATGGAATTCTTTTCTAAAAAGTTGTTCAGATGATACCTACTTTGGTTTCATCTCAGGTAGAAATAGGGATAGGAATGCCCCAACAGATAATGAATTTAGAAGCTAGAAGCGTTTTTATTGGGTCTACCAATGTTGTTTTTTTTAACTCAAGCTTAATTTTCAATAACTGTAATTAATAATTGAATAATTGAATTGAATAAATTAGGGCTCTGAGTAAAAATTCGTTTAAAAAATACGCATTTTCCCTTTTTACTGTAAACATATACAAAAAATATGTATCTACCTATATAAATATCTGTTAATTTTATATCCACCGTGCAATATCCATTCAACCAAAATGACATGACACTCGAACGGAGGGAATTTAAAAAGATTGCTTGCCAAAGGATGCAATGAAACTTATCGGCAAACCAAGTGTCCACAGTCTCACTGCGATTAAACCGGACGATACTGAATATTAATTCGAGACAAATTCCACAATCATCCGAGGGACATATAGGTACTGTTGATGCTTGATGGTCATCCAACCAACGAAAATAATACTTTTTTATTCCATTAGCACTCGCATATTGATGCTGGGTTCATCCAGACGAAACAAATTAATGATAAATGGCATCTGAAGTGGTGGCGGCCCAGAATTGACAACACAAAAGGATATTCGGCCAACAAGGTGTATTAACTACCTTACCATTCATTAATCATGACACTCACATGGGATGGGCCATTCTAGAGGTGGTTGTAAGTGATGGCAAATGGAAGATTTATCAATTTCCCAATTTATCAAGTCATTCATTGGTGTGTGCGCCTCAATTTGAAATTAATTGCCCAGCCAAAATTTATTAGCCTAAGTTATTTGGAAGCTATGCTTGCACTTGATATGTGTGGGTCTGTTTCTGCTCGAGTAGGTAATTACGGATTTGCATTAGAGTCACACGTAAGCTTATAAATGTTAAACAGGATGGATCGTTAAATATCCTGTAGATGGGCTTTAATATGCCTCTCAGTGGCTTCGACTTTATCAAATAGGAATATTTCATCTCATAAATAATTTACCAATAATACTGCTATCGAAGGAGGTGCGCATTGTTTTGCAATTCAATTACCTAATGCGATTATTGAGTAGGAAAATTAAAGAGATGACCTACATAGTTTGGCTTAGCAAAAGTTCTTTTGAGAAACAGAAATTTGCGAAATGCCTACGCGATATTGGATTGGAGTGTGGCTAACAGACTCAGTCAATGGAAGATGGTAGAATACGACTTATTTTGAATACTTATTTAAATAATTTTTCATTTTTTCAAATGGAGCTATATTAAATTAAATTTGGTTCTTGTAAGCTACTACTTTCTGCAGCAATTTCTTTGAGCAATCGTTATGTTTCTTAAAGTTGTTGACAAATCACGATATGGCAAAGATTAGATTGCAGCTAAGACAGACATAAGGGATACTTATAACAGAGTTGTTTCGATCAGAAATGGGCGTCGAAGGCTTTCAAATATCATGACATATACGGGTCAATGTAAACGGACATTCATTTATTCATTTGTTAATCTCGTGAAATGCTACTTAACTTATCTCAATAGAGAGGGCACCATTTGCAATAAATGCATTCGAAATTTATAGCCTCTTAAAAATGTGCAGGTATTGCACCATCCGGCCAGATGGAGACCTGCCAACATTTCTCGAAAAGACAGATAACTTACAAGGCTTTACAATTTTCCAATGGACGTCACACTCATCGGAAGCTACAAGAAATCGCTTGGAACTGACCAATTTCTAGCTCAAAAATTGAAAGACATAATAATAAAAAACAAGTCGCAAAAACTGGTGAATTAAACTTCTATATGTTTGATTTTAAGGACATATAATAAACAATCTCAAAAAAATTAAAACAGTACAAATTGTACTCAAAATTGGGAAGTGGTAGGTACCTACTCGCATACTTTGGAAAGTCAAATAGTACTGAATTCAGTGCAATAGTAAGCCTTTTTTCATCTATGGCGCTGTGTCAATATTTTATCGACGTCAGTGTCTTTTCCGGTCTAACCCTGCCCTGATATAGTTAATCAAAATTCAAGTTACCCAGGATCTTTGCTAGGTCTTAATTAAAAATTGCAGACGACGAACCTTGTTTGCCATATTGGGATATATGTTGGTATAATTTCAATGATCTCTTACTGTAGTACATGATGCACCCTCACCATCTTCTAATGCTATTAGAAGTTTGGATGGCCGGCCGTTGTCTAATTTAAATTTGTCGACCGAATATTTTTGTGTAGGTTGCTACCTCCGTTTGATGGGAAAAATCCGAAGGTATTGTTTTCTAAGCCTAGAATTGATTTCGGTCCATCTATTCGTCCAAGGTCGAAGACAGTTAGAACTTCTCTCAAACCAGATCAGTCTTCATCTAGCTACCCAAGGCCTATAAGACACATCTTGCAACTGCTTCCCTACTAATTCCAACCAAAGAAGCTTTGTCTTATTTGAAATCCGTTCCTCACACCCTTGAACAAGCTCAGTTGTTTCTGAAAAGTGGCCCCAAGGTAATATTCCCGCAAATGACTCAACAACATCCAATGTGAACGGCAAACATCATAACTCCACGGCCTACGGGACATTAGCCTTTAAGTACCATAAGCATTTGCGCCATTCAATTACTACAAAAGCTAACAATCTTTCAGTGAAGTGATTTTTAATTGAGATCTCTCCGCCTGTGCCTAGGAATGGTGCCCCTCTTCCCACACAATCATTCTTGTCATTTCCAACTCTTGCCAGAGACCCTCTGTTCGCCTCATCGGAGCAAGGATGCTATCAATTTTTTTTTTTGCTAAATTTTTCTGCGAAAATTTATGAACCACTCCCAATGGAGGGAGGGTGAGTAGGTTGGCACAGCAATAATTTCACTAAAGGGCCTATTTTTCCGCACATTTTCACCAAACGGTAAAATATTCCTGGCACCCATTAATAAAACAGTTTATTTTGAGTGGATTTTCTTTCACTGATCCACTGTTGCTGTTGATGGGGCTCATCTAATGGGCTCTTGGAGATTATGATTTCGGGTAGGCGGTGCGGCGCGACAGCAAGGATATTGCCTGAATGAAAGCGTAATTGATATTGAATTGGGATGGTAATTCGTTTGCCATTTAAGAGGAAATTATTTTTATGGGCCATTTTCAATATTAAGGCCTTGACGGTATAGCACATTTTATGACCTAAGCAGCGGTTTGGTTTGGGTATGGGGTTGCGTGTTCATTAAGCTCAGTAATTTCGCCATCATCAGCAGATATGTCGGTGATATTTCAGTTATTTTCAAAAGTTAATTTTCCACTTGACACGTTGGCAGTTCCGGCGAAGGAATCTCTCACAGTATTGTGATGTCAAGTGGAAGTTCCCAATTAAGCTAACAACTGGCGACACACACACAATACCTACCTTGAGATGCCGACGGAATTTATTTCGAGAGCGAAATCCTTCAGAAACATTTCTGACTCGTTGATGAGATATTTTTCTCCTTATTGACAGGTTCCTTCAACTCCACTTGGAGTTGTCGAAAATCGTTGAATTGCTTCAGACAAAGCGGGAAATTTGAAAAAGCAAACGTGACGCAAAATACCTACTGCAAGGTAAGGTAAATGAATAGTATATACTCGTATACAAACGTGTGTGTTGATTTTGTCTCTTTCGGAAATCCTAATGGCCAAGTCTCTAAAATGGCAGTGCAAACATTTTTAAAGGACAGTGGACCACTCGAGGACAACGAGTAGCTGAGTATATTCTGTGGGAGGAACAAGACTTAAAGCATTTTTAGTGCATGGGTCAACATATAGGAGGTCCCTTTTAATGTCGGAGGGAAAGCTATGGAAGACGAAACTCTGTTTATGCGTCAAGACTTTGATTTGTGCTATTATCCCGAAATCGGTTAGTTGAGTGACAATTTAAAGCACATTCGATGTTTGTCACTAAAATGTTTGCTCATGCCATATAGGAGCTATTACTATGCGAGTCCTTTCTGTTATATGGGTTGTTTTGTTGACTTTTTTTAAGAGGTTTTCGCTGGGGTATTTTCATAAAACAAAAGAAGTTGGGAAGTATAGGTTCTCAAAAGAGGAGAGAAAATGCGATTAAGTGAGTTTCTTAAAATGTCTTTATTGTCATTAAAAGTATAGGTTGGGTTAAACGGGATTAAAGTTAGGTGGAAAGCGGGAGACTTGAGCCAATTTCTGTAAGATAGTTCATAAAAATTTGTTTATCATTCACAGAAACTTTTTAAATGCATTTTTGTATAGTTACATTTATCTTTTTTAAGAAAAGTCTCATAAACTTACAATAAACCCAAGGAATTTTTGGCAAATGCCAAATGTTTCAAAACAGTTTTTCATACTCAAATTCTACTAGCAAAACAATAAAACAAATAACTTATCCACTTCCAATGTGAGTAAAATTTATTTTATTGTTTTCGTGGTTTGAAAACCAAAAAAGAAAAATAATAACAAACATAAGAAATCGTACATAAATAAAAAAAAAATAGGTACTTCAGTTTCTTAATATAAAGTAGCTAAAAAGAGGTTGAAAAAAACTAAATATCAGAAACTTAACAAAAATAAATAAATAGGTAACTTAATAGTGACTTTGGCATCATACTAAATAATATATATATTATTTAGTACTTATTGGTATCACAATGAGGAAAGAGAAATCAACTCTCCTCTTAGAAACTGTCTCAAGTCTCCCGCTCATATTTTTTAACAAATTTATGTTCATAATTTTTGTTAAATACAAGCCAGAATGGTTTTATGCTAATATTTACAATAGAATATCAATATTATTAGGCAAATTTATTTACTTACCGTGTTGCAGATAAATTTTATAGAGGAAAAAGAAAAAAAAAAATTGTTTGACTTTTTGTATTGGACAACACTTTTTCTCTTCCACCAACCAGAGACAACTAATGATTTAGATTTTTTTTGTGGGCAATTAACGCTTCACTATCTGCATCGCATACACTTACACTTTTTGGATTTCAATGGATATTAAGTAATTTATTGAGAGTGTCTCAAGTCTCCCATATGTTCAAGTCTCCCGCTTTCCCTTACATAGGCAACGCAAAGTTCCCCAAGGCTGAGACGATTTTTTAAGCACCAGAACAAATATGTATATCCCAAGTAAGGTATAAAATAATAATAATTCTTAGTCCGAATTGCAACCAAATGAAAATTGAATATATAAATCATATTTATATGTGATAGGGGTCTGTGTATTTTAGTTGAAGTTGAAACCTAAAAAACTCCACAACAACACCCTGGAAACATTCTTTGCACAGTAGCATCTGTCTGAATCCATAATGTTAAGTCCAACTTGATATCAAATAAAAACAAACACATTGTATCTCCGTCACGTATATCCTGTCGCACTTTATTAATAGAAAACAACGGCGGTGCCCGAAAAAGATTCGAGCAAGGAAAATAGTCCCAATGTGCCTGGAATATTGAATATCTTCTCCAAGCTGCAAGAATAATTGTTTTCCCATCGCGATAACATATGTCTGCTCTCCTAAAGCTGACAATAGATTGTGTACACGTTTTTGGGAGTTTCAATATAGAAGAAAGTCCTGCCCTCAAGGCATCTGTATGCAAAACACTCATCGCTTAGACTATTCCCTGGTTGCGTGTAAAGTCGTTATCATAATGTCTAATGCAAAGCTATAAAGAAATATGTTTTACAATTAGGGACCCTTGTTTGAATAGTTTGTTTTTTTGCGACTGTGTGAATATTATCGTAGAAATTCAATTATGTGTTATTTTTATTACAGAGTAAATGTTTTTTTTGATCACAAACGAGTGGTCCCTAAAACTGTGGCAATAATTGTAACTGGTTGTCCTTGGATATTGCTTTAAATACTGTTAACTTGTTATGGAAACATTGAGAAAATAGGTTGATTGGATCTACTTGAGGTGAGTGCTTTATAGGAGGAACATTGATTTAAGCGAATTATATATATATTTAGCAAACAATATCAACTAAATTGTATTAGTAGGTTTATTGGAAATCAATTAATTATTATCAGCTGTTATAACCGTTTGTTTGAATAAGTTTTGTAGTAGCTTGAACTGTTCAGAACAAAGTAGGTACTAAGAAGCAATGTTAAAGTTTCATAGTAAACTTGAAACTTTATAAATATATGTCTTAAACTAGAGTATGTCAGAAATGTATTAGAAATATAAGACAAAAGAGAGAAAACCGATTTTAAAAGTACTTCATAAAACAAAGTGCATATTTTTTTTGTCGAAAAACAGGTGAACAGATTTAAATTTTTTTTATGTACAATGGTCGGAAAAAGTATTTTGACAACAAAAAAACTACACTTATTTCTTAACAACTCTTTTTTCAGTGAGAGAAAAAATCTGAAAAATTAGGTGATAATGGTATAACAAAGAGCTTTCAAAAAAAGTAACATAAGTTTATTTCAATATTATAGTTCTGAAATTAAAAATTATATTTTAAAAATTAATGGGGAAAAAAGTATTTTGACAAAATTTGATTGGTCCAAAAAAATACTGATTAGACAAATTTATAAAAATGAGTACACAACTCAAAAGAGAATGAATCCTCCTTTGGCATTGATGACTTTCTGCAATCGGCCTGGTATCGAGTTCACCAAATTTTGAAGGATTTACGGAGAAATGTACTTCCAAAGACTTTTGACCTCAGCGACTGCCTCTTCGCGCGTTCTTGTTAAACACGGACTTATTTTTCGGTTTATATAAGCCCACACACGTGTTATTATATTTAAACCGTGGTTTTGAGGTAGCCAATCCAATGTGTTCACTCCTACATCCCTTAGAAAATTGGTTATCGTTTTTGCTTTCTGACATGGAGCATTATCTAACTGCAAAATAAATGACTGTCCAATCAATTTGTCGCTTGATTATTTAAAACATATAAATATTGATCCTTATTGAACTAAATAATCGATATAATATTGAAATTTGTGAACAAATTGTTAGAAAGAGGCTGTTTTTGCTAATTATGCAGCTAGACCTATACCCCAAATTTCACAAAAAAACAAACTTAAACGCCTGGAATTTGTAAAACAATTTGTTACCGCCATAATAATCTCGAATTTTATCTTTAACTAGCTGTACCCGCCCGGCTTCGCCCGTGTAAAATGTGGTTTCAGAACAGTTGATGGAAAAAAAATAAAGAAATTTACTGTCTTCTAGGGGACATAAAAATGTATTTCTTTTTATAAAGTGAGGGACTTGAACCCGATCTTAAAAAAAACTCCCGAAGACTGAGTCTGAGTGGACAATGAAATTGAGCGAAGATAATGTTATAATGTTTAACTCACTTTTTTTTATTATTGTAACACTTCTTTGTATACAACTATGTTAGCGGTTTTGTTTCTATCGGCTATGATAGTGATATTTCCTGCATTTATTACCCTGGAGCACGCTACATAAATATAACTGCCCATGTGTGAAGCAATTCTTTCTTAAATCAACTCCCGCTTTTCTTAAAGTTTGACCCTGTGACTTATTGATTGTCATGGCAGAACAAACATTAATAGGAAATTAAATCCGTTTAAACTGAAATGAATAACTGCTGGGAATTATTTGTAGGTATTCTTGTTATAAACACCGTTTTTCCTTTACCACACCCAGTTAAAATGAAAGCATCAATAAAGTTTTCCTGTAACGATATCACTCTCAATCTGGTTCCATTACAAAGATTGGGGGGATTCAAATTGCGAAGCAACATAATGGGGTCTCCAACTTTTAATTCAATTTTATGAGCAGGAAGGCCATGGGCTGTAATGCTATTTAAAAACTCGAGCGGCTAATTTACTGCCCTCGATCGCTCTTTTAGCTTTTTTTGTAAATGCAAAACACCCGCGAATTGGGTAATTACCCACGATCTAGTATCACTGATACCTATACCTATTTGACATTTCTTTTAATGTTTTTTCTTTTCCTTTTTTAACAAACAAACAGCATACAGCACAGTGCCTCTATCTGTCTCCCTCTCCCTTACAGGAGTAAAATAATATTAAAAGAGATGTAAATATATCGCGCGTTAGTATGTTTGATTTGAGAGTGAAGTGCATATCCACTCACGCAGGTGAAAATCGTAGAAATGTTTAAAATTTTGCCTATTTCTTTAAAAACCTTTTAGTTTTCGAGTTAATGGATATCCTAAGTTGTACCCGCAGATGTCCTCTATAAGATGTTGGTTACTATATTTAAATGCTCCCAGTATTTTCGAACGGAAAGCGTTGCAAAGAAAAAAGCGAAACGAAACGAAAAAATAAATTACTCTTGTCCAATTTTTTCCGGAATTTATAGAGCTAGAGAGTTGAAACAAAGTGGAGATTGTAGGCCTAGGTATCCTCTATAGGACTAAGAAAAATGCACCGGAATATATTCAGTAGTTTCTAAGATTTTTGCATACAAAGACATGCAGTCAAATTCAATCTTAGTCGAACAGAACTACACCAATTTTATTTATATGATGATGATGATGATGATGATGATGATGATGATGATGATGATGATGATGATGATGATGATGATGATGATGATGATTTCTAAGATTTTTGCATACAAAGACATGCAGTCAAATTCAATCTTAGTCGAACAGAACTACACCAATTTTATTTATATGATGATGATGATGATGATGATGATGATATGATTTGGCTTTGATTCTTTGATTTCATTTGTGAATTAATTTTGAACTTGAATATAAAATAAATAAAATGTATAACCACCCAGTACCGGTACGTATTGTTAGGAAGATTTATAACACTATCTATGTATAAAAATAACTTAAATTCATCTAATATTTACCTATGTAAAAAGCTGTCGTTTTGAGCAACTCGCTCTTACTTAGACAGTCGATAGAAATTACAGACGTGTTAATAACACAAATTATTTTAAATCGTGCAAACTAGTTTTACTTGAATTATAATAAAATACGATGGCTATTGAAAATTGTGTTTATTATTGTTGTCGCGATTTCGATTCCAACACAATTTGTACACAAGCCTACATCATTTTGCAGGCAAGTATTGTGGACTTATGAAAGTTCTTTTCAGTACCATGCATCAACAATTAAAATTTTCTGCAGAACTCCTATGAAATTGCGAAGAAAAGAGGCACCTGTATGTGAACGAGTACCCCATGGTGGTGCGTTATGTTTTGGGGATACGTTTCCTTAAATGGCATTGAAGATTTGGTACCAATCGAGGGAATAATGAATAAGGATCAATATTTACGTGTTTTAAATAATCACGCGTGTCTTTCAGGCAAAAAATTTATTGGACAGTCATTTATTTTGCAGCAAGATAATGCTCCATGTCACAAAGCAAAAATGATAACCAATTTTCTAAAGGATGTAGGAGTGAACACATTGGATTGGCCACCTCAAAACCACGGTTTAAATATAATAACACATGTGTGGGCTTATATAAACCGAAAAATAAGTCCGTGTTTAACAAGGACGCGCGAGGAGGCAGTCGCTGAGGTCAAAGGTCTTTGGAAGTACATTTCTCCGTAAATCCTTCAAAATTTGGTGAACTTGATACCAGGCCGATTGCAGAAAGTCATCAATGCCAAAGGAGGATTCATTCTCTTTTGAGTTGTGTACTCATTTTTATAAATTTGTCCTATCAGTTTTTGGACCAATCAAATTTTGTCAAAATACTTTTTTCCCCATTCATTTTTAAAATATAATTTTTAATTTCAGAACTATAATATTGAAATAAGCTTATATAACTTTTTTTGAAAGCTCATTATCACCTATTTTTTCCAGATTTTTTCTCTCACTGAAAAAAAAGTTGTTAAGAAATAAGTGTATTTTTTTTTTGTTGTCAAAATACTTTTTCCGACCATTGTATATTAGGTTTTTATAAGGAGCAAGTACCTACGTGCATTTAAAAATTTAAAATTTCTGTTTCTGATTTTCTGTATCTGTTCTTTAATAATATATTTAACAAATTGCTGTCCCTTAGTCGGGTAAAAACTCAAGAACGGCTCAACGGATTTGAATGATTTTTTTTTATTTTGTTTGTCTTGAATCAGATATGGTTTAGGAAAAATTCAAATTCGGAAAATTCTCAGCAACCCTTCGTTTTTTATCTATCTCCTTCCATAATATAAATCAAAATAAGTCGCATTCGCATTGTGTTTCAATTGATGTTAACTTAATGCGTGAACCGATTTTGTTTCTGGTGACGTCAATATCAAGGTTTGTATGTACGGTCTTTGTACGTTTATTGGTTATAAATATTAGGAGGATTCTCCAAAATAAATAAAAAAATCATTTATAACAGAAATGCAAAAACAATCTTAACAAAGATACAAGAGCAATGATTAATATTTTTTTTTATCAAATAAAATCTAAAGAAATGGGTATTAGCTTAACAAAAAAAAAGGTATTCGTCATTTTCACACACTAAATAAATTAATTTGCATTAAAAAAATATCATATTGCTTTTTAAAACTTGTTTGTGCTTTGTGATAAACATAAGTGATTCTGAGCCACTCCAACTAAGAACGGCACACCCCACGACATCAAATCGACCAATTCAAAATTCTGAAGTTGTCAAACGCGTGTGAGAGTAGAGATAGGTCTACTCAGGCGTCGCGTTGAACTTTACGATATTTACGATCTAATGTCGATTCAACGCCTGGAGTTGTATTTTGTGTGGCAGCATATGAACGCTTTGTTTCTACATAATCTGTCAACGCACACCGCAATGATATGTATCACACACGATTTTTTAAATAAAAGCTCAAAACGATCATGAACTTTATCGTTAAGCACAGTGTTTTTATACAATCGCATTTCTGGATGTACTCGGTCGAATGGCAGAAGCGAGGATTGCCGATTGAGAAAATCTGACCGGACCAACTCGATTCAATCATTAGCGTGCAAAAAGATGAGCAAGAAGCTGACCCGGCAATCTATGAAGTCGTGTCTATGCATTCAACTTAAACTCAACTATCATCAAATGGTATACTAAGCTTAAAGTTCAAGGCGATATACTTTTCCGTATCCACCACAAACGTAATGCCTGAGAAGCTTCGTTTTCATCACCCTAGTTGTGAAGGGTTGCGCTGCTCGGATAAATGTTTCGTTTTGGAGTTTGTGCAAGAATTTAGGTATCTTGGTGTTTTGATGGATAGTAAATAGAACTGGAAAGCACATAACGTCGATAAAAAAAATTAACGTATGTTGCAATGAATAAAATTTATTACCTACGTAAACTGGTGACTCATAGCTTGCTTGTAACAATATATTATGCATTGGTTCACTCACGGCTAGACTATGGTCTCTCATGTTGGGATAGTGCTTATGTTATTAACCTGAAACCTGAAATAGCACAGAAAAAGATAATCCGGGTTATTTCAATTAAAAATGGATTCGAACATTCAATGCCTTTATTTCAATCAGCGAAGATACTACCACTTCGCCATATATTTATATAAAGGGTTTTCCAATGAGAGGTGTTATTGTAAATGACCCGCTATTTCGGTAGCTGTCACTTTTGAAGCTTTTATTCTTTAAAATTTGACAAGTAGAAACTACGCCATTACTAAAAATGGAGCGATAAACGCTTCAATAACGCATTGAAATTATTAAAATTCACTACAAAAATCGTGAAAATCTTGCAGTCACAGTTCGCACAACTAAAGCATTTTTTTGTCGTCGTGAAGCACCTAGTCGGACCGCAATACAGAAATTGGTGGAAAAACTCGAGCTGTTGGGATAAGTTAGTGATGTGAAGAATAAAACCCGTGCACGTCGCTTAAGAACAACTGAGAATATTGCTGATGTAGCCCAAAGTGTTGAAGAAAACCCAGGTTTGTCCATTCCTCGTCGTTCTTTGGAATTGGGCATTCAACAAACGTTTTTTATGGTCGGAGTTGGATGGTATTGATATGGACAACGTTTACTTTCACCGTGTTATCTCTTGAAGAGGTGATCACAATTGGCCACCGAGATATTGTGATTTAACACCTTGCAACTTCTTCCTTTGGGGCCACGTGAAAGATAAGGTCTACGCCAACAGCCCAGCGTCGATTTAAGACCTCAAAGATAAAATTCGTGAGGCTATCGAGGACATAGGGCAGCCACTTTGCGATTAGGTTATGGAAAATTTCATGAAAAGTATATGGTCCTGTATGCGTGCTCGTGGTGGCCATTTAGCCGATGTTGTTGTCATTATTAACGGCATACCTTCCTCTTTATTATAAATTAAACATCCGATCATTTATCTCAAAAATTGGCATTTTTCTTTGAATACCAAAATAACACCTCTTATTGGAAAATCTTTATAAAATACTAAAGATATTCTTTGTCACAAGTGGTTACATTTTTTTTTTTTTAGAAGAAATGAATTATATACGCTGAGAAATAGACATACTGTTAATGTCCCAGCCAGCGCCGGCTCCAGCCAAACTTGCGCCCTGTGCAAGACTTACAGAAAGCGCCCTTTTTCATATTTGCACACTTGAAAACAGACTCTTTCGTGTTAGATATGAGACTGAATTCTCGGAATTCAAGGAAATCCATGCCGGTGTTCCGCAAGGAAGCGTTCTCAGCCCAATATTATTCCTGCTCTACACAAGAGATATACCGCAAAATGAAGGGACCATCGTACCAACGTTCGCAGACGATACGGCTATCCTCGCAATGGATGAGTCAGTCGAATCATCAACTGGAAAACTCCAACGGGCTCTTAATAAAGTGTGCGAGTGGACAAAGACCTGGCGAATTGCCCTTAACGAGACCAAGTCGACGCATGTCAGCTTCACGTACAAAAGGATAAAAAACTTACCTGTTTTCATTAACTCGGCTCAAATACCATACGCAAACGAGGCTTAATATCTAGGAATGACCCTAGACGCAAAACTTAATCATTAAATTTGTTGATACGTATCAATTATTATCAAATATCGTGTTGATATTTGATAGCCATAATAGGGCTGTATATCACCTTTTATTTTCAACAGACTGCCATCTAACATATCCAGTATTCCCTCTCCGTGTCACCAATCGTGTTTGTTGTTTTTTCTTCCCTTCTCCTTACGGCTCATATTTTAAATGTTACATAATTGTAGGTATACGCTTGCTACTGGTCTCTTATGACCACAAAGTGTTTTATTAGCAATTCAATATTTCATGATCAAATACCCAGAAGTGATTATTCAGCTCGATTCTGGCAAAACTCACTGATACCTCACAAGTCACAAAACAATCACAACGTGAGGTGAAATAGATTTTGTAAAGTTTTTGTATTCTGGCAGCACACTCACAACTTGTGAGGCTCACAAAAACAATCGAAATTGTGATCTCCAATGGAGCAAGTCGCAAAATAGATCATCGAATACTTATTTCGCCTTTTTTTAAAAATTCGAGTTATAAAGGTTGAAAAAGAGGATGCAAACTTTTTTATTTAACCTTACTTCACTCGACCTGCTATTACATTCATAAGGCTTGGCCAATCCAAAAATGCTTAAAATGCTCTTTAGTCAATATTTCCCCGAGTATTCTAAGCCATCATTTATCTTTCTGCTCCTTCCAGAGGCAGAGCCATAGAGTAACCAAACTAGAGAGCCGACTTTCAGCATACCTACCTGATTTTCCCCGCAAATTTTGAATGACAGCCCTCTCTCGCGCGTTCTTTTTTTCCTGTCTGTGAATACGTGTATTAATGTCCGCCGGGCGTCACTATTTCAATTGCAAACAATTTGTAAATTAACTTTTAACAATAAATGCAAAAGAAGTAAATGTTCAGTATGTTTTTTTTATGTAGCATAACTTGTTCTCTATCCATCTTCGGCACCAAAAACTGTTCATCCATTAAATTTTCAGGTTTTTATACCCTCCAGAGGAAGGTATATTCACTTTGCCAATACATTTGTAACGCCAAGAAGGAGTCACCGGAGACCTCATAAAGTATATATATTCTGAATCAGGATCACATTCTGAATCGATTTAGCCATGTCCGTCTGTCTGTCTGTTTGTCTGTCTGTCTGTTGAAAGCACGATAGCGCCCAAAGTAATTGACGTAGGTGAATGAAATTTGGTGAAAGGAATTCTTTTTATCGGCGTCAGGTTGGTATTGAAAATGCGCTATGTCGGTCAAGTAGTTCTGGTACCTCCCATGCAAAACCAATATTGGGCCCACATGTCTCTCTGTCTGTTGAAAGCACGATAGCGCCCAAAGTAATTGACGTAGGTGAACGAAATTTGGTGAAAGGACTTCTTTTTATCGGCGTCAGGTTGGTATTGAAAATGAGCTATGTCGGTCAAGTAGTTCTGGTACCTCCCATGCAAAACCAATATTGGGCCCACATGTCTCTCTGTCTGTTGAAAGCACGATAGCGCCCAAAGTAATTGACGTAGGTGAACGAAATTTGGTGAAAGGACTTCTTTTTATCGGCGTCAGGTTGGTATTGAAAATGAGCTATGTCGGTCAAGTAGTTCTGGTACCTCCCATGCAAAACCAATATTGGGCCCACATGTCTCTCTGTCTGTTGAAAGCACGATAGCGCCCAAAGTAATTAACGTAGGTGAACGAAATTTGGTGGAAGGACTTCTTTTTATCGGCGTCAGGTTGGTGTTGAAAATGGGCTATGTCGGTCAAGTAGTTCTGGTACCTTCCTCACAAAACCAATTTTGCATGACTTGTATGCAGTGGAGGGTATCGGCCAGGCCGATGATAACACTTTTACTTGTTTTAATTATATTTGTATGAATTCTTTTTTTGACAGCAAAATTCATGTAGATGTATATATGGGGGCTGTTCCAAAAAGTATGAATTAAACCAAGTATGAATTAAACCAACCAAGCTTTTACTAGGGCATAAGTGAATTTTCTAAAATGTTTATAAACATTCAATAAATTTCTATAAGGTTCGGTAAATGTTTTCAAATTCGTTTATTTAACACCACATTTGTACAAAATCAAAATATGATTGGTAATTCTGTAGTTTAATAACACTGAACAGTGTTGAATAATGTTACTTTGTAATTTCGCGTATTCAATCGAATCCATATTGTTTTGTTAATTGTTGGTATTTGCTATATTTCGTTTTCCGTGCATATATTCTTTTACAAATCTTATAACAATGTATTTTGAAATGTACACTGATTTTTAGTTTTGTTCCTCTATGGGCAGAGCTAGAGGAAATTAAAGACAGATCTATTTGATCAGCAAGAAATTTAAATTGATTTCTCGATTGTCAGCTCTGCTTGGGGGTGAGTGGGTTGAGTATATCGTACCCATGGAAAGCAATACAGATGGATACAGCCACAGTGCGTTCGGTTATTCTTTAGAATCGTTCTTAATATTGTTACGTTTTGCAGTTTGATATTCCATTCCGTATCGGTTTTTGACTTTGGGTTGTGTTTGTGTGCGACGGGCATGCGAGTGAGTATGACTGAAATTAATAAATAATAATCGCAGTGCAGTCTACTCTACGTCGACGTCCATAGCAACCCATGCGTGCGTACCTACATGGCTATTTGCTGTGAGTTGTGCGCTTGTATTGTTACAAAGAAATTCGTATTGACAAATGTCACGTAACTTCAGAAATTCCGGTCCACAAATACAATCGCACCTTGCATATGCCACTTCCGCTTTGGGCAAAGTGGCTTGCAGCGTT
This sequence comes from Cheilosia impressa, assembly GCA_948293265.1. NCBI lineage: Eukaryota > Metazoa > Arthropoda > Insecta > Diptera > Syrphidae > Cheilosia > Cheilosia impressa. Next base: position 42,610,457 of record OX411881.1, read on the forward strand.
CATAGAATTTTATCCGTTAAATTTGAAATTGTTCGTTACGTGTGAATAATAATTTTTTTTAGGAATATGTGTTCATTTGCTTAAAATTTTTACGAAAAATTAAGAATGTAGATTGGTTGAGGGAAAGTAAAAACATTTTGAGCAAATTTTCTTTATTATTTAAGAAAAATTTACACACGAAATCAAAGTTAATTATATCCAAAAGCGGGAAATACACAACCATATTTGTCCTAATATATTTCTAGTATGTAAAGCATCTCCTTTAGATAGTTTTATTAACCACACAAATCAAATTATTCACCTTCCAAAAATTTATAATTACTAACCAATGGCATTCAGTTATGCTAAAATGTGGTATTCCACAACTCTTTCACATTTCCCCACGGTTGCCGAGGTTGGCAACAGTTATTTTTGTATTTGTTTGTATGTTATTGCATGTCACACGGATTCCCAATTGACAGAACACCGATAGGAATACAAAATGGCGAATTTGAAAAAAAAACTGAGGGGGCCAGCGGCAAGAGGATTGTGAATTGGGGGTCTCAGTATGGTTTGTCTATGGTTAGCAATCTCTTTCATTTATCCCACGAAGAGTGGTCATTTTTCCCTTTTTTCCCTTTTCACCATACTCAAATTCCCTTTTCAAATCCCACGATACTTTTTGAGTTAAAATCCAGTTTTTAAAATTAAAATTTGTATTACACGCAAAGAAAATCAAGTTAAATTAAACTTTAGAATAAAATCCGCAGTTTGTAAATTGTAACACTGCTATAATTTTTTTTGGTACCAGAAAATTTTGATTAAAGACGATTTACATGAGCTGTTTTTTTATGGACAGTCAGTGTGTTGATAATCATGGTGAAATACAGGTGTTTTGGCAGAATTTCAACAAAAAATTATAGTTTGAATGTTTTTTTGTTATATTTCTTGAGAACCCACGATTTGGTGCATTATCCCTTTATCCTACTGAAGGCTTTTCGGATATCGAAATTCCTACAAAAAGGAATAAGTCCCATGATATAACAACACTGCCATAGACATAGGCAAACTTTTCGGAAGGGCACACCCGTAATGCTCCTTCGGAACCTAAAACCACCAATACTATGTAATGGCACTAGACTGCAAATCAAAGCTTTGCATACAATTTTAATCGAAGCTATTATATTGACGGGGGCTGCTCAAGGGGAAAAAGTATTCGTGCCGGGCATTCCTCTGATACCTAATGACCTCCCCTTTAACTTTAAGAGATTACAATTTCCCCTTAAAGTGTGCCTCGCCATGAAGATCAACAAGTCTCAGGGCCAATCTTTGAAATACGCGGGTATAGATTTAAGGGAAGATTGCTTTACGCACTGTCAGTTTTACGTAGCTTGCTCTCGTGTAAGTTCACCTTCAAGTCTGGTAATGTTACTGCCGCCCAATAAAAAAAACAAGAAACAATGTCTATAAAGAAATCCTTTAAAAATAAACACTAGGAAACAATTTTTCTAAAAATGTACATTTTAATAGAGTCCCACGCGGACGAAGTCGCGGGTAACTACTAGTAATCAATAAGATAAAAAAAAACAAAATTAAATTTTGAGGAAGTTCCATTCGTTCAATTGAGAGGTTCAACTATCAAAAGGGATGTCAATAATTTAATCAAATTTAGGCGGTACGAAGTTCGCCGGGTCAGCTAGTCTAAATATAAAAAAGAGAGTGACTTATAACCCAAGAACAAGGACCCCGGCCAAACAAAATTGTTTTTGTACCCAATTTGTGTGACAATTGTTTTTGTAACAATTTTTTTTTGTCGTACATTAAAAACGAACATGATTTCAAGTGCAGGTTCCGCTATTCCCAGTATATGGCTTTCTGTGCATGAACATTTGACAGCTGATTCATTTGCACAGTCTTTCCAACGCATACTTTTCTGCTGTGCAGACTTGCGTTGCGATTTATCAGCATTTTTTCAATTTTTATCAGCTTTCGTACAGTTATTGTAATTCAATATCATTTAATACATTGTTCTGAAAAGATTTTTTGCATCACTCTATCCAAACGTTAATTTTGGATTGTGCCATTAATTTTTAGGTGGGTTACTTTAAAAATCCGCTCTATATATTTCTTTAGTTTATGTAATATATTTACCTCTTGCGGTTCACACGCTCAACCAATCTTAACAAATGAAGTGTCTGTGTGTTTATTTTTGCATTTTTACATTTTGAAAATATTAACAATTGAAAAGGTTGAATTTTACTATATTAAATTTGAACTACGCAGTTGTGTACGAACTATGATTCAGGGTTATACTTTTATTTCATTCATCATGCCCATTCAACGATGCCACGAAAGAGAGTCGACCAATTTTAAGCAGACGAAGTCGCGGGTATCAGTTAGTATTGTATTTAATTTTTAGTTTCTTAGCAAATTTATATAATTTTGTTGCGAGCTTATGCGAGCTCCGTCTTTTGTCAATTGTCTTGTTTTATTTAAAACATGTTTTGGCTCACCACAATATTATGTTGAGGCCCAGGTCCACCCTCTAGTTGAACCGCTTTTTTTTTTTTTTTTTATAAACTTCTGTCTCGCCAAGTCGAAAAATATTCACGTCGACCTAAGAAGGTCTATTGTCCCGGGAATGACAGAAAATGATATTTAGGTTAGCAGTGCCTCTACCTCCCTAATGTAGCTGATAATGTTTTCAGCAGAGGACTTCTTCAATTCTTCTGGACTTAGTAATTCCCGAAAGAAGAATTTCCTTCTGATTCTAGATAGAGCCGGACATTCACACATGATGTGCTCGTCTTCTTCAAGACATAGCCGGCACTTCGGGGAGTCGGCTATGTGAAGTTTGTGTAGGTGGTATCGCAAACCGTGGTGACCCGTTAGATAGCCTACAAGGTTTTTGATATCGTGCCTTCGTAGATTTAGGATCTTTTTGGCATTTTTCTTGAATGTCAGGATTAATCTTTTGGCTTGCCTGAGGCCTGCGATTTCTTGCCACTGTCTGATACACGTGTTGTGTTCCCAACTATTGATAGTGGAAGTGATTGCTGATTTAGTGACGACGCAGAAAGGTTCTGGTGCTATGAAAGGGGTTCCTGACCCTTTCCTGGCCAGTTCATCAGCTTTTTCGTTTCCTTCAATACCCTCGTGCCCGGGAACCCACCATAATTTGGTTTTGTTTCTGTAGCAAAGAGTTTGGAGAGCATTGAAGCAGTGCATGACTGATTTTGAGACAATTATTGGTGAGCTAATGGCTTTTATAGCTGCTTGACTGTCTGTGAAAATATGGATGTTTCGCCTTTGATCCCTGAAGAGTAGATAAGGTTCGCGCATTCCTTGATGGCATGGAGCTCTGCCTGAAATGCACTGGGGCTTTTCCCCATAGGTATTGAGACGTTGCGATTTGGTCCATGTACATCAGCTCCTACCCCCGAGTCCATTTTGCAACCATCCGTATACCACTTGAAGCCGTTTTGGCAGTTTGATAGGTTATTGCTAACCCATGCTTCTTTCTCAGTGATCTCCGTGAAGAATTTCCTGTTGAAGCATAGTATTTTTGGAAGTCGGTCTGTTACCGTGCAGATCATGTCAAGTTCCGGAAGTTCCGAGATAAGAATCTGGATGGTTCTGGATGGTCGCTAAAGCTTATCTCTTTCACTTGTGCCAGACTTGCTGTGCTGCGTATAGCCACTTTTTTGATGTGAATGTGGAGGGATGTTAACCCTATTAAGGCCTCTATAGCAGCTGTAGGACAGGTACGCATTGCGCCGGAAAGGCCCAAGTATGTAAGTCGCTGTAGCTTGTTCGGCTTTGCATTGGTGTTCTTTTGGATAGTTTTGTTCCACCATATTATAGAAGCATATGTTATAATAGGTCTGATCATGACTGTGTAGATCCAGTGTGTAATTTTGGGTGTTATCCCCCAGGTTCTACCGTACATACGTCTGCAGGCCCATAAAGCATTGGTAGCTTTGGTAATTTTGTTGTTTACGTGGGAGTTCCAGTTCAGTCGTTTATCTAAGTATCTAAGATGACTCCAAGATATTTGACTTCATCGGAGTACTCAATGAGTATGTCATTAATTGAAATTTGGTTTAAATTTAAATTTTTTCTCCTAGTAAAGGGAACTATGATAGCCTTATTGGGGTTAATAGAAAGGTCCTCTTTGCGGCACCAGTCTAACACTATCATAAGAGCGCTTTGCATAAGTATTGTAACTTCATTTGCTTTTTTACTCTTAACGATGATGACTAGGTCATCGGCGTAGCCTACAATATTGAAACCTGAGTGACTCAGTTCACGTAATAGGTTATCTATCACCAAAGACCACAGTAGAGGTGAGAGTACTCCTCCCTGCGGGCAGCCCTTTACGGCTGTAACAGATGCTGTGGTTGGTCCTGAAGAAGCTTACAAGCATCGCTTTGACTTATTTGATGGTTGGTTCATCTATATATTTCTTTGAAACAAAGCATTTGATATAAGTTCAGTAATGTAAGGTGTCTGTTTGGCAGTGCAATGGACCTATAGTTTGTATCTGAGTGCTCCATCGGATAGTAACAACCTTTGACAAAAAAAAAAAAAATATTTGATATGGAGTCATATCCTGTGTTGTCAAAAGCACCCTCTATGTCGAGAAATGCGCATAGTGCAATCGCTTTACAACTGTACGCATCCTTTATGTGTTTAGTTAACTTTAAGAGTGCACCTTCAGTTGGTTTGCCTTTCTGATAGGCATACTGACAGGGGTGTAGAGGTATGCTTCGAGTTAAGCAATCTCTAATGTGTACGTCGATTATTCTTTCCATTGTTTTCAGGAAAAACGATGTCAAGCTTATGGGACGGTATGATTTAGGTAGCTCACTAGGCTTGTTACCTGGTTTGGGTATGTATACCACATTTACCTCCCACCAAGTTTGTGGTATATAGCCCCAGTTAAAGCTAAACCTAAATAAGGCGATCAAGGTTGGTAAAGTGAAGTCCAGGCTTTTCTCTATACCTGCTGCCTTGTATGGTTTAAATGAGTCAACTGCCCACACTGAAAAAATTATCGTCCATAATATCAATGAATGCCATTCATAGAGCTGAAATTCTTATATTTAATGAAATATTCATTAACGTAATGTACAAATTCTTCAATATTTCACTTGTTTTCATGACCACAACATTGAATTCATGAAACTGGATTCATTAATAATTGCGCTTCTAAATTGTTGTTGGAAAATTATGAATCCGACTTTCAATGAATGTGTTCTTAAGTGTATGAACGATTCTTAAAAGCGTCGGTTTGGTCCGCTAGTCTTGATTGTGTCAATTTATGAATGCTAACATTAAAAGCATGCAACTATTCATATGTCTTATGAAGGCGATCATTAGAAGCACTTTTTTTTCTTGTAGTGAATTTGTTCATACTTATATTAAATGGTTGTAAGAATTTTGAAGAAATGTTAATAAGTATCTATCTACAAATATCTACATGTTTTAGTCTAATATTTCATTGAAGTGCAAATTACAACCGTTATAAAGAATGAGTCAGTTTTGAAAAACATGTGCAGTTAATCTTCTAGCGTTCAATGATCAAATACATAAATTGTAAGAATAAATTCATAATTAATATGAAAAAATGTTTGATTTTATGAATGCTTTCATTCGAAGTAAGCATTCTTTTGTCGTTTGTGACTTTTTCATAATTCGTATGAATCTTTTCATATACTGCATATTTACTTTACTCGTTTTAATGTAATATTTCTTTAAGTACAAACTTAAACAGTTACAGTCGTATGTAAATTTGTTGCTGATTAAGATTTTTATTCATTCGTAAATCATTCATAAAAGAGTTTACATGTGCGGTGCGTAGTGCGTTTTATATTTATTCAGTCGGGTTTTTCCTGTTGATTTTTAAGTGCTGAGTTAAAGAAGTGCCTACATTTTTCATTTGGGTGTTTTCAAGTAAGTATTATCATTGTTAAGGTAAATGCATACAAAAAATATGTTCTGAATAGCTATTTGAATCGAAAATTTTCCTAAGTCTTAATTTAATATACATAATTGTTTTTTAATGGTATGGTGGCGAAAAGAAATCCATTGACCAAACTGCAACAACTCTGTGTAACAAAATTCACTTTAACTTTGCACTTTATTCCGAAGTTAAGTTAATATGTTATTGCTATAATGTTTTATCATATTTGTCCAAATGAAACCTCAGCTCATCTTGCTGCATTTTACGTTTATTTAATAAATTATTCTTTTCTAAAACCTTTATCATCGGCAAATTCTCTATTAATTGTTTAAAACAATTTTTTTAGCTGCGACCTGCGATCAACGAAATTTGTAATTTTTAGTTAGAGAAAAATGTTCAGCCAATGCAATATGCTTTACCTGCTTTTTTACTTTTTTTCGCAGAATATAAAATATACAGTATACACTAGCTGACAACAGCCCTGTTTTTTTGAGCTTCGATCTCAGCAAAGCAAAGTAAAGTAGGATTTTCAGCACGTATTTACAACAACTACGTTCCACTTGACTCTTCGAGACTCGCAGTAGTTGATGTAATATGTATGCTGAAAATCCTACTTTACTTTGCTTTGCTGAGATCGAAGCTCAAAAAAACACGCCTAACAAATATATAAGTTAAAATATTTTTTTTTTAGCTATTCATTTTAAAATGTTGTGTTTTGTTTGTCAACAAAATTTCGATAACATTAATTTTCTTATACAAGACCTTAAAAAAAGCATGACTTGAGTTCTAATAGTATTTTTCGTTGCAATGATTAAAATTGTACCCTTCTATTCACGAGTTTAACAAGTTATAAGAAAATAAACTTCACATTCATTACTTCGTATACATTCCGGCGTTGACATTTTAAAAAATAATCAAGAAATTAACCAATAAGTCACTAAAAATGAGATTTTTAATAAAAACCATTTGAAATGTGTACCTACTATCATTCCATTTTGTAGAAAATTTCAGCGTAGATGTCATGCATGATATTCACTATGATCGTTGTCAGATAATAACTCATTTCACACAAATACAAAAGTATTTTTCCTTAGAAACATTAAACAAACGAAAACAAACATTTGAATATAGTCCAATTGAAATAGGAAATGCTTCGAATCCAATATTACCTCATTTGCAAAAACGCCATTTACGAATGTCGGCTAGAGAAATGCCTACCTTTATCCAGTTTTTACCTTTAATGATCGGTGACTTAGTTCCATCAGCCTCCGAATTTGACAGCTGTTGGCAGGCATGCAGCCAATTTAGGATGCAGGACATGAAGGAAGCGAGCTCTCTAGCAACTATTTTTGCAAAATGGCCTGAATACAAGAAGCCAAGTGGATATCGTTTGGTAAGCTTAATTTATTCAAAATTAATATTACAATTATTATAATAACATCTACCTATTTACTATAAGATTGACAAGGACTTTGGAATTGTTTTGGGAAGTTTTCCAGGAATCCTTACGCGATGGTCCGAACAAGTAAGCCTTTTGAGAAAGTTCCCTTTAAAGGAAACCCATTCAAGAGACAAGTAGATGGGGGAAATGCTGGGAAAAATAGATGAAGCAGATTTTAATATTGGTAATTTGTTTTCTAATACCTAATCTTTATAATAGTTTCTTTAATTAACGCACACATGGAACTGATATCTAATAATTTTTTTAATTTAGATAACGCAGCAGTGAAGCTAATGTGGTGCCTGCACGCATATCTGATCCCAAGACAAAAGGCAATAAAAAAGGGCAACACTGGAGAAAAAAAACGTTACATAAAATTTACAGTTAAAAGATGGCGTCAAATTTATTTTCAATAACTTTTTAAGGGCCGTTGGTATTTGTTTAAAGGCATTCCATCTTTTTAATTTGGAGTATCCTCTTGCATGCTCTCAATTTTGGGCTGGCTATAAACAGCCATTTTTATAACATCTAGATTTTAAAAAAATACAACTCCTAAAATTTTTGTGCTGTCAGAAGAGTTAAAAAAAATGCAAACTTAAGAAAAATTTGTTTTGTTATAATTGAATTTGTATTTGACTTAACATGAAGTTCTTACTATTAACAATAAAAAAATGCACAGCCAATACAAGAAAAAAAGAACTGTTTTTTTCTAATACGGTTTTAGATTCGATTATTTTCAGATCACTAAAGAAATTTGATGAAAATTCTAAAAACAAAATTATCTATGGCTATGGGAATAAACAATTGCTTATATTATATTGGCGATTACATTGGATTAAATGTAATTATTCATACGTTTCATGTATTTTTGTAACAAAAAATCAATGAACAAAATTCCCCATTCAAAATGAAATACATATTACATTGCATTAAAAACGTTGTTCATTTGATATATCAATAGTTTCATAAAGCGTATGCATTTGTTAATATTGTTTATGAAATATTTGATTTAAATGAATGTACGATTGCATAAATGTGATGAACAGTTGCACATTTTTGGTAAAATGTTCATACATAATAAGAACATTATTCATACATATTAAATAATGTTATACTTAAACGTATGAAAATCTACATAGAAACAATGAATTCGTTTATAAAGTTAAAGAAAAGTTTCATCTACTTTAAGTCTTTGTTCATATAAACTGTGGGATTTTACATAAATTCAATGAATAAATACATAAACCACATGAACGTTTTCCGAAAAGTCTAACAGACTTGATGAAAATATTCATAATTACAATTATTGGATACATTGCATTCATGAAAGTCTACATAAGCAAAGGGATAACTTTTTTATGAATTCTATTCATTGCTTTTATGAACAATCATGCATGTTATGAAAGTTTCATACCATTATGAATATTTTCATACACGAATGAATGGAGATACATTGATCGAATGAACTCCTACTTTAGCTCAATTTCAATGATTTTTTCATACGGTCTATGAATTTTTTCATTGTCATCATGTACCTTTTTGGTTCAGTGCATTTAACCTTATCCGGGGTAAAGAGTTTGCCAAATAAACTATTGATTTAAGTTAATCGGACGTGAGTCCTCGGTGACGTTTTCAAATTATTCGTCTATGATAGTTGACCCAGGGAAGTGCACTTGAAAAAGAGTGTGCAGAGTTTCTTCCCGGTCGCGTGTGACTGTACCATCAGGTTTAATTAACAGCCCCATGCAGTTGGACCGATCTTTTGATAGAGCCTTTTGCAGTCGCGCCACTGCAGGGAGCTCTTCGAGACTCTCGCAGTGCTTTCGCCAAGTATCTCTTTTTGATCTTCTCAAATCCTTGTTATATTGGGTGAGAAGAGATCGGTATTAATCCCACTGGCCGTTGCGTTTGGCTTTGTTGAAAAGCTTTCTCACTGTTTTGCGAAAGTCTTCAAGGGTTTTATTCCACCATGGTACGCACCTTTTTTCTTTGATGCGCTTAATCTTGCAGCTGTTTTGCAAAAGCCGTGAGAATAAGTTCATTCACCTTACTTTGTCCGGCTTCCATTTCAACGATGCTACGTGGAGGTTTTGGAAGCAAGTCAGATGTTATCGCTAAATTTTCGCGATAGGTTCGCCAGTTCGTAAGTTTATTGACGAAACGGACTGGTGCCTGTTCGGTGTTGCATCTCAATTTGAAGCTGATGTGCATGTGGTCTGATAAGGATGCCTCATCAGATACATGCCAGTCTTCTACTAGGTTTTGGACATAGGGTAGGGAGATGAGAGGGTAAGGTCTAAATCTTCCGCTCTATTTGCGTTTCTAAATGTAGGCTTATTGCCCTTATTTAATATAACTAAATTTTTACAATAAAGATATGCTAACAAGGACTCACCTCTTTTGTTCGTATCTCGACTGCCCCAAATTGTATGGTGGGCGTTTGCATCGCAGCCGATGATAATTTGTAATTGCTGGTTCTGACAGTTACTGGTCGAGTTCCTGTACTGGAGTGGGTGGCACATCATCTTTGTCTCCAGCAAAATACGCCGATGCACAAACGATTTTTTGTAGCTCCCGGCCGTTGTGCCGTTCTATTAAGATCGCCACCAGATCTCTTGTATTGAAGTCTGGAATGAGAGAGAATTTTATATCTTTCGCAACAAGTAGAGCTGCCCTTGGTCTTAAATTTCCTCGGGCGTAAATAAGCTCTTTGGTTTTACAATTTAAACCAAAAATCTTACCGTCTGTTGCCCATGGCTCCTGGATTAAACCGAGAGCGATTCGTATTCTGTTCGGCTTGTTATCACCTCTTCGTCTTACGAGACCCTGTTGAGAAGAAAGGCCGTCTTGCCTGTTTCTCGGATTTCTTCTTTGTCCGCCGCTCCGTACTTCATGCGCCAGTTTTGGCCTGAAGCGCTTCCTGCTCGTGTTAGCAGGAGTAGAAGCCCCTTTGTTAGCCGACGTTTTCACGAGTGCGATCGCTTGAGCGCTGGTACTTGGTACAGGTGTCGAGTCACTCTGCACCGTTCTGCTCGCTACCTTGGACGACGTGTCTGTCGTGGGGTTGCCTGGTTTTGCAACTCCCTGTGGTGTTGGTCTGTCCGCACTTTTAAGGATTAGTCTGATCTGAACAAAACGATAGGAAACCATTCCTTTTTGCGTTGCCAATCTTTTCATTGTGCTTTCGTTAACAGCAAAGACCATATGGGCAAAATCTCTCTCTTCCGATTTTCGTAGGACTCTCCACGTTCAGGTGTTGAGGTCTTTGTTCTGGCCATCCAGTATAGCAAGGATTCTTTCGTTAGCTACGCCGGTACTCTGGGGAAAGAACCCTCTGATGACACGTGGCTTTGGAAAATTTTCCTCACCCACAAGCATCAACTCAAATCCACATTTCCCCTTTAGCTTGTCGAAATTCACCTTCATCCACTCAGCAGTGGACGCGTCTGCGCACATGATCATAAGCCATCCGGCTTTGAATATCGTGCCGCGGAAAGATGGTTTGGTGTCCTCGTCACGAAGTTCGACAGTGATATCCATAATCTTCTCTTGTAACAGAGCCATTTGCCTGATTAAATCGGCGTTGTTCTGAGGGTGTAAATCTGACCAAACCCAGCTCCCTCTGACCTGTTTTGTCATCGGTCTTGGGCCCGTCTATGTCGCCTGGAATTTCATCAGGCAACATACTAACGTTGCATAAAGTGCTTGTCTCTGATATGGAGTCACTTAGATGAGACGAATTCTCGTCTAAGCTTCTTATTACCGAGTCGATGGTTGGTGGCTCTGCCCGAGTGGCATATGTCACGTCATTACTGACAGGGTGTTCGATGTTAGCATCCCTATTTGATGATGCATTTATAGAGGCATCATTCTCTGTGTTATTTTTTAAATTTGAAGAATCTATTTTGACCCACGAGTAGGCGGGATATAAACGGTCGCCCGTGGTCTACCCGTATCCGAATTTCGCAAAACTTGCGACTAAGCTCCCTCTTAGCCATGCATCCCTCGGCGAAAGCATCCTTCACCCGGGCTTGGGACCGGCAAGTTACACTAATGTAACCAGGCGGAGTGTAGCGTCCTTTGGTTTCGGGACTCATCTAGAGAAATTTCGAGAATCATTGACCTTACTCAGCCCCTACAACTCGGCAAGTTCGACGCTCATTGGTAGGAGTTGAAGAGCCACCTAAGAATGTAAGTAAATACAAGAAGGCTGTGTTGCTCATTGCCAAGCCTACCTTACGGATGTGTTTTTGATCAAAATATGTTCGTGACTAATCTTCTTTTTCTATACAATCTCGTGGAACTGGTATGCCTAGTCTTGGATACCTAACTCTTTATCATAAACTATGCTTTAACACCAAAATATTTAGAGTGTTACATATATCAATACATACGGCAGGGCCATAATCATTTTTCACTAATTGGAGTCACAAGTCTACTTCCTGCTTCTAGTCTCGCAACTCAATACAACATCAACGATGTTTGACGTTTTCAAATGATTAAACATACACCTCATGTATTATGTATACATCTCGAAATGTTTGTAATGATGATAACCGGTAATTAATCGCTGAATTGGAATGGCATCTATTGCCCGATGGTGTTTTCACTAATTAATTCAATCAAACCTTACGTCGGCGTCGGGGGCAAGCGCATGCCGTATATATCAATAACAACATTTATGTATCCTCCGATTGACTGTGATGTGACTGCGATGCAATAATGTTAATTAGGTGGTTAAGCATATTTCATCTATGTAATATCTGTTGCAATCAATCTAGATGAACAGATATCTCTAGCTTCCGATCTGTGTGTGCACATATTTAGTAAGGGTGCTCTCGGACTGCTATCGGTTGTCAATTCAAAATATTTGGTTAATGTGCGGTAAACTACAATTTAACGAAAAATAAATGAAATGTCTTAGCAGACATTCAACTCTTTAAAAAGGTCACCAAACTGTCTCCTTCAAGGATAAACTTCGAAACATGTTTCAGTGGCATTCCCATAGCCAGAGCACCACCTTTTCTTTTACGAATTCTCAATCGTAAATCCTTTGGGATACCATAAACCTCTAATCAATAAGGAAAACCTCCTTCTTTTTACAACATCCCTTTGTGCATCAATAAAAGGACAGTGCCGATCGTTGTTATTCGTCTTTTTTAACTGATGTACCACAACTAATCTTATGTCTGACGGCAATGGCAACTGAAAAAAGGCTCACCTGGGTGGCTGGTCTTTTGATTAAAGCATTCCTTTTCTGCCGTATCTATAATTGCATCAAAATATTTGCCAAACAAGCCATTATTCCTTTTACAGACTTTCGTATTAGAATCCTAAACCGAAAGCCTTCGATGCCATCCCACATCTCATATAATATTCACTTCGTAAGATGTAGTCATAAAACCTGAGAAATACTACAATTCCTTTGAAAAGACTGCGACATTGGAAAGAGCCAACCATTATTCAATGCTCGGTTAGGCCTCGCTCAGTAGGATGCCTGACATTTCGCACTAACCGCATCATATCAACATGCCAGCGGTGAAAGAAATTCATCATTCCCCTAATATCCTGTCGCATCCAATAAAGATTTCCAAATGCCGAGGCTATCTTTCTGCCGAAATCAAGGCAGAGACTCGTTCAGAGAGACCGGCAGAGGGGCAGGAATATATACTTTTATTGGTACGCACCACTTGTTGCACAGTTGCGTACACCTACAAAATATAATGTATTTCAAATTCAATATGCTTGCGTTAAAAAGTCAATGGTCAGAAGGGACAATTGATGGCGTCCCACACACACACACAAACAGATATTTATAAAGCAAGAGCCAAAGGTTTTCAAACTCAGGATACAGGTTGGAAATTTAAGAAGAAACCTTTGCCCACCCCCAGACGGATTATATCCGCAATAAAAATTCATGAAGCACCATATGGGATTTTATCCAATTCAATGGAGTTTATCAGCAGTTTTTCAGCATTTTTTTCCCTCTTGGTTTTTGTTTTGTTGCTTAACTTATGCGCATGGGATTTGAGAAAGTGAATTATTTTTAGGCGGATAAATTAGGTAGGAGGGACAGAGTGATGGACTCAACTTATCTGTGCTGGTTTTAACAATTTAAGATAAATTTTACATGCGGGTAAGTTCTGAGTGCTCTTATTGATTCGTTTTAATTTTATGTGAGCTCTTGAAAGAGGTATTAGTCCTTTTGGACTGTGGGGTGCTATCACTGGTGAAAGTGATATGAAAGAAGTGTATTTCCCCAGGGCTTTCTTGTATTTAATGTGCGACATCATACTTACATTGACGTCTTCAGATATTATATTGTTTTCGGATTTTTTCTGATGTTTGCCCGGATAGCATCCCAATCCGAGTGTCATTTTATGAAATCTCAATTCGATCAGAGGGCGTCGTCATTTTTATAACATAACCTGTAAACAATGCGGAGAAAGTAGAAGTGCGTCAGAGAAATTAAATGAGTAAGCTAACTTAAGCCGCCGTGCGATTACATTGGAACTGTATTATGTAGCGAACCTAATGGATGGCTCACAGACTTGCCTGAAATTTAGCGAATTTTTGTTCACTTTTGACACTAACTAAAGCTTACATAATTATTCAGTTCAAAATTTACTCCACATCCAGGTTTGAACTGACTGGCTAGAGGCTCCGGTCGAAGGCAGATGGATCGATAAGCAAACATCAATTAATTTGAATGAAAAGTATACATACAACTAAACGACAAAGAAGATGAGAGAAAAAAAGAATAAAAAGACTCGTTACTCCAAAATCGCAGCAGCCGAGTCTAAACTGTAATAGGGGCAATGCAGTAGAAGAAGACCTCCTTAACACGCTGTCTCCACTTGCGATTAATTCAGAGTATGCGATAAAGCATGCTTTCAATATCACAAGTGGAGACCATTATAGCAGCTTTATTTCCATAGTTTGCTATAGAAAGCATGCTTTTATAGCATACCATCTATCGCATACTATAAACTCAAAAATAGATGGCATTTTGCTGTCAATTATTTTTGAAATCGAAGTGTGCCGTTGGAATTCAAAATTAATTTTGAATTAATCAGTAATCGCTTCAAAATGACAGATTGGAAATCTAATCACAACGAAGTTCTAAAGTTAATAAATAATTATTCTCAATTTCAATGCCTGTGGAATTACAGGAGTCCAGATTACAAAAGGCTCGACTATAAACGGAATGCTTGGGCTCAGCTTTCAAAAGAATTCGGCAAAAGTGTCGAGGAACTAAAAAAAAAAATTAGATACTTGCGAAACGCCTACGTACTGGAAAAGAAAAAAGTCGATGACTCCAAGAAATCTGGGTCTTCGGCCAGTTCCGTTTATCGCCCACACCTTTTCTACTTCGAGGAGTTCAACTTTTTGGACTCAGTCATTGTTTTGAGAAAAACAAAATCAAATTTTAAGCCGGTAAGTAGAAATGTATGAAAGAGTTTACGCGTGTAGTTGCATTAATGTTTTTTCTTAGGACAACAGAAATGAAGCAAAAGAAGATTTGGAAGATTCGCATTCCGATGTGCTCGATGATCCTGACATTTTTCATCAAACGCCATCACCTGCTCGAGATACAACCCATACATCAGCATCAACATCTGCAGCGTCTACCTCTTCTAAGCGAAAGACATGCAAAAGGCAACGTCAATCATCTCCGTCAAAGTTCGATAACGCTATTGACGCAATTGTTAAACATGCGACGAAGACTCCACCACAAGAGTCGGAATATTCCTCATTTGGACAAACTGTAGCTTTTCAATTAAGCCAGCTGACAGCGTATGAAGCTACAGTCAATATGAGCAAGATCCACAATCATCTTTCTCAAGCTATTCTTCAATCTATCTGCAACAACAGAGATTCAACTTCGAAATCGCCAGAGCGATCATCATATTGCGAAAACAATAATAGTGATATGCTGCAATCAGCAATTCTCGATGCTGATATATGTTTCGATTAAAAAAAAAAGAAAATAATTTCGACTAACGAATTGTCTGTTTTTTTATTTTTTCCCACTGAAATGCAACATCACCATCTGTGACGCAATACGTACAAACATTTTCGCGAATATAACAGGCGTATTTATACCTATTGTGTTCCTGTATGCTCAACGGTGTTAACGTTTTTGGTAGTATAATCGGCTGGTTTTCTATCTCTATATTAGGAGTTATCTTCCGAGTGAGAAAATTGTGCAAGACGCAACACGCTTTAACCAAAACATCGCAGCTTTCCAATGCAATTTCAATTGGCCGATGGAAAACTCGAAAACGTGTAGCTAACCTTCCAAACGCCATTTCAACCGTTAACCGCGTACGACTCAAGCGGTAGTTAAACACTTCTTGACTAGTGCTTAGGTTAGTGCCTCTCCCATAGGCTTTTATCAAGTTTCGATCTAGACCGAAAATATCATCACCAATGAAATAATAAGGAGTTACATTTTCTTGCCCCTTTAAACGGTTTGGAGGTGGTATATCTAAATTTCCAGCCATTAGTTCTTGATATAAGCTGCTATTCTTAAGAATAATGACATCAGATGCTCTTCCATTACCGCCCACATCAATATAAATGAATCGACTGTACGCATCTACAACAGCCAAAAGAACTATGCTGAAGTAACCTTTATAATTAAAAAAATCTGATCCCGAATGCGATGGCGCCTTGATACGGATGTGTTTTCCATCAATAGATCCAAGCGTATGTGGAAATTGCCATAAATTGTCGAAATCCATCGCTATTTGCTGCCATTCATTTGAAGAGCTCGGTGTCTAAAAAAAAAAATATTAAATATTAGTATGACAGTTACTGAACAAAATCTCTCACCTTTATATATTCCCCTTCCATAGAATCCACAATCGCAGTTAAAACTTCCGGAATAAATTTGCTCATTGTTTTCCGTGATATGTGAGATAAAAACTCCAGAGATCGATATGAATCACCAGATGCAATATATCTCAAAGTAATTGCCAAACGAACTCTTGGCGTGATTGCATATCTCATATGTGTATCGACTTTTTTAATTTGTTGTTTGATCTAAAATTTCGTTATACTAAATACAAAACAAAACACAAAAATATATTTTAAGAAATTTTCAAACTTACAAATCCAAGGATTTCCTCAAATTGATGAATTGTCATTCTGCAAAAATTTGTAAAATCACTACCGTCTTCCCAAATAATATCCTTTAATAAATGGGCCTCCATGTCATGAAGTGCTCTTTTTTCTAAAAAGGGATTAACCCAAAATCTATGCCTTCTTTTTTGTTTTTGCAATTTTGCCAGCTGTTTTAAAGCTTTCAGCGCAAAGATACGCTTTATGTGTGTATTCGTTGGCATAGGCATTGTCTTCTTTACTAAAAAAGTATACTATGAAATGCCCAACAAACGAAATTTGACAGCTGCTCTGCTGTTTGCTTTTTTTGTTTGCTGTTGCTTTGTGCTTTGAATTCATCGCAAGTGGAGACAGCGTGTAAGGTGTAACTGCGAACGAGCGAATGTTCGTAGTTTCTGACACTTCATTCAAATGACAACTTTTTTTACTCGCAGATACCCGCAATTCAGTTTAATTTTTAAAGGTTAAGTTCGAACGAATTTTTCATTCGTGGTCTTGTGGATCGCGACTGTATTATGTGGATTGTGAATAATGTGTGCCACGGGACAGTTCGCGGCAAGAATTTTCAATTCACGCAATATAATTAAATGTATTAATTTTTTGGTAGAACAAATAGCTATTTTCAATTCATAATTCAATTCAATAGGCTATAACTATTCGCAATTCACACTCATGTGAATAGTCCTTAAGTAGTGTCAACGAAACGGAGTGACACAGTGATTAAACCGTTGGAAAACTGGCAGATTTTTTTCATTTTTAGCCCCAGGATGAAGAAATGCTAGATCTACTACTTTTGAGCGGCTCATTATGCCAAGGCATTAACTTTAAAGTGCTAAACAAGTGTTTTAAATCCAAGAAGACGTTTGCAAGTTCCGTGATCACAATGTGACAGAGCGATTAAGCGACGTCGCTCTGCATATAACAAAATCGTAAATCGCTCAGATCTTACGTGGCCACCGCCATACGATTTCATGTTTTAATTTTTTCGAGCGACGTCGCGAATCTGAACCACAATGAAGCCAAATGCGCATGATTGCAGCTGTCCAGCAACATCACACATATACCGCCATCCATAAAAAGAAGCTGTTTAATAGTGATATCGAAACATGAACTATTGACATGCTTTGACGTGTCGTTACAGTCGTCTGCCTGCGCATTAAAAAGTTCCACACGTTAGGTGTTATTTCCATAGAAAATTGCAAAAAAAAATTTTGTAATTTACGATTCCTCTACGTCAATTTACGGTTTTAATTTACATTCGTAAAATTATTAAAAGATTTTATTGATTCATCACTCAGTGGGAGTAAATCGCCAAATATTTGTTGCAATTTGAGATTGTTAAATGGTGTTGGATAATTTTATCAATTGAAGTGGGTAATTGCACCAAGAAATCTCGCAATTCACTACAAAGAAACGGGCTCGAATTGATAATTCGAACCGAATTTTGTAATCTCCGTCGTTTTCAATGTTTAATTACGGCCCTAGAAACTGGCTCAACCGAGGAGGAGATCTCGAATAAGAAAGGGGATAAGCATTTGGCTGCACCCTTAGATGAGAGAACAGGTAAAGAAAAGGCAAAGATAAAGAAGGTGACAAAATTCTGTTTAGGAAACGAGAATACTTAAATGCCAAACACATACATGGCATTGTCGTCGCCAAAGGATAATGCTCCCTTACAGGAAAGGAACGGTACTACTTAAATTGGGCAAAGGAAACCATACCGGAAGACCCTCTTACGAGGCTTGAGCCTAAGAGACCGTCAAGCGCTGAGGAAATGACCAACAGGTCAGGCTCAAAAAAGACAACATATGTCGTAAAACGGCCGAGGGAAGATGTCGCTAAGTCCACCGTAACTCCTCAGTGAAGAAGGTGACAAAGACAAAACAGTGGGAGAACGACAAAAAGCCGGGCCCGAGTAGTCTCCAGAGGAAACATATAACTAAAGAGTTGGTAAAGAGGAACTAGCCTCGAAGAGGTTCACGTCGCCAGAGGACGCCCCCAACATTCCGAAGAAGGCAAAGCGATACGAACGGAGCACGGATAGCGCCAAAAGGATATGCATGTGGTCAACAGGCACAAGCGGGAGGTACAACGAGGCGACCAGGAACCCGTGGTGGACTCTGTCTGTGGTGGACTCTAAGTAACCAATTGGACATTACTCTGTGGAATGTGGTAAGATTATCGAGAACACACTAGGTGTTGCGATTATCTCCCACATTCGGGAGCAAGTTTTCCTGCTTACGTCAAGCTGAGATGGTATAAAGGCATCGCATGCATCGACTCTAAGGACCAGGCATCAAATAACTTTGCCAAGGCCTCGTGAAACGGCGGTAAATGCGCTAGTAACAGAGTCAGAACAAGGTAAGAAAAACTTTGTCTCAGGCTGTGATGCCTCTTTGTTTGATTATCTTCTTTGTAGTAATCTGCTCACATGTAATCGGGGAAATAATCCCATTTTCATTACGGCGTGCCCTCCCTTCAAGGGAAACGTGGCGTAAATAAGCCAATATCATTTCTAAAAATGAGTGTCTTAATTGAGTGGCTGCAAGTTCAATGTCTTCCAGTTAAATACCGTTCACGACATCTATTCGAATGGTATTACCTCGGCATGTGCCTTTTGTGCTTCAGAGTAAGTACGACACTATCATTACAATCTGTACTGCCAGCTTCATATCGTTGTAGAGCTACTGCAAACTTGAACAACAAGTGTTAGCCGAATTGAAGTCAGTTTGAAGCTAATTTTATGTCGCAAACTTAATTTTATGTGACTTCTATTTTCTTCTTAAAATTGAAACAAAGAGCTGCTTCTTCAGCATTTTCCACATCACGATACTTGAGGTTTCTGACTCCAAAATATTTCTTTTGTAATTGCAAATTGCAAAGCTTGTAAGCAATTTCCCAATCTGGTCGGCGCAGTAGATCTATGTAGATCCATTTTTTTATTTTATATTTCGGAGCACTGAATATGTCGATTTATACTCACTTCTTTAAAAAAAAAGTCGAAATCAGTAAGTCACAAACGCCTTTCCATCGTCTTCATCTGCACAGTCGTTACACATACCAAAAAAGGCTTTCACCACAACGCGGAATGCGGGTTTTCATTGAACAATTATCGTCCAACAATACTGTATCAAATTAAACACGTTTTCGCTCATTAAAAACACAGAACCGCTGCAATATCCTTTATTTTTCCATAGAAGAAAAATCAAGATAAATTACGGTATTGTCCATTATACCTGACTCTGACGGATGGCACCACACTTACCTTGGGTGAGGAATTTTTTAATTAAATGTTGCCTACACTTCATACACGGGATTCCCATCTGTGTGTTTCTCTTTCTCTCGTACCTCCGTCAAATTGAAAAATTAAGTGCAAAGCCTCAAATTAATGACAACATTTTATATACACAGCAAAAGTTTGCCCAACAATTTTTAACGCAATACCTTTCCATACAGCCATACACAACCGAACCTACTACCTACAACTTTGTCGACCGCATTCGCATGAAATAAATTTTGTTTCTTTTTGAATACCTAATGCCTTATGTTGCCATTCTCAACGCCCAAAGTTTATCCTCAAAGGAGAATTTCTATAAAAAAAATGTGTTTTCCTGTCATTTCCTTCCGGTTAAAATTTCCATAATAAAAGATTTTTAAAAGAAACTCAAAGAAGGAAAGAAACTCGTACACAAAGAAAGTCATAATTCTATTAAACATACATATGAAAAGAAAGCGTAAACTTTTGAACACTCCCAAAGTGCATTTAAATGTCAGAAATAAAGTAAAGTACATTTTTATTTGTACACTGCGTTGTAAATGGATAATGGCAATGTTTTTTCAGCCATTAAGACAAGCGAAGTATTTTGTAAATAGCATCTTTTTCTTTATAGCCATATAAGCAAGTTGGTGCCTTAGTTAATATTTAACACCGTCATGAACTAAAGTTTGTCACTTTGTAAAAAGCGCAATAAAAAAAAGAAGTTCGACTGAGGCGTGGAAAACGTACAATATTGGACTGTGATTTTTAAATGGCAAAATGTTCTGGATCGTTAATTTTATTTGAGTCCTAATAATATGAGTTGTAAACTTTTAGTGATAATAAACAAACTTTATTTGTTAATCAGTTTACTTCAAAAGAACTTTCAAAATAAAAGGAGCAAGAAATTACAAAAATTTATTTTATGTAGGAACGAATTAATTGCTGCTGCTGTTCTCTGCTCCCTGCTACCGCCACTACCTGACAAGATGAAGAACTTTGAAATATCGAAAAGCAATGGTGCTAAGGTGGAGTTTGCATCGACGAGTGTTGCCACAAGCTTAATTTAAGAAGCACATCGTCTAGTCAACACACCATACAAAAAATATGATGAAAACGAGATGTTCATATAATTTTTATCGTCTACATAATAGCGGAATCCTAAATTGACACATATTATCAATGCTCATAAGGCGGCAATTCGATTCAACATTCCTAACTGCCATTGAATAAATTTTAAGATTGTTTCACAAAACAACTTTGTCAACAAAGCAAAGATTCAATAAAAATAAAGTGCACGACTGGAAAATTCCCTTTTAGGATTTTCATTTCATATGACAGAACATATCGAATAACAATGTGAGTTTGTATAAGTTTTAGCTTTCAGTAACAGGCAATTTTCGCAAGTTCTGGTAAGAGAATTATAAGCATCTTATGTATTTGTAAGCTCTTACGCTTTACAAGACTGGCATTAGCATTATCAATTAAAAACTGCATATCCCGATGGACATGTAAAGGGGTGCAAATGGAGTTGGAGTTGGAATCCACTTGGAATCCAAGTGCTTGGAATTATTTTAAGGTGTATTATTTGCTAAAATAGAAGTTTAGAGTAGGTAGCAGTTATTCTATTTTTATTGAAAGTATAGAGTATTGAATTTTACAAAAATATACGAAGAAAGATCGGGATTTGAATAGTTATTTTTATGAGAAAAAATTGGAAAACGGTTTAATTCGACTTTTTTGAGAAAAACTTGGTATGGAATCTAAATTGGAATTTCTTTATTATGCCCACTATATATTTTGATCAATATTTTTTTTTAAATTATACAAACTTTGCAATATTTAGTTTGAGAAATACTGCTGCTTAGCTGAAAACTGAGTATGTATAAGATATTGTTCAGGATGTAAGCATTACTTGGTTTTTAAAGTTTCCCGCAATCGAAAATGGGGTTTTCTAGATATGTCTAGATAATATAAGCCGTTCCTAAAATTATCGTTTTTCGTGATTTGAATTGAAAATTAAGGACGCAATAAATTCGAAAAAAAAATGTTTTTTACTCTAAGGCCCCAGTTATAGCTTTCATTGAAATGCATCATTGAAAATTTTGATTTATGATTTTAAGACTATTTATCAAACAATATTGGCTTTAGTTGGTATCAAAATAATGCTAATCAATTGTGTGGAATTTTTTTACGAAAAAAAAAAACTTAATTCTGATTAAAACTTTTCTTTAAATCCACTTTTATTATTTCACTGATTGAAATCGATTTCAATGAAGAGCTGATGAACTGGGGCCTAAGGATTTATTTTGGTCATAATCTTTCTTACCTTTTTCGGGTAAACAATTTTTAAAAAAAAATCTTTTAATATTAAGTTAGAAATGACCATATTAACTTAGAAATTATTTTTATACCATCGTATGGACTGTTTTCGAGATATCTCCAAATTTTCAAAAATACCGCTATTCGATATTTTAAGCGATAAACTTCTTAGCGTGGGAAAATGTGATAGAGGTCGGGTATATCAAATTTTAACATTACCTACTGAATGCTATTATATATTTCTTAAAGGCGAATGAATTGATTGATTGTTTATAAAACTATCTATATTTATATAAATTGTTTTTCAACAGGGACGCTACAAAAGTAGAGCGACAGGGACAGCAAACGACGCCGAATTTCTTGCCGCTCTTTTGACATTTCTCTTCAGTAAGGTTTGTCATTTCATGATGAAAAGATATACGAGCCAACAACGAGTCGAAATTATTAAAAATTATTAAAATTTACTACCGAAATTCGGAGGCAGTGGCCTCAACGTTAAGAGCGCTACGTCCAATTTATGGTCGTCGTCATAATCGTCCTAGCAGATCAACAATTGAGCGTCTAGTGGAAAAATTTGAATCCACAGGCACAGTACAAAATGTTCCCGTGCCAGTGAGACAAAGAAGTGCCCGTAGTGCCGAGAATATTGCTGCCGCTGAGGCTTCAGTTGAAGAAAGCCAAAATGTGTCTCTCACACGTCGTTCTCAAGCGTTGGGCATCTCTGTGACGTCGTTGTGGCGAATTTTGCGAAAAGATCTTGGCCTACATCCTTACAAAATTAAATTGACACAAGAACTGAAGCCGCTTGACCACCAGAAGCGTCGTATGTTCGTGAATTGGGCTGAGCAGCAACTTGAAAATGATTTGGATTTTCATCGAAAAATCATCTTCAGCGATGAGGCTCATTTCTGGCTGAATGGCTTCGTCAATAAACAAAATATGCGGTATTGGTCAGGCAGCCGTTAGACTATTTCCTGTGGGGCTACGTCAAATCTATGGTCTATGCCAACAAGCCAGCGACGATTGATGAACTTCGTACGAATATCGAACGTGAAATTGCAGCAGTATCGGCCGATTTATGCTTGAAAACCGTCGAAAATTGGGTTTAGCGTCTCGATCGAAATCGAGTTCCATACATAATGGATCGAACGTACTTTCACAGCAATAAGGAATTTCATTGATATCCAAAACCGTTTTTGTTTTATCTAAAAAAACTTTTGTAGCGCTCTTATTGAAAAACCTTTTACTATAAATATATTTCGAAAAATATGGTTGCATATTTCCTACTTTTTTATATAATTAACTTCGCTTTCGTATGTAAATTTTTCTTAAATAATAAAGAAAATTTGCCCAAAATGTTTTTATTTTCCCTCAACCAATTTACATTGTTAATTTTTCATGAAGCAAACGTACACTTATTCCTAAAAAAAATGTCAATACAAATGCAAATTGGGGTCCTCTTTCAAATGCTCTGAAGTCCAGTCAGCGAACAAACGATGTTTTCTATGAGCTTCTAGGTCAGTTGGATCTTGTATATAGATGTAGGACCAATTCGCGACGCAAATCTCTCCATGTATAATTAGTAGGCTTACTGGCGTCTGGCTGCTATTATGATTTATTATCCCACCGCCAAATAATATCCCTAAAATTGAGAAACCATTCCAATTAACAACCTGTTCAGGTACGTACCTGTACAGAATTAAATATTAATTCGCTTATTTCAAGGACAAACCGAAGAAGATCCTCTGGCAATGAAAACTTTCATTATTTTCTGTTGACTATTTTGTGTGTGCCTTTTATTGTTCTTAACCATTTGTGGATTGAAGATAAGCACGTGACGGTATGAGAAGGATTTTTGTTTATATTTCAAATGCTCTCTCTCTCGCAGGACCTGCGCAAAAAGATCACATACGGTTTATACCAATTGCGAATGAAGAGCTTTTCTTGGTGAAAGAACACAAAATCATTTTAACTTCGTGTTCACAGTAATCAGTTACTGATACGTTTCCGTACAAAAACCACGTATACATCCGAGTGTGTCGGTAGAAAATTTCTCGAAGAAAAAAATATTATTTCCTGTCGTGAGTGAAAACACAGTGTAGTTCTGAAACGGTTTACGAGATCAGAATAAAATTCAAATCCAAGCCAATAAATTTTTGCAAATACAGAAATCTATATATCTATGTAAAAGCCGTGCCATTTTTGTTTAGTGAAATTGTATGCGGGTAGTTCCACCAGAATATGTAATCACCATTAGCATCTTTATATAACTTAAAGTGGGGGTGGATACCATCATCTCAGAAGCATCATCTACATCAGCAAAAAGAAGAAAAAAGGGATACTCTGGTGAGTCTGCTTTTATCCTAATGAGGATGATTTCTTCTTATCGCAAAACTGATTACTTGTTTAGTTATTTCCATTTCTAATTAATGAGCAGCCTTGTGCGTGGCATTTAATACGGCTACGGTGGACACAGTTTACTGCTATTTGAGGAAATCATTAAGTCACTTGCACGACCACAAGTCTGACAGTTTATTTTTCCCATCCGTAAAGGATATTGAATTTCGTTCGTTCGTTTGTTTTTTTTTTGTGCTGTGATATTTCGACGGGATATAAAGCTCACCCTTTATATGGAAATTGATCCTTTAATATTTATTTATTTCCGATTGCGAAATGTGTTTGTGGTTGTTTTCCGGCTTATTTATTTATTTAACCGAAAGCTTAATTGCGAGGTGGGATTATACCGCCAGCATAATAAACCAATCAGGTCGAATGAAATTACTCTTCTGCTGGAGAGGTTTTTTTTTTAAATAGGAATGGAATTCTCTCTATGTTTTTGGGTTTTCACAATTTTTAATTTGAATTCATTAAGTCACTATCACATGTGCACATGTTATTGAACCCAAAAAAAAAAATAGTTCCCCTTACAGGTGGTTTTGCTTTAAGGATTTCTACACAAAATACCTCTTTAAATGCTGTGGTAGATATTTCGCTTTTGCCGGTTGTAGTGAATTCTTGGAATTCTTCAATAACCTAGCTAGAAGGGTTTTCATCGGGACTGTCAAGAGTTTTTGGATTCGCAGAAAATCGTTATGTTTAAGTAATATATTTATATCTTCAAGTTGACGAACGATTGTGAGTGACCTTTAGTGACGAGGTTGTTTTAGGAAATTTTTGTATACACGTTTGACGTGTTTGATTCATTTGATCATTTGAAGTGTGTATACAAATACAGTCTTTGATAGACCACGTATTTGGTTCTGTATTATGTTATGGAATTTTGTCACTTAATTCTACCAGTAATTGTTTTTAAAAAAAACCACTCCACCCTCATTATTGAAAGTGCGTCAAAAATTTGTGCATTACTTCCTACACTGTCGGTCGCCTCAATTTTTGTGCGATTTGTTTACTTTATCGTGGGTCTCGGCTTATACGCTTATACAATATACACCTTTTGTGTTCAAAAGCAACGACCAACGAAACATTTGTGGTTTTCCAAGAATGCTTTGTTGCAAAATTTCCACAGGCATTCTTCCTCTACATAGTTAAAGATTGAAGAAGCTACACGATATTGCAGAAACTACAAGAAGGTTGAAACCATTTCGGTGTAGCTCTAAAAAAAACTTGTTCACCGTATTAAAGAAGACTTCTGCATTGACCGCTTTTTTGAAAAACTGAGGACCAAATGTTCTCAATGACAAACTAAACCGTGGTTTAGTGGTAAATGTTTTCTGAGCAAAGGGTCTAATGTTTGACCTACTTCCCAAAGTTGTTTTCATTGACCTTCTTAACCTCCTACCCACGAATGTGTTACAAATACCTAAGAATGTGCGGTTAATAGATATCAGCCTTTCGGAAGTGACATACAAATTGAAGAGCTGGATAACAGAGATTTCTTAAGTTATCTTAAAGGTGCGGTTAAGGCAATGTAGGCCTAAAATTCAACGCAAAAAGTAGACAGAAATCATTTATTTATCACAAGTACTTTTCAAATGTTGTGTAGCTTCCCTTTATCATTTGGGAACTTGACAGTGAAACCTATGTCAAAATTACTTCCAATGGATTAAAACCTGGGACAATTTTCGATAAAGTAACCTATCTTTCGTTTACAATAACTCTCATACTTTGAGAAAAATTATGGTTCCGACATACCGCGGATGTTGAATGTTGAATGGAACTTCTATCTGGTTGACACTTTAAGCCACTGATGCTTACGGTTCTGTCTTCAATACGAGTTCTATTGACTTTAGAATTACTTAGAAGAAAGTCACTTACCTTAAGAAGACCTTTGAAAGTTTTTTTCTTACCTTTTCCCACTTAGAGGTAGCTTTAGTCAGGGTATTTTGTGATGCCAGAGAACTGACCTTTTATAAGCCGATTAATTTTGCTGTAGATATATTTAAGTCTTTAGAATAACGAAGATACACCTCTGTAATTTTAATTTGCGTTCCGACTGCGGTAGAGTCACCTGCATTTGTCATCTTCATCATAATTTTAATAGGCTACGGCTTTTTTTCTCGAACAGATTACGATATTATTTTGAAACCGATTTTTCTTACGGCCATATTATTCACTCCGGGTGTAACTCAGGTTTAAGTTTATTTTACACCCGATCATAAATCCGCATTTTTTAAACCCGATAATTTAAACCTGCGTCCATATTATTCACTGAAAAACACGCATTAAACCCGGTGGATTTTAATGCGGATTTAAAACACTTTAACCCGTTTTTAATCCGTTTTAAACCCACGTAATGTCAAAATTCATAAATAATGGCATGTTTGTTTTGTTGTTTGTCACTTGGAAATTGATTTGATTTGTAGAGTGCCGATTTTAGTTTTAAGTGCATTAGTCGAATCATTGAAAGTATGTAGCCTTCAGAAATGGGCATTCTTCAGTCGGATATATTACCGAAAATCCACCACATCGTAATCGAGGACGACGTTGATTTACTATCAACTCTCCATTTAATGAATGAAATACAATTTTTTTACCTCTTTGCTCCTTTTTGTTATCTATTTCACTTTTCTTCTTTTCTTATTTCTCACGTCCTGCGAGAAATAAAATGTCATAAATTATGAAATTGAGCTTTAACATGAGTTAAAGAACTTAAACTGGTTTCCGGAGCGCGTTTAAATCCAATCGGATTAAACGCTGTCAAGTTTAAAAAAATAGGTTTATGTTCGGGTTAAACGACTGAATATTATGGACTTGGGTTTAAGTTTTGGGTTAAACTCACTTAAACCCGGGTGTAACGTTTAACCCGGATTAAAGGTAGTGAATAATATGGCCGTTAATGTTGACACAAATAAAAGGTTGATTTTAGTGGAAAAATTCCCACACGTATTCTTTTGTCCTAAGCGGAAGAAATAAAAAGACCATGGAGTTATTGATTTACATACATCGACACAAAAGAATGGAACAAACTTGAAGTTGGCCACTTCGGTTTTGGTTGGTTAATCCAGTCTTAAGAACTCGAATTTGGCGAATCATAAACACAATGACTTAAAGGCAACTATAAAAAAACAATCACTCGCACTCATAATTCCAAAGAAATCATTACCAGACCTAGGTCAAGAAAGGAATCCCAATTGCGTCTACCGAAAGACGACTCGAGCCAACTATGGGAGTGATGGCCCCACCAATAACCTGACGAGGGATTTCAATAAATGTCATTACGTGATTGATTTCAACTTAACTTATTTAAATTTAAGTGCTGAAAGATGTTGCTTTTGCGAAATTTTTCTCAGATTCTGCAAGAGAAACGTTAAGAACGAAGTCACACCCGGCTGAAAATTTTGACGATCGGTTGACGATTGACAAAATTTATAAATTAAAATTGATATTGGTATTGCGAAATACAATTGATAAAAATGTAAGCTATTGTGAACATCACGCAAAAAAATAAGTTATTGTGAATGAAAATTCATTGATAATTGATCGTAATACCATTTGAAAAAGAAAAATATTGATAAGTATCAACTATCAATTGATAGTTGATCTTCGCAATAGGGGTGAATAGGTGTACCTGTACATCGATGTGTGGTTGTCTATTCAACTACCGTCAGGAGAACGTATTTTAAGGATATATTGCAGTATAAAGATTGAGCGTCATATAGGCGCTTCTAATTGAAAAAAAACCGTGTCTGTAAATCCAGAGCTTCACTATAACTCATAGTTAAGAAATAGAAAAAAATGTAGGTATACATTCTCTGACTCTTAGGATATATGCTGCTTGTAATGCACAAACCTGGCCACCTAAATATACAGCACTTCGCCAAATTATATGCAACTCACAATAATACAGGAGACAGAACATCTTAAGACAAAAGAAATAAAATTATTTTCCCCCGTCTTGTTATTACACAAATGCATCTTACCTACTGATGCATCCACAATTTTATACTTCTCCTTCCTTCTGTGTTTTGCTTATGAAATCCGATTGTGATGAACCATCATTCTTTTTCGCAGAATGGCAAAAAGAGATATTTAATTAGGTGCTCAACTTATCGTTGTTTCCATCGTTTTCATCGATGTCTAATTGACAATCTGTTAGCCATGTTAATTAGCTGCCAACATTTTGATCCGACAAATAGTTTTACGCTAATGATGTTGTAGCGCAGTATTGCATATTATTATTATTAAAACTGCGAAATTTTCAAAATGTTTGGGTGGTAAAGAGGGTGCTCCTGTCAGCTTAAAGGGAAGCAGCAAACATTACAATACAGCGAGGGCAAAGGGCGAATGTTATTGACATGTTCATGCCTTTCATAATTTTTTTCACTCGTTATTCGAAGTTTGCATTCCTTCAACTTTAACACACTTTAAAACTAATATCCTCTCGATCTCACCCAAGGATAACCTTCTTTTTTTTCTTCTTAAAAATGTGCATCCCCAGCAGGTGTTGTAGAACGACGAGAGCAGAGGAATGAATGTATATCCATCCTTGATTGTGTATCTTACGACCCCAAGTATCCCTATCCACATCCGCTCTGTCATACCGTGGTTCATCATTCCGCTGAATTATTTCTTCGTTTTAGTACTACAAATCATTGGAGAGAGTAAGAGCATCTACGCTACGCTTGACATACGAATCGTCATTTATTTTTCATTAAATTAAAAATACATTTTGAAGGGTGGCCTGCTTTGGCGGTGTACAAACGAGTGTTGCGGTAGACAAGGTATATGGAAATGGTAAAATTTAAACGGTGTCGCTAAAATTTGTTTAATATTGCTTTTTTGTGTAGCATTCTCTACGAAAGTTGTTGGCTTCTTAAGGGAATCGTGGATATTTTGTTCACCTACTATAGACATTAATACTAAAGGTGTTTAAATTGGGAGTGTAGCGCACATATTACAGGGAACGTTGCGCCTTATTATCGTTAATTGTTTGACGATATCTTTGAAGGTGCTAGCTTTCTGTGGAATTCATCAATTTTGGTCAATTTTGAGACAGCTGGTTCAATCTGTTATCAGGGGTACAGAATTTTGTTCCAGAGGAAATTGGAAATTGGTCTTAATTTGGTGATTGTTATATCTTCGGTTCAGTTCGTATCGAGGGGAAGATGGAATGAAGAACTGCAGAGGAATAAAGTTGAAGCTAAAGATTTTGTTCCAACATTTTTTGGCCTGAAAAGTTATCAACTCATTTCATAGATGTAAAGTCATTTAACAACACCTTACCTTAGGAGGCTCGACGAGCTGAATGCAATTCATGGTTGATGCCCGGGTCTGTTTCAAACGTAACGCCATTGTTTACTGAATATCCACTCCTTATAAAGGGTGGGCCATCTAGTAATGTCTTATTAAATCATATAGGTTATTTTGACACTGGGAGCTGTTTTCTGGTCGAAATCTTGACAGAAAGTCACTATCATATCTTCGCGGAACGTAATGAGACGCGTTACACTTGAACAACGCTGTGAAATATTGAAAACTTATTTCCAAAGTGAGTGCTGTGAAGCCCAAACAGTGCGTGTTTTGAATAGAAGTTTTGGCCGAAATAAGCACCCACGGTGTCTGCTGTACGCAAGTTTGAGCAAAAAGTTCGTGAGACTGGTAAGCTAGTGGACAACACTGATGGTCCCGTCGTCGTACGGTCCGCAGAGACGAAAGCGTGACCGCTGTGGCCGGATTGTGGA
Organism: Cheilosia impressa; assembly: GCA_948293265.1. Taxonomy (NCBI): domain Eukaryota; kingdom Metazoa; phylum Arthropoda; class Insecta; order Diptera; family Syrphidae; genus Cheilosia; species Cheilosia impressa. The sequence goes on from OX411881.1 coordinate 42,640,687, forward strand.
GTGGTGGCATCATTGGACCATTATTCAGAGCGTTACAGAGCCATGTTAACCGACTTTTTTTTTACTGAAATTGAAGACATGGATTTGGGCGACTTCTGGTTCATGCAGGATGTTGCGCCATGCCATGCCATGTACAGACCCTCACTATGTGCTGACTTTATTGGGACTTAGCAAAGTACTTAGATATAAAATCCTTTTACGCTTGAATGTATCAAACTGAAAAAATATCACTTACGTTAAAAATTCAGTCTTCGTGACACTATGGACCAATGATCCAAGAGCTGTGTCCACGATTTACTAGCTTTCACCACCTAAAACAAACGCACGTTCCCTGCACTCAGATCATAACTCATAAGACAGCTTGTCTGATAATTGTTACTATCATAAAAATATCTCCTCTATATGGCAAATCCAATCTGATTTCTGCGGCACGACCGTGCGACTATGAATCTAATTTCCGAGTAATCACGTAAACGTGCATGGGTCATTAGCTGAAAGCACCAGAGACTCCTCCCCACCAAAACTGGTAGTCAAATATATTTTCGTTCATCCGCACTCGGTCACATTTAAGACCAACCGTCCCATCCACTAATTGAGAGAGTCGAAGTTTTAGGGCTCTTCTAGCATAAAAGCCATGAGAATTTATGTTGTGACACGTTCCACGGCACCGAACACAATGTGGTTTGTAAGGACTTTCGACTTTCGAGGAGATAATTCCATAGCACAGTCATCCAGTGTGGTCGGTATTCCTTTCTTTCCTGTTACCATCATTAAAAAGTACTTTTCTATATCCCCCACCCCAGCCAGTGACACCGCAATCAATCTAGAAGCGGCTGAACCCTTCAGTTGTCCCGTGGCCTTCCATAAACAACCATCAGAAACCGTCACCAGAATGATGTAGGAAATAAAAATCATCCAGACCCAGATAATCCACAGCGGGTACGTAGGAGAGAAGTCTTTAACTACTGCTCTGTGTAACCACAAAAACATTAGAGAAGTGGTTCTGGTTTTACCGAGTCCTATCCCCTCTTCTCTGTGTGTGTGTTTATAATGATGAGGAAACAGAGAGTAGAGTTGATTAATTCGACGAATGCGTGCCAGTGGTTTGTTGTGGTAAGAACGCAATGATTGCAGTAGAAAACTGTTGATTTATCCGAACGAATGTATAAATATGTCGGCATATACCTAGATCGTCCTTAAAGAGGAATAACATCACGTGCTTTGAGTTGGTTTTTAATTAAGAAAAGTGGATGGAATGTCAGCAAGTAGATAAAAGCTAAAGAGTTATGGAAGCTGTTGCTGCGAGGAGGTAAGAAATGAATACTAACGACGGTGCACAAGTTCAGTTTTGGTTTTAATAATACAACGTGTCTATTACTATCAAAAGGGCTCATTACCACTTTTTATTAAAGAAAAGTTAGAGATGTCATTCGATTCTCCATACAAATGTCTGTAGAACAATTTGTATCTGAAATAACAAAATGTATCATTTTCCACTGATCTAGGCAATCGAAAACAGGTATTACTTTCAAACTGGTACCATTTCCACGTTGATATATAAATCAAACGGTAACATTTCCCATAAACAAACTTTTCGTACCAAAGGGTCACATTTCCTTCGAAAAAATGGTTTGTTGGAATCAAAAATGGCTAATTTCCATATTTACTGTAAAAGTGAAATTGGAATAAACTACTGAGCGGAAAAATATTTTAAGACGTGAGAGTGCGTTTTGGCAGGAAAAGTGGTTTTTCTTTTGACTTTTGAGTAAAACCGTCTTTGATATTAAAGCCAAAAACAATAGTGGGTGTAAGTAGTCCAATCCTCAAGGTCTTAGTCTATAAATTTTAAACAGAAGTTTTGTTATAAAAGCCAAAATGGAGTGCGAAAGTGAGATCTTGCTGGCAGGAGAACAAAGTGAAAGAAAAGCAATAAAACAAGTCTCTAATAATACTTAATGGAAATGTGAAGTAATGAAACAGAATCGGTGGGTATCTATACATTTTGCATTTAAATATACAACTCTTGTGAGTTTGTATTATTTTAGATATAAGGCAAAAAATCTTCCAAAAGTACCAGCGTGTTCCCACAGGGAAACCGTTTTTAAATGTCAACAGTTTTCAACCCAAGAACTGTTACGGTTTCACAAGAGTTTTGCATCAAGAAAAAAGTTAGAACAGGATTCATTTATACTTTCCCGCACAAAAATAAATCCACCAAAGCGAACGAATAGACGTAAAGGAGGAGCCTTTAGGTCTTACACATTATTTCATTACATACGATCACGTGGAGTTTTAAAGCGAGTATGCAGTTCAACCTTTACTAATGCATTAAGGATATCAAAAAAAACGAGTAAGAGGAGTTTGTTCGCGACGTCCGGTGAAATGCCGAAAGAGAATCAGGGAGGAGATAGAAAGTCGTCCAAATTTAGAGGTAAGCGTGATGCAATTATAAAATTCGTTAGAAGATTCAAGCCATTGGAGGTCCACTATTGCCGATCTAGAACCGCGTCGAGGCAATATCTTTCGAGAGATTTGTCAATTAATACAAGCGTTTCATCAGTGTTTGATGTAAAACCAAGTTACATTAGAAAAGTTTTTTGTCAGTCTTTTTATATTGGTTTCAAGGCACCATCCTCACACAAGTGTTCAACTTGCTTAATGTACGAATAGCGTTTACAAACTGAAAAAGACATAAGCAAGAAAAATGACATCATAATACAAACCCAAATTCATAAGTTAGGAGCGTTTTACAATCTTGCTAAGGAATCAAAACGTTTTATGATTACATTTTCTTTTGACTGCCAAAAGAATATGGTTTTACCAAAAGTACCCGATCAAGCAGCATACTACAGCGGCCAGTTCTATCTTTTTATACCCTCCACAGGAAGGTATATTCACTTTGCCCATACATTTGTAACGCCAAGAAGGAGTCACCGGAGACCTCATAAAGTATATATATTATGAATCAGGATCACATTCTGAATCGATTTAGCCATGTCCGTCTGTCTGTCTGTCTGTCTGTCTGTCTGTCTGTCTGTCTGTCTGTCTGTCTGTTGAAAGCACGATAGCGCCCAAAGTAATTGACGTAGGTGAATGAAATTTGGTGAAAGGACTTCTTTTTATCGGCGTCAGGTTGGTATTGAAAATGGGCTATGTCGGTCAAGTAGTTCTGGTACCTCCCATACAAAACCAATATTGGACCAATGCCTCTCTGTCTGTTGAAAGCACGATAGCGCCCAAAGTAATTGACGTAGGTGAATGAAATTCGGTGAAAGGACTTATTTTTATCAGCGTCAGGTTGATATTGAAAACGGGGTATGTCGATCAAGTACTTCTGGTACCTCCCATACGAAACCAATATTGGACCCATGTGCCTCTCTGTCTGTTGAAAGCACGATGGCGCCCAAAGTAATCGATGTAGGTGAATGAAATTTGGTGAAATCACTTCTTTTTATCGGCGTCAGGTTGGTATTAAAAATGGGCTATGTCGGTCAAGTAGTTCTGGTACCTCCCATACAAAACCAATATTGGACCCATATGTCTCTCTGTCTGTTGAAAGCACGATGGCGCCCAAAGTAATCGATGTAGGTGAATGAAATTTGGTGAAATCACTTCTTTTTATCGGCGTCAGGTTGGTATTGAAAATGGGCTATGTCGGTCAAGCAGTTCTGGTACCTCCCATACGAAACCAATATTGGACCCATGTGCCTCTCTGTCTGTTGGAAGCACGATAGCGCTCAAAGTAATTGACGTAGGTGAACGAAATTTGGTGAAATCACTTCTTTTTATCGGCGTCAGGTTGGTATTGAAAATGGGCTATGTCGGTCAATTAGTTCTGGTACCTCCCATACAAAACCAATATTGGACCCATGTGCCTCTCTGTCTGTTGAAAGCACGATGGCGCCCAAAGTAATCGATGTAGGTGAATGAAATTTGGTGAAATCACTTCTTTTTATCGGCGTGAGGTTGGTATTCAAAATGGGCTATGTCGGTCAAGTAGTTCTGGTACCTCCCATACAAAACCAATATTAGACCCATGTGTCCCTCTTTCCGTTGAAAACACGATAGCGTCCAAAGGATGATTCCTAGGTGAATTAAGTTTTGTGAAAGGACTTCTTTTATCGTCGTTAGATTGGTATTCAAAATAGGCTATGTCGGTCAAGTAGTTCTGGTATTTTGCACGACTTGTATGCCGTGGAGGGTATCAAAGCATCGGCCAGGCCAATGATAACACTTTTACTTGTTTAATTTTGGCATTGTCCAAGGTAATTCAAAAGCCAAGCTTACAATGGAAAATACTTTTCTTTATCTTTGGACAGAAGATATTCACCCTAAGGGTTCAAACGAAATTGCATCTGCAGTTTATCATCGGCTTCAAAACACAAAATTTGAGGAGGTCCTATCCAAAGTTCGACTTATTTGTGATGGCTGCGGATTTCAAAATAAAAATTCCTTTATGATGGGAATGCTATCATTTTGGCTTTCATGCGAGGCTCCTAGGCATATAAACGAAGTCGAAATAATTTTCCCAGTTCCCGGACATTCCTACATCCCCCCTGATAGTTTTTGCTCGGCTTGAAAAAGTAGTGAGAGGTTAAGAAACAATTATGCATCCTCAAGAGTATATGGATATATACTTATAAGGAATATGGGACCATTTTAAAGTTTGGATCCTCGGAGTGCATTATTCGGGAATGGAAAGAGGAAAGCAAAACATTTTTAAAGCCTCTGGACAGTGGCATTTCGCCTTTAATAAAGCAAAACGATTTATACTAAAGCGCACCTTAAACAAGTAAAAGTGTTATCATCGGCCTGGCCGATGCTTTGATATCCTCCACTGCATACAAGTCATGCAAAATACCAGAACTACTTGACCGACATAGCCCATTTTTAATACCAACCTAACGACGATAAAAGAAGTCCTTTCACAAAACTTCATTCACCTAAATTAATTCCTTTGGACGCTATAGTGTTTTCAACAGATGGAGAGACACATGGGTCCAATATTGGTTTTGTATGGGAGGTAGCAGAACTACTTGACCGACATAATCCATTTTCAACACCAACCTGACGCTGATAAAAATAAGTGTTCTTACCAAATTTCATTCACCTACATCAATTACTTTGGGCGCTATCGTGCTTTCAATAAACAGAGAGGCACATGGGTCCAATATTGGTTTTGTATGGGAGGTACCAGAACTACTTGACCGACATAGCCCATTTTCAATACCAACCTGACGCCAATAAAAAGAAGTCCTTTCAAAGAATTTCATTCACCTACGTCAATTACTTTGGGCGCTATCGTGCTTTCAACAGACAGAGAGGCATTGGTCCAATATTGGTTTTGTATGGGAGGTACCAGAACTACTCGACCGACATAGCCCATTTTCAATACCAACCTGACGCCTATAAAAAGAAGTGATTTCACCATATTTCATTCACCTACATCGATTACTTTGGGCGCCATCGTGCTTTCAACAGACAGAGAGACATATGGGTCCAATATCGGTTTTGTATGGGAGGTACCAGAACTACTTGACCGACATAGCCCATTTTCAATACCAACCTGACGCCGATAAAAAGAAGTCCTTTCACCAAATTTCATTCACCTACGTCAATTACTTTGGGCGCTATCGTGCTTTCAACAGACAGACAGACAGACAGACAGACGGACATGGCTAAATCGATTCAGAATGTGATCCTGATTCAGAATATATATACTTTATGAGGTCTCCGGTGACTCCTTCTTGGCGTTACAAATGTATGGGCAAAGTGAATATACCTTCCTGTGGAGGGTATAATAATTTTCCCAGTTCCCGGACATTCCTACATCCCCCCTGATAGTTTTTGCTCGGCTTGAAAAAGTAGTGAGAGGTTAAGAAACAATTATGCATCCTCAAGAGTATATGGATATATATAAGGAATATGGGACCATTTTAAAGCTTCGATCCTCGGAGTGCATTATTCGAGAATGGAAAGAGGAAAGCAAAACATTTTTAAAGCCTCTGGACAGTGGCATTTCCCCTTTAATAAAGCAAAACGATTTATACTAAAGCGCACCTTAAACAAGTAAAAGTGTTATCATCGGCCTGGCCGATGCTTTGATATCCTCCACTGCATACAAGTCATGCAAAATACCAGAACTACTTGACCGACATAGCCCATTTTTAATACCAACCTAACGACGATAAAAGAAGTCCTTTCACAAAACTTCATTCACCTAAATTGATTCCATTGGACGCTATAGTGTTTTCAACAGACGGAGAGACACATGGGTCCAATATTGGTTTTGTATGGGAGGTAGCAGAACTACTTGACCGACATAATCCATTTTCAACACCAACCTGACGCTGATAAAAATAAGTGTTCTTACCAAATTTCATTCACCTACATCAATTACTTTGGGCGCTATCGTGCTTTCAATAAACAGAGAGGCACATGGGTCCAATATTGGTTTTGTATGGGAGGTACCAGAACTACTTGACCGACATAGCCCATTTTCAATACCAACCTGACGCCAATAAAAAGAAGTCCTTTCACCAAATTTCATTCACCTACGTCAATTACTTTGGGCGCTATCGTGCTTTCAACAGACAGACAGACAGACGGACATGGCTAAATCGATTCAGAATGTGATCCTGATTCAGAATATATATACTTTATGAGGTCTCCGGTGACTCCTTCTTGGCGTTACAAATGTATTGGCAAAGTGAATATACCTTCCTCTGGAGGGTATAATAACTTGATAGAATTCTTAAAAAATAATACGACAGAAGACTTATTGCCCAGTAGGATTGTGTGCATATACGAATTTAATACAAAAAAAAATAAAAACAAATTCAAAAAGAATACCAAAACAATAAAACAGTGGTGTTTTAAATAGTTATCTAAAATAAGTACCGAATTTTATTCCGAGGTATACCGGTTGTACTTACGTAAAAGCATTTGCTTCGTTTTCGTTTTTAAGGTATAGGTATATCCCCATGTGAACATTTGTATTACAACTTTTTTAAATGAACTGACCCTTAAACATAATACTGTGATACTTATAGACGTTGTCAGTTAATGCTTAAACAAACCGATGAAAGATCATCAGCCCATCCACTCTACCAACCGTCATCATCGTCATCATAAAAAGGAACGCGAACAGAATCGTTTTCTTTCATAAGCGCAAATATCCAGATTTTCCTTTCATACGATGGAAATTCCAAATCAGAAATTTGTCATCATTTCTTTTTTAAAGAAACTATTCATGCATGAAAGGATGAAACCTTATTGTGTGAGTAACAGAGGAAAGAAGCCCAAATGATATTTTTATTCCTTTATTTGCTACCTACCGACCAGCCACCACCACCAACAAACTGTTTCGGTTCATTAATCACAAGTGTGATTACTCCGCTCTATTTTGGTTCTACAAGAAACTAAGCATGACAGCAACGCCATCCGACGACTGTAACGCCCAAGAAAATTTTCATGTTGATGATAGTAGCTGTTTTTTTATTATCAGCTATGATCCATATAGATCATCGATTTACATGCAATTACAACAACAGCACATGATCCTGCTTCTCATCGAGATCATGAAACATGATCTGAAAAATATTTCCACTATTTCCCACTAGATGGCTTGTTTCATTTTTAAACGTTGGTGTGCCTGCAAACGATAGCCACACAATCACGTTGCCAGACTAAAAAGTGGAACACAAAAAATTAATTGATTGTTTCGCATTTGAATAAGCATTTTTTTTTTTTTCGTTTTTTAAAGGTATATGCAGACCAGCCAAACACTTGATAAACAATTAAATACCTACATTATTTCATAAATATTTCTTAAACATTTATTAAACAAAACAATTTTTATGAAATGTTTATGAAATGTTTTGCCTGGTTTGAATCTGGACACCAACAAAAACATTTATGAAATGTTTCACAGTTTCCCAATCGCGATGGGAAATAATTTTTGTTTTACAAGTTTTTCTGCAGAAAGTAGGTAAGTGCTGTTTTTCGATTATTTTTTTTGTAAATAAAATACAAATGTCAAGAAAAGCTTGGGATACCTACATAATGAGAAAGTGATGAATGAACAATTATTTGAATTAAATTGCGTGCCGCGTGATTCCCTAATCTAATTATAATCCTACCACATATTTTTCTTCTTATCCAAAAAAGGATGAAATTGAAATATTTTATAAACATTTAATAAATTTATTTAGAAATCTTTTACAAATGTTTATAAAATGTGTCCGATTTGCTTCAGAAACATTTCATAAACATTTCTGAAATGTTTAGCTGGTCTGGATACACCTTAATATGCCAAGATAAACTCAAGTGCTATCTGCAAAATATTGTTCATGTGTTGCAAATATGTATATAAAATAAATTTGTTTTATTTAAAAAATATGGAAAAGAAAAACTATGCAAATTTGATTCAAATATGGTAACACCCCCGACATTGCAAGTGAAATGACATGTGCCTTGTGTGACGTCACGTTGAGCGGAATATTCGCAAAAAAGGTCTGGTGGCAATATGAAGTTTGTAATACCCCTTTATTATCTGCTTTGTTTTTGAAAGCAACTGTTGCCACAATTCAGAAATTAAACTTTTCAATGATCCGTATTGTTTTATTATCGTGATCTGATCCGGATCAGATCACGCTGATAATAAAAAACGACTAGTACTATAGTCTCTGTATACAATGCCTACACCTATAAGTTTCCGTCAACATTCGAATCAGAAATAATAAAGTCTCTTATTGAACTTTTAACAAGATTGACGCGTAACCCAAGACACCACCTCAAAACGCATCAGATGAACCGAACAAATTTTCGCCAGCTGTTTCTTTATGAATAGCCCCCTTTCCACTTTCCTTCCTTTGGGGCCCCGCATTATATACGTGTTTAGTTAGTACATAGTTGTAACAAACTTTCAACACATTGCCCTCAGGCTGCTTTTGAAAATTTTCAAATCTCACAACAGCGCACATAACATCAACTCTTACGTACCTACTGCTCCCCTTGAAGAACTTTTTATCATACACTCACCTGCATTCAACTACCATCTCTATACGAGTACCTACTCGTATCTGGTGTATTGATGCCAAGTGAAAAACCTGACACCGCAATTATATTGACATTATATGATTCATAGTGTGGAGGATAAACTTGTAGGTGCTATCACACTATGCCCGCAGCTATTTTTCCACACACATAACACACATGGTAGAATTTTAGAGAGAAAAATTCACAATAAAACATCATCCTTGCGGAATAGTCGGATTCAAGTGTGGGTATACAATACTCAGCTGAATTAAACAAGGATGAAGTTTGTAATTGTTAGTTTTGTGTAATTGGATTGTACTGGGTGTCGGAGTTTCGCACACGGTGTGTTAGCGTTACAATGGAATAATTTGAATGGATTCGGTTTATGCATACAGTTGGATCTTGTGCTAAAAGGGTAGCAGCAGTTGAGCGTAACGTGCAGAATGTTTTGTGGACGACTTTGCTTTGAGTTTGCATCTTCTTTAAAATAATTTGGTAACAAAAAATCGACACGGAGGTGGACGAAATGCAGTTCCAGCAGGACAGTGCTACGTGCCACACAGCAGACGCCACGACGAACTTTCAGCAGAAACGATTTGAGGGTATTGTTATTTCCCGCCAAGATGACACCAATTGCCCACCAAGATTGTTCTTTGACACCGCTAAACTTTTTCTTATCAGGTTTCCCGAATTTGCAGGCTAATGCAAATGAGCCGCAATTAACCGATGACCTTAAAGCCAACATAATCAATGCCATCGCCCATCGCTCAAAACAGACGAAATCGTTAAAAATTGGATCACTCGGATCAGTGCCACCGATAAATAAAAAAAGTATCTTTTTCCCATTTCAACATCAACTCGTTCTTATTAATGAAACCTTTATAAACTTTGCCGAATTCATTTCCCATATTTGTAGATATTTCCCTTCTAAAAAAGACTTTAACCAAGTCAAGCAACCTTTTGGCATCTGGGGAAACACCCGCAACGGAAGTTGAAAGCAAATTAATTTCCAAAAGTGGGAAAGTTAAAAGTCAACAACAACTGTCGTCGACAGGTCTGACTATGAAATTGTGTCCACACAACGCAAATAAAGGAAAATTGCATTCAAAATTCGTCTGCTATATATGAATGTGTCTTCCAAGGTGATGCTGTCACCAACAGTCCACATCTGGCCGAAGTGTTAGGTTTTGGTATCAACGTTAAGAATAATTGTTGGCGCAACAAGTCCATTCGGGGCTACAGCATTCAACTTCGTTTGTGTGCAGAATTGAAAGATAGAGCACTACGAGTATACTTCCTCATTAATTATCCTTCGAATTAGTAACCCTAACTGAAAGCAGCTTTGCTACACACAAAGGTCAAATTAATTGTTTTATGGTTATTTTATTGTTAACTAAGAAACAAGACAGCAACAAGACGCAAGGACACCGGCGAAGGAAAGAATCACAACACACCGAGTCATATAATAAATCACTGGGCGAGCAACTAAAACCAACGACGATGAGTTGAAGAAAAGCTCAACAAGTGGATACACAGCACTGGCACTGCGTTAATGACTTTTCGAAAATGTATTCTGATAGCTATTTGTTTAGCGCTTAGGGGTAACCAGTCGGAAATTATTTGAAAGATTGACACTTGAGGGATGTGGCATTTAAAGCGGACTACACTTGTTGAGTAAGCAAAGGAGTGACTGATTTATTGAATTAGTGGCGGCGAAAAGAATATCTACTGGAAATTTATTGAATTGGATATATCACCACTTTTAAAGCACTGGAAAGTTGTTTGGGATTTCGGAGTTGCAAGTATTTAAGAAAGCTTCTGTCGGTGCATGGGGAAGAGTATGAGAATTAAATTTCCTTCCACTTATACTCTCCTATTGACTAGCACTATCTACGATTGAAAAGTAAATTTTATTACAATACTTTTTGAAAAACTCTCCTGCAAGTTTTGGCGACATGGGTATTCGTATTCGATCATAATAATTGGTAATATTTCCACAGACCACCGGGTGGCAACCTACCCAATTTGGTTCAGGAACAATGCTTCGAACTTATCGATTGAGTTTACCATCTTACTTATGAAATCTGGTGCCATTGGTATAGCATTAAAGTATTGTCTTCGAATCGAGCGGCCTTAATTTGAATACTAGACCCAGCAGCTGGGTTCCCTACATTTGACATGAAAAGTAGCATAAGGTCTCATCCTAGTTTAACTGTCTTCTCAGATTTAAATCGTAGTCTGGGTAAGTATACCTACAATAGACAAGAAATCAACTGGCAATCCTCTTGCCGCTGGCCCCTCAATCTTTTTTTTCAAAATTCCGCCATTTTGCTTTCCAATCGGTGTTACCTGTCATGTCAATTAGAATCCTACATTCCTACAAAAAATGCAAAAATAAATGCTGCCAGCCAACCGCGGCCAACCGTGGGGAAAGAAGCATTACTGAATGCTTTTGGTTAGTTATTATATATTTTCAAAAGGCGAATAATTTGATTTGTTTGGTTAATAAAACTATTTAAAGGAGATGTCGTATATACTAGAAAAATATTAGGAAAAGCATGGTTGTATATTTTCCGCTTTTGAATTTGCTCAAAATGTTTTTATTTTCCCTCAGTCAACCTACATTGTTCACTTTTCATAAATATTTTAAGCAAATGTACGCTTATTCGTAAAAAACAAGAATTTTAAATTACACGGACAAAATTCTATGAACGCTGCCAGCAACTTTGCCTACAGCGGAATAATCGTGTTTTTTTTTTTAGCGTAACAATTCGTCTGTAGTGTTGGTGCAGCGCGAATTCCGTCGCCGATTCCACGGCCGTCCGACACCGACTGCGCAAACACTGCACCGTTTGGACACCAACCTAAAAGAGTATGGGATCACACGAGGAGTGGCCGGCCCCGGGGCGACCGTTGTGCCGAGAATATCACCGCTGTTCACGAGGATGTCGAGCTGTCGCCGGAAACATCGACCAGACGCCGTGCCTCGCAATTAGCCATCAGCCGGTCGTCCCTAAGGCGAATTTTGGTCAAAGACTTGGTTGCCGTACAAAGTCCAGTCCGTGCATCAGCTGCTGCCTGTCGATCGCCAAACGCGCGTAACCTACGCCCAAGCCATTACACATGCTCAAAGTTACTCATTAGTCATTTGGTCAAACGACAACAGTGGACGGTGCGCGCTATAGGGCCATGTTAACAGAGTCTTTTCTGCCACAATTGGACGAACTAGGACTGGAGGACATGTGGTTCCAACAGGACGGAGCTACGGCACACACTGCGCGAGACACAACCGATATTCTGAAGGCGGCGTTCTCGGGTCACCTCATCTCTCATTTTTTAATTTGCACTTGACCGCAAGATCGCCCGATTTAACTGTTCCAGACTTTGTTTTGAGGGGTTTTTTTAAGTCCCGTGTTTACGTGAATAAGACCGAGACCCTAGAAACCCTCATGGACAACATTCGACACGAGTGCGAGAATCTGTCGCCCGAAGTTCTCGCCGAAGTGACGAAAAATGCCATAAAACGAGCCCATTTGGCCGATATCATCTTCTCGACTTGATCAATAAAATTCTTAAGGTTCAAATAAACATAATCGAAGTTTTTCATTTAAAAAAAAATGAGAGCCAAACAACATCGGAAAACTAATTTCCCTTAAAAGCGGGGAGAGTTACACAGTGTATATAAGCACTATGCGGGGTGGGGTCATGGTCATGGATGATAGCAAGTGGCGTATACCTGCTGTGTTCTGTTACACTAAACGATTGATATAATTATGTAGTTGCGGATAAGATGGGTCATTTAAAATGTGACGAGGTAGAGAACCGTTCCATTTCACTTCTGCGACGTCAACCCCTGTGCTATCAATAATCGCACAAATTGTGTAAGAGAGAACAATGACGAATTTTAGCAGCATTTTATTAAACGCGTGTGTATAAATTGAATCCTTAATGCTGCACCATTAAGTCTTGGGGCACGTCTGGAAAATCCATAAAGATTGGGTCAGTAGTTCCAACGTGATTGTGTAACAAATGCGCGCCAAAACATACACTAGAATTTTATTATATGTTGATATACCATTCCTTGTCAACTTGAATGCTTGTTAAACTCAAGGCTCAGGATATTTACCGCACAACAACAACAAAAAATACAGCAAAATGTATCTGCACACTGTCTGACGTGATGATGATAATAGCCCAGCCTCCATCAAGCCGATCGCGAATCCTGCATAATCAACTAAGAGCGCCCAAGTAATTAGAAGGGCTTTTGTTTTTATTAATCTAAGAAGCAGTCCCCTTCCACTCGCGAATAATGTAAGAATATCATTACTCTCTCGGGAATATACGAGTAGGACAGCGGAGCGTCATTATAATTTCAGATTTCGTTGTCTCATTTTATGGTCACAATAAAATTGATATACGATGTAATTACATTTATGGCTTTGCGGTTGCTATCTGCTTCTCTGTGGCACATGTTGTCTGTGGTTTTCGTTTTCGATTTCGTTTTTATTTTTTCCTTCTTATTTGCTTTGGCTGGCATTGTTGTGTTTGCGTTTGGCCGCTTCCATAAGGGATGCCATTCGCAGAACAATACAAAACTTGTTGGTGGACAAGATTGCTATACTTTCGTCTGTATGGCTGTGACATTTTGTCATCAGAAATTGATATTTTTGCAGGCCGTATCGTCGTTCTTTGGGTATTGTCTCCATAATACACCCACACTGCAGTGGTTGGTGGTCGACTTGGAATGATAGAGCACAGACTTGGGAAATATGTGCGCGTCTTATCGCAGCGAGGGAACTTCTTTTATCCTAGCAGATAGATATCATTTATTACCGCATAAATTTCTGTTTTCTCTAAATGAGTAATGAGCTGGATGACAGGGATTAGTCGTGGGAAAGGAACTTATTATTGGGTGGGAGGTACCTAATCACAAATGTGTGCGATGTTCTTTGGTTGTAGTGGGGCCAGTTGGTGGTAGCCAATTGTTATGGGCGGAAAAAAAAACGGTCTCTTAATGACCATTTGGGGAAGTCAACAATTATTACTGCTTTCGGGTTACCTCAGGGATAGGTAGGGGTTTGATGGAGCGTGGCAGCGAAGTGTTTTCGGTGAAAGCTATGTGGAAGGAAGAAGTCGCATACGAAGTGGCGTTCAATTCACGTGTACATTTCTACACTACTGGAGTATGTGACTTACTATAACTACGGGTATTTTAGTTGGATGCTGTAGTTGTAGGGAAGGCACTGATTAACATACATAAGTCGATGTCTAGTGTTGCAACTCCGGAACTGCTGCCGATAAAAATGAGTCTTTGTGCAAGAAAACAGATCCTTAAGTGGGGGTCGACCTCATGCATTGATTTGAAAAAAAGTCCACAACAGCCTCGAAAAGGCAACTAGACCCCAATTGCCACGGAAATGTGTCACAAATGTGTGGAGAATATTGGAACTTCATGTATCCCAACTGCTTTAAAACAAATGGAGTATGTAATGCATTTTAAGTTGAGAGGTTATAATTACAAGGAGAGGTTATACATATTTACTTCAGAAAACGGTTTGAGAAGAAAAGTCGATAAAGTTCACTTGGTTATTCCTAATTTGTGCGTACGACTACCGTCAACGCCTAAAACACTGTTTCAAAGAAGCTTTATGAACTTCTGGATAAAGCCTTAAGAAGTCAAGCACAGAAAAGAAAACTTTACCTCAATTTATCTTAATAGAGGTTTAGTATATTTCGTGAAGTCATTATTGATGCGTTCTGCGCATTTATCAAAAGGTCGTGCTTTAAAAAACGATTTGCCTTAAAGATTCAAACTTCAAGACCGGAACAAGGATTCTTTAAAACAGCGAAAAAAACCTAGTCCCCGAGCGTTTCAAGGATGTATTTTTGAAGCATTCCCACTTGCTCCTAAATGGCTGCCATGTTGGTAGAATGATGGCGAGAAAAGAGATATTAAGTCAAGAGAAAAAGTTTGTCTAGTTTCCACATTTAGACCAGCACGCCAGCCTTCTTCAACCGGTTAACAAACGATGCTGTTAAGATAAGCTAAGTTGAAACAATGTAAAGTATTAATATTACCTAAAGTCAGGCATGGGACCTATTCTATTCTGTATATATATCAGATGTACTGACCCAATGTCTGTTCCCACGCATTGTTTAATGTCTAAAATGTCTTATCAGAACTTGCATTATTTAAGTTTCAGCGTGAGACCAGACATAGAATTCAGTGGCGATTCCTGGTCTTAAGCATTGGGTTAGCTACGTGCTCACTTTTCACAAACAAAACAACAAAACAAAAGCGCACTCTCATATTCCAAAAGCACGACAAAAATAATTAAATATAATGTATTTACTCACATTTATAATCCACGCAAATATAAAATTATAAATCGCACTTAACTTTTGGAATGGAATTGAATAAGACTATTAATTAAGTCAAATAAGAACACAACGACACATTCTTACTGCAATTTGCCTAGAAAGAGAAACATACAGAAGTACAAAAAAAGATAACGCGCAAAATATACCTGCTTGCTTACACTTAAACTCTACTTTCAAGTTTTATCGCATTTTTTTGCGCTTGCCCTTCCGTATATTTTCCTGTGCTTTGCTTACGACTGGTAGAGGTAGTCAAATTCCACACTTATAAAGATTGTAGGAAATTCGGTAGCGCAATTTTTTACGCTAAAATGCTACAAAGCACTAGACTTTTCTATGGGAGTTTTAGATTGTGTGTGTGCGTGCAGGCAGGGAATTTGCGGTATCGCAAGTTGTAACGCTAAAGAGTATTTCAAGTGAAACTTATTGCATGGGAGTAATGTGTTGTGTGTTTGTGTAGGCAAATATTATTTGTAAATGATAGTTTTGTTATTTAGTATGTCATTGATTATTGCAATTATTAATCTTCATAATTACTTTAACCTCGTTATTTGCTGTATTTTGCGTATATGTATTTCAATTTATTTTCTTGGTTTAGCGCCGCTAAACTAGCTAACTGAGAGGAATCGCCCCTGATAGAATTCGCGCTTTACGCGTATTACATTTCGGTTAATGTTTGGTCTCACGCTCACCTGTATGTATCTAGTTATAGTCGATTTAATATTGAATTTTTTGGGCTGAGTCTCATTCGAACCTTCGGGGAATAAACTTGTAATTAAATTTGATTGCGCTTCTTAGTGATTTTTCTTTCTAATACAAATTTAGCTGAACAGACGCTTTTCACGTATAAAGTTGAATTTTTCATAGGGCTCATGTCATAACTCCAAGTTCAAATACTCGTGCAATTTTTGGAATTCCTTGTTATTTCACACTGATAAAGCGAAATCATGCCGAACATTGCTTGTAAAATAAAGCTGAAGCAAATATTTTTAGAATGACCGACAACTTGAACTATATTTTCAATTTTCAGAAAGAGGTGTACGAGTAATTATTATTTTAACTACCTATAACTAAATTTAAATGCTTAAATAACTAGAGGGGAAATTAGAGAATAGTTCAAACTTCGTGCGAATTTCGAACTTAAATATATTATCTGAATATATAAATCCAAAGCGAAAAAAGTCCGAACATGGAAATTCCGCGTTTTTCGAGTTGTACCGGGGACCTTTCGCTTAGATGCTAGTTTGTTTTTAATATTTTCGTACGTCAATTCCTTACGAAGACAGAGGAAATGTCGACCAGCTACTTTTTCAAACATAGTGTCGCATCCTTCGTTGCTTGCACAAGTAAAACGGATGTCCTCAGTTCGGGTTTGAAGCCATAAGACAGGTGTCTTTTATAGCTAGACCTTGGCATGTGATGGCCCTACCACTCACCTGCCTGCTTTGAGATTGCTCCTTGTGGTTCAAAGTTGGTGTCGGAAAAGCGAGATATATCACTTGTGCATCATACACCCGGGACAGTTGAAATGATGATGAATAACAAAAGCAAGAAGCTTAGTCAAAAAAAAAATCCGCAATTGTCATCCTAACATCAACACAAAGCGAGTTTTGCCAACCCAAACGACAAGTTCTATTCAAGTTTTTTATCTTTACAAGTAAGCGCTAGCTTAAATCGATTGCTATATAGAGTTGTCATGTGCCAATAAGTTAACTGAACTGAAAGAGCGAGACAAGTACACGTAGGCACAACCTACTGGTAGGACGTTGGCTGATTCAAATTCACTTTACATGTCAAATTCATTCCAGGTGAACAGATGCAAACTTGTTTCACTGCTACCTTGTTGTTTTAAGTCGCTGTGTGGTATATTTGTGCTTGAACCCAAGTCAAAATACAACTACGATCCCAACGATACCCTGTGAACAACATGTATGCACCAACATTCCATTGACTTCATCAAATGCGGGACTACGTAGGCAGTCAATGAAAGAGGACCACTTCAGGACCATCGAAATCGAATGTAGATTGCCTACTCCATGCGTTGAAATAGTTTTCCATTCACTTGTTTTTCGGATTTTAGTCAGAGCAACTGAGTAGTGTAGTAAACATAAAAAGTGTCCAATGTCAGATGCGAATTGTTGGCATTTGTGGAATTCCGAATCGAAAAGTGTGCAGGCTGCAGGGGTTGTGTGCATAGTACCTACTGCATTTATGGAACTCCGCTTCCGTTTGTAAAACGAAAGTGAGCAGTGACTTCTGCAAATTTAAATCAACCCTGTTGACATTAATTGTTGCCAATTTGAAGGAAATCAGAAGTAAGTCGTCAAGGAAACAACATTTATGGTTTCTCCTTCCTAGAGAATCTTTGTCAGTTTCCTTTTTAACAAATTCTTACGAGAACATATCAAAAGTAGCACTTAAACTTCGTTGAAGAAACACCGCCATGCAAGTCTCGAAAATTTGATAGCTCACTCCACCATTGATCCAAAGTTATAGCGGACACAGTAATCGGCAGACAACAAAGTGCTCTAAGGGAAATTTCTCAAATTTCCGGAAAAGATTTCACTTGTTATTTTGCGCAACATTTTTTTTTACGCGTCGTATTATGTGTCACTTTAAAACTTTGTCTACCCTGTGTCGGGTGCTTCTTCCGGAAACGTTTTCTCCCCGTCATCACCATTTTTCTTCAGCTCACATTTCCAAAAGTTATGTGTGTTCGTGTCCCCTCAAGAGTGTATTCGCAACACGAAGAGATAAAGGTGTCAACTGATAGAGGAAAAGATTCGCTTCACTCACTCCACTGCAGGGGAGAAAGGATTTTCATATATGCAAGAGGATTGTAATCGAATCTGTGCTTCATTGTTATGCAAGATTTATATTTTATTCCCCGCCTCCGTGTTAGATGATTGATTAGATTGTTAAGAGTTGCGTGGATATTCATATATTTTAACATTAAATTTTATTTCGACAGAAAAATAACAAATCATTACGGCGGCCATAACCAAAAGTGAGGGGCATACTAAGGCGAGCATCTAGGAATACATTTCTCTTACACTCGTAAGTGGAAAGGTGTATCTTGTGTCATAATTCTCGCACTCGCACGTCCGGAGGTGATAAAAGTTCGGTGAGCAATAAATTTATACCCGGGACACACGAATTGCTGGCAAAAAGAGGAATGCTTTAGTTTTGAAGGAGATTTCCTTTGTGAAGATGCCTTAGATTGACTTTCGTTTTGGTGCGCGTGGGGGCAGCCAAAGTTAAACCATCGAATGCAAGTGGGACGGCAATATTTACGAGTCCAACTCGCATGGTAAGGACCTCCTTGGCAGATACCGAGTGAATTACGATAGTTGAGCTGTTGGGAGAACGAATGTGCTTTCAATTGCTTAGTTACCAATGGTTTGGATATGCTTTGCACTGACCTATAGAAGAGGTAATTGTTTGGTAATTAAAAAAAATGAGCTGAGAGCAATAAAAGTTTGCAGCTCTTTGGTAGTAGGGCGAGATTCTCCATATAAACATAAAATCTTTGGAGGAGTTTTCACGAAACGTGGTAGTTAAAAGACAGTTGAAAGATAGGGGACAATGGATAGTAGTTATCTTCAAGACAGTAGGCAACGGACACGGACAGTTGATAGTAGTAGACAGTAGGGTGCATACAGTAAGCCTAGTAAGACAATAGACAGTAAACGGTAGGCAGTAGAAATTATACACTCTAGACAGTAAGCAGTAGTTGACAATAGACAGTATAGTAGCAGCAGACAGTAGGCAGTAGACGGTACACAGTACACTGAAAAAAAAAGTCGTCGTCATATTGACGAATGGCGGTTTTCAACATGATATTCATTGATATGACGTACTTTTCATCAATATGATGAACAAATTCATGAAAACTTTTCGACAATTGACGAACCGTTTTTCAATATGAAGAAAGTGCATTCATCAATTTTTTTGGCAGGATTCTTATAAGATTTTGGCAAATTTTCTCATGTAATAGGTTCATAATTTCATCAAAACATTTCATCAATATGATGAAAATACTTATTTTGATGAACTTAGTTATTTTTTCATCCAGTTGATGATTTATTCTTCTCATTGATGAATGAAATCATCATATCGACTACCGTGTACGTAGATAAACACAGACTAAGAAACAAGGCGTCCATTCCATATTCGATTCAGTTCGCATTTCAAAGTTCAATAAGTGAGACGTAGAAATATAGTGATCGCGAATGGTGTAAATTTCAAAAGAAAAAAAAAATTAGATAAAAGTGATTTCGTTATAAGTGCTACTAAATACTACAACAATTGGAGAAGTTAAGTTTATTATTATTAAACAAATTATATCAATTAAATCCCGTTCATCTTGTCTGCATTGTCACAAAACTATTTTCTAAGGAACATCAAATATCACAGGTAGGTAATGTTATAATAATTTTTAAGTCGATGTAATTTTTCTTACACATATTTGTTAAAATCACGTTACCTAACTTGTGTTGCAATCTCTCCATATTTCCTTTTTTTGGTAATTATTAAGCGAAATAAATTTGGCCATTTTTTTTCACTAACTAACTCAAGATTTTATCATATCGATGATTGCGTTTTTCATATTGACGAATACGGTTATATTTACTTTCATCATATTGATGAACGCTATCTTCATACTTATGCATTTCTTTGTTGTATGTGCATACACAGCATAATTAGATGGCATATTAAGATGGCTTTCGAAATATTTATGATTTTATTTTTATAGTTTTTTTTATATTAATATGATGTATGCCTTTTAAATATGATTAATGTGATTTTTTATTAAGTACTTTGTTATTGGATTGCGAAACTTTTAAATATTTTAGCTAAACATTCCACGCCGCAGTACCTATGTGAAATTTGAAAACTGCGATGCCCATAAAGGTAATAAATATCATTTATACTACATACAACAATTTACAAAGATTTAATATTACAATTCCTCTCTTCATTTATAGAAAATGCGGTTCTTTGTCTTCTTAAAAGTCTGCACAATTACCTGCTTTGAAGCCGAAAGCGTTCAGCAAATAGAAGACCATTTGGATTTTTTTAAATACAAAAAACAACAACATACAACCTTTTACCTTAGCGTCACTCGGAAGAAGAGTATCTCTTAAACTTAAATTTTAAGAATTATTGCGTGCTGAAGACATTTGTCTAAAATTTTTGTTTGTTTTTGATTTGCAATACCCATTTGCCTGCGAGCAGTTTTGGGTTTTCATACAGTCGTATTTTTACTCAATAGCAAAATTAAAAGAAATATTTCTACTATGCTAAGAACAATTATTGAAACACTTAAGGACCAATAAAATTTAATACCTTAAATCCATTTGGTTTTGATCCACTACATAATAAAGCATTTCTATTCATCGTGCTGATGATCGAATTTACAAAAATTATTAATAAATAATATACTTATTGATATAGAGAGTCATAGTTTCTCGCATATTACATACCTTTTATATGGACCATGGTGCACTGGTATACCAGGGCACTTTAAGAAAATATTCGGAAAAAAATACTACTTACAATTTACTTATATTAACTTGAGGTGTGTTTATATACCAGTGATTTGAAACAAAATTCATATGTAATCATAATGGTTTATATTACATCCGAGAAATTATGAAGTCTCTACATAAATAAGATGATTATTTATTCTTAATTTTGATGAATTGAACCATTAGTATGAGGAATAGAAATGCTTCATAATGAAGTTTGGTATAATTGGATTAATGAATACAATTAATCATATTGATGTTAATATTCACTAGATGGATGAAAATAAAACATCGTATATATAAAATTTTCGTTAAAGGAATTTGTATTTAATAAAAAAAATAAAACACTTTCCTTTTACTTTTTATAATATTTTTATTCTCTTATTCTAAAGAAAAGCTTCAGATCCCTTACCGTTGGTCGGGGGAAATCTTAGGCTATACGTCGTGACAGAATTCTTAGAACTGAACTTAATGAGATCAAATGATCCCTTTTTATACTCTTCGTATGACTATGGATGATGCAATGATACTTGTGTTCGGATTCATATGCTGAAGGCTAAAGTGTTACTTTGTTTATGTTTGTGATTCTTTTATGCTGAAGGCTAAAAGTTCTGGTAATCATTTTATGTCATTTTAATGTCCGCATCATTGTATCTATGTTGTTTATTTCATTTTTCATTATGGTATTTTAATGTCCGCATCATTGTATCTGTGTTGTTTATTTCATTTTTCATTATGGTATTTCACAATCGCATCATTGTATTAAATGTATTTTCTTATTGACTTTTGTTAATTGAATTTGAAGTCGAGCGTTTCTTCACAAGTTTGCTCTGACATAACACCTCCCCCTTTAGAGTCTTCTAATGGTCGGAAAGTGACCGTTGGAAGATTTACATTATTTATAATCTTCTCATTTTTATTTCTTATTTTTATGTAAATATAAATGATTACAATGATTACTATGGTTACAAAGATAAAGTATATCGTTAAATTTGACTTTTTATGTTTATATTTGAGTTCTTGAATTTCTTTTAAATTGTTAATACTTTGATAATGTATTTCTTGGAAAGTTAAATCATCTATTTTAGTATAATTAATATCTAAAATGGTATTTGGAATTAATGGTTCATGTTTATAGTTTTTCCTTTCATATTCTCTATTATTTATTTTAATTTTACAATTTTCAAATTTGATGAGATAGTTGCCTTTTATTACAATCTTTTGATTGTTACAGTTTTGAATTATTTCCTGTAATTTTATATTAATTAATACAAGATTATTATTTCCTATTTCTAATACAGCTTCATTAAAATTTGTTTCAAGTTTACAGTTCATTGATTCTTTAAGTATATTTTCAATACAATCATCATTTATTTTACTTAAATTTGTTACGTATTTTGTGTTTTCATAAACAATTTGGTCTTTGGTTAAATACTGGTTTGTATTTATTTTTAATTGTGAATTATTTTCTTTATTTGGAATGGGTTGAACGTAAATATTTTTATATAACTCAGTTGTAAATTTGCGAATTTTAATGATGAAGATGATATTACTTTTATATAGAGCTAAACTGAGGTTCAATTCTTTTAAGTTATTTATATTAATTCCGTATTTATTTATTTCTTCTGTAGTTAAAATATCTCTACTTAGTACTCCTAACCTTGACGTCATTATTATTTCTTTTATTTTTCCTATATCCTCATGTAAATAGTCGGAGGTTTTCTCTCAACTTTATTTCATACTGTATTTTAGCTATATCTTTTTCGTAATTATAACTGTCTATAAATGTGTTAATTCTCTTTATTATGTTCTTGGTTTCATTATTCAATGTTTCAGTTAATATTTTTATTTGTTTGTTAAATTTATCGTTAATTATTATTTGATTATTTAAATTTGAAATTTCGTTATTGCTGTTCGTTTCAATTATTTTTAAACGTTCTTCAATAGCTTCACGATCATTGTCGTCCATAGTACCATATAAAATTTTCATACCTGTGCCTATAATATTAAACAATCCTCGTTTCTGCCTATTTTGTTTAGGATGAGGTAAAAGAACTTCAAATTCTTTACGTATTTTTGACATTTTCCTAGTTATACTATCATTTTCTTCGGGCATTTCTTTAACATTTCTTTCCATAATTTCTATATTATTTTCATACTCGGTCAAGTTTATTATGTGGATAATTGTATCATAACTTTTTATTAATGGGTATTCTTTTAGTTGGATTAAAGTAAAACCATTTCCTTTATTTAAATCAATGACTTCTAGCTCTGCTTGTACTTGCCTGAGGGTTGTCATTTTTATGTGTTTTGAATATTATCTCGTTTGCTTCGTCAATTTTTAGATCCTGCAAAATTTTTGTGCTTCTGTGTAATATTTGAATTGATTTTGTATTTTCTAATTTCCATTTGTTTTGGAAATTCGTAAAGGTTTCCTCATTTTCTATATAAATGCCATTTAATATTCTTAGGTCGACTTCTTTAATAATATCTTCGAAGTCATTTTCTTTAAATTCTTTTCTTGTAAATATAATTCTTCTTTTCCCAACATGTGGATAAATAATTTTTGTTTCTTCGTCATTTGCATTGACTTTGAGAATTATTTGTCGATTAAAAATATTAATCGGTTTTTCACTAATAGGGATTAAGCTTAAATTATCTGATTCGGCACTGTGCTGAGTGTATTCGTCATCATCGTTGTCGTTATTTATCATATTGATATTATTTTCAAGTTTTATTCGGGACAGTGCGTCTGCAACTTTATTTTCTTTCCCCTGTATGTATTGTATTTCGAAGTCATATTCTTCAAGTTTGATCTTCCATCTTTGCAATTTACTATTTGGTTCTTTTAAATTTTGTAGCCATACTAATGGTCTATGGTCTGTTTTTATAATGAATTTGCGTCCATATAAATAATGTCGAAATTGTGCTGTTGCCCAAACTATTGCTAACAATTCTTTTTCTATTGTTGAATAGTTGCATTCATGTTTATTTAAAGTGCGCGAAGCAAATGCTAGAGGTCCGTGTGATTGTGACAAAACTGCTCCGAGGGCATAGTTGCTAGCATCGGTTGTTAATATAAATTCTTTTAAAAAATTTGGGTGTCTGTTTATTAGATCGTCTGACATCAGAGTTTTTATTTTATGAAATGCTTCTTTATAACAATCATCTTCTATATTTATTTTGTTATCCTTTTTTAAGCATAAAGTTAGAGGTTTAATGATTTTCGCATAATCGCTTATAAACTTTCTATAGTATCCTGTTAAACCGAGGAAACTTTGAATTTCTTTTACATTTTTTGGTATAGGGAAATTCTTTATTGTTTCAATTTTTTTCGGATTTGGTTTTATACCACTTGATGTTACTACATGACCTAAAAATTCTGTTTCTTTACGTAGAAATTCAGATTTGTTTAATGATACTTTAAGTTTTGCATTCTTTAGTGTCATTAGGATTTTATGAATTGAATCTATATGTTCCTGTAAGCTTGAGGAAAATATTATAATGTCATCTAAATAGACATAGCATATTTTTCCTATGAATTCTTTCAAAACTTCATTCATGAGTCTCTGAAAAGTTGCGGGAGCATTTTTTAATCCGAATGGCATTCGTACAAATTCATAGTGTCCAGTTAATGTACTGAAAGCGGTTTTTTCTCTATCCTTAGCTTCTACTTCTATTTGATAGAACCCTTTTGTAAGATCTAGTGTAGTGAAATACACTGCATGTCCTAGTTTATCTAATATTGAGTCTATGTTTGGGATAGGATATTTGTCTTCTTTAGTTACGTTATTCAATTTCCGATAATCGATAACGATTCGCCATTCCTTATTGCCTGTGTTATCCTCTTTTTTAGGTACTACCCAAATTGGAGCGTTATAGGGTGAAGTGGAATGCTGGATTATTTTTGATTCAAGCATTTCCTCTATTTGCTTATCTACTTCTTTCTTGTGGATTTCGGGATATCTATATATCCTCGTGTATATTGGAGAACTGTCTTCAGTAGGGATGTTGTGTTTTACGTGGTTAGTAAAAGACAAATCGTCACCTTTTCTATAAAATGCTCCATCGCATTCTTTTACTACCTTAAACAAATTTTGTTTTTCTTCTTTATTTAAATGATCCGTTCTTAGGTCTTTAATTATTGTATTGTTAATAATGGAGTCCATAGGAACAATTTCATTGAAATAGTTGATAGTCTTTTCATATTCTTTTTCTTCATTTTCGTTGAAGAACAAAGGTATGATTTTGTCATTCAGTTTCAATGTTTTTTTCTTATAATTTATTTCTCCATCGTTTGGAATCAAAATGTTGTTTCCAATAATTCCATTATACTCTTCACTGAAAGTATATACTTGGAATTCACAATCGTATTTAACTGATAGTGCAAATATTGGCCGCGATCCACTGCCCGCTAGATGTCTAGCACAAAATATCCCAGATGAAGGAACGTCCGCGCTAGAACTCTAGCGCCAGCGGCAGAGTGACACTTAGGACTAATTATTTCCACACTATAATCAAAGAAATGATAAAAACGATATCTGAATTGCTATTTTACTTACGTTATTAACAATTTTATCACAATTCCACTTGCTCGGTTTCGTATTTAATTTTATTTTGCAAACGTTTGAACGATTTCCTTTGACAGGTCGTTTTTTTTTGCTTTTTCTCCCAATGCAGCGGGTAATTTTGCGCTAGATTGAGAAATTTCCCTGAAAGGGATATTTCACAAAAAGTGCTAGACGTCTAGCGCAAATGGTGAAATGTCAATTTTTTTTATATGGAGTTTGACATGCCGCTAGTCATCTAGCGGGCAGTGGAACGCGGCCATTGTTTTTGGGATTTTTACGTCTTTCGTGACGACTATTGGGTTATGGCCTGCTGTGCATATTGTCATAGGTTTGAAACGCCATTTAGTATATTCTATTGGTGAATCTTCCTCACGCAAAAGACTATTTGTTGCTCCTGTGTCAATAAGTAGCCTTATATTTTTATTTCCTTTTCCTAATTTAATATAGGGAAGTGATGTTCCGAGGCTGAATGCCGAAAATTTGCTTCACTTTCTATATTCTCTTGTACATTATTTCCTTCAACATAATTAGCTTTAGGTACACGTCTCATTTGAGATGATGAAGGATCTATATCCATAGGCTCAAACCTTTGAGGATATTGTCTATAATTATTATTATGATTATTGTTATTATAGTTATCATAAGGGCGTTGTTGTTGGCTATTATTTGGAATGTATTGCCTTGGTTGCCAATTTTGATTTTTATTAATATTTCTGTTGCTTGGTATAAAATTATTTTCTCTACTGTTACAGTTTCTGAATGGATTATTTGTGTTTTTTATAAAACTACTGTTATTGTTATTAGATTTTTGTTCATACCTATTTTCTATTTTCTTAGCATTGTGTCTTTGTTTGTCGTTATAGTTTGTATCATGATTCTGTTTTGTGATGAGTCCTGCGTTACTAAGCTCGTGTAAAGCTAATTCCATGGTACTGGGTTTCAATGCATAGAGTATGGTTCTCATATGTGTTGGAAGCCGTTCTTTAAATATGTTAAGTGCAGTTTCATTATTGCGAGGAATATCTGTGCTATTACTTTCCTGCAAACATTTCTGATTCAAAAGTGATAGGGTGCGCTGTATGTGATTGTAAAATTTAAGTGTGTCGCCTCTAAATTGAGAAGCTCGCAAATCTTCATATAGCTGATACGAATTTTTAAATCCGCCGAAATTTTCTAATAACATACCTTTGATATCTACCCATCTTGTAAGATGTGTATGAATTTCTATTGCCTGTCTAGCTCTTCCAATGAATTTACTTTTTAAAATATTGATGCACATTTTCTGTGATTGTTCATTATAAGTGAGTAATGTAGGAATTATATCGTCTACATTAGAAATAAATATTGGCAAATCTTCTGTTTTACCGTCAAAATTTTGTAGTCTTTCAATATATTTTAAAGGATTTAATTCTAAACTTCTTAATGTATTATTACCTGCTGCTACTGGTGGTTGTTGTTGTAAGTGTGCTGCTACTGCGGGCTCCATCTTAATTTGGTGAATTGTCCTCTGTTGGTTGAAATTTTGTTGTCTCAGCTCGGCACGTTGCGAATCTCGTCCAATTCGTTTATTGTTGCTTCTCATTTATTAATACGTTGGGGCTTTCGAAATATTTGCCACTTTTCGTTGGGTTCCACGTATTTATGAACCTTTGTTTAATTGAAATGTTCGTATATTTTTGATTAAACTTTCACATCTGTTTTCACTTGAAATTATTTTTCCTCTATGGAATTCGTAATATAAGTCATATTCGTTGACTGGATTACTAAATAATTTCGTAATACAATTTTTCCGATATTCGTTCGAAAAAAAATTTTATATTTTTTTTTTTTTTTTTGAGTTCTTAAGTGTAAAATCGATATTCGTTCGATTTAATTTTTGTCACGGATTTGTTAAGTGTAAAATCGATATTCGTTCGATTTTATTTTTCACTTTTCAATGTTTTACTTGTGTACTAGTTATACCGATATTCATTCGATTCACTGGTTTCACAAAAATTTTTGATCGCGAGAAAATTTAATTTTTCGGTTCGATCACTGGATTACCATATCTCTTGTCTGATTGGTATCCTACCGACTGCGCCATTTTCGTTAAAGGAATTTGTATTTAATAAAAAAAATAAAACACTTTCCTTTTACTTTTTATAATATTTTTATTCTCTTATTCTAAAGAAAAGCTTCAGATCCCTTACCGTTGGTCGGGGGAAATCTTAGGCTATACGTCGTGACAGAATTCTTAGAACTGAACTTAATGAGATCAAATGATCCCTTTTTATACTCTTCGTATGACTATGGATGATGCAATGATACTTGTGTTCGGATTCATATGCTGAAGGCTAAAGTGTTACTTTGTTTATGTTTGTGATTCTTTTATGCTGAAGGCTAAAAGTTCTGGTAATCATTTTATGTCATTTTAATGTCCGCATCATTGTATCTATGTTGTTTATTTCATTTTTCATTATGGTATTTTAATGTCCGCATCATTGTATCTGTGTTGTTTATTTCATTTTTCATTATGGTATTTCACAATCGCATCATTGTATTAAATGTATTTTCTTATTGACTTTTGTTAATTGAATTTGAAGTCGAGCGTTTCTTCACAAGTTTGCTCTGACATAACATAAATATATTCCTAAAAGTGATGAAAACGATTCTTCATATAAATGAATGTGACCATCAATAGGAAGAAAGTGTACATCATATTGATAAATAAATTCGTGAAGGTGATGAAAAGGATTCTTCATATAGATGTATGCAATCATCAATACGATGAAAATGTGCATCATATAAACGAATAAATTTACCAATTTAATGAATTTCATTCATGAATACGAAGAAAGTGTGCATCATATTGATGAACAAATTTGTCAATGTGATGAATACATTCATCTCATTGATGAAATTGAAGAGGAATTTCGGTTCATCATATTGACGAATTTTTCATAACATTGATGAAAAAAATTGATGAATGATGAACGAATTTTATAATTTTCAAAGTTCATCATATTGAGGAAATCGGTTTCATCATAGCAACGAACAAATTCACTGGATTAAAATTGATGATTCTGTCATCATATTGATGAACTTTTTCATTACTATAATGTACCTTTTTGGTTCAGTGTAGAACGTAGACAATGGAAAGTTGACGTCAGACAGTAGGTAGTAGTCGGTATATTTAGAAGACAGCCGGTAATAGTTAGTAGACAGTGGACAACAAACAGCAGATTATAAAGTTGAATACAGTGAAGATTCTTTAATTGAGATTGTAGACACTTAATACTGTCTCTAATAGGAACTCGTTGACAGCCGTTGTAGTATTTATGCATGAAAGTTCCTCCTTAACTTTGAGCCTTACATAAAATTACATCTGTAATATATTTTGGATTATTTTAATGGTGGGATACATTCAAAGTGAATTGCGTGTTATTCTGTCGCCCAAACTGTCAGCACGCAGATCAGTGAGATTATTTATAACCACGCAAAATGTCGAAAAATACAGTCGTATATTATTAAGTCATTCGCTCGAGAGTAATTTCGAAATTCCAAATGTAGACAACATATATTATAGCCAGCTGTTCCCGGGGGGAAAGCGCGTTCCGCCCCCAATTCTTCACTTTGCAGTGTCTAATATAAATATATTACTTTGCCATTCCCCCATGCCAGGACGGTTTTCTACAATAATATTTATTTATATTTATATTTGCTTTTTCGTTTATGGGTGTTAATGCGAAAAGTTTTCGTTTCTACCCCAACCTCCAGGAATAACGTTTACAACGAATTTAAATTTACAAATTATGAACTTGTGACCTTATGTTGAGCTCGTACTGTCACGGCAACAGTATCCTGCATTGGTACGAGTACGTATTCGCGTTAACAAGTAAACAAAAATATTCCCGCGACGTGTTGTTTTGTATTGTTCTCTTAACTTTTACAATTATTTGTTGTTTACAAAAAAAAATGGATGATGCCTAAAAGCTGCTGTTCAACATCCGGCTGCCCCTCATTTATAGAATACAGAGAGTTGTTTTGCGCATTTCCTAAAAACAACAAAAAATATAACTGTAGGTACACGCAAATGAGCAGACAAAAGCGAACTCAAGCTTCAATGGTGTCAATGGTGTGGAAAATCTACGTCGACTTTCATAGCACCAGAGAAGGGTGATACAGTAGGTTATCTACATTAAAAACACGATGCATGGTGGCACACCCAATGTTCCACACATACATATGTGTGTATATCATGAACGCTATTGATAAAATAATAAAATTCATGCTAATGGTGTTGTAGTATGACGGGAGAAAACAGAGCTTGAAGAAACGTAAAGGACAGGGACGATTTTCAATTATTTTTATAATCAACTTATATGGCGAATAATTGTCATTCGGTGGTTATTTTAAAGGTAATTCAGACCTGATTTAATGGCACATCAATTTATTATCCTCGGTTTTTAATTGCGAGAGCGCTGTTGTTCATTTGCAAAGAGTGGGAGTGGGCTGTTTGGATTGACAAATAACGCATTGAGCTCTAGATTATGTAGATAAGTTTGAATCTAGTTAAAAAGCAAGCATTTATTAAGTTTTAGCCCATAACGAACGATATTCCCTAACAGCATCAAATGTTTCAACGAAGAACACATTATTGTCTTACCCACTCAGGAACCGAAGGGTTATGTATCTGTTTCAGTCGATAGGGATCATAATATTTATATATTCATATCCTTACTGTTGAGGAATTAAATGTTGTTATGTTTTTTGTTTATAATTGTTAAACATTAGTAACTTACCCTATTTTCAACTTCACTCAAATTTATTCATTATCAGCGAATAGACCTATTGTTATCCGTGTTATTGACTCAACAAAAATTACAGTACATATTAACTTAATCTAAATTCTGAATTCATTACCGTAACTTCTCTCTTTGTTGTCTCTCTTTTGAGTTTGAGTAATTTTTCTTCTATTTGCATTGTATTCTATTGTAGCTTGTAGCTCTTCTCGAACTCTCGGTTTTTTGATCTTCAAAGAGTTCAGACGCAATTGGTAATCACACACAATATAAAAACAAGTAAAAGTGTTATCATCGGCCTGGCCGATGCTTTGATACCCTCCACTGCATACAAGTCATGCAAAATTGGTTTTGTGAGGGAGGTACCAGAACTACTTGACCGACATTGCAGGTTTTCAATACCAACCTAACGACGATAAAAAGAAGTTCTCTCACCAAATTTCATTCACCTACGTCAATTACTTTGGGCGCTATCGTGCTTTCAACAGACAGAGAGGCATGGGTCCAATATTGGTTTTGTATGGGAGGTACCAGAACTACTTGACCGACATAGCCCATTTTCAATACCAACCTGACGCCGATAAAAAGAAGTCCTTTCACCAAATTTCATTCACCTACGTCAATTACTTTGGGCGCTATCGTGCTTTCAACAGACAGACAGACAGACAGACAGACAGACAGACAGACAGACATACAGACAGACGGACATGGCTAAATCGATTCAGAATGTGATCCTGATTCATAATATATATACTTTATGAGGTCTCCGGTGACTCCTTCTTGGCGTTACAAATGTATGGGCAAAGTGAATATACCTTCCTGTGGAGGGTATAATAATTATAATACATTCATATACACACTACACATAAAACAAAATCTTTTCTTCGCAAACACGAGGCCAAGATTCATTACAAAACACTTACTATACGCTAATATAAACACAAAAAGTAGTTGAATGCAGAAGCTGACGGTACAGTAACGATATTTCCCTCTGTTCTAAAAAAATGAGTAAGTATTTCAACAATATCTATTGCCAATTTTAAAATTTTTTTAACATTAACCTATCTAATTTGGCGTCGATGTTACGAATCACAGTATTTAGTACAAAGAAGCTTATTTGGTGTCAAATGCCAAAGGATATAATGATCCAAAATATCGTGACAAATGCCATCGTGGCATTGGAATACAAATGTCTTATTCAGCAAAGCAAAATAATTAACGCAATTCTTATTCATACTTTAAGTTGTGTAAACCTTGATATAAAACGTCAAACAAATTTAAATATTTGTAATGTTCTCATAATATTTTAATTTACGAAATGCGTTTTTCTACTTTTTTATATTGCGACATTTCATAGAAATTAAAATTTCCCACGATATTCATACTAACGCTGCCCAACAATAATGCTGTTTGCTAGGGAAAAAATACAAATTAATTCAATTTAATTATGAAAGAAAAAGGTAAAAATAGTGACAAAGTCTGTTGACAGCTTGTATGTAATTCTCTCATTTTGAATTGAATTTTTTTACTACTTTCCACCAATTTTTTCTTGGCGTAAATTTATTGGGGGACTTTTTCCTGTCAAACAGAAAAGGGTCATTTTGTAAAATTCATTTGCGTCTGCTTGTTTTTAATTATATTTCATTGAAATGCTGTCATATTTATCGAATAAACAGAGATATCTCTTGGTAATTGCATTTGGTAGAATATCTAAGACATATTAACCTTTAATAAATCGATTTTGGATTTTGTGTCACTAGTGTTTGGTATATCCTAATTTATGTCTTTAGTTATATGTAAGTGCATGTTGCTCTTTTCAAGTATGTATATGTATATATGATTTTAATATATGGTGTTTTTTTTATAATTTTAAAAAGACAAAAAAAAAAACAAATTATTGGGTTTGGATTTCTGAAAATTAAATAAGCGTATTAATGCTGTTTTTTCATTTGTTCTGAGCTCATTTGGTCAAGGTACATTTTCTGAAAATGCAAATCAAGTCACTTAAAGCAACTTTAAGGCATGAACATAACATATTTTGATAATCAACATTATTCGCTTAGTTTTGTTTCCGTTGTGAAGATAGTGCAGAGATGCAATGCTATCTGTAATTTGTTTTGTAAAAGGTTAAGAGGTGTTATTGTGAATGACCAGCTATTTCGGTAGCTGTCACTTTTGAAGCTTTTATTCTTTGACATTTGACAAGTAGAAACTACGCATTGATATTATTAAAATTAATTTTGGTCCTTGAAATGCATGAAAATGATCCGGAATTCCATCGAAAAATCATCTTGACTGATGACGCCCATTTCCACCTCGGTGGCTACGTCAACAATCAAAATTGTTGCATCTGGGTCTCGGAAAACCCAAGAGTTATTGTTGAGAAGCCTCTCCATCCTCAACGTGAGGCTATCGAGGACATAGGGCAGCCACTTTGCGATTTGGT
This sequence comes from Cheilosia impressa, assembly GCA_948293265.1. NCBI lineage: Eukaryota > Metazoa > Arthropoda > Insecta > Diptera > Syrphidae > Cheilosia > Cheilosia impressa. The sequence goes on from OX411881.1 coordinate 42,673,433, forward strand.
TATGGAAAATTTCATGAAAAGGATATGGTCCTGTATGCGTGCTCGTGGCTGATGTTGTTTTTCATTATTAACGGCATACCTTCCTCTTTATTACGAAATAAACATCCGATTATTTATCTTAAAAAATTTAATTTTTCTTTGAATACCAAAATAACACCTCTTATTGGAAAATCCTTCATAAGCCAGGTTAATGGTAGATTTCCTGCCACTGGGTGAACTCTAGCAATTTGGCTGCTAAAATAATTTAAGATATTGAATGCAACGAAGAAATTTCTTTCGACTTTCAAGGTTGTTGAATTTTCTCTAACACATACCCGCTCAGTTTTTTTTCTATTAGGAATAATAAATACAATGCAAACACACAACAAATCTGCCGACCATCCAGCCCGTCCAACTAGAAAATCAATTCATTATTCCCATGGGTTATTTCCGAGAACACCACAAAAAGCAAACGCTTCAAAATTGCATTCCACTTGCCTCATTTAGGTATAAAGATGCACTCAAAACTATTTCCATTCCTTCATGTTATTAAAATACAAATTTCACTCCAATGGTCCTTAAATCTTCCTTTTCAATTGCAGTCTCTACCAGCGTCAAACTATATTTATTTCCGAATGAAGCCAAAGTCTGCAAAGTATTAACACACACTCAAATTAAAGTGCACCACTTGTACTTTAATTTCATCTATATATAAAGGAATTTCAACATTTTCAAGTGACCCCAAGGCGTCATATATATGTTTCTAGTCGAAGTCGACTGTTGCTTTATTTATACTAACTTTGAAATCTCCAATTTTGTACAGCGAGATGAAGACTATGAATGGACTCAAAGAGGTTGAGTATTGCCACAAAAAACTCGAAAAGTCCTTGTAAATATGTATATAGAAGTATAGAAACATGTCGTGCGTGCATAGTTTGCTATTCGATGCATGAAGTACGATAGGTCTATGCGCTTTAAAGTTGTTTTGCCGCCAATCGATTAATGTTATAAATGTCAAAAATATCAATGTCTGCATATAACCTTTGCGAGCTTAGAGAAAGTAACTTTTAAGTTTTAATTATGTAAGTAATGTTCGGCATGAAGGTTCTCATGAACTTGGCAATGGAAAGGTGAATGCTGCCTTTGGGTTTGGTTAGTTTTGATGAGGACTGTTTTTTAAAAAGTTTGACAGCAAAAGCTAGAGAATTTTTCGAAATTTTACAAGCAAACTTTAAGATTATAACTTGATTAATAAAATTCAACCTACTTAGTTTCATACTTTAATTTTTAAAATGGTCATGGGTAGAAACCCTCTTTCTCTACGGACTTTAATTAGCTGCAAACCCCCATTTGGGTAGAGGCAAAATGGTTTCACTTGATCTAATCAACTCATCAGACGCCTGTCTGATGAACGTATCGAAAATTGGAGTTCTGGTTCAAGAACATATTTATTGCCGTTTTTTAATAATATGAGCTTTTTAAACTTTGAAGAAAAGCAGCAGTTGCAGCAGTTAACACAAGTGCTTTTGTTGAAATAGACAATAGAAATATTCGCCGAAATGCTACGACAGGTGATAGGAAACTTTTCCCACTTAAAGTATACGTTCGAAATAAATATGATGAAGACGATCAAAATAAGTCGAAAGCAACAATGACGACATCTCCAAAAATAAAACACCCTCCCCCACTTAAGCCGTTTTCACCCATCTCAGATATCCTTAGAAAATAAATAAATTATATCTCGAGTAATTGAAATTTATGTTCTCATTGTATTGGCGTTAACTTTAACAGAGATGAATAAATTAATAATTCCTCATATACGGTTACCGTTGTAGAATACTAATTCAATGGGGGAATGTCTGTGGCTTTATTAATTCGATAAATTTTGTATACGCCGAATATAATACTTATGAAATATTTTGAATTCCGTCTAATGATAGCAACGATAGACGCCAGCAATCAATTAAGCGTCGCGTCGTCGCTCGTCAGGGATTATACTTTATACAGAAAGAAATGAGCTGCCAATTGAGGGAGTAAAACAGATACAAAAAAGAGGGAGATACAGGGACAAATAATGGAAAATAAAAAACCAACCACCAAAGCCAACACATTATACCTATTTAACACCAGAGGCGCCATATTCTTTTATTGGTGAGAGTAGAGTCTGTTAGGAATTCATCTGTCACCTACAAGTGAAGACCAAGGCCCACTACTAACTAAATCCCCATCAAATTCACCCTTCCTCTAAGACCTCATTTAGCTGCGACTAATTATAGTTCAACCAGTTTAAAATAAATTCTCCTACAACAACCACTGACCTTGATACCGAACATATTCTCCACTGGCTTAGGAAATTGCTCATCCTTGTACAAACTATATATCGTCGGCGGTTCGCTCCTTTTAGGTGGTGAATTTCCGCACGATTTTCTGGGTGCACTCGCTCGAATGCACAAAACTACAGAGTCCAGTTGAGTAAAGTCCTTGTAAACTGTTCACTTCACTCACGGTCACAACTCACTAAGCAAAATTGTTCTTCCATTTCAGAAAACAATATCAGCGATCAGCGGATACAGATGTCACAAACGCACTAAAAACAGAAGAGGAAACTAAATACCCTCGCGCGGATATGACAAAATGAAAACGAAACCTTGTGCAATAGCAGCCACCGAGAAAATGAAATCGGCAATATTGTATCCCTATGGTCCACTATCGGGAACAGGATGCTGTCGGATGGTACATGCAAAACATTTGGCAGTGACCAGTGCCATATACACTTTGGTGAGTATTTTTGTCGAAAAATGTTGCTCATACGCCAGAGTGAAAATGTGTTTGTTGGCAGTTGGGATTTGGCTGAATGCATTTGGGTGGAAAAATTTAGAAGTCATTGAAAATAATATAAGTATGTATAAAGTGACTTCAGTTCAATCGGTATAGATAATTTGTATGCAGGAAAATGGTAAACCGGGCATTTAATAAAAAAGTTTCCAAGCTTCAAAAATGTGCTTCATTTCTTATTCACTTGTTTTTGGTGGCTCATTTTCTTTTAATTCAGAGAGAAAATTTGATAACATATAAAAAAAACTGTTACTCTTAAAAGTTGCAATAGAAAAAGTGAACCAACTCGTCGAATCTGAAGTGGGAGGCCAATACCTCGTTAATATGCACTGGGAACTTGACTTCCGAATCATTAGGAATTTACAATTTTTAGCTGTCGAAACGTTGTTCCGATGCAAAACTGGTACATCGTTTATACAAAATACTGCGTGACTGCTCTAAAACAATTAACAGCGTACACTGATTTTTCTGCGTCATCGTTCTACGAAATTTATTTTGAAATTTCTGTTTTGTAATTTTTGACTGAGGGATTGTGAAGCAGCAGGGAATCCAGTGAAGATCCCCCAGATCGCTGGGAGAATGAGAGATGACGGCATTGTAATTTGCGGGCAAACTGTTGGTTTTCTTTGGAAAGTTAGAGTAAGTTTCAAGCGATCCAGTTGTATACTGCTATAGTGAAGTTCCCATATTTTTAACGATCGCTGATCATTACTATCAACTTGCGACGTTTGTCGCTTGTAAGAGCAAGCAAAGAACAAACACAGGCACATGAAGTTGGTTGAGGTTGCTTTCCAATTACCTGATATGTAGCCCTTAGCTGCAACTAAGGGTGAACTCAAAGACTTGTCAAGCCCAAAGTGTGGCTTTTTATACGCGACCTTATTTGAAAAGTTAGTCGTAAAATTGTTTATTTTTTAATTAATTTCGATGGAGCACATGACTCTTCATTATACAGCAGAACCGGTTTGATAATCCCGAAAAAATGTAGCGATTGGCAAGAGTGCTTCTTCGCTTGATCTCTGCGCCGATGTCAAGCTCTTAGCTACATCGAAGTTTTATCTGTTTTTTGTAAACCCTTTGCCCGAGTGAGCAATTTTGGGAGTCCTTTCTCGACTACAGCATGTTCTCATAAACAGCTCTCCGCACCCTCGTCGCCAGTATTTCAATTTCATTAGTCGTCAGCATACAATTACAACAACTACGCTCTAATTGACACTTCGGGATCGAAGCTCAAAAAAACAAACCTATTGTTTCTCTGATGTTTGTTTATTATATTTACTTTATACTTTCGTATAGTTGCTTGAAGCGAGGATAGAGAACGTGGTAGCTCCTTGACATCTGTCTTCAATCTTTTTTGACATCAAAAGCAACGAAGGTATTTCTCTAAATTTGATGGAGCGGCTGGGTTTATCGATTGCCATCCTTTACAAATGAACGAGTATGACTGTAGTGCCGAAGATTGAGAAAATGTCATGAGTTCCCTTCCATGAAATACCTTTTTATAACGTAGCTTAGCCCTAAAAATCAAACTGTTCGGAATATAGACTTATAACCCCGCATTGGTAGAGGATCTCAACTCAAAAGCCCGTAGGGGAGAGTGGGTACGAAAGTAACGCCGGGTCGGTTGTAACATTGACGTTTTAAGGAAACATAGACCTGTATGCGTTAATTTTTGAATGCAGGATTCCTTGCAATTATGCTCTGAATACACCCAAAAAAATACACTTCAGTGTACTCCTCTATATGTCAAATATAGTCAAAACGGTGAAATTGAAGTGCGAACTTGTTTTGTTTTTGGTAAATGGTTTTTCGTCATATTTCGTAAAGTAGGTAAGTTTTAAGTTCATTAAAGCGATATTACCATAGTACGTATTATGGTTCATCTTATAGAGTTCATCTTTTTTCAAATATTCTGAATCTCTTCCTAAGGAACAGTGGATTCAATGAATTTCCTGCAAAATGTGGATTCTCGCACTGTGGGAGAGAATTCAAGTCAGCTTTTCTTCCAATGCAGCAACTGCGAATCAGACTAGTAATTTTTATTTGCTCGCTTTCAAAAATTCTAAACGTTCGAGTATGTATTAATGTCAAAATGAATTGTATTGAATTAAAAATTAATTTTAACCATTATTGTTGTTTTCTTCTACATTTATATTGTGTTACAACCGTCCTTCCACCATGTTACAATCGATACACCCAGAAGGTCGGTTGTAACATTTGACTAGCTCTTTATTTTAGCAGCCTACCCCCGACCTGGAACAATAGTTGGAAACCAAGTTATTATCTTACGGTTGTCAAAAGCCCACTTGTTAACATGCATTTTGTTTAAATTTAGTGTGTTCAGTGGTTTGCAAATTATGGAAGCGAATACGAAAAACGTTACTTTCGTACCCACTCTCCCCTATTGCATGACCTGAATTTAGTTTCTATTCAGGTATTTTTTAAACTTTCGGAAGATGTGTGGCTGCGAAAAAAAGATCAAAAGATGTATTTTAAACAAACAAACCTGTGACCCCTCGCTTAGTATTGCAGTACTTTTACCACTGACATGCTGAGGCTATGTAGGCGCAGTGGCTTAGTGGTTAGTGTGTTGGACTTGTAAATGGAAGTTAGACTAAGTCGAAAGACAACTTTAAATAATTAAGTGTAGCTTAGAGTGCCCGCATAGGGCCAGGAAGTTAAAACGTTATAACTTCAATATCATAGTTAAGTTAGTTTAGCTAGTTTTAAGCATTTTTGTCTAGCATGTAAGATTAATGAATTATACAAATAAAATGCAAAAAAAAAAAAAAAGTGTGTTGGACTACTAAGCGAGGGGTCCCAGGTTCGAATCCCGAGAAAACCCAAATTCCAAGTTAAGGTTTTTTTTTCACTGCGCCACCTCTAGCGAACGTCTGACAAACATCCGAGAGTATAACTGTCATGAAAGAGCTTCTCAATTAACCGTTTCGACTCGGCATAAAACTGTAGATCCCTTCCATTCGTCCCAAAAATTAAAACTCACACAAAACGAATGGTTGTGAGAAGCTAGGCCCAGGGTCCCTCCCTACGGACTTGTTGCGCCAACTAAACTAAAGCCCGAAGTAAAACCACTAGTAAAACTTAAGTCAATTCTTCGTAGGAGATGAAGAGGTCATTAAAAAAATACCAAACAAATGGTCGTTTGGTTTTATTCGCTGCTGATATGAAGACTTAGTTCGGCATCAATTTATATTTAAGCAGATTGACTTCCAGTTCCCATCTGAGGTGCTTTTAATACACAATTCATTTAGTCTAAACAGCTACGACCTAAGCTCTTCCACCACAGAGGGACATTGACACAACCCAAATTTAAATTCAGTACCGAAATTGTTCAGATCCATATCATCGCCGGCGTCACGAAACACCAATTATGCTGTCCGATTCAAAACAATTTAAATAATTTCCATCATCGATACCATCTGTCAGCTTGTTATTAAAAAATAAAACTAGAGCAGTCTGTCGGAACAATGCCTTCAACGTGGATGGTGTTTCTAGCACTGGGTCAATGAACAATGCACTGCACCTCCTCGCTATAGATTGTGCGGTAAGTTTATAGCAAAAATCCCCAAGCCCTACAATACTGTTTAAATGCAAATTGCATCTTTAGCGCAACTTTGTTATAAAATGGAAAAATTGCACCCTCACAACCTATTCGCCGAAGATCGACGAATTCAAATTCGAAATGGACCTCAGGAACAACATGTCAGTGCTCGGTGGTTACTTAATATTGAACGAGAGCGTTGCCACGTTAAAAATTCGAAACATTGTCGACGTTTCCCTAGCAAATGGCAATCTGCGACGGATCTTTGATAACACTTTAGACACGTGCAGAGTTGCCAGGATGCCGCCTAGAAGTAGTATCGCTACGATTATATGGAATGACTTCGCAAAGTTCGGTGACATCCCGAAAGGGTGTCCGATTCTAGCTGTAAGATGGGTCACATTGAATTTTATTTGAGTTGATTATTTTTTTCTTTTAGAATAAAAACTTTAGCATTACTGACTTCCTGCTGGATGCTGACTATTTTCCGCCCTACTCGTCGGAGCTTACATTTATTATACAGACGACTGCCTTTTTTGATTGCAAGCTGGGCGTGTCTATTGAGACTGTTGCAATTAGAGAGTTTCAACGGAAGAAGAGGCACTAATGTTAAGAACATTTTTGAATTTGATTGTTAATAAATTGGTGATGGGGAAGCCTTTAGTCCTGTTTGTGTTTGTGTTGTGTTGTGTTTGAAAGTGGCAATTCTCACAGTGTAAGCCCTCTCAAGAGTTATTAGATGACAACTTCAACTGAACTGCAACCGCAACTAAAAATTTTTTTTATTACCGTCTCCACTTCATCCTCTATGCCATAGAGTCTATAACACCAATATTCGAGTGGAAGGGGCGCCCAACTATGTGCTTTTTTATACCCCTTCCACTATTCACTTCTATTGACTTCTGCTCACATCAGCCGCCTTGAGAGGACGAGTGTACCCGCCTAAATGGTAGCCGCTCTGAAGTGTGCGTTGCAATAACACTTGGTGTTTTATTTTACGCAAAAGTTTGCTTTCCAGTGTTTCACTGTTTGTGGACATTTTGACAGCTATTTACCACAATGTCCTGGTTAGTTGACAAAGTGAATGTGTGGGAAAACAAAAAAAATCGAAAAGCAGCGAAAGTTGGAAAGGATTTTTTTTCATTTCGGGGTGAACTCTCGTAGTTCTATTTGAAGTTGATTTCAATTGGGAGCGCAGCGCACTTGAGGCGTAAGGATGTTCTGTTTAACTTGGTCGTTTAGTGTGATATACTGCACTAAATGCTTGGGTTTATTAAGTGCTGGAAACTAGTTCAGAGTTTCGTTTGTTATTTAGAGACGCAGTGTGAAAAAGTATTTGCAATTGTGCGCTTCCGAGCAATAGCGAAGCTAAGTGAATTTAAGAGCTAGAATTGCCTTTTGCGTAGTGGGACTATTTCTGGAGACATTAACAAGATATTTAGAGAAGTGAACCTTGCTTTGGAAATCAGTACAAAGAGCACCTTCACCTTCTAGAGGTGAAAATTATTTACACAAGTCGTTTTAAACGAGGCTAAGATACTGGCAAAACATTTTGTTTGTCCCTTAAGAACTCAGAAACAAGTCGACCAATTGCGCTAAAAATCTAACATTTTAAATTTGATAAATGATCTTCTTTCTAACACAGGCGAACTTATTCTTATGACTTATGACTACACTTCGCAGCAGCGTGGACATCATTTTAAAGAAAAAAGTTGGCAGATGTGAAACCTCTTACAATTTGCCTCGAATCAGATATATCTTGATCATTATTGGTTTTAATTATTATAATATCACCTACTTCTTGCGTTGTTTGTGTACTGAAAAGGTAAAGAAAAATTTTTATAATAATAGAACAAACAGATATTGTGTTCCGTGAAGAAAACTTTGTGGACCGGTATTAAATATTTGAAAGTAGCCTGCGCTTTGATCACCATTGACGTTTTGTTTCTTTTGGTCAGTGTCACTCAAATTGCTTTTTGATAACATTTGAACGGACTCAAAATCTTTAAACGCCTTAAAGACAATAATCTTGTAAAGAAAAAAGTCCAATAGAAAGATAGAAACACAACTCGCACAGATAAGTAAAAAGTGTGCAGCAGTACTTTACTTACTTACTTAACGGGCTCCCGACCCGTGGAGAGTCTCTGCGTGAGACACTGCAGCCTTCCATCCTCTGCGATCCCGGGCACGCTGCTTCCAGTTATCCAGACCAAGCGCTCTGGCATCCGCGATGGCTTGGTCTTTGAAACGGAGGTTCGGTCTCGAACCTGGCGACTGGGATTCGAAGATCCTCTTAGCTGGAGCATTATTGTCCATTCGCACGATGTGGCCGAGCCAATGTAGTCGACGTATTTTGGCCTTTTGAACTACATCCACATCTTGGTACAGCTCATAGAGTTCGCGGTTGTATCTTCTCCTCCATTCGCCCTCCTCGCACACAGGACCAAAAATCCGCCGAAGAATTTTTCTTTCGAAGGAGCCCAGTATCAGCTCTCCCTTCCTGCTTATCGTCCAGCACTCGGCGCCATAAAGCAGAACTGGCAGGATAAGGGTTCTGTAAAGCATACATTTTGTCCTTCGAGTTAGGAGTTTTGAACCCAATTGCTTTGCCAAACCGAAGTAGCAGCGGTTTCCTAGGGTAATTCTTCGCCGGATCTCCACTAGGATGTCATTTGTGGAGTTCATATTTACTCTGAGGTAGATAAACTCCTTAACAACCTCGAAATTGTTGCTATCAATAGTGACGTTCTGTCCTATAGGCGGTGGACAGATGCTTGTTTGTTTGTTGATAGCATGTACTTAGTCTTGTCCTCATTTACTACAAGACCAACGAATTTCGCCTGTTCATCAATCGCCGTAAAAGCCTCTATCACGGCACGCTGGGAGCGACCGATGATGTCAATATCGTCTGCATACCCCAGTAGCTGGACGGATCTGTTGAAGATAGTGCCTTCCGTGTTGACACCTGCCCTGCGCACTATCTGCTCTAGCACGAGATTGAAGAAGTCACATGATAATGCGTCTCCTTGCCGAAATCCGGTGCATGTTTGGAATAGCTCGGAGTTCTCCAGCGTCACGCTACATAGCTGGGATTCATAGGATCAGTTTTGCCGGGATCCCGAATTCGGCCATCGCCACATAAAGCTCCTGACGATTGAAGTCGATGAATAGGTGGTGAGTCTCGACTTGAAATTCATTGGTCTTTTCCAGGATTTGCCTCAGTGTGAAAATTTGGTCTATAGTCGATCTGCCGGGCCGGAAGCCACACTGGTATACGTGCCGATTAGTGTGTTGCAGAACGGTTTGAGACGTTCACACAGTACGTTGGATAGGATCTTGTAGGCGACATTAAGTAGGGATATGCCTCGATAGTTCTTGCAAGACATAGGATCGCCCCATACTTGGTTAATGATTTGGTGCATGCGCCCTACCAAAACATCACCACTGTGTTTGAAGAGCTCCGCTGGTAAATCATCAGAGCCGGCGGCTTTGTTGTTCTTTAGCTTTTTTATTGCTAAGCCAACTTCTTCTATACTGGGTGGTGGAACTGGATCTTCATTGACTGGACGTGGGTTCTCTTCTTGCCCAATCACTCTGTCTACATGATGCCCATTTAGCAGCTGCTGGAAGTGCTGCTTAAACACATCTACTATTCCCTGCGCTTCGGTGACTAGGTTTCCATCACTGTTTCGAAGAGCCTGCGTTCCGGTATTGAAGCCAGCAGCCAGTTGTTTGGCTTTCTTGCAGAACTTCCGGATGTTGCTTCGATCGCGGGACTCTTCGTTCTCCTTGAGCTGGGAGACTGCGTAGGCCCCCTTCTTTGTACTCAGGATTTTCTTCTCCTCCCTCCTCCTGGCTCGATACTCTTCCCTCGCAGCCCTTGTTTTGCGCTGCAGCGCCTTCATATGTGCATCTTCTGTCACCTTTTTCCTGCGTACGCATTCATCATCATACCACGGGCTCTTTCTCTGGGGTGGCTGGTACCCTAAGGTGGTTTCGGCTACCTCTTTGATGATGTCGCGATACTGGGACCACTGGGTGTTGGCATTTGTGGTAGGTGAATGCACTGCGGAGAGTTTCTCACTCAGGCGCTCTTTGTAGACTCTGGCTACTCCAGGTGTGCTAAGGCGTCCAACGTCGAATTTCTTCTTCTGGGTGGAACGCAGCTCCTTCTCGTTGGATAGTCGAGCTCTGAACTTAGCCGCAACAAGAAAATGGTCAGAGTCGACGTTTTCCCCTCGGAATGTGTGCACGTTGAGGATGTTGGATGCGTGTCTCGCGTCCATTAGCACATGGTCGATTTGGTTGGCGGCTCGACCGTCTGGAGAGCGCCAGGTTGCTGTGTGGATCCTTAGCCTTGGAAACCTAGTGCTACTTATCACCGTATTACTAGATGCCGCGAAGTCAGTTAGTCGGTAACCGTTGTCTGTGGTCGTTTCGTGGATTCTGTGCTTACCAACTAACCCGCCAAAGATGTTTTCCTTTCCGATTTTAGCATTGAAGTCCCCGAGCACAACTTTGACATCGTACTCCGGACAGGCTCCGTAGGCTCCATCCAGTCATAAAACTCCTCCTTGATAGGCTCTTCAGCCTCGTCGGAAGGGGCGTGTGCACATATTAGGCTTATGTTTTGGAAAGTAGCTTTGATGCGGATCACAGCTAGGCGATCACTTATCGGCTTAAAGTCAATAACTTTTGTCCTAAGCCGATTTCCCACGACGAATCCGCATCCTAATACATGCAATCTTTTATGGCAACTGTAATAAATATCGCAATTTTTCCTTTTCATCATACCTGATCCTATCCATCGTATCTCCTGGATCGCGGTAATATCTGCCTTGTACCGCGTGAGGACAGACTCAAGTTTTTGAGTAGCACCTGGGGTGTACAGCGTTCGCACGTTCCAGGTACATACTCTTAAATCGTTGTCCGTTGTCGTTCCGGGTCTGGTTGCCGTTTGAGGGAAATCGTTATCCGAGGCTTCTCGCGTCCCTCTCATAACTAGTGTTTTTATACATGGTCGGGAAGTTACCCCGACGGCACAACCCCCAACCTGGAGGGCCAGGCCCTTGATCTTGACCTTAGGACAGCAAGCCGGTTATTCCGGTGCCAGTAACCCACTTTGGAATGTGAGCGCTGCCGTTGGCCCATTAAGGGTTCATCCGCCACCAACTCTTCTCCAACACCCTGGCTCGGTATTGGAAATCCCTATAGACCTGGTATCCGAATATGTCGGAGCAGCTCTATAGGGATTACACTAAATAGTTCGGCCTGACTGGAACTGTAGACGCCACCGTTGGCTCCATCTAGGGAACTCCTCCGCTGCCGTCTGGTACCTGAGGAGGTGCCTTAGTGAGAAAACAACACTCCTGCCCCCCACTCTCGTCTGCTGTACTGCCGTTCCTTAAATTTAGGAGTCGGTTGAGTCGTTTAGGAGATCGACCGACACATACCGGGTTCAAAACTATCCTATCTTTCCAGTTGCATAAAAGCATCATGCGTTTGAATCGATATTACCGCGTTTTTACAAAACCTTTAGCAAACTAGCTTTCAGAGAACCAAGGATCTACAAAAATGTAAGTGCAGGAGTAAAACTTATCTACAAAAATCTTGTGGCTCTGTTGAAGCCTTAAAGAATCGCCTTTTAAAAGAGGAGTAGTCAGAAAAACACACTTTGTCGGGACTCAACAATTTTATTGACAAATGTACTTACTTAGACTGCATCATAGATTTTCACTGGTCTCATCTGCTCTTGCACTGTCAAAATGATACTGTTACTAAACAAATTTCTCTTACTCTCTTGCAATCGACGATGATTGCAAAATGTTACGGGTTTTTTACTTGAAGTACACTTTTCCATTCGAAACTGCTACATGCTGGTCGTATGCTCTGATGATTCCACGTCCGGTGCAGTCACCGTTGTTCTATTATTTCTAGGTAGATTCTTTTCAACGCTATCGTGTTTCTAACGTAATATGTTTTCTAATATTGGTTTTGTATGGGAGGTATCAGAACTAAATACTTGACCGACAGAGCCCTTTAATACCAACCTAACGAAGATATAAGGAAGTCCTTCCAAAACATCATTCTCCTAGGTTGTTTCCTTTGGACGCTATTGTGTTTTTAACAGAAAGAGAGACACGTGGATCTAATATTGACTTTGTATGGGAGGTACCAGAACTACTTGACATAGCCCATTTTTAACACCAACCAAACGACGATAAAAAGAAGTCCTTTCACCAATCGTCATCCGTCTAGGTTGATTCCTTTGGACGCTATTGTGTTTTCAACAGAAAGAGAGACACGTGGATCTAATATTGACTTTGTATGGGAGGTACCATAACTACTTGACAGACATAGCATATTTTCAATACCAACCTGACGCCGATAAAAATAAGTCCTTTCACCAAATTTCATTCACCTACGTCAATTACTTTGGGCGCTATCGTGCTTTCAACAGACAGACAGACGGACATTGCTAAATCGATTCAGAATGTGATCCTGATTCAGAATATATATACTTTATGAGGTCTCCGGTGACTCCTTCTTGGCGTTACAAATGTATTGGCAAAGTGAATATACCTTCCTGTGGAGGGTATAAAAAATCCTCCTCCAAATCCACTCTTGCTGGACCATGTACATAACATTGTAAATTCTCTGTTATTTTGCTGGTAGTCACAATTTTTCATTCAATTGTTTTCAATGGATATGTCTGTACTGGAAAGTTGCAATGAGATTATACTCACCACAAGTGAGTGTTGCCAACACATTATTACTTCAATATTAATTGATTTGTATCGTTCGAGACAAAGTGCCCAAAGTCTGCAAATATCTCAGGTTTCTCCTGACTAATTCTTGGCCTTTATTTTTGAATACCGAAATGGTTGCGACAGCTTTGAAGGAACATTAACTTGACATTAAATCCACAATGCGCAACGTACAATAATTCTCGCATGCGATTGACTACCAGCCAATTCTACGAAGTCTACAGAAACGAGTTCTGAATTATCTTATAAGTGCGGCTTTTAATAATATTTTTCATTATTTATAGATGTGACTCGAACTTTCTAAGATAGTTGAACGCTCGAGTCGCATCTATAAATTCAGTGTCAAAAGAAAGTCAACTTCCTTGAGCATTGCAGATTCGTACTTTTGCCAAATGAATTTGCCGGTTGGTTTGTTACTAATTAACTCTCAAGTGTCATAAAAAAGATTTCATAGAGCACAACCTAAAAATGTAAATTTGACTTTTCTAACGATTTGGTAAAAAAATGCGGAAGTTCTCTCATAAGGCTGGAGCATATTTTTTCCACCGTATATAGTTATTTTTGCGTTCGAATTTGGGATTGTTAAGCAATTGGCTTTTAAACCTACACATCTTAAAAATTCACGCCTCAATCGAAAAACGCTTGACAGTTCCCTGGTATATATTTTCTATTATGTACAAAAAGAATTCTTTGGCGATTGGAACGTTCGCCAATCTAATCAATTGTGAGCGTCAAAGAAAAATTAATCTCTATGACGAATTGTGTTTTTGACAAATAAACTAAATAAAAATCCGTGACAGTTCTGATAAGTAGTAATTGTCACTCAAACCAAGCACAGATTTTTACAAGTGAAGTGATAAAAGAGATAGGATTTCCTACTGTTGATTACATCAACAACAACAATGGGAATGCCCTGAACACAATCAGCATTCTCTGGCACTACCTATAATGCAAGCACAAGCACTTGGCTTCGTGACCCATATTGGTCAACGAGCTACCAATTCTCTTGCACTACCAATAATGCAAGCACAAGCACTTGGCTTCGTGACCCATATTGGCCAATTCACCATTAAATACGAGGCAGCAATATAGGTAGTGTTGTTGCATAGTAAGCTAAATTTAGTGTATAAATAGTCAGTAAGAAGAATACAAATAAACAGACCAATTATTAAAGTAAACAAGGTGGTCTATTCTTTATCAGCTATCCCCCCACCAGTGGTAAGGTGGCTGAAAGGAAGATTTACATGGTCCTTCGAGCCGGATTAGCCGGAAATACAGAAAGCAAGGAAAATTATTCAATCAGTGCAACCCGTTAAGTAAAGGCTAGGGTCCTTACAACGTGTTTTAATTCGTGAAGTAGTGAAGTATAGTGAGCATCGGTGACTAAGATGAGTGAATTCGAAGACATCGCATTGGAGCAGACGAGAATCACGGAGGAGGTGCAGCGATTATGGACAAACTTCAAAAAGGATGGGGAGTCCCGATACAATAGCGAATATCTTCGAAAGAGACTGGAGCAACTGGAGACTTTCTGGGTCGATTTCCAGCTTAATAATGGATATTTGGAAGGCCTAAAGAAGATAGCTCCGCAACACGATTATTTTAAGAAAGAGTATTTCCGCCAGTTTGAGAGAAGGTATGTTGAAATCAAAGACGTCCTTAAGGCGAAACTGGAGAGCGCAGAGCAGAGAGTGCTGGCGCAAAAGATCATATCTTCAGCCGATCAGGCGTCTACCTCAGCCGCTGTAAGGACACAGGGAGCAGCGGCCTCAACGGAGAAGGCAGAGACGTTTGACAACACGGCTTGGTCATCAAGAGTTAAGAAACTCAATCTCATTAAGGGCAATTTCTTACGAATAACAGATAACTTGGATCTGACTCAGAATACAGTCTACCTCAGATTCAAGTTAGAGCAGTTAAGGGAATGCTGGACAAAGCTGGTGGACATAAACGAGGAGATTATGTCCTCACTAGACGATGCCGACCAAGGCCTGGATTACGTGATCAACAACGAGTTCATCACTTTGGAACATAAGTATCAGGATGCATACATTCAAATCAAAGAAGCAGATCAAGAACAGCAACATTCAGGGGCTGTAACACCACGAGCCACTTCTCAACAGCAAATCAAACTTCCAACCATTGCCATACCAACGTTCAGCGGACGGTATGAAGAGTGGACACCATTTTGGGAGTTATTTGAGCAACTAAAAAATAAAATGAGTCCCTAAACAACGTTGAACGGATACAATACTTGAAGGGCAACCTCAAGGGAGAAGCAGCAAGGGTTGTAAGCCATTTATCGCCAACAGCTACTAACTATCCCACGGCAGTTGAGCTCCTCAGGAAGCGGTTCCAAAACTCAGCAGCATTAGTCAACAGTTACATACAGACTTTGCTAACATTGAAATCAGTGAGAAACGAAAGTGCATTTGACTTAAAAACTATCTTGGACACGTCAAGGGAAGTATTGCATGGCATTAACAACTTAGGAGTCGATGTCAAGTCATGGGATCCGTTAGTGATTCAGTTGGTACTGCCAAAACTTGACCCTGAATCTAGGAGACTATACCACCAATCACGAGGAAGTTCTACAGACATCCCAACTCTTAGTGAATTCTTCGACTTTATCGAGAGAAGGTTCCGAGGACTGGAAGGCAGTCGTGAAGTTAGCCGGGACCACCAATTTCAAGGAACGAAACCAACATCCTCAAGAACCCATCTGACCACAGTGGCGCAGCCAATATGCGTAGTGTGCAGCGAGTCCCATCATCTGTTCAATTGCAGAAGATTTTTGGGCATGAAGGTGAAAACCCGAAAGGAAGTGGTTCGAAGATCAAGGCTGTGTTTTAACTGTTTACGGGATGAACATGATGCAAAGGAGTGTCCATCAAAAAAGGGATGCAAAATGTGTGAAAGGCAGCACAACTCACTACTTCACTATCCGCAAGGAGGAGTTCCAGCTGGGCCAGAAGAAGAGAAGTCACCAACGAAGGAAACAACAACAGGTCTTGCTTCCGCAGCTACCAAAAACGAAGAAAGGACTGTATTACTTGCCACAGCCATGGTAAGGATCTGCGTTAAGGGGCAAGTCAAATTAGTTCGAGCCCTAATCGACCAAGGGTCGCAATCGTGCGTTGTAACGGAGAGGCTAGCTCGTCAGTTAAGGTTGCCTATGACCAAATACGAATCAAGAGTCAACGGAATAAATGGACATGCTACACCCGTTATTGCAGTATGCAAGGTCAAGATCCAATCGATTCACGATGAAAAGGTCAACTTAACACTGGAGGCTTTAGTAATGCCTACTATCACATCAAAGATGCCAGGACAGCAAGTTACAACTACCAAGTGGCAACACATCCAAGGTTTAAGGCTAGCGGATCCATGGTACTCTCAACCAAGGGAAATTGAACTATTAATCGGGGCAGACATTTTGCCGCAATTTTTGTTGCAAGGATTAATTAAAGGTCCTACAAACACTCCAATGGCACAGAACACAATGTTCGGATGGATACTATCAGGACCAGTCATGGCGCCAACCTCAATAAAGCAGACACAGGTAAACGTAATCACCTCATGTGTCAGTGTTTGCAGTGAAGACGAAGAGCTGAAAAAATTTTGGGAACTAGAAGAGGTTCCTAATGAACCGGCCAGGTCTGCTGAAGATGAAATATGTGACACTCATTACGACAGGACGCACAAAAGAGATGAAACAGGCAGATACATCGTCAAACTTCCACTATCAAAGGATCGCATGGCTTTAGGAGATTCCCGAACAATGGCGCTCAAGCGATTCTTTACATTGGAAAAAAGATTCGCCAAAAATGAAGAACTAAGGCAAGAGTATTCTAAATTCATCCAGGAATATCGTGATCTTGGTCACATGGAGGAAGTACCGGAAGAGAAAATTCAAAAAACTTACTATCTTCCGCATCATGCAGTAATAAAAGAGCAAAGCACCACTACCAAACTGAGGGTGGTATTTGACGCCTCAGCAAAAACAACCTCTGGGGAATCTCTGAATAGCATCATGATGATAGGACCAACGATTCAAAGAGATCTGTTTTCTCTGCTACTAAGATGGAGGAAATTTGCAATCGTATTCACAGCCGACGTCGAGAAAATGTACAGGCAAATTCTAGTCGACCAAGAAGATCAAAACTTGCAACGTATCTTGTGGAGAGACAATCCTAGAGGAAAAATTAAGGAATATGCACTAAAAACGGTCACTTACGGAACAGCATCAGCACCATATCTGGCAGTCAAGACTTTATGCCAGCTAGCTAAGGACGAGCAGCAACAATATCCACTGGCAAGCAAAACAGTGCTTGAGGGATTCTAAGTAGATGATTGCCTCGGAGGTGCGAACACTCTAGAAGAATGTCTGGACACTCAGCACGAATTGACAGAGCTACTGCAGAGAGGAGGTTTCAACCTACGAAAATGGACATCAAATAGCCAAGAATTTATAAATTCATTGCCAAAGGAAGTCATAGAGATGAAGCCAGAATATGACTTTTACAATGACATCACCTTCAGCATTTTGGGAATAATGTGGTGCCCCAGGACAGACTGCTTCCAGTTTAAGGTTAGATCTTCATCATTTAGCACAAAAGGTACTAAACGAGCAATATTGAGTGATGCTGGAAAAATCTTCGATCCTTTCGGCTGGTTATCACCCATAACAATAAAGGCAAAAATTATGATCCAACGTCTTTGGCTATTGGGGATCGGTTGGGACGAAGAAGTTCCATTGACAATTCTTAACGAGTGGCAGGAATTCAAGACAAGGCTATCAATGCTGGAAAGCGTGAGAATTCCAAGATGGACGCAACAACTACACGAATCTCAAATAGAACTACACGGATTCGCAGATGCCTCGGAGTCAGCCTATGCAGCAGTGGTATATGAAAGGGTAATCAACTGCAACTCAACGACAACATGCATAATTGCCTCCAAAACCAAAGTGGCACCTGTAAAAAAAGTCTCGTTAGCCAGGCTGGAACTGTGCGCGGCGGCTTTACTCACGAAACTAATGAAATACATCAGAAGGGAAACGGACACAAAATACAGCAGAATCTTTGCCTGGTCTGACTCCACCATTGTATTGCACTGGGTAAAACATCACCCAGTGAAATGGAACACATTCGTCGCCAATCGGGTATCTTATGTGCAGCAAAACTTTAACGGACAATGGAGGTTTGTGCCCGGAAGAGAAAATCCTGCCGACATTCCTTCTAGAGGGACATATGAAGACACCTTGACTGAAAACTCAACGTGGTGGTACGGTCCAGAATGGTTAAAAGAAGACGAACGACAGTGGCCAGCTGACAAAATCATTATGGAACCCCAAGGTCTGCCTGAAATGCGAAATTTGCATAACTGCATGGTGATGCAAACCGACAGTCCGTCAAACAGGGACGACATTTATTACACCTTTTCATCCCTTGCGAAACTTTATCGCATTAGCGCATACTGTCTACGTTTCAAGAACAATTGTCAAAGGAACAAAAATGGGAAACCACTACAACTTGGAAACCTAACGGTAAAGGAGATCCGGGAAGCTGAAACGGCATTAGTAAGAGGTGCACAACAAGTTTTCTACGAAGATATGCAGAAATTACGTGAAGGGAAGGAACTTAAGCAATCCAGCACAATATCATCACTGAACCCATTTATCGACGCCAATGGAATACTGCGAGTGGGAGGACGATTAAAACATGCAAATTTATCGAGAGAGCAGAAACATCCAATGATTTTGTCATCGTCGCATCCCTTGACAAAATTAATTATCCATAAAACACATATTGATACCCTTCACGGTGGGGTAAAACTAACACTGAATCACATCCGGAGGAAATTTTGGATCACCCGAGGAACCAACACGATTAAAGCAATCATAAATCAGTGTATCAGATGCTTTCGGTTTAAGGCCAAGGAATCAAGTCAGCTTATGGGACAACTTCCAGAAGCACGAGTGAAGTTCTCGCGACCATTTACACATTGCGGAGTAGATTATGCAGGTCCAATCAATATTAGATGCTCACAACTTCGAGGTATAAAATCGCACAAGGCCTACATTGCACTGTTTGTCTGCATGGCAACCAAGGCAGTGCACATTGAGCTTACTTCGGATCTAACGACGGACGGATTTATGGCAGCATTAAGACGAATGATCAGCAGAAGGGGCTCCGTACATCATCTGTACAGCGATAACGGGACAAATTTTGTTGGGGCAAAGAACGTTATTGATGCACTACAAGCACGTCTTACCAATAAGGGAATCCATTGGCATTTTATACCGCCAGGCGCCCCTCACTTTGGTGGGCTCTGGGAAGCAGGAATAAAATCGGTAAAGTATCACTTAAATCGCATCATAGGAGAACAAAAACTAACATACGAAGAGATGAACACTATTTTGGTGCAAATAGAAGGCTGTCTGAATTCAAGACCACTTTGCCCATTAACAAATAACATTGAAGATTTGGATGCCTTAACGCCAGGTCACTTCATTGTTGGATCACCATTAATTACACCAGAGTGTGATATCATTCTGGATCTGACTCAAGGTAGCTTAAAAAGATGGAAACTCATTCAAAAACTTAAACAAGATTTTTGCAATCGCTGGTACGAGGATTACGTGAACAAAACTCAACAAAGGCACAAGTGGAAACAAATGACCAAAAATCTGGAGATTGGCCAACTAGTACTGCTGAAGAACGAGCTTTTGACCTCGTCGAAATGGCCTTTGGGGAAAATAATTGAAGTGCACAATGGAGCTGATGAACTTACTAGAGTGGTAACAGTCAAGACTGAAAGAGGAACTTTCAAGCGACCAATAGCCAAGGTGTGTTTGATTCCAACAGATGATAATCTTCTAAAGGCTCAGGAGGACGAAATTCAGCCACAGAAGCAATCATCAAGATCATTAGCATCAAGCAGGCCCGGAAGGAACTCAAGAGATAAAAAACATAAGATAGCAATCCTTTCATCAAAGCTGCCGACTGCACTGGTGATACTATCACTAATTACATTTGTCATGCCGGTATATACAAGATACACAATCACTAATCCAGACGTTGGGGTATTTGTCGAGCAAATTGGAACAGCCAAGATCCAACGAGGAGTACTACGCACGAGTGTTCAATTCCCGATCGCAGACATCATACGCGATCAGGTAAATTTGAACAACACAAGAGATCAAATAACGCAGCTGTGTAACAGGGCCAAATCCTTGACAACGGAGAGTCAATGTGATGAATTACGGGGTCACATGGATGAAGAGTGGACAAATGTACTCTCGATCTTTAAAAGGCTCCAGTTAACAAACCTACACAGGCAAAAACGAGGACTTCTAGGGACCGTGCTGAACTCAGTATTTGGAGTCAATGACGAGGTGTACCATGACATCGAGGATCTGGACAATAATCAGAAGGAATTAATCAGAAGTACTAAGGCAAACACCAAAATCATGCTATCTACAATTTCCAGCATTAATGAGACAGAATCTCGAATCTCCAAGAAAATCAACAGCTTCACCCAAAAACTGAATGCCGGTCTAAATGAAATCAACAAGATGGAGTCGTGGTACAGACTGACAGATGAAAACAAAGTCAATATTCATGTAACGAACGCCTACTTAATAGCTCTCAGTTACATACGAGAAATTGAAACGAAATACAACAAACTATTGAATGCCTATCTAAAACGCAGTCATTTGTTTGAATTCCTGCCCCACAAAACATTAGAAGAAACAATTAGCAAGTGTGAGAAAAAACTCGGCCCAGAGATGAAGATACTACCCGACCCCATGGACAAACTGGAAATGACCAAAACGGCAACGGAAATACTAGTGACTGGATATCTAATGATCACCGATGCTGATGAGTATGACCTGATCAAACCAAATGCGGTTCCTGAGAAAATAGACCACCAAACCTTTCGTGAGGTCAATGTACAACAAACGATATTAGGAATCAACTACAACCTGCAAAGATATTTCGAATTACCACTGGACGATGTCAAAAGGGCGCCAGCACTCAACGAAACAGTATTCATACTCCGCCCGTTTATATTCCACAGTATTGAACAGAGTGACAATTGCATTGTGGATCAACTGTACAAAAAATTATCAGTTAAACGATGCTCTACGAGAACGCTAAGGTTGAGGCACACCATATGGAAGGAACTATGGACTCACAACTCATGGATGTTCATCACACCAGATGTAGCCACTGTATTTGTTACTTGTGGATCAACTCGAGAAGAAGTTCTCTTAAATGACACAGGCATTATTCATGTAACGCCAGACTGCGTCATTCAATCAAACTTCATCCGACTGGAGGCAAAATTGGTCAAGGAAACGAGAATAGTTATGCACTTCAGCAAAACAATTGCTGTTATAGACACGCCACTATCAACACAGATCCCTGTTTACTTCACCAATGAAACGGTCATTCCATTAAATAAGGATCTGATGGAGGCACTAAGGGTTAATGACAGAGAAGCAACCGAAACGCTCAACCGGCTACATGACCACAACTGGAACATCATAAAACGGCACCAATATTGGACAATAGGATTTTGCTCCTCTCTTGCGGCAGCGATGATCATTGTGAGTCTACTGGCATTAGTTTTGAAATACGGCAAAAATAAACATAGGAACAACAACCCTGTCGCGATCGAGCTAACGAACCATAGGAAACCAAATCACGAATTTAAAATCAATTGGGAAATAACGCCGGAGGAGGCAAAATGTTGATTACATCAACAACAACAATGGGAATGCCCTGAACACCAGAGACAATACTGAGACCACCAACTTCGGCCGATTTCCCGTTACTTAGCCTACAAGCTATATTTTTCGGAGTGGTCACGATTTACTGCGCTAGTATTGATACATAGAAATTCGTATTGACAAATGTCACGTAACTTCAAAAGTTCTGAGTCACCAATACACTCCCAAAAAATATGAGCCACTTCCGCTTTGGGCAAAGTGGCTTGCAGCGTTCATAGAATTTTATCAGTTAAATTTGAAATTGTTCGTTACGTGTGAATAATATTTTTTTTTGGGAAAAAGTGTACATTCGCTTAAAATATTTACGAAAAATTAAGAATGTATGTTGGTTGAGGGAAAATAAAAACATTTTGAGCAAATTTTCTTTATTATTTAAGAAAAAATTACGCATGAAATTGAAGTTAATTATATCCAAAAGAAGGAAATACACAACCATATTTGTCCCAATATATTTCTAGTATATAAAACATCTCCTTTAGATAGTTTTATCAACCACACAAATCAAATTATTTACCTTCAAAAAATTTATAATTACTAACCAATGGCATTCAGTTATGCTGAAAGGTGGTATTCCCGAACTCTTTCACATTTCCCCACGGCTGCCGAGGTTGGCAGCATTTATTTTTGTATTTTTTGTATGTTTTTGCATGTCATTCGGATTCATTCGGATTCCGAATTGATATAACACCGATAGGAATACAAAATGGCGAATTTGAAAAAAAACTGAGGAGGCCAGCGGCAAGAGGATTGTGAGTTGGGGGTCTCAGTATGGTTTGTCTATGCTGAACACAATCAGCATTCTCTGGCACTACCTATAATGCAAGCACAAGCACTTGGCTTCGTGACCCATATTGGTCAACGAGCTACCAATTCTCTTGCACTACCAATAATGCAAGCACAAGCACTTGGCTTCGTGACCCATATTGGCCAATTCACCATTAAATACGAGGCAGCAATATAGGTAGTGTTGTTGCATAGTAAGCTAAATTTAGTGTATAAATAGTCAGTAAGAAGAATACAAATAAACAGACCAATTATTAAAGTAAACAAGGTGGTCTATTCTTTATCAGCTATCCCCCCACCAGTGGTAAGGTGGCTGAAAGGAAGATTTACACCTACAATACTAAAAAACTGCCCTTGAAGCAGGTACCTATATACCATAAACTAACTATTAAATAGACTGACAGCTTCAGCCAAAAAAGAGAAATTGCCTACAAGCTGAATTTGACCTTGATGTAGCCCAGTTTGAATTCATGTATTAGTGCCAATGTTAATCAAAGGGACTCGCTCTTACTTGAAAAAAACCAGCCTACACTCTTCCGGTTTAGACCGGATGTCGATAACCTGAGGTGGGTCGTCATTTCATTATCGTGTGTAGCGGCTGTGTTGGGCAAATTAAAGTTGTTCTTAGTTCCTGTTCCAAATCGTTAGTAATATTTTGAACGTCATTAAAGCATAATTATATAAAAATATTCGACTTGCTTATTTGTTCGTTGGTATCAAGTTATTATATTATTTTAGAACACCATGATATAAACAATTGTTGTAAACAATAAAACTACATTAGTCAAAAGATAAAATTTCAATTCAATGCCAATTTTTGTTTGTTCTTGAGTCCTTTTCCGGCGTATGTAATAACAAAATACTTATTGCAATTAATTTATCACCATCCGATTTCTTTTTAATGTTATCATTATTGATATTTGAATTTCGCCATCACTTTTTCTATTAATTTTTCCCTCACATTTTTTCTTGAATACTCGCTAGTGATTCCTCTGCCTATTTAAATGTTTTGAAAAGTCAGCGCTGTGTAAAAGAGACTAAAGGTGTATTAAGAAAGCCGCAAATTTGCAAACCTTTGAATGCATTTTTTGATGTGTCTATATTAATAAAATTGGTGTGTACGCACTCACTCCCATTGGGAATTTTCGTTTTAATTTTTCGTACTGCTCCAGTTTCATTTTAAAAGCAGAAAAAATGAAAAAAAAAAAATTAGTGTGATACGGGCTTTATTAATAATGAAACATCTAGTAATCAGACATTTTTGATGTAGGTAATTCGTATGAATTTTTTTTTTTTTTTTGTTTTCCGCAATTAAACGGAATCTTCACGAAAAGATCATTACTAAAAAATCATATTTCAAATCTTAATATTCGTAATATTCTTCTTTTTAAATTCTTCGGACATTACTGCGGAGTAATTTTTCGCCGAAAACAACAATATATTTTATTTGAGCGAATGAATTTTTTTCTTTATTATTTATATTGATTACATTCGTTATTATACAATTTGTAGAATATGAACATGTATTCGTTGTGAACTAAAACAACGAATTTAAACTCTCAGAACGCATCCATCAGCTGACAGAAATCACCAAATACACAAACTATCATTCAGTGTTCTTAGACGTCTCTCTTTATTTTTCCCACGAAGTGTGTTCATTTTCCTTTTTCACTAAAATTATATTAAATAAAAGTAAAATTTGTATTGTTCGGACAAGAATCACACTTAATTAATCTTCAGTATAAAAATCGGAATTTGCTAACACTTTAATGATTATTTTTTGGTACTAGAAATTGTTAATATAGGCAAATCTTCTTTTTATGTTTTTATTCATGGTCAAATGTGGCCCACAATTTTGAGGTTTTTTTTCCTTTTACGCAAAAAAAGTTTTTCGAAAATATTAAATTCCCTCAAAAAGGTTGAGATACAACGATGTAGGAACACTGCTGAATTCGCACGTATTCACAGACAGTAAAATTGCGAGCGGGAGGGAGGTGCTTATATTAAAAAAAATTTGCTGGGGGAATCGGTGAGACGTAGTAAAGCTGTCAGTCTATTTCATACTTAGTTTATGCTATATACTAAATAGTTCTCCCATGAGCTGGTAAAGTAAAGTTTTCACACACAAATCATCTAAACAAAAATAAATCGTAAAGAGAAAGAGACTTTTCTTTAGATTTTTTTAAAGATATTTTCGATCTGTTCCAAAAAATCGCGTAATAGTTTTCTCGCGCGGAAAGAGCTGGTACATATTGTTGCTCTAGCAAAGATCTGATTTGCGTCTCTTTAAACCCACTAATCTGATGAAATGAGTGTCAACTGACAATGACTTTCCTGGAGCACCGAAGGATAGCGCTTTTACTTTATGATGCATTTACAACATCACACATTCCCAACACGGAAGATTAAAAGGTGCCCAACTCTAAAAAGCCGTGTATCTGAAAGGGACAACATTATCCAACACACAAAAATACGTCACACGTAGGTAGGAATTATGAGAAAATATTTTTATAGCGAAATTTTATTTATTCCCGAAAAAAGCATTAGTTAAGCTGCTCTATATTATAAATGCTTCTTTGAGAGTTTCATATGTTCCAATACAATTGAAAATAGCCGAAGTAATTATGGTTCCAAAACTGGGAAAAACTACAAATGATAAGAAATCATATAAACCTATTTCGCTACTGCCGATAATATCTAAGGTTTTCGAGAAACTTGCTAAAATTGAATAAAGACGCTTGATACCCGATCATCAATTCGGCTTCCGGGTCAAACATTCCACAATCGATCAGGTGTATCGAATAACGAATGAAATTAAAAAAGCACTAGAATGGAAAAAGAACTGCTCTAGCGCTTTTCTCGACGTATTGCAAGCCTTCGAAGAGGTATGGCACGAAGGCCTAAGGCATAAGCTAAGGACAATCCTACCGGAAAAATTATACAAAATACTGAAATCCTACCTTGAAAACAGACTCTTTCGAGACTGAATTCTACGACGTCAAAGAAATCAACGCCGGTGTTCCGCAAGGTAGCGTTATCGACCTAATCTTATTCCTGCTTTACACAAGAGATATACCACAAGAGGAAGGGACCATCGTAGCAACATTCGCAGACGATACGGCTATCTTCCAACTCCAACGGGCTCTTAACAATGTATGCGAGTGGACAAATACCTGGCGAATCGCCCTTTATGAGACCAAGTCGACGCATGTTAATTTCACGTACAAAAAGATAAACAACTTATACCTGTCTTCATTAACTCGGTACAAATACCATTCGCAAACGAGGCAAAATATCTAGGAATTACCCTAGACGCAAAACTTAAGTGGAAGCCACATGTTAAAAAAAGCGCGACAAGCTCGCAATCAGACTTCGATAAATGTATTGGCTACTCGGAAAATATTCGAAGAAACAATTGCCGCTGTAGAGCAAAGTGTTGAAGAATACCCGAATGAATCGATTCGCCACCGTGCACAGCAATTGGCCATGATAACCGACTATTTTGTTCCCGAATTGGATAGCATGAGGTTCCAACAAGACGGCGCTACATGCCACACAGCGTACATCACAATCGTTTTATTGAAGGAAACATTCGATGAGCGCATAATTTCGCGGAATGGACCTGTCAATTGGCCGCCAAGATCGTGGGATTTGACACCATTGGATTATTTTCTTTGGGGATATGTCAAGTCACTCGCCTACGCTAACAAACCTGAAACGTTAGGGGACTTGGAAGCCAACATTCGTGGCGTTATTGCCGACATACAGCCCCAAATGCTCGAAAAAGTGGTTGAAAATTGGACCTCTAGACTTGGCTTTATTCGAACCAGCCGCGGCGGCCACATGCCCGAAATCATATTTGAACATTATTGGCATAAAATTATCCTTCCAATAAAGCCAAATTGATGGACATTAAAACGATTTTCTTGTGTTTTATTTCAATTCGAAGTTCTATACGTCTAAAAAAACACCCTTTACAATTATAAGTAAAGGGTTTTTCAACAGGGACGCTACTCTTTAGACATTTCTCTTCAGTAAGGTTTGCCATTTCATGATGGAAAGATATACGAGTCGAAATTATTAAAATTTACTACCGAAATTCGGAGTCAGTGGCCTCAACGTTAAGAGCGCTACGTCCAATTTATGGTCGTCATAATCGTCCTAGCAGATCAACGATTGAGCGTCTAGTGGAAAAATATGAATCCACAGGCACAGTACAAAATGTTCCCGTGCCAGTGAGACAAAGAAGTGCCCGTAGTGTCGAGAATATTGCTGCCGCTGAGGCTTCAGTTGAAGAAAGCCCAAATGTGTCTCTCACACGTCGTTCTCAAGCGTTGGGCATCTCTGTGACGTCGTTGTGGCGAATTTTGCGAAAACATCTTGGCCTACATCCTTACAAACTTAAATTGACGCAAGAACTGAAGCCGCTTGACCACCAGAAGCGTCGTATGTTCGTGAATTGGGCTGAGAAACAACTTGAAAATGATTCGGATTTTCATCGAAAAATCATCTTCAGCGATGAGGCTCATTACTGGCTGAATGGCTTCGTCAATAAACAAAATATGCGGTATTGGTCAGGCAGCCGTTAGACCATTTCCTGTGGGGCTATGTCAAGTCTATGGTCTATGCCAACAAGCCAGCGACGAATGATGAACTTCGTACGAATATCGAACGTGAAATTGCAGCAGTATCGGCCGATTTATGCTTGAAAACCGTCAAAAATTGGGTTCAGCGTCTGGACTTCTGCAAGCGTGCCCGTGGTAGCCATGCAAAAGAAATCGAGTTGCATACATAATGGCATCGAACGTACTTTCACAGGAATAAAGAATTTCATTGATATCCAAAACCGTTTTTGTTTTATCTAAAAAAAACTTTTGTAGCGCTCTTATTGAAAAATCCTTTACAATATCCATGACACTTCTGGCAACTCATTTGTGATCTTATTCTTATGCCTTAAGATTTCTCTGCCCCGTCTCGTGCAAAATTGCGTGTGCGTGACTTTGTAGATGCACTATTAAGGGGACATGCGTTAAATGAAACTTAGAATCTTCTCAGCGAGTCAACCAAGTCACAACGAATTCTGTCTCTTTATTTCAATTTAATTTATTATGTTTCAAAAAGAACCCACAATCTCGAATGATTTTTGCAACCGTACTCTACCTTTAATAAAAATGCTAAAAACGAACGCCTTTCTTTTTATTTCAGAACATCTCCATACTCATTGTCCTTATATACGCCTGGCGGATAAGCGTCAATGTCAGACGATCCGGTGAATTGGAAGACGTCTACTATGGTAAGTCGCAGCTCCCCAGTGCACCTTAAACAACCCACCACAGTTGGACTAATATTTCAATCGCAAAACCCATTAACGTATGCCTCCCTTTCAGGTGTGCAAATAGCCTACTTTGCCATCATTGGAACTCAGATGTCGATGATATTTCTGAGTGTTATGCTGATGTTCGGCATTTACAAGGTAAGCAATCCCCCACATGCACTGTATGTGTATACCCCTACAAATCTCAATCTATTGGCAAAAGTCCCCAAATCAATGTTCGGTATAGCGCCACCACCCCTTGGCCACATATAGCAATTTTGGAATTTGGCCTTGTATTTACCAAAAGAATATTTTTCCTATTCGATGTAAGGATAGTTAGGGATACCTCCCCTTACATGGGGATATGTATTTGAGTGTAGGGTTTCAATGTTGACCGTTTTGATGAAAACATTTCGCAGGCTAAACCTAAATATTTTGAATTCTATTTTTTGTTGTTGCTGTCGATGCCAGGGACTCACCACACAACACAACTGGAATCAATGGTAGCACGAAATTGGATTGCGGTATCTATAGCCGTGTCGAAGGAATGTTATTGAAATACTTTGCCAAAAGGCTGAGTCGTACAAAGTCGGGACAGCTCTTTGTTTATGTTCTTTGTTCAAATAAAGCAGAGGCTTTTATGCTACAATCGAATCCGTCTCGGATTCTGTCAAACGCTTTGGGTTTATGCGCACATGGGTGAGGTCCTTTTGCGATTTTCTAATTTTGCGAAATGCAAATATTATACAAATCGATATTCTGCCTCTGTTAGCTTAGGTCGTTTACGAACGATTAGACGAGGAAGCATACTCTTGACGTCTCGTCGTTGTTGGCAAACGCAAGCGGAAGACTCTCGTTCTATTGGCTTGTATTTCGAGTGCAGCTTCAGCTGTGCAAGGGTTGCTTACTCCGTTCCGGCTGGGGGCATGTAAAAATCTAATCAAAAACAGGGTCCTCATGTGATCTGACATCGCTCCCACTGGCAATATTCGCCGAAACTTAATTATGGAATCCATTTCTAGTCGCTTCGCTTCGTCATCCCTAACGGATTTGGGCTTATTTTCTTTTATCCATCCCCGCAGTGAAATTAGATATTTACACCGCAGTGCAAAATGACTGTCACAAAGCGTAAGTGAGTATGTGTGCGGTCTCATTTTTCACGCAAAATTAAGGCCGAAACATTTCAGAACAAAAGGCTAAGGACAACGCATTACCATATTTCCAAACATCCACTCATGCTGGGTTGCAAATAAATCCCATTGCCAGACATTATGTGTCATAATGAGTGGAAACATTTCTATTGTCATGATTTGTCCTTTTCTTTGTGGTGGCAAATCCACAATGACAATGAACCCTTGAGCCTTATTGTATATCTGCTGCCAGTGTGTGCGAACTTCCTTCAAAAGCATGAGCACTCCCTCCGCAATCTAGATACAACAGTTGACGGATAAGTGGGGGGGGTTGTTGGATGTCCTTAAATTTGAGTTTGTTAGCTGTTTTCTTGTTTATGGTCTGTGCGCGTGGTGAGCAATTATGAAAATATTTTTTCACACAAAAATGTTGACTGGGAAAGCGCCACCAAAACTACAGAATGTATTTTTCATTTTCGAGAGATTTTTTTTGGTCGTCGAGAAAAAACAATAACCAGGAAGGACTTGAAAGTTTTTTTTTCCTGATGCTGTTACCGTGGCGTACGTAATGTTCTCCCCTGTGAAAAAATGGGATGTGTGTGGAGAATTTTTTATAGAGGTGCGGTTACATGAAATTAGTATAAATTAGCAGCACAGCATGCGAAAGATTATTTTGCATGTTGGCTTTCGTGTTATGATGATACAAATCGGTGTTTTCTGTGGCGTATATATACTCGTAACATTAAGCTGTTTGCGAGTTGTGTGAGATGGCGCTGCCTAATTGGCGTAATCATAAGTACTAACTGTGAGATTATGCAATGTAATTATCACTTAAAGTTTGTAAGTGGCTTCGGAAGCCATAGTGAATATGGACTTATGGGTCAAGCTGTGTTTGTTCCAGCGGATTCTAGAGGGTGTTGTATGTTGGCTGCTTTTATTTTTAAACCAGATGTGTTTATTAGCGGTTGCTCAGCGGTTCGAATGTCTGCTTAGATACTATTTAAAACAGGCAGTTGGATCAGGACAGGGCACAGCTTACGCGTATACGCCATAATACTAGAAATTGTTTGACAACAGATGTATGTGAAAAAGGATCTGTAAATTGTGCGATGTCTGACTGTAGATATTGGAACTCAAAAAGAATTAGAGGCAGGGTTTTCAGCTCTTGAGGGTTTTTGAACCTTTCATAGTGAGCGTTGAAGGGAATGCCTAGCTTACCAACAAATTTAATGGGAAGTTGACTGGCTCTATTGCTTCTGTTAAGCTTCAGTTAGGGTTTGTGCAATCGATTGCAGTGTCACGTATGGCCACGGACAGCGTGTTTCTATAGACGCTCACGTAGCATTTCGACAGTAAAATAGGACGAAGATAATGAGTTCATTAGTTGGATTTAATCAGCGCAACAGGATCTTCTACGTTGGGTATGGTTTCTCGCAACCATTCGTTTTGTATAAGTTTTTTTTTTATTTTTTGAATGAATGAAAGGGGCCTCCAATTTTATACAAAGGCCAAACGGCTAATTGCCCCAAGTATCGATCTTACTTTGATAAATTGGCTATCGCAGCTATTTCCCCAACCGTAATATTGACTGCATAAGGCCTTATTTAAACACATCTGGCGCACTTTAATAGAGGTGTTTGCTAGTAAAGGGTTTTCCAATAAGAGGTGTTATTTTGGTATTCAAAGAAAAATGTAATTTTTTGAGATAAATGATCGGATGTTTATTTCATAATAAAGAGGAAGGTATGCCGTTAATAATGGAAAACAACATCAGCCAAATAGCCAATAGGAGCGCGCATACAGGACCATATCCTTTTCATGAAATTTTCCTAACCAAGTCGCAAAGTGGCTGCCCTATGTCCTCGATAGCCTCACGAATTTTATCTTTGAGGTCTTGAATCAACGCTGGGCTGTTGGCGTAGACCGTATCTTTCACGTGGCCCCAAAGAAAGATTTACTTATACTTTTGTCGCACTGAGAATCGAACATGTTCCATAGTAGTCCAATACCCTATCCCCAAGGCTAATTCGTTATATCGTCGGCTTTCTTTCAAAACCCCGTGAGTCCCAATTTTATGAAAAATAACATTTAATTCAATTTAAATATCAATATCAGTACCTCTTAACTTCATCATGATTCCTTTTGCCTCTATCGACCAGTTTTAAAACCTTCTAAGTCTATCGGCCTTCAAATTTCCATTTAAAAACTCGGGTATCCGCCTTACGTCTTACTTTAATTGTTTCCTTTTTTATTTTTTAAATCGGTTATTGGCGCCTTCTCAAAAATTCGCCGACGACATGCTATAGCAATGAAAAATCTGAACTTCTTGATACACTTTGGAGTTTCGTTAAGACTTGACTTGACTTGCAGATTTCTCGACCACCGTTGTAATCAAAAAAAAATCTAGCGAATATATTTTGTTTAAGGCAGTAAAAGTGGTTCTTTACTATTTCCCTTCGCCAATTTATTTATAAGACTGTAACATAACATTTAAAATTTGTTCTTACCTCTAAAAACCGGCTTCACGACATCTCTTCGAACAAGAAACTTGATCGCAACAATTAACTTCCCACACATCACCTCACACATTTTCAAAAATCTTATCGAGATTTTGCTTTCAGAGGCCATAGGCGGATATAGACTGGTTCAGTCAACATCTAACTTCCCAAAAAAGGAACCGTTATGGCATTATATAATATGCCTAGTTTAGAATTTTCTGGCTTTCCCTTCCCTTCCCAATACTCATGTGGTATCAAAATGGATCTACGAGTCTGGTTTAAGTGTGTCTTTTGACACAGCCAACTAACCAAATCTTACTTACCATATATAAAAATTAAAAATTGAGTAAAGGGCTTAAGCGGCCTCTGAACCTGATGCTGAATTCTGTTTAAAAAAAATTGCAAATGTATCAATTTGTAAGACTTTGGAGTACAGTTGACGACTCCATCTGTCGAAATTACCTTCTGTTCTCAGTTGCTGTCGGCTATAGAAAACTTATAGGTCGACAATATTGAGGTAGTTCATTTAGTCTTTGGAATGAAAAATATATTCTCTTGTCTCTCTAAAGACTGAGGTCGATAACCTTCTGTATTGAAACAGAAAAAAAATCGTTTCTACCGAGGGCTTTGAATAGCTCAAAGGAGCCTACAACTCATCCGACTTTATCTAGTCTAAAGGAAATATATACAAGAGCTCTGTTATTTTACAAGTTCATAAACCCACCTAATCTATTACAAAAACGACCCTTTAATATTTTATCCTCAATCCGTATAAATCAAGTTCTGACGAGGTTAGGACTGTTTGGCGCCTGTTCTGTTTCAATAGAACCCACAAAATCGCTTCCAAAACACGCACTCATAAATGTCTGAGGCAGAACTTATTACCAAAAAGAAGCCAAACTTTGCATACTCCTTCTTGTGGCACATATATTAGTCGACAGCATTTTCCTGTTCATGTCCCTACTAAGTCCCAACAAAATCTTTTAAAATCCATTCTGAATATGCGTTTCCTTTAACCAAACACTGTCTTTCGTTGTAGGAAAATCCCGGACTTATAGTGCCTTGGATAATTGGCTTTATAACGTTTATGGCGTTGGAAGCAGTAGCGATGGTGTATTCGAATGTCCTCCGGGATCATGTAAATAAGGTGAGTATATGCAGCATTGAGCCCGAGGTAAATGCAAATAAATAGCGAACACAAAAAACTATATACAAATCAATATTCCTGCTGAAAGAATTGCAAATACAATCTTGGCCTGCCAACATGGTGCCAATGTGAGTAATCCCAGACCCAGAGTCCTTTTGTGGGCCAAAAACACAATATGATATTCGTATCCAACCGAGGACAGAGGGTATTCGGAGAGATTTCGCTCCCTTTTACCTTACTGTCATTTCATAGAGGCAGTGTTTTATTTCATTTTTCCATAATCAAAGGATATTCAAATTTTATGCTAAGCAGACCACCGTGTACACGCCAAAAGAAGCTCGTAAATAATTCATGAACTACTGAGAGGAGTCATTGTTTTCCGGGCCAATGATGGTATTTTGCGATAGAGAGGGGAACTCTCAAGGGCACTTTACAATGAGGTTAGGAAAGTTTAAGAGTTCGCATCGGAGTTGTGTCCCCAATGAATTCAAATTGTTTCCCGGGGTCAAGATGCTTCGTGTCGGTGGTGGTCACAAATTTGCTTATTAGACTGGTTTGTTTTGTGCGACTTATCGCATCAGGGATGTCATTGACTGTTTTCCATCTCATGTTCTCACATAGGCATTCAAATACGATTTAATGGAACTTCATACGTCTTATGTCTAATCGATTCATCTGGGGACTGAAGTTTTCCAAACATGAGTTGATGAAAAAGCCTTAAGTGCCCAACTGATTTGTTTCAGATAAATTTGAATATCACCATGTGAAAGGATTTTTGTCCTAAGTGCTTTTTCATTTCTTAAGCGATGTTATATATATAAACGACTTAAAAAGAATATCTTTTTATCTCTTTCAGCAATTCGATACCATGTGCAAAGCGGAAGTGACCTTTTTCATAGCACGAGCATTCATCAACGTAAGTTGTAGAGATAACGCTGTGTAATCATTACTTGGCAATTTCTTTATCCCCATTTGTGTCAAAAAATTTGTTGAAAGAGTTTGGTAAAGGAAATTTTTTGAGAGCAATTGATGGGATTTCAGCTAAATGTTATTTTAAACTAAGTTACCACGCTTCTGTTGTTGGCTGTAGGTTTGGCAAAGATTATGGCCTTTGAGTGTAGTAATCGCTTTTACATAAATAAAATAAATAGTTGACGCAACAGCTCCGTAGGGACCCTACGCTAGGGTCCTAGGCCACATCCATACGTTTTGTGTTTTTTTTTTATTACGAATGAAAGGGATCTACGATTTTATGCCAATTTTTATGAGTCCAAACAACTAATTGAAAAGCTCTTTTATGACAGATGTTTGTCAGGCGTTCGCGAAAGGTGGCGCAGTGGAAAAAAAGAATTTGTTTTTTCGGGGATCGAACCTACTCGCTTAGTGGTCCAACGCACTAACGACTAACCCATTGCACCACGCTTATATGGGCTCTATGCCATTAATTTAAAACAACACAGTTCTTTAAAAATGACACGAAAAATGACACGAAAAATGACACCATCTGAACAAATGTCACAACAGAAAAGCAAATGCTGCTAATTTTGTTATTGACTGTAGAATGTTTTGATTAAAAATACATAATCAGCCTTATTTATTAGAATTTGCTAAAAACACGCCTATACATCTGTATAGTTATGCAGTGTATTAGTATTTATACAGCCCTTTTACACCCTTCCAAAAATTCTTATTTATAAAACATTTTTCCATGCATACTAGTTATACAGGGCTTGTGTCAAAAAAGTACTGAAAATGAGAAATCTATTTATTAGATAAAAAAAAAACCTAAGCAGCTTGTGAGAAATGCAAATTCAAATACAAATAGGAATAACAAATGGAAAAGTAAAAACAAAAATATGGGGGATCTGGGACTCCATGAAACGGTAGTCTTATGCAAATTTAAAATTTTTTTAAAACGGGTTAAAATATCTCATATCTGCACATATTTCCTATGGAGAATATTTGTAGAATCCTTAAAATTGAAAATAAAAACGTAGACACATTCTATCCAATTTATTTTTGATTTTATTTAAAATAAAATGTGACAGATTTTTAAAACAAAATGACATTTTGATACTATTCCACCTCTATACAGGCTCTAAACAACATCTAAGCGCGTTTAGCTTATACAAGCTCTATACAGCTCTGTTCTCCTGGAGTTCAATATGCTTCTGGACTGTGAAGGGAGTAAGCAAATAAAAGTGTATTTGGCACAGAATCCGATTTTCTTATATCTAACATATAAAATATGTTCTTTCCACGTACTCAATTTGAAATGATCGCAATCGATATTAAGCGATGACAAACATTTTGCCCGCGGCATGTAATTAGTATTTATTTTTTAAATGAAGAAAATGAACCCAATGTTGAAAAAAAAAACTTTCCAAAACGTTGTTCCGTGAAAAGGAACAATGTTATAATACCCAAACTTTTTCCATTTTGTAATACTTAATTGTCGATTGAAAAATGTTTTCTTTTAGAAATTGGCCTTAAGCTGGAAGTGGCTCCACGAAACTCGAAGTGTAAGAAAGTGGTTTTGAGTAACTTGTTCGTTTTCTGATTTTGACACGAAAGTACGCGAATGAATTTTTTATAAATAGATTGGTTGTCAAAAATAAACGAACAAACAAAGAAGAATGAAGCTATTGGGGCATCAGTCTGTAGGAAGGAAGAGGTAACGCATGAAATCAGATATAGATACTGTTGAAGCCAGCTCTCAAGAAAAAATTTAAAAATTTGAGTGACGTTTGGAAAAATATATCACTTCTAATGAAAATGTAAATGTAAATTTAATGAGGGTCTACAATACGGTTACTGTTAGTGGGGAACGCTACATGCCTAGGATAAACCACTTTTTACTGCCGGAATTGGATGAGCGGGGCTTGATGAACATGTGGTTTCAACAAGACGGTGCAACCGTACACACAGCACGTAACAGAATGGATATTGCGCAGAAAATTTTTAAGAAACGAGATTCACGCGAAGGACCTATTCTACTAAAAAGAAGACTGTTTTCATGAGAAATACACGAAAAAATTAAACTTAGCAAGTTCCTAAACCAAAAAATTTACCTCAAACTAAGCCAGCATTCGCCTCTGGCAGTTTCACTTACTTTGAAATTTTGACTACAAAGAGGACATACCTTTTTTTTAAATTAAAAAAATAGACAAATAGTCAAAAATGTCAGCACCAAATATTCTCTCATTGTTTTTCTTTTTTAGTTTAGAGCAAAAACTAATGCCCCTATTATCGTTAGCGAGTCGAACAAAAAAAAAAGCGAATGTGACTTATTTGTATTATGGTTAGCGAATCGAACAAAATTCATTCGCCTGAACTGTCAAACCGCTGGCGAATTTAAAGTCGCCTTATTGCGGTTTGCGAATTTATGAAATATCATTCGACTAAAACTTCAGATTTTGGCGAACAAAACTATTTGGTGAAACCTGAGGCGAATGTAACTTATGAACTAGAGAAATGAATGAAAATTCAAGAAAAAGGTATAAAACCCATTCAATTCATATTTCTACATACATATAAAGGGTGGTCAAATTGTAAGGGCCGATGTTGATTTTGAATAAAACACAAATTATTTAGGAAATTATTGTCCTTTCTTTTTATTATGATAATATTGGTATAGTTCAATTATGTATGGAACAAAATATCGGCCAAATGGCCGCTACGACCTCGGCGGCACACCTCCATCCGATGGTCCAAATTTTCGATGACGCTGAGGTTCTATGTTGTTAATGTGTCGAATTATCTCATCCTTTAGCTCTTGAATTGTTGCTGGCTTCTCGACGTACACCTTTTCTTTCAAATTACCCCAAAGAAAGAAGTCCAACGGTGTCAAATCACATGATCTTGGCGGCCAATTGACAGCGCCACCACGTGAGATAACACGGCCATTGAATTTGTCGCGCAAAAGAGCCATTGTTGCCATTTCTTGCCACCATTCTGACCATTGAAGACGCTTGAAATGGTCAAGAGGCTTTAGTTCTTGAGCCAATTGCACCTTGTAAGCGCGTAAATGCAAGTCTTTATGTATAATATTCATCAACGACGAGCGTGAGAGGTGCAATTGTTGGGCACGACGACGAGTTGAGGTGGACGACTCTTCAGCCACACTCACCAGTATCGTAGAATCCGCCGGGGGGAATTATTTGCTTAAAAAAATATTTCAGTATCGTCAAATCCGCAAAGTGAATGGTTCCCCGTATCGGTAATGTGAATGAGTTCCTCTGTATCGTCGTAAACTTTCGAATCTAGTTTTCCCCGAGCAAAATGACATTTCTTACCCGCATCAAAATCATTGTGGATTTCATTCAAGCTGATTGATTTTTAAGAAAAATGTAAGTGAAATTAATAAAAAACGCAAACATGCCGCTAACTTCACTTTTGGTGAAATGGAAAAGGATTTTGTGTTTGGAGCCAATTCCATTTTTTCAAGAACATATAAAAAAGCTGCTTTATTAAGTCGAAAATTTTTAATAAACCTGTGAAATATTGGATTTTATTAAAACCAAAAATAATCTTTATAAAAACATACATTTCATCCGGAAGTTCCATAAAATCATCCACTGCTCCTCTTAACCTGTCTCGTATTCTTCTCTGGGAACACCTCTCTTCTCGTTCTTCCTCTTCTGATTCCAAAAATAGAGCTATGGAGTCCATTTTGCTTTAGCACTTTATTTTCTATATATTTAAATCACTATTTTCCACTTTTTCATCTGCATACAAATTTTTATTGACAATTAAAAGACAGCCATTTGGCAGTGAAACTACCTTTCCCAAAACATGTCGATAAGGCAACTTTTCCGGCGGATTCTACGATAGCAGTGGAAGATGAAAGGGAATCGAATAGGTGAAGTGAAACTCAATTCCGACGGATTCCACGATAGGGGTGACTATCGCGAACAGCAGCAATATTTTCTGCAGTACGAGTTGTACAAGCATGCACTGGTGTTTTTACATCTCCTACAGACCCGGTTTGCTCAAATTTTTGCATGATTTTTCCGATTCTACGCACATTTGAACAATTAAATTGACCCAAAAAATCACGAAGTGCACGATATGCATTTTGATTTGAATGACCATTTTCATAATAAGCCTGAATAACTTTAACGCGTTGCTAGATTGAGTGTCTTTCCATGGTTCAAATTGAGTTAGTCTAAAATTGAGAAATGTCAAATGAAATGCAGAAGGAAAAAAAAAACTTGACGTTTAGGTGTTGTTCACATTCAACATCGGCCCTTAAAATTTAACCACCCTTTATAATGAAAATTTCCTTTTATAGTTTCAAAAGAAGCAATTTCAGCCAAATCCAGAAGCTAGTTGAGCTGATGGAACAAAACCCAGACATAGCCAAAGGGTTGGTACAATTTGGAGCTTCAAAAAAATCCAATAAAGATTATTTAATATTTAAGGCATACAATTTTTATACCCTCCATAGGAAGGTATATTCACTTTGCCAATACATTTTTAACGCAAAGAAGGAGTCACCGGAGACCTCATAAAGTATATATATTCTGAATCAGGATCACATTCTGAATCGATTTAGCCATGTCCGTCTGTCTGTCTGTCTGTCTGTCTGTCTGTCTGTCTGTCTGTTGAAAGCACGATAGCGCCCAAAGTAATTGACGTAAGTGAGCGAAATTTGGTGAAAGGACTTCTTTTTATCGGCGTCAGGTTGGTATTGAAAATGGGCTATGTCGGTCAAGTAGTTCTGGTACCTCCCATGCAAAACCAATATTGGACACATTTGTCTTTCTCTCTGTTGAAAGCACGATAGCGCCCAAAGTTATTGACGTAGGTGAACGAAATTTGGTGAAAGGACTTCTTTTTATCGGCGTCAAGTTGGTGTTGAAAATGAGCTATGTCGGTCAAGTAGTTCTGGTACCTCCCATGCAAAACCAATATTGGGCCCACATGTCTCTCTGTCTGTTGAAAGCACTATAGCGCCCAAAGTAATTGACGTAGGTGAACGAAATTTGGTGAAAGGACTTCTTTTTATCGGCGTCAGGTTTGTATTGAAAAGGGGCAATGTCGCTCAAGTAGTTCTGGTACCTCTCATACAAAACCAATATTAGAAAACATATTATGTTAAAAACACGATAGCGTCGAAAAGAATCTACCTAGACAAGTGAAATTTTGTGAGAAAACTTATTTTTATTGTCCTCAAGTTAGTATTAAAAATGGGCTATGTCGGTCAAGTAGTTCTGGTACCTCCCATACAAAACCAATATTGGACCCATGTGTCTCTCTGTCTGTTGAAAGCACGGTAGCGCTCAAAGTAATTGACGTATTTAAACGAAATTTTGTGAAATGCATTACTTTTATCGGCGTCAGGTTGGTATTGAAAATGGGCTATGTCGGTCAAGCAGTTCTGGTACCTCCCATACAAAACCAATATTGGACCCATGTGTCTCTCTGTCTGTTGAAAGCACGGTAGCGCTCAAAGTAATTGACGTATTTGAACGAAATTTTGTGAAATGCATTATTTTTATCGGCGTCAAGTTGGTATTGAAAATGGGCTATGTCGGTCAAGTATTTCTGGTACCTCCCATACAAAACCAATATTGAACCCATGTGTCTCTCTGTCTGTTGAAAGCACGGTAGCGCTCAAAGTAATTGACGTATTTGAACGAAATTTTGTGAAATGCATTATTTTTATCGGCTTCAGGTTGGTATTGAAAATGGGCTATGTCGGTCAAGTAGTTCTGGTACCTCCCATTAAAAACCAATATTGGACCCATGTGTCTCTCTGTCTGTTGAAAGCACGAAAGCGCTCAAAGTAATCGACGTAGGTGAATGATTTTTGGTGAAAGGACTTCTTTTTTTCGGCGTCAAGTTGGTGTTGAAAATGAGCTATGTCGGTCAAGTAGTTCTGGTACCTCCCATGCAAAACCAATATTGGGCCCACATGTCTCTCTGTCTGTTGAAAGCACGATAGCGCCCAAAGTAATTGACGTAGGTGAACGAAATTTGGTGAAAGGACTTCTTTTTATCGGCGTCAGGTTTGTATTGAAAAGGGGCAATGTCGCTCAAGTAGTTCTGGTACCTCCCATACAAAACCAATATTAGACCCATGTGTCCCTCTTTCCGCTGGCTGAAAACACGATAACGTCCAAAGGAATCAACCTAGGTGAATGCAGTTTTGTAAAAGGACTTATTAAAATGGGCTATGTCGGTCAAGTAGTTCTGGTATTTTGCATGACTTGTATGCAGTGAAGGGTATCAAAGCATCGACCAGGCCGATGATAAAACTTTTACTTGTTATGGGCGTCAGGTTGGTATTGAAAATGAGCTATGTCGGTCAAGTAGTTCTGGTACCTCTCATACAAAACCAATATTAGAAAACATATTATGTTAAAAACACGATAGCGTCGAAAAGAATCTACCTAGACAAGTGAAATTTTGTGAGAAAACTTATTTTTATTGTCCTCAAGTTAGTATTAAAAATGGGCTATGTCGGTCAAGTAGTTCTGGTACCTCCCTTACAAAACCAATTTTGCATGACTTGTATGCAGTGGAGGGTATCAAAGCATCGGCCAGGCCGATGATAACATTTTTTTTTGTTATATTTTATATAAGTTAAGGGTTATAATAAAATTGTTTGTAAGAAATTGAGGACTGATATATATTTTTTTTGTAAAAAAAATAAAGCTAAAATGTTATCGAAGTTTTTTTTAATTTCCTTTAATTTTGTCCAAAGCGACATCTTTCCGTGCTTTAGTTTTGGCCAACACTGTATATACTTTATGAAGTCCCCGGTGACTCTAGTGTAATGACAAAGTGAATATACCTTTCTGTGGAGGGTATAAAAATGTATAATAGCGAATGTAATCAACATGAATAATTAAAGGAATAAAGTGTGAAAAATGCATTCGATGAAATAAAATAAGATATTTTTGTTGCTCTATTGTGTCTGTTTTCCTTTGTTGTGTTTGGTTACCAATTATTTCGCCGGAAATGTCCACAGAAAAACGGCAAAGAATTTAAAAAGAACGATTGATTACGAATATTAAGATTTGAATTATGATTTTAGAGTTATAATTTTTTTATAAACTGAAAAGTTTTTGGTAGACATTTAATGAATGAAAATAATGTAATTTTAAATGTGAAAAGTAAAATAAAGTTGCAAAATGATAACTGGACATTTATTTTTGTGTCTTCCCACATTTTATTCTAGGAAACTCACGTTTTTTTAGCTTGATTTTTTGTTTGTAATTTTTCTTACACTTCTTTAAGTGACAGTATAGTCATGAGTTTCGTTTAATGCTGTTGCTAATTGTTTAACCAAATCGACCATTAAAAAAAATTGAAATGTGAAAGAAGAAATTGTTTTCAAAAATTAAAGAAAATTCTATGGTGAACATGCGAACAATTTTTTTATATCGATATTATAAAAATAATATCTATATCCAAAATTCATTATAAAATGACTTAAAAACATTTTCCTTTTCTTTACAAATTATAACATGAAAACTCATTGATATTCAATTGTTTCGTATGTTTATTTTAAGTAATTTCTATGAACTGTTTTTTTTTTTAAATGAATTTGCGGTGTTTAGAACTGATTTTCATTGCTTGGTATCTAGCTACATAATTAGTTTCTCTGGAAATAAAATCGAACAAATATTTATATAAAAATGTAGCGAAAAATTTCAACTTGGAACTAAGAAAAACTATTATTTACGACACAGCCCCACACTCGATATTGAAATGAGAATCCACCAGGCTATATGACATCCAGTTTAAACCGGAAGTGTAGGCTGGTTTTTTTTTCAAGTATACGTAAGCAAAAATACATGAATTCAAACTGGGTTACATCCAAGGTCAAATTAAGCTTGTAGGCAATCACTCTTCCTTGGTTGAAGCTCTCAGTCTATTTAATATTTAGTTTATGATTCAGAGCTGAGCACTGAACTGAGCTCAAGCATAATGAGCGCGCTCTCCATCAAGCGTGCTACGATCGTTCTGATGGATTTATGAAACACACTTGGTCACTTTTGTTTATCCTGATCTTTTTCTGTCAAATATAAAACTTAAAAAAAGTCAAATATAGGAATAAAAAGTGCCAAAATAAAAATGCCTTAAGCTTTGTCCCACGACCCTCTTATCTTTGCAATCGTAGAATTTTGCTACAAAAGGCATACACAAATTGAAGCCTAGTTTGCTCTAAAAAAAAACCCTTAAAGAAAGCTGCTAGCGTACAAGTAAAACCTTTTAAGACTTATTTATCTATGTACCCGGTATCGTGGAAATAATGTAACTGTTAAAGACATCGCATGACTCCATTTTTATCGCCATGCAGGTGTTCTCCTTTGTTATTTTGCACTTCCAAAAGCTGGCACGATTCTTACTTGCAGAACATTGCATCGATAGGTTGCCTCCGATTTCCTTTGATGTGCAAAACAGTTTTTTTTTTTCGTATGTTGGTTGGGAATTGCCTTTGCCACGGTCACAGCTGTCCGCACAGTATTTCAGTATTATTATGCTGAAGAAAACTGCCTCATACATTTTAATAAACAGTTCAAAGCAAAACATTTTAGTAAAATATTGCAATAAAATCATCTGCAGCTTGAATAGAATTTGATATTGCTCTTATAGTTTGAGCAAAAATTTCGCACGAACTAGGATTTGCATTTCATCGTCAAATCCTTGCAAAATTAATTGCCCTGCAAAGAGCACCCATCCAAAATCGCCATTCCTAACTATTCAAATGAATGTAATATATACCAGAACAAGCGATGACTATGACGTCCGGAACGTAAATTAAGGGCTTCGAATTCATCCTCTGGCAGGTGACACTTGTTCCTTTTTTCTGTTGTGTGTCCCTCATTCCGTAAAAGACAGAAAATCCACACCATATCCCCCTCCGGACTTTCGATTCCTATTCACCGAGGATAAAGGATGAAGTTGTCCTCCCTGAGAAGCGTACCTGGTTATCCACTGTGTGGACATGAAAATCCATCACCAGCAAA
Source organism: Cheilosia impressa (assembly GCA_948293265.1). Classification (NCBI taxonomy): domain Eukaryota; kingdom Metazoa; phylum Arthropoda; class Insecta; order Diptera; family Syrphidae; genus Cheilosia; species Cheilosia impressa. The sequence continues at coordinate 42,716,231 of OX411881.1, forward strand.
TGGCTGATGGCTATGTTGTTTCCATGGTTCGTACCGTTTTTTTTTAATTTTTATTTTAGCCAACGCTACAAAGTTGGTTTGCAAATTTAATCTAGAAAACCTATTGGAAAAACTAATAAAAGCTCCACTGCTCTGCAAATTGCACTTTATTTTCGCATATCTTTCGAGTGCGGTTTTTTACATCAACAACTGCAGCTCTGCCACGTTGCCATGTCGCTCGACGACTCGGATAAAAACGTCCCGAACGCATCGCACCAGCAAAAGAGTTGCAAGTGAAATGAAATGCGAACAAATTGAATTTGCCTCCAATTTAATTACTCCGAATAGAATTTCGCCAATCCAAAGGATTAATTCCAAACAAAAAATTGCCAAATAGATTGTTAGCCACAATGATATCAACCAAGGTGTAACCTGGAAAAAAAACAGAGAAAAAAAATTTTATAATTTAAAACTAGTTGTTGGATAAATTGAATTGGGATGGGTTTTCGCTCGGGTCGGGTGACTTCCAATAATTGATTTTCATTTGGCGAATGTGTATTGAAACGTTAACATGTGGTGGTATACTCGTATTATGCGAATATTGAAATGTTCTGTGGCGTTATTTAATTTATATAACCCGCATAAAGCGTGCTAGATTGCATTCGGGTTGGATAGGCATTCAATGGGCGATAAGAGCGGGACATGTGTTCGGGTTTGTGGAATATTTTGAAACTGTCCAGATATAACAGAGCATAAATGAGTTATGGTAACGGGTGATTTTTTAAGCGTAGTTTATTTAAAAATCGAATAAAATACTCAAATTTGCATCAAATATTCAAAATTTTTATTGTAATCGATAAATAGGCCTTTGCCATTTACGTTTTAAAAACAACTTCATGTAAATGTTGTCCGCGGCTCCGTTTCAAATGGTCCATTCGGAAGGTCCAACATTGATTTTAACGACTTTACATAACCCCACAAGAATTAATCAAGAGGCGTTAAATCATTTGATCTTGGCGGCCATCTCACAGGCCCTTTTCAGAGATAAGCTGCTCACCAAATTCATCCTTCAACGTTTCCATCGTTTCACGAGCTGTGTGGCATGTGGCACCGTCTTGATGAAGCCACATGTCAACCAAGTTCAACTCAGCCAACTGGGGCAAACAAATGTCGCGAATCATGGCTCGATATCGTTCGCCTTTGACGGTAACGTTTCTTCCACGGTCACATTTTTCATAGAGAACGAATTTGTATAATAAATTTCAATAATTTGCAATCGTTGCTCATTTGTAAGTCTTTCCATGATTAAATCGCAGAGAACACTGAAAACGTGCTGACGTGAAAGTGCTGCTAACCTAAAAAACTTAACTCTTTAAAAATCACCCTTTAGTTATCTCTTTGATATAATACATTAAATCTGTATAACTTTCTACACTAATGGACAATGAAGTCGTATTGTTACTTATCTTCTTTCGAACTGCAGCTGCTTTTAATAATGGAAACGCATTTTTCTTTCGTGTAGAGTTGCATTTTCAAAGACGCTGAACGGGCGTGGCAGCTGCATTGTTTTCTTACTTTGGCAGCACTTTACTCGTCAAATGGCGGCGAGTAAATTAAAAACTTGCGTTAATTTTGGGACTCTCTTTATGATAATAAACGTATTTTATTTTAACCAACTATATATATAATATTGTGTGCCTATTTTTCATTTCTTAATAGTTTTATATCTTCTTCGATTTCATAGAAGCCGTTGGCGATTGCCTCCTTAATGTGAGAGACAGACTCCACAGTCTTGCTAACTTGAGTAACTCATATCTTTAAACGATAAAATTATACACATGCGGAATCTTTAGATTATGTAGATAGAAAGATAGTTGCTGCGAAAGTTAGAAGCTAATGCTATATCTGAAACACTTTTATGAGTCGTCATGTAAAAGTTTGTTTCATAAAAATGTTGCGATCACCTCGAATAAGGTTTCTTGCAGCGCTATCAATTTTGTAGCTGTTAGTTTCTCATTTAAGACGAACGCACCTGCCTATCTTATTGTACTGAACTCAGATGGGAAAGAATTAAATATCGCATGCAAAGCCAAATTGCATTATGCGGTGTGTAGAATTTAGCTAATGCTGAAAACGAAGCACCAGAAATGCATTTACCACCAAAAGAAGCGCAAGAAACATACTTAATTGGCATCCGATTGGGCACTCTCAAAGCACTTTTTTGCTTCTAGGTCCTATGTTCGATTAGTACGAGAAAAATGCAATCTTTTCCGATTTCAGAGCACTTTTACGAATCTGGGTTTTTTTTTTGCTCATAGATAGTTGCTTCAGATTTATCAATACAAGTGCTTTTTAGTTTGACAACTTGTCGAGTTTGTTTGCATCGGGTGGATCTTCTTTTGTTATTTATTAATGTACAAATGTTTAGAAGTAAATGTGGGCGCAAATCTCGAATGTTTTAATAAATTATTCAAGAAGAGAATGCAAGACGCTTAGAAAATGTCGAAGGCTACACATATTATTCTAATCGCACGAATATCGACAAAAAAAGGAGACGTTTTTATGCTCGATTAGACAAGGAAATCTGTCACCTTAGAACAATCTGAAGAAGCCCAATCTAATACCACATTAGAAATGCGTTACTTTCTTTGGTGGAATAATCTCCAAAGGAGTAGAATCCTTTGTTTACCTTACATGAACAACTTACATGGAATCCTCAACTTACTTAGACCAAAATATGTCTACTTTGCAAAAATTGGGGACTCTGTTATAAAATAAAAATGTTAATGTACATAGATAGCAATAGCAAGATTTATCCTGAGTCATTACCTCTGTATAGCATAAATCAACACAAAGGTCATCAAAAAAAATAGATGGCTCACTTTGTGCGAATTTTGCATTTTTGAATCGAATTGAAGGGACCTATAATTTAACGCCGAATGCAAACGGCTTTCTCAGTAAAATTTGTCATCTCTCTCGCACGTTTTTCTGACGTTCAAGTGAGGTAAGTTAGTGACGAAAATATAATTTAGCATATAATTTGCGTTTTTTGTTGTTGTCCGGGAATAGAAATTAACACCCCTAGCGAACCACTGAGTTAGTGCGATCGCAGAGACTTAGCTATAAAAAATAGCCTGTATTTAAAAACAGCTCCAACGGCAGCACAGATATTTCCTAAATATCCCACCATCATCGTATCATGGAAGAAACCGTGATAAATCCTGGCATTCTAATCACAGAAGATTAATCTAGCTCCAAATTAGCTCATACATATATCGTACAAGAGACCAATGACAACGAATTACTTGAACTTAATCTATACGACATAAATGTGGCCTACATTTAAATTAAACTGGGAACAGAAACAATTTTTTTTAAAAGACAAAAATGTTTGTTTTTGGGATTTACTTAAAAAATGACAGAATTTCAAAAATTGTGGAAGGGAAAAAACAATCCCAATGGTATACAACACTAATAATGTCCCAACCTCAATGCATCGTATAAGTAAAAGTTATTTGCTTAGTTTTCTTTTTAATTTTTTATTTTTAAACACATTTTAATTATTTTATTATACTGATTATTGGGAAGAATTCGTTAGCCAATAACCAGCTAAGTGTTTTTTGTTTAGCATGTGAGAGAGGGAAGATCGACATTCTAGATATTAAATTGGGTATCTCCCAACAAAGCCTGTGTCAAAAAATACGTCTTGATAGAAAAAAAAAATCAAATAGGCGATAGAAATGAAACTCGATAAATATAGGTAAACTGAGGATACCCAATGTAGGAATACTCCACTGCTTATCTTAATCGTATGTGATTTTTTATGAAAATATTTGTGGACATTTTGTTTTTTTTTTGTCGGAGGTTGTTGTTACTATCCGATGGAGCACTCAGACATAAACTACAGGTCCATTGTACTGCCAAACAGACACCTTACATTACTGTACTTAGTTTTCCCGTCTTTCGAAGAAAGATGGAAAGGAGCTTCAGTGATAAAGAGCGTAGATGTTCGGCACTCACCACATCAGCCCCAAAGATCCGCCACCTGATGCAAGCAAAGGCGGGACAGCTACAGAGGAAGTGTTCCGCTGTATCATCGTCCTCTCCACAAGCAGGACAGATAGTGGTGTTGCTCAAGCCCAACACATTTAAGTGTTTGGCAAAAGCTTGGTGACCCGAAAGGACGTCCACAAGCAGTCTGCAGTCGATTCTCCTAAGAGACAGGAGAAAAGACGCGGACCTTTTGCAGATGTCCGGAAGCAGTCGTTTGGTCTGCCTACACCCAGCACAGTCACGCCACCGACGCTCGTGTTCACGAGAAACCCAAGTATCAATGGATGACCTAACCACAGAAGAAGGCAGACCCAACGCAGGTTCAGGTCCTGAGAAAGCCTCTTCTGAACCCCGTCTGGCAAGCTCATCAGCGATCTCATTTCCCTGGATACCAGTGTGACCTGGGACTTAAACAAGATTCACGGTGTTGAGCCTTCCGACTAAGTTCAGAGAAAGCTTGAGTTCGAGCACTAACTTGGACGAGGTAAGAGGGTTAAGCAACGCTTTTAATGCAGCTTGGCTATCACTGAAAACGCATATGCTTCTAGCCCTCCACCTGTTTGTCACAATGTAGCGCATAGCCATAAGGATAGCGAAAATCTCCGCTTGGAAGACAGACGCATGGTGACCTAAGGGGTAGTGTAGTCTAATGTTCTCGCTTTCCACAAAGACTCCAGAACCAGACCCTTGTCCGGTTCTGGAGCCATCCGTGAATACACGATGGCATTCTTTCCCAGGCTGAGAGTCTGATCGTAGCCATTCCGTTTCCTGAGGAAAGTTGACACGATAGTTTTGTCGCAGTAGGATTTCTGGGGTTATTGCGTCAGACGGCATATCCATAAGACAGGGGTCAAAGGATAATTCTCGCACAAGTTCCTCAAAATTCCAATGCGCGTGGTACCAAAAGCCACCTCTCTTTAACCGAGAGATGGTTTTCAGCGTACACCCCATGATAAAGATATCAAGAGGGGGGAGGTTCATCATAGCATCTAGAGCAGAGCCCGCCGTGCTAGGGAAGGCCCCTGTGCATCCAAGACAAACCGTTCTTTAAAGTTTGGCGAAAGAGGCAGTAACACGTTTCCGCGAAAGCCTGTTCCACCATACAACCGATGCATTGCAGAGAAGTAATCTTATCATTGCCGTGTAGATCCAAAGAACCCTTTTAGGAGATAAGCCCCATGTCTTACCAAAAGCGCCTTTGAACTGCCGGAATATTGACTGCACTTTATCGGTTTTTGATTCAAAATGCTTGGATCAAAGAAGATTTCTATCGAGGATTATTCCCAGATATTTGACTTCATCGGATATCGGGATAGTGACGCCTTTTCAACAAGTTGAGTCAGACCAGTGATATTTCCCCTTCTCGTGAAGAGAACAACCACAGTTTTAAGAGGATTCACTGAAAGCCCATTTCTTGTGCACCAATCATCGATTAGGCCCAAACATCTCTGCGCCTGAGAGCAGACGGTCCTTAGGTGAACCGACAGACAGAACGGCGACATCGTCCGCATAGCCTTGTGTGTAGGTTCGAGGAAGATAAGAGCCGTTAGCAGAGAGTCTACTACCATACACCATAAGAGGGGAGACAGAACACCACCTTGAGGGCAGCCTCTGTTTACCCCAGTAATAACGCATTTGCCACAATCCGCCTCGGCAACCAACGTCCTGTACATTAACATTCACCCCTATCGTAGAATCCGCCGGGGGGAAATATTCGCTTAAAAAAATATTTCAGTATCGTCAAATCCGCAAAGTGAATAGTTCCCCGTATCGGTAATGTGAATGATAAGGCAACTTTTCCGGCGGATTCTACGATAGCAGTGGAAGGTGAAAGGGAATCGAATAGGTGAAGTGAAACTCAATTCCGACGGATTCCACGATAGGGGTGATTGCTTTAATCCACAAAACCAATGTTTCATCTACACCATGATGTCTGGCTGCATTGCACATGCTATCAAAAGTTGCATTATCAAAAGCACCCTCGATATCGATATCGGTGAGTTGAAGCTCTCAAAAGATGCAATTGCATATTTGATAGCGTCATCCGTCACCACTCTGGATGCAACATATCAACTACGCCGCGTGGTGTTTGTTAGTTCAGAAGTGGCCACCATAGGCGGTACCACTGAAGAGTACGTGGTGACCTGATTTCCCGGGAAGTGAGTCTTCAGCAGGAGACTAAAAGTCTCCGCCATTATCTCAGTGTAGGTACCATCAGATTTTTGGAGCGATTCCAGTTTACTTGGTCTGTCCCTATTAAGGACTTTAACAAGCCTACTGGTTGCACTTAGTGAAGCGACCTCCTCACAAAATTTCCTATAAGAGTCGGTTTCGATTTACGAATTAGTCTCTTAAATTCTTTTTGTTTCGATCGATACAGATTCCAGTCTTCTACTAAGTTGGTTTTTAAAGACCTATTTATGAGCTTTCTGGTTTCTCTGCGAATACACTGCAGTTCGGTATTCCACCAAGGTACCGGTTTTCTACAGGAGCTTTTTGAAACTGGACACGCTAGTTCAAAACAACGGATAATGACGCTGCTCAGATCCTGAGCAGACCTCTCTACCACCTGTTTTGATCTCAGTTTGAGTGGTGCTTTAACAGAATTGCCAAGCTCCTCCTCCGAGCCCAATTTGTTTTCCTCGGATTTCTCCTCTCCAGCGAAGGTGAAACTTCACAGTAGATTTGAAGTTCAATGTATCTGTGATCTGACAAAGTGCTATCTGGCGATACTCTCCAATTTATGATAGTCTTGCAATGCCTGTAGGATAGGGTAACATCAATTACTTGCTGTCTCCTGGCTGTAACAAATGTAGGTCGACCACCTACATTGTTGATGGTGATGTCAGACTTGTGGACATACTCGTGTCTTTAATACAGACACAAGATGATGCGTTGATACGGGTGCACTGTGCACATATTCACGATGCCCCCTCTACCGCTAATGACTCATTCCGTCCCAATAACTTCCACACTACGAGACACGGTTTTCAACAGAACTTCGGAGAAATATACCGAAAGAATAGATCGGATAAATCAATATTGGGCCAAGGATTTAATTTTCTAACCTAAATAAAAGATTGTACACACATTATTCGGTTTAAAAACTATTTTTTTATGAACAAAAAAATAGGGGGGGAAACATAATTCGTACACCTCAAAAAGTACTACCTGAAAATAACTTCTCACATAACCAAGGTTAATAATATACGTTCGCAATGTACGTTGCTTTCTTCGTACTTTTGTTTTTTGTTGAGGAAATTTTTTTATTAATTAAGTTAAGTCAAAGGATTGAGAAAACGTCGGAAAGGACACAAAGAAACATTAAGAAATACAAAGACTTTGTCGTAAGTCTACCGTGTTGGCAACCGTCGTTGAAAACGATTTACTTTCGTTCCCTATTCCCAGTCTGTTGCCTTTTCGCTACTCTCAATTGTCAATGTGAGCATCAACAAGCGCCCAAACCTCTTTTGTTTCCTGTCGCTTTTTCGTTTCATCACAGCCTGGAATTCCTTCCGTAAATGTTTTCAATTCCAGGCTGCCTTAAAACGCGGTACTATAGGTACTAATCTCTGACGTTTCCTATCCCTATTGCCCTAGAAGTTTCACTGCAAAAGTAAAATGCGATCAGGTCAGTTGGTATCACTTAAAGAAGAAATCGTCGCCGGAAATCCAATGTCAGTCAACATTCACAATAAAAGCGGAAGCTAAGGAGAGTCTTAGGAACTTCTAAGTTCCACAAATACAAGAACATAATCATGAATTGATACGAAGCCAAAATGCCTGTCGATGCCTTTTAAGGTCGAACAAGCCAGCGTGTAAAACTTGTAAACCCGACCATAGATATAGGCAACTAGAAGCGTTGAATTTGAAGATCGCATACCAATCTCACAGTGCTTTCGATAGGCCCAATTTTAGGCAAGATCTTCAGGTGATTTATACCAAGGCTTAAAGTTAATCTATGCCCCATCTACAAAAAAAGCGATCCTATGTCTTGCAAGAATAACCGAGGCATATCCCTGCTTAATGTCGCACACAATATCCTATCCGACACTAATCGGCACGTACCAGCGTGGCTCCCGGACCGGCAGATCGACTATAGACTAAATTTTCACACTGAGGCAAATCCTGGAAAAAACCAACTAATATAAGTTGAGAATAACCACCTATTCATCGACTTCAAAGCCGCATATGATAGCATTCATCGTCAGGAGCTTTATGTGGCGATGGCCGAATTCGGGATCCCGGCAAAACTGATCCATCTATGTAGCGTGACGCTGGAGAACACAGGCTGCAATGTGCAATTTGGAAGTAGTTCCTCCGAGCTATTCCAAACATGCACCGGATTTCGGCAAGGAGACGCATTATCATGTGACTTCTTCAATCTCGTGCTAGAGCAGATAGTGCGCAGGGCAGGTGTCAATACGGAAGGCACTATCTTCAACAAATCCGTCCAGCTACTGGGGTATGCAGACGATATTGACATTAAAGAACAGGCGGAATTCGTTGGTCTTGTAGTAAATGAGGACAAGACTAAGTACATGCTATCAACAAACAAACAAGCATCTGTCCACCGCCTAGGACAGAACGTCACTATTGATAGCAACAATTTCGATTTAGTTAAGGAGTTTATCTACCTCAGAGTAAACATGAACTCCACAAATGACATCTTAGTGGAGATCCGGCGAAGTATTACCCTAGGAAACCACTGCTACTTCGGTTTGGCAAAACAATTGGGTTCAAAACTCCTAAGTCGAAGGTGTTAGAACCTTAACCTGCCAGTTCTGCTTTATGGCGCCTAGTGCTGGACGATTCTTCGGCGGATTTTTTGTCCATGTTGAAAACAAAAAAAAAATACCAGAGATGTTAAGTCGCATGATCTTACATACTGTCCATTTCGATGGGCTGCTGTTAACGAGGCTCTGCCAATGGTAAGTCAAAATTTCTGTCAAAATTTGACACGTCCTTCAATACACCGAAGTATGTTATATAAATTGTTTGTAATAGTCTTTCAATGATAATATTCATTAACGTGACTTAAACTCAGCACATGTGTGCTTACATATTTTCTTTGCATAAAATATTGCTTTTTAAATATTGCAATAGAAAAGACGAATATACTTCAAATCTAACTAGCTTAGGGCCATACATAACCTGCCTGAATTTCAAACACCTAACCACCCAACGCACGTCGTAGTCTGCTGTTTAGTCAGCTTTCGCACTTTGTAAGCCTACAGGCCAAAGCTGGTCTTTCTGTAGTTTATCGATAAATTATAAGGTAAATCTTACAATGCCACCTCTTTAACCCGTTCATCTGTAAGTTATTTTTGTTTGTGCTTGTGCAAGGACTTCAAATGAATCTGTATGCATACGAGTACATCCAAACAGAAGTCCGAGCACAACCTGTCTGCATTCAAAGGACTCCTTTTTGCGTAACCGGAAACTCGAATGTCCTACACGTTGCCTTTGTGGTTGCAGAAATAAGAACATAACGACATAGTACAGCATCTAACTGGATCTCTGTGCACAGAGCTACACACTTTTACTCACCGTAGCAATCCCAATGAAGAGACTCGCCCACATCCTGACCATAAACACCGCACCAACCAGTCGAGCGTTTCTCAGAAACACCGGCGGTAATATTCGATAAGTTCGCTCCCGAAATGTGGACATCTTCCATGAGCCGTAGTATGTTGATATCAGTTCAGAGATACTGTAAAACTGTACAAGCATGTCGTTGAATGAACAATCATATCAGCACACATACTTACAATACCCGCTACGCTGATGCCAAGGGAAAACCAATAGATCAGAGCAAACCACTCCGGCGGACAGAGGGACGACATATCGCTGGGGAACAGAAATTCCCTCAGCGGTTGCCATCGCTCCCAAGGATGAAATCGCCATATGGAATAAAGATCATAGGGGCTCAAGCATTGTGGTGTGCCTTCGCAGAATTTTCTAGCGAAATGTTGAATTTTGTACATTCTGGGTAATTTTATTCGCGCAAGGAGACTAAACACAAAGCACTCTCCACAAATACGATTTCGAAATTCGTGCAAAGTTGATGCTGGAATTTTAAAATCATTCCGACACTTAAAAGCCCTTAACGGATGGCATGTTTTCGATGTGCGCAATTAACCCGGACAGGAGTGGATTTAGATTTAGATTCGAATGTCCCTCGTCAAGTGGTTAACGAAACCCACATCTTTTCGCGCGAATTAAATACACTCGCGTATATTTCGTAATTAAAACAAATTATATTTTTTTAGGATTTTATAGTCCTGTTTATTTATATTTATTTTAATTACTAGTTCAAGTTTATTATCACCGAACTGTGGTCTAAGTCGATGTTATTTCTAGACTGCCCCTTGCGTGTTCGTTTCTTATATTTATATCCTACTTAGTAATCTATGTATTTGGTTCAAAATAAAACCTTTTCTTTATTCTTAATCTATCTTTTCTTATCTACTGTGTGTTCGAATACAATCTCTTTTCCTTTCTTATCTCATAGTTCTTATTACATATTTTAGGTTACAATACAATCTCCTTTCATTTCTTATCTCATAGTTATTATTATTATTTTCTACCCTTATCTAGGTAGGTACACGTTATCTAACGTTTATTTTAGATAAATCTTAATAGATGGTCCTTAGACTATATGGTTAAGGGTCCTTAACTCCCCCCCTTCTTTAATAAAATCGTCCCGATTTTCTAATTGTTTCATTTTAATTTTTGCCATTTCTTTTTCATATGACTCAATGAATTTTTGCTCAGTTTTTAGTTTTCTGTATTCGATTATAAAATTAACGATTTTCGTTATTACATAAGCTATAACAATAATTATCACAATGATTATGATTGTGTTTATAATTGATAATATAGGATGTTCCTCAAATGGAATCATTATTTTGTTTAGGCTATCAATATTATTGAATGCATATAGCCCTTCTGTTTTTATAACAGTATTTATAAAAAAATCATTATTATGTTTTCTTGCTATTATTTCTTTAATGGCTCCATCCATATTTTTATAATTTTTTCCATCTATATTTACAGTATCTTCGTATGTGATTAATTTCACATTGTATATGGTCTCGTTATTTATTTTATGATTTCCATGAGTTAATATTACTCCTGGTACTATTTCTAATATATCAAAATTATATTCTTGTTTAATATTACATACATTTAGATTTTTTATTTTTTAATAATGGAATTATACATTCTTCTTTTTCAATATTTTCTTCGCAAATATTTTTTCCTAAATAGTTTTGACATTTTTTTATTCTAATGTAATCTTCACAAAATGCTATTAATTCGTCTGTTTGTATTTTCCCATATTTGAAACTTATCGGGGTTACCTTATAGCATTTACATTGTATTTTTAATATTGGGTATTTATATATTATTATAAAAAGTTCTTCCGTTCTAGCAATTGATATGGTTGCATATTCTAAAATATTTATTATTGGAACTTCCTCTAACTCATGTTTTATTATTTCTTTTATGTCCGTTATATCTAATGCTTCTGAAAGATATTCATTATTCTTTGCTGCGTTTATCGTTCTAGTTAGTAAGAGTAACTCTTCATATACCTGTTCTAAGATTATATGTTCTTTTAAATTGTATCCCTCGAAATTCTTTAAGATTTGTTCGAATCTAGAGTTTACCTTCCTCTGTTTGTTATTATTTTCTATTAAATTATTTATTTTGGTTTGTATTTCAATAAGATCATCATGATCTGGGTTACCAAATATAAATTTAATAGCAGATCCTAAGAAATTTATAGATCTCTTACTTCTAGTATGTTCTTCTATTTGATTTGCTAAATTATGTGCCTTTTTTATCCAAATTTCTTCTTCCTGAGTAGGTATGTAATTGCTACTTATTATCTCTATGAATGAATTTAGTAATGTTGTTAGATTTGTTACATGAAATAAATGTGTCTGATCATTAAATATATAAACATCATCGGTTTGAGTTAGTATGTATTTCTTTTCCGTGACGTCTTCTATTTTTGTTGTTCCTTGAGTATGCTTTAGTGCATTCACGAGTAATATGAGGAATGCTAATTTCGTCATCTACAGGGAAAGAATAATTTTTAATATTGTCTTTGTGTACAACTATCCCCTTCGTTGTTAAGATCGTGTCCTCACGGTCTTCCTTTACTATTCTTTTAATATATCTAGTATTACTTTTCTTTCTAATCCCTGAAATTCTTACCATTATTTGTTCTCCTTGTTGGTAGGTTCTATGTTTTGTTCCTTTATTAAGTCTTTCGAGGACTTTTTCCGATGCTTTAATAAGTTTTGTGTGTATATTTGAATCTTTGAATTTTTCTTGATTAAAAAACACTTCTTGAGGTTTGTAGCCTGTGACGGAATGAATTGTGTAATTTAATTCACGCACTGTTCTAAATACTTCTTCGATTAGATTGGTATTGTTTTGTACCATAAATATCCTTGAGAGTTCTGATATTGTTTTATGTGCACTTTCGACTTGCCCGTTTGCTGTCGATCTATAGACTGGCGTCTGTACTTTCTTGATTCCATATTTTATACACATTTGCTTTACCATCTGGGTGTTAAAACAACTTTCGTTATCAGTCATGAGTCTCTCGCAATTTGGGAAATAATTTGATAAGACTTCCTCCATTTTATCATAAAGTCTCTCCTTTGTTTCTAGTTCTCGTATGACCAGATACTTTGAATATTTATCTTTTGATACTAGAAATGAATGTTTGTCGTTGAAGTATAGATCCATGTGGATGTGTGTTCCTACTTGTGTTGGAATTTCTGAGTCGTTCAATGGTTCTCTAACTGGATTTCTCTCGTATTTACCGAATAAGCATGCTACACATTTTTTATTAAAACATTTTGCCTGTTTCCTCATGCTTGGCCAGTAATATGTTTGATTTATCTCTTGAATGTTATTTTTGAATCCTCTATGAGCTCTCTCATGGGTCTCTTTCACTATCTTTATTTGTTCTTCTAGGTTGGTAATATCTTCCAATTTTATGGGTGTGTGTATAAACCTATTTCGTATAAAGACTTCTTTTATCTTTTTCTCGAATGTATACATGTCTTCTGGTTTTGCATGTATTGCTATTATCTTGTTAGGTTGAAGAATTTTTTTCAAATTTCCTAACAGTTCATCTTCCGTTGTGAAATAAATAGTGTGCCTTATCTTTTTTTCAAAAACGGTTTGTGTTTTTATTTCATTTATTTCGTTGTTCGGTATTAATTCTACCTGTAGGCTATATGTGTTAAATGGTTGGCTTACTACTTTGATTACATCTTCAGATGAGCTCTCTTCTGAGTGAACTGTACTTATTGTTGAAGTATTTATTTGTTGCCGCGAAAGAGCGTCTGCAACTACATTCAGGTGTCCCGGTTTGTATACTAACCTTGCACCGAAATCCTCTATTATACTTTTCCATCTCTTCAATTTAGTGTTCGGATTTTTTTCCGATATTGAATATACTAACGATTGATGGTCTGTGTATATAGTTAAATCCGCTACTCCGTATACATAATTTCTTAGCTTCTGCAGTGCCCATATGATGGCTAATAATTCCTTCTCGTTCGTTCCATAACTTTCTTCTGTCTTTGTCAGAGTTCTACTTAAAAAGAATATAGGTTTTTTGTTTTGACTAAGGACGGCTCCAATAGCTATGTTAGATGCGTCTGTCGTTAGTTCAAAGGGTTTACTATAATCTGGTTGGAATAGCTCTACTTGTTCTCTCAAATGTGCTTTCAAGCTACTAATGGCTTTAATTGCTGCATCGTCTAGATTTATACAAGTATTTTTACTCTTATTTTTTCCTACCTGACCATTTTCTCCTCTTAGGTGTATCGTTAGGGGCTTAGCTATGCTTGCATATCCTTTGATAAATTTCCTATAGTAACCGGTCATTCCTAAAAAACCTCTCAGATCTTTCAACGTTCGGGGAATTGCATAATTATTAATTGCTTCTACCTTTTCCGGATTTGTCCCTATCCTATTATATTTAATTATGTGTCCGAGGTATTCGACTTCTGATTGGAAAAATTTGGATTTATCATCCGAAACCTTCAATGTTGCTTTGTTAAGAGCGTTGAAAATTATATTGATGTGTTTCATATGTTCTTCGGCTGATGAGGAATATATTAACACATCATCTATATAAACATACGCGAATTTCCCGATATATTCTCTTAATATGTCGTCTACACATCTTTGGAATATAGAGGGCGCGTTTTTGAGTCCAAAAGGCATTCTTACGAACTCATATTTACCTCCATTTACGCAAAATGCTGTTTTTTCCCTATCTTCTTTTTTAATTTTAATTTGATGGAATCCTGATTCCAAGTCTAATGTTGTAAAATATCTGGCTTTTCCTAGATTTTGTATTGTCATGTTTACATCTGGGATCACATATCTATCAGTTATTGTTTTATTGTTTAATTTTTGGAAATCTATTACCATTCTTTTCTTTGGTTTTCCGTCTTCACTAAGACCCTTTTTTGGTACTGTCCAAATCGGACTATTGTATGGACTATTACTTCTTTGAATAATACCTTCTTTTAATAATTTAGCTATTTCTTTATTGACAAATTCATTGTCGGCTATCGGATATGGATATTGCTTGGTCCATATGGGTTCATTATTTATAGTTCTGATTGTAGCTTCTATTGTAGTAGTAAAGGGCAGTGGTCCTATGCCGATATTTTCCTTCATCAAACTATCTATTTCTTTTTTATATAACGTTTCTCCTATGATATAGTTTAGTTTACTTTCGGATTGATTGTCACTGCACATGGTGATTAAGGTCATATCCTTCAAGTTTATTTCGGCGTTTAATTCTTTTAAACCTTCTAATCCTAATATCATATCGAATGAATCTATATTATTTAATTCGAAAAATGTTATTTTAGTATTCATTAAATAAATTATTTTCTTTGTATTTACTATGGAATACCCGTTTATAGTTTTAATTTTGATTTCCTTAATTTTTATTCTTTCCGCTGAATTGCATTTTTTATCTATATAATTGTGGGTTGCTCCCGTATCTATTAATATTTTATAAGTTTTGTTAGAAATGCTAGATGTTAATTTTAAACAAGGCAACCCGTCAACTAGTTTTAAATGGTCAAATCTTAAGTTATTTACCCTTTGTTCTTCCGGTTCTGCATACATGCTGTCTCCGTCTTCTTCTTGTAGTTGTGATGACTGGTTCACCCTTTGTTGTTTGTTGACGTGTTGATTGTTGTTCTGATAGTGCTGCGGCTGCCTATACTGCCCGCTATCCTCTCTTCCTCTCTTCCAATGCTGGTTATTATTATATGGGTTATAGTTGTTTCGCTGAGGTTGATGTTCTGCTTTCCTCTGTGCTTGAACTATTTGTCTTGAATTTATTTCCATAGGCATTTGTATTTCTGTACCAATTGGTTGGTTATGCTTAGGTTGTTTTATTATGTTAGACAATTGTTCTGTCTGTCTATTTGCTTCTTGCAGTTTATTGTTTAACTGTGTGCAGTACATCTCCATTTGTGAGAATCTTGCTGCTAAGGTTGCTAGATCAACTGGTTCTGCCATCTTGATGACTACTTCTTTATTTTCACTTTCACTTTCACTTTCACTTATTATCTCGCGACGATTGTCGTGTAAATTTTTTCTTTTCTTAAATCTATTCATAAAACTTTTACGTTGGATACGTATGTATCTTAGTTCAGGTTGCTTCGTATGAAGGAACGTTTGATGGGTGCCACTATGTGGATCTGATTCCCGATTTTCCTTTGGTCCGCTCCGTGAAGATAAACAATTTATTTGTCTCCTGGCAGGATCGCCAATTAAATACACTCGCGTATATTTCGTAATTAAAACAAATTATATTTTTTTAGGATTTTATAGTCCTGTTTATTTATATTTATTTTAATTACTAGTTCAAGTTTATTATCACCGAACTGTGGTCTAAGTCGATGTTATTTCTAGACTGCCCCTTGCGTGTTCGTTTCTTATATTTATATCCTACTTAGTAATCTATGTATTTGGTTCAAAATAAAACCTTTTCTTTATTCTTAATCTATCTTTTCTTATCTACTGTGTGTTCGAATACAATCTCTTTTCCTTTCTTATCTCATAGTTCTTATTACATATTTTAGGTTACAATACAATCTCCTTTCATTTCTTATCTCATAGTTATTATTATTATTTTCTACCCTTATCTAGGTAGGTACACGTTATCTAACGTTTATTTTAGATAAATCTTAATAGATGGTCCTTAGACTATATGGTTAAGGGTCCTTAACTCGCGCGACATTAAATATACCTACCTAGTGGCTAAGCAGCATTAATGTTATTCAGTCAGGATGGCGCGGCGTCTTATTGGACGTCAAATTGTCACTCGGTTGAGTTGGGTGACATTTGTGTTCGGTGAAATTTGGAATAATCGCACTTGCAAGAACACAGTGGGGGGTGGGTTTTGGGTTAAGTCATGGGTCCTGGACGGAGTAAATTTTCTATTGGGACGCACTATGGGGCTGAGGCGGTCATGTTATGGCCTTTAATCGCTGTTGAGACTTTCTTTGAGTTGTTTTGGCACAAACCCTTTTGGGCAAATTATGAAGTTCTTCATACTCAACTGGGAAGCTTCAGGAAGCAGTTGTTCTTAATTAAAAAACTTTTTTCAAGTGCCGGGGGTTTGGTTATCTTTGCGATTTGCTTGATGACGTTGTTAGGATATGTAATGAACTTGGAAGGGGAAACATAACAACCCGAATACACTGGAGATAATTTATTGCTTATCATGGGACGAAATATCTTGTGAAGTCACTCTATTTTATCTCATGATTGGATGTTAGCGATCTATCGCTGCGATTATATCTTGACATGGATGTCTGATATGAATTTGACAGATGTTTGTTTTTTTGTTGCTTTTCGTCTGGAAATGCCATTTTTTACACCTACAACTTCTCTTGCTGTTGCAATACGGAATGGAATATATGACGGATTTGGAGATGGAGATGGAGATGGAGATGGAGATGGAGATGGAGATGGAGATGGAGATGGAGATGGAGATGGAGATGGAGATGGAGATGGAGATGGAGATAGAGATAGAGATAGAGATAGAGATAGAGATAGAGATAGAGATAGAGATAGAGATAGAGATAGAGATAGAGATAGAGATAGAGATAGAGATAGAGATAGAGATAGAGATAGAGATAGAGATAGAGATAGAGATAGAGATAGAGATAGAGATAGAGATAGAGATAGAGATAGAGATAGAGATAGAGATAGAGATAGAGATAGAGATAGAGATAGAGATAGAGATAGAGATAGAGATAGAGATAGAGATAGAGATAGAGATAGAGATAGAGATAGAGATAGAGATAGAGATAGAGATAGAGATAGAGATAGAGATAGAGATAGAGATAGAGATAGAGATAGAGATAGAGATAGAGATAGAGATAGAGATAGAGATAGAGATAGAGATAGAGATAGAGATAGAGATAGAGATAGAGATAGAGATAGAGATAGAGATAGAGATAGAGATAGAGATAGAGATAGAGATAGAGATAGAGATAGAGATAGAGATGGAGATAGAGATAGAGATAGAGATAGAGATAGATGCTCAAAGTGGCTAAGAAGTTGAAGTATTTTTTAATGAAACTCTTCCTTTTTGTGTATCTCCAGCAAAACTGGGTGAATATGGTCTCTGCACAGAAACCTTCAATTTGGGGGTCTTAATTCGAAGTAGCAGTAGTTTCCTTGGGTATTTTTTAAACCTGCTAAAAATCTATTGTCCTGGTTTTCTCAACACGGCAATCATCACATTAGGGGGGAAGTCAATAAAAAGGTTCGTGAATTTGACTTGAAATTCATGAGTCTAAAATATTACTCAACTGTAAAAAGTGATTTGCCGATCTGATAGAATTACCGATGTCTTCTAAGTTTGTTTTCAAGGAGTGACAAAAGCATTGTACCTTCCAAATTTCAAAGCCCTGATGTGTGCTGACAATTAACATTTTTAGTTTCGACTCTAAGTCTTAGTAGTTCAAAAAGTCGATACTTAAATCTATTATTAAAAGGGCGCACTGTTATTTGACTTTGGCAGGAATTGGCATGCCTTGCGGATATACTTTACCTCTTGAGTAGCGCCTTGTAGTCGTGGGGCTACAGTACCAGTACTGCCGATGAAACAAAGGTGTGTGGACACTTTTCGTCCGCCAGCATATTTTTCGGCTGACGCAACCACACTTAATCTTACACAATACACAATAAAGGAGTTAATAGGGGGAAAACGAAAAACTCTGCTAGTCGATTTGGTAAAACTCGAAAAATAACCTCCCTTGCATTTGGTAATATGATTGCTTTACTTTTAAGTTTGCTCGCTTCGCACTCCAGTGAATACAAACATACCCTACGGCCTACGACCTCCTTAAAAATCGTATACCACAAAAAATCTGCCACTTCTGATGGCTGTGTTAAAGGCCGACAGTCCGTTAAATTTATTTGCAATTTATTAAAGCTTTTCGTGTCATACCGAAAAAATAAAGTAAACGAGTGCCAAAGCCAAAATTCAAGACAGTAAATCAATTAATTATGAAAGTTAGGAAAGGATATTTATATACATTACCACGGATAGCTGGTTGGTGCACGACTTAAATTAGGGTACACCATGGCTGGCTCGATAAATTTCCACTCCCCATTTGCACCGTAATAAATTTCGTTTAGCTGGTGGCGACTGGCGTGTTGAACATACCTGCCCGACCACGGTATACTCTGTGCAAAAGTGGGCGCTTGAAAAATGTTCAACCGGATGGTAGATTTATTGCTATTCGATTCAGTTTGGTATAGCTTGAGGCGCATACACCCAGCCAAGGCGGGACTTTGCGAAAATGCCTCTGGTAATCGGACAGCAGATAGCAAATAACTGATGGAGGATATCCGCTGGCGATAGCGTGAGCAATGCAAATGCATATGGCCAGGGGGTTATCAATCAGTGTATCTGTATGGCATGTGTACTTGGTAAATATTTGACTTAGTTGCGTGACAGTAAAGTTGTAGGCTCTCTATAGTTTCATTCATAACAAAAGCGTTTCACAATCACAATTGCCTTTTGATTATTGCAATTCTCTTGTTTTTCTTTGCAGGTGCTCGCGATGTGGGGAGTTATGCGGTTCTACAATCTGGTACGGGCCGGCATCACATGGAAGGGCCCTGAGGTAATAGAACTATGATATAAAGCCAGTGATTCTGAGCGCACTCACACCACATATCCATCCTCCTCCTCCCAGGCGAAGACCACAACATCACTGGCAACTGGTTGCTTCCTCTTCGACATCGACGACGACGATGACATTTACGGCGGCACTGACTACGATGACGATGACGACGACGACGATGATGATAATGAAGACGACAACTATGGCGATGACAATGGCGATGGAGATGATAGTGACAGCAGCATACTAGATCACAATGCATCGCCACACGATGTGACGACTGGCAAGCGACGTCAGCGACGACGATGTCGACGACAGCGCTCGAATGCAAACAACAACAACAACATCCGAACGTTATTCATCAAACGCAATAAATACAAAATCGCCCATCAACAAACACGACTCGAAGTTATCGATGAACTCGAGAAGAGTGTGGGCAGTGGCAGCGAGGAGAACGACTCGCTTTTGGTCGCGTACGACAGTAATTCGATAGCGTCTGTCTGACATTTGGAACGCTATCGGTGCATGCTGAACGGATTGGTTATGGGCCTGCTCGTAGCCGTTGAGATCTATGCACAGATTGTGGTGTTTTTGTAAGCCGTCATGGATACGAAAGTCTTCCAGAGTTCAAAAGCCGTTCGCCTGCTGTTAATCTCTTCACTTTTCGTTCCGTCTATGAATACCAATAAGCAAGTATCTCAGCAAATATCCGTTGATTGAATCTTCCCGACAGCAGTGCGTGGAATGAATTTTTGAGCAGGATTCCCAAAAACTACTCCAAACTGTAAATATGTTTGTAAATACATATTGTATTGTGAACAGGATGTGATGTAAATAAAGGATGCGGTGTACAGTGAATGAGGAATATACCTACTCGTAAGACATTTAGCACTTAAAGCAGTATTTTGTAATATTTACTACTAATTGTGGTTGGTATAGCTTTTATTGTAGTTAGCTGTAAGGCTTAAGCTTAAGTTGTACATTGAACAAAGTCGAAAGAAACAAATACAAAGGAGTTGAAAAATTCTCTAATTAGGTAGATATATGTATATGTGTAATTAACAATAAATTCATAAGTTATAAATGCCAAGTAAAGCTGGCACGAAAAACTGTTTGATAAGGATAACATAGCCGCATTTATTAATAAAGATGTTGATATTATATATAACAGAGGGAGTATTTTTTTTTGTTTATTTTTTGGTTTAAAATTTTTGGATTTATTTAAACAAAGAAAACTTCAATCATTTCGGTGATCTTTCCACTGGATTTACGAGGGAAATATAACGGCTATACTGATTGTTTTTTTCAGATTTTTGGATTAATAAAGTTCATTAAAAACTAGGAGATCCTATAATGTTTCCTTTTTGTTGAAATTTAAGGACCTTATCCGGCATTGCTGCGCGTTTTCCAATCCCGCCCACTTTTTGATATACCTATGCTTTTAACTAGTGTTCCGAACACTTAAGCTCCCATGAAAGTCAAGAAATTGAGTGTGCACTGTTTTTTTTTTTCTATGGGAGGTGCAACGCCTCTTTGTGAACTTTATATCATTTTACTACAAGAACGACCGCGTATTTAAATGCAACGTTCTGTCAAAATTTTCAGTTTCGAAATTTTCCGAGCACAAACATTCGCAAGCTTAATTTAATTTAAAAGAAATTATGATTGTTTCGTTGTCTATTTTAAAAAAAAAAAACACTTTTAGGTAAATAAAGAAAATGAAAGGTATTAAACTAAGAGGCGGGACTGTTTATTAGCATTTAGCTTTTTAACAACGAGGTGTGAAGGCTAAAAATATATAAATAGTGCATCAGGCCATCAACTGGGATAGCAGCAACGATCTTAAAATGGGTATAAGGACAGTGCAACTGTCACCACCTCTATTCTTTGAAAGAGCTGTTACACAGTTCTTAAAACATGCAAAGTTATTCTTTACGACTGCACTACAACTTACAAACGGCCTTCATTGATAAACTTTCCATTAGATAATGGTCTTATAAGATTTATGTATTTTAGGGTATGTATGGATAGTTATAGATAGAAATAAATCTTAAGCTAGTATTAGACGATATGTTGAATCAACATACGTATGCTGAAAAATGTGTCCCAATCACAACATATCGTGTAATAGCGAAATTTCTGTCATCATATGTATGCTGAAAGGGCGCAGGGTCATAAGTCCACAGGCCAAAAGTCCACAATGGACTTTTGACCCACCTAGGTGAGCCAAAAGTCCACACAAAATTCTTGTGGACTTTTGACTCACTGACTGTGGTCTTATGGCTCACTATGGTGGGTCATAGTCCACAATTCTCATAATTTAAAGTACAACAAAATTAAGCGGTTTTCTTTGATTCTCTCTTAGACTATAATGTGTCTCTTGAACAATATTTCAGGAGCGGATTGACACAAAATGTAAACAAATTGCACAAGTTGAGAAATTTGTTGTTAGTTCTTTTCAGGTAGATCTTATTTTCAGTTAGGTGTTGATGTTTGTTCAATTTTTCAATCTCAGAGTATATCGGTAAGCCTTCACTGGCTGATAAGAGTCTCTCAAAGGAAGTTGTTCAAGAGCGTTTTTGTTTACCCGAAACAAAAAGTTATTGTAGATAAAAAATATAATAATAAATTCGCTTTATAAATTTTTACAGTATTTTATTTAAATACAAAAAGTTTTTCAAAAACAATTTATATTAAAAAGTTTGTGAATTGTTCAAAAAATGTATAAAGTTATTTTGAAAAATTCGCGCGAATTTTTCAAAATAACTTTATAAATTTTTACAGTATTTTATTTAAACACAAAAAGCTTTTCAAAAACAATTTATATTAAAAAGTTTGTGAATTGTTCAAAAAATTTATAAAGTTATTTTGAAAAATTCGCGCGAATTTTTCAAAATAACTTTATAAATTTTTGCAGTATTTTATTTAAACACAAAAAGTTTTTCAAAAACAATTTATATTAAAAAGTTTGTGAATTGTTCAAAAAATTTATAAAGTTATTTTGAAAAATTTGCACGAATTCACAAATAAATTAAAAATTATAAATTGTTTTTGCAAAACTTTTCGTGTTTAAATAAAATACTGT
The DNA here is from genome assembly GCA_948293265.1 of Cheilosia impressa. Lineage (NCBI taxonomy): Eukaryota > Metazoa > Arthropoda > Insecta > Diptera > Syrphidae > Cheilosia > Cheilosia impressa. The sequence goes on from OX411881.1 coordinate 42,738,557, forward strand.
AATTATAAAATTATTTTGAACAATGAATACGAACTTTTTATTTAACTTTAAGAATAAGTAAGTAATGCTCGGTATACATACATGCTCTGAATGTGCTACACAGACAACTAATAATTGCTTCCATTCACCTAATGGAAGAACATTAAAGGTGCCGTCAACAAGAATTAATTAGTTGCATCCTTTTAAACATATCCGATTGTCAGGATGTGGATGAAGGGCATCACATATTTTGGATATTTTTTTGAACTCTGTGTCGTAAATCAAGCTAGCCTTGCAGGATTTTATGTAATACGTGTATCTTGTTTTAATTTATTTTTTAGTCATATGGATAATTGTGGACTTATGGCCTACTTTCATTTTAAAATTGTGAACTTATGGCCCAAATTAATGTGAACTTTTGGCTCACCTAGGTGGGTTATAAGTCCACAATGGATTTGTGGACTTATAACCCACATAGGTGGGTCAAAAGTCCATTGTGGACTTTTGGCCTGTGGACTTATGACCCTGCGCCTGCTGAAAGCTGTTTGTTGGGAAATTTGTTGGCTAGTCAACATTATGTATGTTGGTGATCTGAACATATCGTGTGATACCCCTTTTGGGACTGTATGCTAACATTCGGACAAATTTTCGGCGTACGCTGACTCGTTTGATATATGCTGGCGAGCAAAAGTAGAATCATCAGTATACGCCACATTTTTCAGCATACGGATTTGGTATTTTTGAAGTTTTGATAAATTTGGAACGTGTTTTTTGTTTTTATATTGTCTTCATTTTTGGTGTTAGCAGAAAAATGGCTGAGTTGCTTAGTTTGTCGAGGACAAATATAAGAATAATAAGGATCCAATGTATGATGATGATTCGCAGGAGTCCGATTGTGGCAAAAAGCAAAAAATAAGATAAATGCAAATAGGAGCTAAGTCAAAGGAAGATTGGTCGCACGAAGACATCGTAAAACTAACAAAAACCATCGAGGAATGTTGCAGGTTGTGGGATGGGATATATCCCCTACAGAATATAAATTGCCCAAAACGCCAGTGTGGAGGGAAATATCAGACAGTTTTGGCCAATACACGTTGGAGGATTGTGAGGCAAAGTTGACCAATCTGCTGATCTCCTTTTAAACGAATTTGGCTAAACATCGCGCCAGTAAGTCCGGCCAAGCCACCAACGAATCGACTGAACCTGATTGGAGAAATTTCAAACAAATGGTTTTAGAAGTTAACGATAACCATCATTCAACGAAATCGATTTCGTCAATGGTTTCGGTAAATTTGTGTCGCTTCCACATAGGATCTCGTTTAAGCAGTCCGCCGTTACTGACAAGTCGATTTTGAATGACTTGGGTGTAGCGGAAATGCAGCAGACATCAACGTCTGGAAGCAAACGCAATACTGCTTCGCAGCGAGCAACGCCACTGCTGTCGTCGTCGTCATCGTCCTTGTCATTGCTAATGGAATCAAATTTCAAAGAAATGGCTGACAGAAAGACGAATACGACACCTTTGGCGATTAAATTGCAGGTAAATTGCGGAGCCTTTCAGCTGCACAAGCGACGTTTGCAAAACGTAAATTGGCTTGTGCACTGCTCGACACCTTGGATGATAAAAACCAAAAACAAAAAATTGATAAATAAAACACGTACGTTAAAAACGCGACCTATAAATTTTCAGCATACGGGTCTTCAAATTTTTCAACATACCGAATTCAACATATCGTGTAATAGGGCTTCAAATACGCTGAAAAAATATGACAGCAAACTGTTTGCTAGCATACGCTGTCAACAATCAATATGCTACTTTGGGACAAATTCAACATACCGTGTAATATGGCATCATACGCCACATATGTATATTTGCTGAGAATTGTTAGCATATGATTGTCAGCATATGTATGTTCATTGAACATATCGTCCAATACTAGCTTTTTCCTTTAACGAACAGAATTTTAAGTTTCTAAAGTTCAATGATTGAAATTATTTGCTATTCAATTTTAAATTAACGTAACCCTAGTAAACCGGTGAAAGATTTTTCTTATCGAAAATGACAGTTTTGGTGATGCTTTTTTGCTTTTTTTGTTAAGATTTACGAATACACCAGATCTTGTAGTCCAATTTACTAAGCCTATTACGCAAAAGTAGCCGTTTGTAAACGGCAACAAAGTTTAGTACTCTTCAATTCAACCCAAAAATTCAAAACTCACGCAAAAACTAGGCCTAGGGAATAGGTCTTTAAAAATCTTGGCCAACAAAAAATTACATGTAACCTCAGTCTTAAAGAATGCGTTTCCACTTTCAATCTCTCTTAATCTGATATTCCTTAAAAATAGTCCTAGCTTCCCTTTCAAGTGAGTGGAATGAAATTGGAAACAAATTTAAAAGCTGTTTGGCAACGCGAACACTGGTAACATAGACTTGTGTCGCGAGTTCAATGGTTTTATCCCATATCAAAAGTGCCCAACGCGCCTAAAAAAGTCATCACTTCAAAAAAAAGCAATCCTCCATTCCACAGACTGTACAAAACTGTGCCTTTTTGGGGATTCTATGCGGTTTTCTTCGCACTAAGTATATGCAATTTTTCTTACTGACATACCCACTGTGCCAAATATAAGCCTCATTATTCGGCAAAAAAGCCAGTTGATTTATATTCACTGAAATTTCGAGCCGATTAAAAATGTAGATCTTCTGCAAAACGCTCCTATACGAACGCAGTATTCTTTTCTCTCCATATATAATGTTTGTGGACAAGGCGTTTTGCCTTTACTTTTGATAACCAAATGTCTCTTCGATTAGTTTTCATTTTGTTTCCATTTTGTGAACAGCCTTTATTCGTTTTAATCCTTACCTTATTCACAATTGAAACATTTTTTGTTTACGTCTCACTGCCAGTTGTTGTTAAACTCATCAGTGACAGCTTGTCGCAGAATAGCGGCCTCAGACTCTTCTTCCCATCAGCCTCGCGATTCGCCTCCAACCCATAAACTTTCCTTAAATATCCCAGTCTTGAATTTTTCAGTCTCATACAACCACAAAATGATTAGCTCTAGAACCACAACCGCGACAAGTTCTTTTCAGTCAGACAAATCCTCTTTAAAGGATAAAACAAAATACCTTTTTACCACCAGCATCCGTTCTACGTTCCACTGAGCACCACAGAATACAGCACAATACTCTATTTTGTCCGCTGTCATCAGTCATAATACGATTGTCCTGAACAACTTTATCAAAGCCCCCAAGAAATAAGAAGAACAAATATAAAAAAAACACCATATAATGCAGTTTAAAAGGACTAGCCAAACAACCGTAGCCAAGTTAAGACCCCAAGGACCCAACAACGACCGAAAGGTAGAAAAAGGATTTCCATTTCGAATATAAATCGTTTCATTACATTCCCTAGGTCCCAAGTGGATAGAGTTCCATTCGTCGTTACGCCACATCGTCATCCTTCTTATCCCTCGAGAGTATATACCCAGCACTATTCGTCTCAATACCATATAGCGCTCTCTGTCCACGTGCCATTGCTGTGCAACGAGATGTTTACTTTTGCATTTAAATTCTTTGAAAATAGTTCATTGAGCAAATTTTTGGTTTATTTACAAGGATCTCTGTGGTGCTGCTAAAGAATTCCGTTCACCTCGTCCTATATTTCGGGGCTGATGTCTGATGTGTGAAGGAAGTATTTTTTTCATCGTTCTTTGCATACAGATTCGGTGTCATTATGGTAGTAAACACATTGTTACAAGTGTAATTTAAGGAGGAACATAAACCGTAGAACGTATGTGCCAAGGATGTGGGATTAGAGAGGCGTTTCGGTTACACCTGGGACAATGTGATTCTTGGGAACTATTTTCACCGAACTTACAATGTGGGACGATAATTGGAAAGTAGTCTCATCGGGTCAGAAATGGTCCTCTTAAGGTCATGTGTTATTACGACTTTTATTGTACATTTGCTGATTTGAGAGTGTTTGTAGAGGTGTGCTATTGGTTGGCTTAAGAATGTGCTTTGGCGTAACTTGTGGGTTATGGGACTTAGTTTTGCACACCAGTGGTCTGGATGAAATTGACGCACGTTAACGGCTTGTGGGGGTTTAAGTCAGTAGATCTGAGGGATTTGTAACTTTGCAGTACGCTCGCTTAATGAAACGACGGTGTTGTCAAAGTATTGTCAAATTTTAACCACCGTACTACAGATGCATCCACGTGATGAATGTGGCGTCAGCTGCCAGTATGCTTAAAACCTACGCAGATGCCCCAAAACAGAGGAGCCAACTACTCATCTTTTACTAGAGCAACCCCCCACAGAAAATGTCATTCCCTAAAACTATGTAGGAAGGTAAAAATCAGTTACAAACAAAAAACTTAAGAATCAGACAGCAACAATTAAACAAACGCCCTTGAGCTGTCTTCGGTCTGTGCCTTAACTTAAGCAAAGTCCATTCGGGCACTAAATAAATATTTTAAGATGCCGCCTTCCTATCCCCAAAAAGAGAACGACCCACAGATCACAGTTCACTGTTTCCTCTTTCACTGCTGCACTTCCTTCGCTCTGCAGAACTTACAATGAACCCTCGCTCTCAAGGATGTAACAAGAAAATCGATTAACACTAATTGTTCGAAAGATTGTAAAATGGGAAAACAATGACTTAAATTCTCGAAAGGTTCCTTGCGGCTGTTCACTCTGTCTATACATATGCATGGTCCTCTTTTCAATTGTACCATCGTACACAATAAAATTGCGAACTGTTTTCCGTTCTCCCTCAAGTTGTTTCATCCTGCCTTTGTTTGTAATTGTTTCATTTTTTGTCTTTCGCTTTGCCTCCCAATCTCGTTAATTACTTTTTGAGTTTGACACCCGCGCGAATTATAAATGGAGCAAATTGCAGTCGTGATAAAACGCCACAAGGATAGCCAGAAATAATTTGTTGTGTTTATCTAATTGGAAGAAATTAATTTTTTAAGTAATTACCTACGACTCTGTTGTTTGTTTTTTTTTGTATTCTGTAAAATTAGGTGTAGTAGATATTATCCTGGCGCCATAGAACTGATAACAGTCTTCTGGTCTACTATGATTCATTGATCTCTTGATGATTGAGTTCATTTTGCCTTTCTCTTAGATCCCAATCCCAAGACTGTTGACAGGAAAATCAATTAAGGACATGGGCAAGACGACAGAAAAAAGTATCCTCGATGCAAACAAAATGAGTGAAGTGAAGTAAATCCAAACAAATCATCAATTTAGCAAATTAGATTCCTGTCAATCACTGTGACACTTTGCACTGACTATATAGATACTGATACTGTAGACTGTTTGATCATCAATTAGGAACGAAACAAAAAAAAGTGTAAATGAAAAGAGAAACAGTCGAGGAAATATGGGTATGGGCTGACATGTGTTATTTGCAAATGGAGAACCTGCAGGAAGGTAAAGTATGTAATTAATCAAACCCAAACGTTGGTTGCTTTATTTTTGCGCTTCCGCTTGAGGCTGTGAAAAATGGCAGGCTTTTAGGAGTGTATTTGGAAAAATTAGAAACAGTTTTCGATGGCAGATACAGATGGGGATATTGTCTATATACATGACAAGCGGGTCATGTGCCGCGTTGTTGTTTTCAATTAATTGGAATCAGCGGCACTTCCATTTAGTATCCAAGTGAACTCAAACGCAAACGACAAATGGTCGCATTAAGTTCGAGGCACTTTTTAAGTTGGTTTCAAAAAGCAGTGCAAAAGTAACGGCCTTAAGAACTGCATCCAGTTAGAGCTTCGCAGATGTCGTATAAGCCGCTGGTAATCCAAGACAGCGGGCAAATAAATAGCTTATTAGCTGGCCGTCAAAATTACAAGATGTAGCAAGATTGAACCATTTTACCACTATGGCTTCCTGCACAGCAGCACGAAGACGATAGTAAAACAAAAAGTCATGTAAAATAGTACCCAAACCAATCGATGATACCAATTCCTTACTCAATTATTTGTACAAAACAATACGTTGATCAACTCAGTCAACAGTTGAATAGCCTTGCACAAGGAATTGATAAACAAATTCAAGAAAGGAACTACATCGCACACAAAGTTGATCAATTAAAACCAGTGTTGACGTACCTCTTAGACCAAGTTTTTTTTTATCAGAAATGAATGCATGATAGAGATTTATTTAACATTTTAATAGCTATTAGATACAATTATTAAAGATAAAAATTAATTATAAATTTACAAAATTTCATTAAATTAGATATCTACAGGTTATTAGAACTTTAATTTTACAAATTCTATAACCAGTTTTTTTTTAGAACTCTTATACTGCAAGTACTTTTAATGTTTATTGGAAAGTTATAAAATATTTTAAAACCCTTAGGGAGTTCTGCGCACCTACCGTTAAGTAATTTGGGAAACGGAAATCTCCCGAATGCCTTAGGAGGTATGGCTGTTTATGGCTAAAAATATAAAACAAAGTTAATATCATTATTAATAAATTGGATATTCATATTTACTTTAATACTTTGGCATTAACTTATTTTTAATTTTAAAGACAAACCTAAACATATAATTAATTGAACTATAAATATTGCACCTTAAAGTTGAAGTCTTTAAATAAGGCCTTTATTACACAGAAATAAAATTGTTGAACTATATTCCTAGTATAGTTTCACAATCACGTTATAAATAACGGAACAACAGTTCCTTTTTTGTTTCGGAAGTGGCGCAACACAAAGTAGGAATTGTTTTTGACGCAAATCCTACATATACACAATACGTTGTGATACGTTATTCATTTTGTGTACCTGTGTTATGTACTTACTTACTTACTTAACGGGCTCCCGACCCGTAGAGAGTCTCTGCCTGAGACATTGCAGCCTTCCATCCTCTGCGATCCCGGGCACGCTGCTTCCAGTTATCCAGACCAAGCGCTCTGTCATCCGCGATGGCTTAGTCTTTGAAACGGAGGTTCGGTCTTCCTTGTCGTCTCGAACCTGGCGGCTGGGATTCGAAGATCCTCTTAGCTGGAGCATTATTGTCCATTCGCTCGATGTGGCCGAGCCAATGTAGTCGACGTATTTTGGCCTTTTGGACTACATCCACATCTTGGTACAGCTCATAGAGTTCGCGGTTGTATCTTCTCCTCCATTCGCCCTCCTCGCACACAGGACCCAAAATCCGCCGAAGAATTATTCTTTCGAAGGACCCCAGTATCAGCTTATCGTCCAGCACTCGGCGCCATAAAGCAGAACTGGCAGGATAAGGGTTCTGTAAAGCATACATTTTGTCCTTCGAGTTAGGAGTTTTGAACCCAATTGTTTTGCCAAACCGGATCTCCACTAGGATGTCATTTGTGGAGTTCATGTTTACTCCGAGGTAGATAAACTCCTTAACTACCTCGAAATTGTTGCTATCAATAGTGACGTTCTGTCCTAGGCGGTGGACAGATGCTTGTTTGTTTGTTGATAGCATGTACTTAGTCTTGTCCTCATTTACTACAAGACCAACGAATTTCGCCTGTTCTTCAATCGCCGTAAAAGCCTCTATCACGGCACGCTGGGAGCGACCGATGATGTCAATATCGTCTGCATACCCCAGTAGCTGGACGGATTTGTTGAAGATAGTGCCTTCCGTGTTGACACCTGCCCTGCGCACTATCTGCTCTAGCACGAGATTGAAGAAGTCACATGATAATGCGTCTCCTTGCCGAAATCCGGTGCATGTTTGGAATAGCTCGGAGGAACTACTTCCAAATTGCACATTGCAGCCTGTGTTCTCCAGCGTCACGCTACATAGCTGGATCAGTTTTGCCGAGATCCCGAATTCGGCCCTCGCCACATAAAGCTCCTGACGATGAATGCTATCATATGCGGCTTTGAAGTCGATGAATAGGTGGTGAGTCTCGACTTGAAATTCATTGGTCTTTTCCAGGATTTGCCTCAGTGTGAAAATTTGGTCTATAGTCGATCTGCCGGGTCGGAAGCCATTTGAAGATCCACACTGGTACGTGCCGATTAGTGTGTTGCAGAACGGTTTGAGACGTTCACACAGTACGTTGGATAGGATCTTGTATGCGACATTAAGCAGGGATATGCCTCGATAGTTCTTGCAAGACATAGGATCGCCTTTTCTGTAGATGGGGCATATGGAGCTGATAGTCCAGTCATCGGGCATACTTTCTTCCACCCATACTTGGTTAATGTTTTGTTGCATGCGCCCTACCAAAACATCACCACCGTATTTGAAGAGCTCCGCTGGTAAGCCGTCAGATCCGGCAGCCTTGTTGTTCTTTCGCTTTTTTATTGCTAAGCCAACTTCTTCTATACTGGGTGGTGGAACTGGATCTTCATTGACTGGACGTGGGTTCTCTTCTTGCCCTATCACTCTCTCTACATGATGCCCATTTAGCAGCTGCTGGAAGTGCTGCTTAAACACATCTACTATTCCCTGAGCTTCGGTGACTAGGTTTCCATCACCGTTTCGAAGAGCCTGCGTTCCGGTCTTAAAGCCAGCAGCCAGTTGCTTGGCTTTCTTGTAGAACTTCCGGATGTTGCTTCGATCGCGGGACTCTTCGATCTTGTTGAGATGGGAGACTGCGTAGGCCCTTTTCTTCTCCTCCCTTCTCCTGGCTCGATACTCTTCCCTCGCTGCCCTTGTTTTGCGCTGCAGCGCCTTCATATGTGCATCTTCTGTCACCTTTTTCCTGCGTACGCATTCATCATCATACCACGGGCTCTTTCTCTGGGGTGGCTTACCCTAAGGTGGTTTCGGCTACATCTTTGATGATGTCGCGGTACTGGGACCACTGGGTGTTGGCATTTGTGGTAGGTGAATGCACTGCGGAGAGTTTCTCACTCAAGCGCTCTTTGTAGACTCTGGCTACCCCAGGTGTGCTAAGGCGTCCAAGGTTAAATTTCTTCTTCTGGGCGGAACGCAGCTTCTTCTCGTTGGATACTCGCGCTCTGAACTTAGCCGCAACAAGAAGTAAATAATCTATTGGGAATTGTGTTTATTCTGTGTGCCACAAACTTCCCAATCGGGAATCGTGTTTAATCTGTATTGACAGTAAGTTTTTAGGAATTGTGTGCATGAACACATATTTTACACGCTGTGGACATAATGTTTCATTGGAGAAACAATTTTGGCACAATAAAAAACCTGTGTAGATATAAAATCCCTAGATAGGAATATTCCTAAATGGGAAATTTTACCTAGCATGTGTCTAAAATATTACTCATTGGGAATATTTTCTAGTAACAAAACCGTCTTAACGACATCGCTCATGACACATGACACATGAAGTCGCAAAATGCTCCTTGGAAAAACACTGTTACCATTGCCTGCACATTCTTTCCAATTTATCACTACTAAGTTTATTGCATATTCACATGCGTGAGCTTTTCTGAAACCGGATTGGGATTCGATAATAAGGCAGTTCCTTTTAAAATAGCCCTCCAGCTGTTTGTACACTATTTTTTTGATAATTTTGTCATATAACGGAAGGCTATTTATTGGCCCATATTCATCGCACTTTTTGGTATTATGAAACTTAGCAATTGGGCTGATGATTGAAAAGTCCATTCTTGGAATGGATTTATTTATATGACTGATTGCTTGGCTGGGCCTATAAATGCGAAATTGTCTAAATATATTTTTGGGGAAAGAAAAGTGTAATCTCTTTTTTTGTTAACTGTAGTTACCAACGATTCACGCATTTCGCTAAGCGATACAGGACGAAATTTAAACGAGACATTTGGTCGATTTATTTTGGTTCACAAAGGGTATGTTTGGTATAGAGACATTTATTTTTGTTACACTGTCGACAAATAACTGTCACTAATATTTACGCCATCAAATTCCACATTATTTATTACTGTTCTTTACTTGAAACGAACTTTTTTAAATTACGCCACAATTCCTTTTGATTCGTTGCGTTATCCACAAAGTCACTTTTCCTTTTATATCTACGTTTAGGTTTTACTATTTATCTCTTGCTTATAATTATTTCTGGCAGAGGCATAATCATTCCAGTCTTCTTAACTGTTACTTATAATTGGTTTAGCACGCCTATTAAATTATTGCTTTTTTTTTGAGCACCATGAACTCTTATCCGCTGCACAGTTAAAACAACAAACAAATAATACTGATAGAATTTGGCTGTTTAGCATCGCACTTTTAAATATTTGTTTTATTATATTTAAGAAACTTTAGGTCTGTTCCTTTACTTTTGTAGTAAAATGGAAAAGACTGTCAAAATGGCAGTGGTGGGGATAAATTCTCTCACGGAGAGAGACACTTACGAAAAAGTTAGGGAACGCTTTTGTAGTAAAATACGAAAAATGACAGATACATAATTCAAAAATTCAAAAAAGTGCTGCGAATAGTCGTTAAAATTTCGTATAAACTCAAAGAATTTGCTAATTTTCTGACAAAATTAGTTTATTTGTCTCCCTAGCGATGAAAGTGATTCGAAATTATTCGAACTTCTTCTTCATATACCTATCTGGAAGAGTTTGTACTGATTGAACTACAAGCATTCAAGAAGAGAAAAAGCGACACGGCATTTCAAATTTCGTGGAGACGATTGTCCTTTCTTACTCCTTACAGCAAGTAAGAAGTAAGAAAGGACAAGGATAACAATTAATTTTATTTTGCCTCCTGTTGATACCATTTTAATACGCAAGAAATCAAAACAAATGTATTCATATGTCAAATAGGACAACAAATTTCAAATCAGCTGTTCATTGAAAGGTGACTGACAGCTTTTTCAATTTTACACCAAGAAATTTGTTGAGTAAAAATTCGTAAGATTCTCAGTGGAGGGGTAATAGCTTACTCTCTCGATGACGCTCTCTTTTGCGAATTTTTCGAGTTAAGGAACGACATTGAGTAAAATTCGTACGAATAAGTACAAATTCGTAAGATTTAAAAGTAAGGGAACAGACCTTTTATTTAACTTTGGGGAACATCAATCATTGACTTTTCATTAGCAGGTAACTAGTTCTATAATAATTAATTCATGATCACTTATTTTTAATTCTTTCTCAAATCGTGCTCTAATGTGCATGTTGTTCGTCACTACGTAGTCCAATAACGTTCTCGTACTTTTAGTAATTCGTGTATGTTAACCCACTGCCACAACAACTAAGTCTTTATCTAAGTCACAAACTTCACCGAGAATTCGACACAATATCTGAGGCTCCATAAAACTTTATCTTTAGAATATTCTTTCACATCTAACACTTGGACTTGGATACATTTTATGGTGATATAGTTATTAATTAATAATTCGCTCTCATTAATACCTTTTATTACATGAGTTTCAGAAAGAACTATAATATCAAAGTCGTTATTATTCACTAAGATTTGTAGCTCCCCGATACTGTTTAATAAGCCACGGATATTGAAGTAAATTATTTTTGGCTTTGGTGGTATTAATGGCTAGTAATTTAATAATTTTTTTTTTTCATTCAACTCTTTTTTTTTAAACACTTCACATATATTGCTTCTACTGAGTTCAAACCTAGGTTCTTATTAGCTTTATCACAATTATTGATCATTTTGTTCTATTGATAAATAACCACGCATACACGTAGGTGATGAACTCAAACAATTGTTGAATTAACTCCTAAAATAGGTTGATCTACTCATTAAATTGTACACTTAGTTCATCAATGCATTTAATTTTTGAACTACCTCACTGACCAGGTTGATCAATTCATTCACTTTATCTTTTAAATCTTGATGATCAATTCAAAATATTGCTGATGCACTTATCTTAATAATTGATCAGCTTATTAAATCGTTGAATAGCCACGTCCTTCGTTGATCTATGTGACAATCAAAATTGATGATCAAGGATTAAGGAACCTATTCCTGCAAATGTTACGTCAATGAACAGCGGTATGTTGGTGGAATCCGTCTCAAGACTGGAGAGAATAGTGACTTAATTAATATAACATCAACTACTATAACATATAAGCAGTCATCAAAAATCAAAATGCCTTCAGGGAAGGTGAGGCTTCATTATGAGTCTATTGAGCTGCGCCTAATGCTCAGTATGCTCAGTCCAAGTTCGTAGCCTACCCCCGTTTTCCATTTTATGCGGGAGTGTATGCTATGTGCTGGAAAAAAAGTTTAACTTACGTACTCTGATTACATCGCTGTAGAAGAAATGTCTAAATTACTGGGTTAGGTGATACATCAACATTGCAACAATGCCATCAAAGGTGTAAGCATATGGGTATCCTTATGAGTAGCTGCAACCCAATTAAACGTACGAACGAAAGGAAAGGATGCAGCACTTGGTAAAATCTATATGAAAAATATCTGCAAAGATAGTTCTAGAGAGCCTTCGTTAAACACCAAAAAGTAGATCAATAAAAGACACTATAAGTTAAGCTTCTGCCTTTTCTATTCTAAAGGAGCTCGAATGTTTCTGTGGATCAGCGGCACTAGCTCACTGGTTATTGAGTATGCAAAACAAGAGAAAGATCTTAACACAGTTGGATAGAGCAACCTTTATACCCAAGTGGGTGGGTTTTAGACTAGGCGTTCATATTTCGCCGTACGACTAATTTTCAATTTTCGTGTGCTTTAAATGTATTAATAGAAATATGCATTGCACACATAAAACCCTTGGACATTTTTTAAACAACTCACCCCACAATTGTCTTAAATGCGCTTTAATTTCATACGTAACAGAATCACTTTTGCAAATTCCTTAGCAATGTCAAATTATCAAAATATTCCCCCCATTTACACAACCATACTCACTATCTAAATACGAGTAAATCAATAAACCCTGCGACTATATGTGGGGCAACAAAAACTGATTTGAATTTGAAGTTAACACCTATATACACAAGTGAATATGCAAGTTAACACTCTAGTTCTCCCGCTGAGATATCCCGAGTAAAGTAACGCCAAACCAAGGAATGCAGGGGGTTGAAACGAGTTCCCACACTATTTTGGGACCAACGGACGACCGTGAGAACCATCGTAAAATAGCTATCTGGCGAACGATCGTAAACCGATGCAACAACCTGCATCATCCAACCCCTACCAGATCAACTCAAAACAACATCTGGTATAGTAACGACCGATCGTGGGAACCATCGAACAACATCTGGCGAACGATCGCAGATCGACATGACTATAAAGGGGGCATCAGCGAGAACCAGGGCACTCAGTGATCAGCCGGACATTACGCAGTTACATTACAGTCTTAAATATTTTTGTTGTAAATAAATCTTCTTTTTTTATTTAAAATTTTTTAATTGGGGCTCAACCGGGATACCTCACATCGTATAATTGAAAAAAATAAAGTAAATTGTGTGAAGTGTATTCCCAGCCAAACAACTGCCAAGTACTCTGCAAGACAGAGGAAAGAGCTCATTCAACAGAAAAGCAGAAGATTCATCGGATCCACAGGACAGAGTATCCAGCTTTGAAAACAACAACCAGAAGAAGTATCCACAAATAAGGAGAAAATAATTGTAAGAAATATTTTTTTTGAGAATTTGTTAAAATTTAAGAGTGAGAAGTTAGTGTTTCATGTTTAGAAAAACTAAAAATAGATATTTTAAGCCATATAAAACTACTTTAAAAGTATCAGATTCAGAATCTGAAGAAGAAATAAAAATGGCTTTTGGTACTGCTCTAACTCAACTATCAGTTGACGAAATTATAGCAAAAGCTTTAGCACTTAATAACGAGTCAATTCAAAGGTCACTCCAAGACCAAGAGAATAAACACCAAAATGAAATTAATAAATTACAGAAGCTTATATCATCAATGGGAATTACTAGCTCTATTACAGAGTACAAAACACAAACAATAGATCCATCAATTACTTGCTCAGAATCATTAGACGTGATAAAATCCCTTCCCGAATTCAATGGTGAACAAAAAGCATACGTCAGTTGGCGTGAAGCTGCACAGAATTCGATGGTCCTATACACCATCGGTAGCTCCAAGTATTTTGCAGCTCTGACTATATTCAGGAACAAGATCACAATAGATGCTAACGATATACTCACAAATCATGGAACTGTCCTCAATTTCGAGGCAATCATAGCCAGATTAGATTTCGCGTATGCCGATAAGCGGCCTGTACATATCGTAGAACAGGAATTAAGCGTATTGCGTCAGGGATCATCTTCGTTAATTGATTTTTATAATCAAGTTAACCAGAAGCTCACACTGCTGACTAACAAAACAATAATGACCCATGGATCCAATACCCCTATTACGAATGAATTAAATAATATAAATAGAAGAAACGCCCTACGAGTGTTCATCACCGGGTTGAATGGACAACTGTCCAACATTTTATTCTCTTTAAATCCACAAGATCTGCCAAACGCTCTGGCAAAGGCACAAGAATTAGAGAGCAATAAAGTCCGCTCTAACTTTGCTCTCCAGTTCTCCTTTCATAGAAGGGATACTAAGGCAAATCAGAATAACAATACTCTTAGATTCCCTAAAAACACGCAAAGCAATACTGAATTTCACCAACAAATACCGCAGCAAAGACAGCACGGCGATTACCGCCAATTGCCCCAAAGATTCGAACCCATGGTTCTCGGTAGTTCGGCCAATAGGCCAATCACACAACATGAATTGCAACATTTCAAGCAAATTCATCAGAATAACCCAAATAATAACAACAATCAGCCAAATAATAATAATCCACGTTGGCAAAAGCCAAATTGTAATTATAACACGTATAATAATAACACTAGGCCTGGATCCAAAAGAGAGCGAGGGCTAAGTACTCAGCATTCGATACAGACACCTCCGGTAAAGATCGAGCGTATTAACAACCTCAACGAAGACAAGGAACATTTTTTAGAGGAAATGTGGGATTGCCCCACATACGAAGATTAATAAATGGCAAACAATTGAGAATTCTCATCGACACCGGAGCTAGTAGTAATTACTGTCAACCCGGTATTCTCAGCAACGAGATCATTCTCCCAATCAAGAAACGCGCACGTACAGTTAATGGTGACATCATTATTGATTCTTGTCATGAAGTTCTTATTTTTGGAACTATAACTCGTTTCTATATTATAAAAAATTTAGAATATGATGCTCTGATCGGAGTTAATTTATTGAATCGAGTGAAAGCTCAAATAGACTTAGAAAAAAGTATCCTTAGCTACGGCAACAAGAAGGAGAAAATTTATTTCAACGATTCGAGCAAAATTTATAATATTCAAGAGAATAATACGGATTACCTTTGTGAATCAATGATGAAGAAAATAAAAAATATTCATAGAAACTGTTCGGTACCGAAACCAATTTGCCAACTCCAGGTTGCCCGCCACAGGCAGCCTCGCCACCCCAAGGTTGGTGACCCCTGGTCACCCTCGCCGCTGCTGATAAGGCACATTCCTTGCCTTTGGTCACCAGCCAGCGATCAACAATGTCGCACTCTGGAGATACGAGACATGGTGCTGATTGACTCGTCGTGTTTGGGTTACGGGAACCTGACACCTCGCTCCGTCGTCGATGCTTGTATACATTCGTGGATAAATACGGCATCGATGGCCAACGGCGAGCATTCATAATGGATATCCGACGTCTGCTTATCTTAATTGCTAGTGCGGGCACATTCCTTGTGCTCTGCCGCTGGGTAGCCAAGGCATGGACTTGGTACCAGCTATTGGACTCCCTGCACTTATGGGATTTTTGACGACGCTGCGGTTTGGCGCGTCGTCTGGCCTCATGGTGGGCATTAGTTTTCCCAGTGGAAAAACTGGGCAGTTCATCGACGACCTGTGCCCGTGGCGGTAGTTGGATTAAAGGAAATAAACTTGTAAAATTGAAATTGTGTCTTGTTATTTCTTGTCTCGGTGTCTCATTCTACAGTATCGGACGTAACCTACCCGAACATTTGGTGCCTCCTGTGAGGAACTAAGAAACTCTTCGCAAATTTAATTGTGACCAGCGAACTAATTAGATGTGCAGTTGTTACGTCGAGTGCGTAGTGAGATCGTGCGCAGTGTTTACCACGATCTGTGCGTCGATCGCTCTCCTCGGAGTGTTAAGTGCTCTCTGTCTGTGCAACCCCCTCTGGGTCAATTAGTTAACACCCCTCAACTCAAGAATATTTAAGTGATTCCAATGGCGGAATTAAACCTGCGGTCGGCGGCGGCTAACGCCATCCAGCGGGCCCACGCGCGGCTAACGGTGGCCGATCTGAAGGATTGTGACGAGGCCCAGCTCGAGCAAGAGTTGCGCGCCATCAACGGACAGTTTTCGCGGTTCGTGGTGAACCAGGACGCGCTAGTGGCATGCGCTACGGATGAGGAATTGACTTCGCACGAGCTACTGGCTCAACGGGTGGAATGCCAATTCGACGAGGTCTGTGTGGTGTTACACAGGCAATTAAAGATGCTGACGGCACCAAGGGTGCCCTCGACGTCATCACCAGCTCCAGCTCCCGCAGCGACGACGAGCTCCAACAAGATGGACATGCGGCTGGATCCCATCTCCATCCCAACCTTCGATGGACACCCTCAAAACTGGCTGGCCTTCAAGGATGCGTTTGTGCATCTGGTGCACGAGACAGATTTCGCTGAGGCCTTCAAGCTCCAGCACCTGCGGGCAGCTGTCCGCAACGTAGGTCTCGTCGGTAATATCTATTCCGGCGGCTACGACGAGCTATGGAGAGAGCTCAGCGACCGCTACGACAACCCACGAGTCTTAGCTGAAACGCACATCAGCCGCTTGCTGAACCTGACGGCCGCTCACACCGAAAGCGCCGCCATCCTGCATCGAATGGTGGATACGGTGCAGGAATCCCTCCGAGCTCTCAGAGTAATGAAGCTAGCCGTGGACGGATGGGACCCTCTCGTGGTCTCCTTGGTTGTATCCAGATTACCGTCCATCACGCAGCACTCATGGCGAATGAGCAGTCCAGCCAAGGAGATTCCCACCCTCGCTAGCCTGACCGAGTTCCTCTTGATGCGAGCTCACAGCCTGGCCACAGAGATCACATTCGCGTCAACACAGCGCCGACAGGAGGTCCGCGCTCCGCAGCCGGTCAGACAACGTCCTCCAGTGCAAGCAATGGCGATCACTGCCCCGGAGGGACGGTGCGTCCACTGTCAAGGACCACACCGCTTGTACCAGTGTCGCACGTTCCATCAGATGGAGGTCAATCAGCGCCTCAAGGTCATCCGGACCACAGGGGTCTGTTTCAACTGTCTGTCGCCAGGGCACAACGCCCCAAGCTGCCCTTCCAGCAACCTCTGCCGACAGTGTGACGGCAAACATCACACCTTGCTGTGCCGATCCACAGATGTGCCCCAGCCTCGAAGATTGTCCAAAAGCGGACCCGGTCCCCAAGCCTCAGGAAAGGAGGACCCAGCAAAGCTATCCACGAAGACGACGAATCCGGACCATGCCGGACCTTCAAACTGGTCATGGCACCAGGACCGCCCTCGGGGACCACCCGAGATATTTATGGAGGAGAACAATTGACTGACTCGACCCGACTCTACAGTGCTGCTGGCGACGGCGCGCGTCCACGCCTCCAATCCAAACTCAGATCAGCACTGCCCCGCACGAGCCCTCTGCGATCCTGGGTCGCAGGTAAGTTTTGTGACCACCAGACTAACATCTGCTCTCAATCTTCGTAGATCTAGCCTGGACGTCGCCATCCAAGGCATTGGCGCCTCCAACAACGCCATGGTCCACGACCAAGTGACGGTGTCACTTTGGTCCACGCAGCGGAGCTACCAGATCACCGTCCAAGCATTGGTGATCCCGGCTATCTCCTCCACTCTTCCCACGGAACCGGTAGATGTCACGCAATGGTCACACTTGGTAGGCCTCAACCTGGCGGACAGGCATCTGGGTACGCCTGGTCCCATCGACATCCTGCTGGGAGCCGATGTCTGGGGTCTCCTCGTTCTAAACCACGTGATACACGAGCGACCCGACGAACCACACGCTCAGCAGACACGCCTCGGATGGGTAGTCTTTGGTCCTGCTGCATTGGGACAGCTGGTCCAACCCATCCAGTCACTCCACATCCAAGCGACGGATGAGTCGGCCTTGGAATACAAGCTGGACGAACTCGTCAAGAACTTCTGGAAGCTGGAAGAAGTTCCTACCGACGAAACCCGAGAGGATGAGTGCAGCCGACATTTCGCGGCAACGCATACACGCACTCCGGAGGGTCGATACATGGTCCAGATACCCTTCCGACATGATGCCCCGCCACTGGGTGCATCCTACAGAAGCGCTTTACGTCAGTTCTACTCCCTAGAGCGGCGTCTCCAAAGCAATCCCGAGTTGCTAAACAAATACATCGCCTTCATGCAGGAGTATGAAGGGCTCGGGCACATGGAACGGGTCGATCAACATGGCGATCACCCTAATTGCTACTACATCCCACATCACGCGGTCATCTGCAAATTCCGCGTGGTGTTCAACGCATCCGCTCGGACCACCACTGGAGTCTCTCTCAACGATGTCCAGCTGGTGGGTCCGACAGTCCAGGACTCACTCATCAACGTGATCTTGCGATTCAGACGCTACCAGGTAGCGCTCACCGCCGACGTGGAAAAGATGTTCCGCCAAGTCCTGGTGGCTCCCGAGCATCGCGATTACCAACGGATTCTCTGGCGAGAATCACCGTCTGCTGAGCTAATGGTCTTTCGCTTGACGACGGTTACATATGGCATGGCTTCAAGTCCATACACCTCGGTGCGCGCAATGATTCAGTGCGCACAGGACAACCACCACTTAGTTCGCCACCCTCTGCGAGCTCGAGCGGCGAAACAGACGATCGAGGAGGCGTTTTATGTGGACGACCTCCTCACCAGCTGTGACAGCATTTCCGAGGCGGTCGGACTGGCCGCTGATGTCAACAAGGTCCTAATGGCAGGCCACTTCCAGCTGCGCAAGTGGAACTCTAATTGCGCACAGGTAATCTCCATGGTAACTAACGATGTTTCTCCTTCCTCTCTTTCCACAGAGCTTGTCATCGAGCACCCAACGGCAACAGTCCTGGGCCTCCGTTGGGACCCGGCTACTGACGAGCTCTTCTTCCGTGTGGAACCCGAAGCAACTGGGGCACCTCCTACCAAGCGACGAGTCCTGAGCGAAGTGGCCCAACTGTTCGACCCCACGGGCCTCCTGGCACCCGTGGTCATTGTGGGAAAGGTCTTTATCCAGACCCTCTGGTCAGCTGGCGTCAACTGGGACGATCCTCTTACTGCCGAGTTATGCGCTGTTTGGACTGCCTTTCGGCACGGATTGCTCGCTATCAACCAAGTGCGGGTACCACGATGGCTGGGCATGCACCGTCAGCATGCCGTCTCAATCCACGGGTTCTGTGATGCCAGCACCCGCGCATACGCTGCTGTCATCTACCTGAAGACCACGTATGCAGATGAGCAAGTCAAGGTCTCTTTGCTGACCGCCCGGACCAAGGTGGCCCCCCTCAAGGGAGCTACCATTCCACGACTGGAACTGTGCGCTGCGAGTCTCTTGGCGCTCACACTCGAGAATATCCGCAATGCCTTGGGATTGCAGTATGCCCCCTACTACTTGTGGTCAGACTCCACTATCGTGTTGTGTTGGTTGCGCAAGGAGCCTTCCACACTCAAGCCGTACGCCGCCAACCGGGTGCGGCAGATCCAGGAACTTACCTCACCGGAGCGATGGCATCACGTTCGATCCGCCCAGAATCCCGCCGACTGCGCCAGCCGTGGTCTTGGGGCTGCTGAACTACTGCAGCACTCGCTATGGTGGCAGGGTCCGCATTGGTTAGCACACGGACCGCTGCCGCTAGGCCCAGCCGGGCAGCTGCCTGATGAGGATTCGGCTCAGGTGGCAACAGAGCTCAAGACATCCCCCTTCACGGGTGTCGCCACTACTAGGCCCGTCTTGACAACCAGGCGTCGAGATGGAGTCATCATCCCACTGACCGAGCGCTTCGGCTCTCTACAACGACTACTGCATACAGTAGCCTACATGCTCCGATGGCGGGGCCTCTCGCGACACCTCTTAGGAAAGCCTGTGGTCGGCGCGGATGAGCTCGACCAGGCCATGGAACGACTGATCTCGATCGAGCAGGCCGCTCATTTCGCATCAGAGATCCACCAGCTGCGGAATCGGTCACCCTTGACCAGTTCCAGCGCGTTGCTGTCACTCAACCCATACCTGGATGCAAGAGGCATCCTACGGGTCGGAGGTCGACTTACGCATGCGTCACTACCTCAGGAGCAGAAGTTCCCCATCGTATTGCCGAAGACAGGAGCCCTGGTGGGCCTCCTCGTTCTCCATGCACATCAGACAACCCTGCATGGGGGTGTGCAACTGATGCTGCATACGTTACGACAGAAGTATTGGATCCTGCATGGTCGTCAATTGTGTCGCACGCTTCTATACAGGTGCACCATCTGCCGCAGGCAACGAGGTGCCGTCTTCCGACAGCAGATGGCCGCCCTGCCCACTCATCGAGTCAACGAAGCCCGCCCGTTCCTAGCTACCGGCGTAGACTACTGTGGCCCCTTCACGGTCCGTGTTGGGACGAAACGATCCCGCACCACAGCCCCGCATTATTTCGAACCTGGAGGTTCGACCGGGCAGGATGTTCGGTACCGAAACCAATTTGCCAACTCCAGGTTGCCCGCCACAGGCAGCCTCGCCACCCCAAGGTTGGTGACCCCTGGTCACCCTCGCCGCTGCTGATAAGGCACATTCCTTGCCTTTGGTCACCAGCCAGCGATCAACAATGTCGCACTCTGGAGATACGAGACATGGTGCTGATTGACTCGTCGTGTTTGGGTTACGGGAACCTGACACCTCGCTCCGTCGTCGATGCTTGTATACATTCGTGGATAAATACGGCATCGATGGCCAACGGCGAGCATTCATAATGGATATCCGACGTCTGCTTATCTTAATTGCTAGTGCGGGCACATTCCTTGTGCTCTGCCGCTGGGTAGCCAAGGCATGGACTTGGTACCAGCTATTGGACTCCCTGCACTTATGGGATTTTTGACGACGCTGCGGTTTGGCGCGTCGTCTGGCCTCATGGTGGGCATTAGTTTTCCCAGTGGAAAAACTGGGCAGTTCATCGACGACCTGTGCCCGTGGCGGTAGTTGGATTAAAGGAAATAAACTTGTAAAATTGAAATTGTGTCTTGTTATTTCTTGTCTCGGTGTCTCATTCTACAGTATCGGACGTAACCTACCCGAACAGAAACATTGATACTACTTTACCATTCAGAACGGACGTTTTAGCAGAAATTCGCACCAATAACGATAGACCGATCTGGAGTAAACAATATCCGTACCCTTTATCCGCAAATAGCTTTGTGAACAGCGAAGCGCAAAAACTATTAAGAGAAGGCATAATTAGACCTTCCAAATCTCCATACAATAGTCCTGTATGGGTTGTACCGAAAAAAGGTACAAGTAAAGATGGCTCGCCTAAAAACAGGCTTGTCATCGATTACAAGAAATTAAATGAAAATACAATTTCAGACAAGTATCCAATACCGGATACCAATGTAATTTTATCCAATCTTGGAAAAGCTAAATATTTCTCCACATTAGATTTAGAATCAGGGTTCCACCAGATAAAGATGAAGGAATCCGACATAGAAAAAACTAGCTTTTCTGTCAATAATGGCAAATACGAATTCGTACGATTGCCCTTTGGATTGAAGAATGCACCTTCAATCTTTCAAAGAGCAATGGACGACATTCTCCGACCATATATTGGCAAAATATGTCATGTCTATATAGACGACATAATTGTATATTCCCATAATATTGAAGAACATACAGAACATTTGGACACAATAATCCAAGTGCTTAAAAACGCGAATATGAAAATTTCTATTGAGAAGTCGATGTTATACCAAGAAAAGGTAGACTTCTTGGGTTATGTCGTGGGACATAACGTTATCAAAACGAATCCAAACAAGGTAGCAACAATCAAAGAATACCCTGAACCAACGACTCTACGTCAACTCAGAAGTTTCTAAGGTATGATTGGTTACTACCGCAAATTTATAAGAAACTACGCAAGTATAGCTAAGCCATTAACTAAATATCTCCAAAGCGAGAGTGGACAAGTGTCTACCCACATGGCAAAAAAAACAAATATAAAGTTAGACGTGGAAGCGGTGCAAGCATTTAATACACTCAAAGACCATCTTATAACTGAGACTGAACTTACACAGCCCGATTTTTCAAAAAAATTTGTCCTCACTACCGATGCTTCTGACGACGCAATCGGAGCAGTCTTATCGCAAGATGGAAAACCTATTACTTTTATATCCAAAACACTAGGCAAAACTGAGAGAAATTTTGCGGCAAACGAGAAAGAACTCTACGCCATAGTTTTTGCTCTAAAGAATTTACGAAATTATTTGTATGGATTGACAAATTTAGAGATCCATACGGATCACCAACCCTTAACATTTGCGGTTTCACCCAGAAACCCTAATGCTAAAATGAAACGTTGGCATGCTCTTATCGAAGAACATGCACCGAAAATGGTCTATAAACCTGGTACTACAAACATAGTAGCCGACGCCCTATCCAGACAAAACTTAAACCAGATTTCGGACAGCTCTTCTGAAGCCACTCAGCACTCTGCCGAAAGTAGTGATGGGGATCAAATTGAATTGATTAATAGACCTCTTAACCAATTTAACCAACAGATAATAATAGAGAAGGGAGTAGAAACTATTCACGAACATTTTAAACCTTTCCCTACAAAAGTTAGACACATCATCACATATAATGAACCTTCCGACTTGATACCTATATTCAAGGAATTTATAAAAGAAGGTTTAGTAGCTTTGTTTGCTACACCCGAAATAATCTATGATATTAAAAACATTTTAAAAGAGCACTTCAAGAATAAATTCATACAGGCAAAATATTTTGCCCATGATATTTCTAATAAAGATGATCAGGTATCAATAGTGGCACAAACGC
Organism: Cheilosia impressa; assembly: GCA_948293265.1. Lineage (NCBI taxonomy): Eukaryota > Metazoa > Arthropoda > Insecta > Diptera > Syrphidae > Cheilosia > Cheilosia impressa. Next base: position 42,761,512 of record OX411881.1, read on the forward strand.
TAACTCGTGCCCACAGAAACTTCCGAGAAAACCTTAAACAAGTTATTGATAAATATTATTGGCCTGGGATGTCAGACGAATTCCAGCAATTCGCAAGGAACTGCGAGATATGCAACGTAAATAAATACGACAGGCACCCTGTTAAACAACCAATTGGTGAGGCACCAATTCCTGTAAAAGAGGGAGAGTGTGTACATATCGATGTAATGTTTGCAGAAAAAATAAAGATTCTCACATGCATCGACGCATATTCTAAATTCCTAATTATAAAAATTCTAGACAATCGTCAAGAAATGCAAAATAAAGTTCTTGAACTACTGCAAGCATTTCCTGATTGCAAAAACTTAGTATGCGACCAAGATCCCACATTTACCTCCGTTCCCTTCATAACACTAATGGGAAGATCGAAGATTTCTGTATACTATACACCAGCTAACCACAGTACGACCAATGGTCAAGTGGAACGAGCTCATAGTACCCTTCAGGAGATAGCCAGATGCGTTAAAGAGGAGTATAAATTATTAGATCCTGCTGAAATATTCATAAGAGCAGCTAAAGAATATAATAAAACTATTCATTCTTCCACTGAGAAAAAACCCGTAGAAGTTCTGTTTAACAGAATAAATCATTCCGATGTTCCATTAAAACTAGCAATTGCCCAAGATAAAATACTTGAAGTCCTTAATAAAAAACGAAAGTCTAAAGAAGTCATACCCGATGAAACAGTGTATCAAAAGACTACAGGTGCCCACTGGGGCAAATTGCAACCCAAGTATAAACGTCGGAAGGTATCCGAAGATTTAGGGAACAAGGTTAAACTTAAAAATGGTAAGACTGTCCACAAAGATAATCTGAAATCTTAATGGACACCATCACTCTTCTGATAACATTCATCCTTACAAGCCACGCAGAAATCATCGACTACACTCGAGACAATTATGTGCTAATCGAAACTGGTGAGTGGTGACGCACTGCTTTACAAAAATACTGCAAGCATTTTCCACGTAACAAACTTGTCCTGTTTTCAAGATTTTCTTGACAAAACCAAGGAATCATTGAAACAGCCTCATGACAAGGAAACCTATTCCGACTCACTGCCATATAACGCACATGACAACAATTTCAATATCATACAAATGCTTTTAGACCAACTTATGGTTTCTCGCTCCAAACGAGCAATTGAAACAATAGGAACAATCTGGAAATGGATAGCTGGTACCCCAGACCATGATGATGAGCTTACGGTAGAGAATAAAATTAATGATCTTGTAATAAACAACAATAAACAATTTGTAACAAATTCTAAAGTATTCGAAGCAATCAAAACTGTAAAACATGCTTTTAAAAGTGAACTTATTTCCGAAAAATGCAAGTTAATTATCTTTGAACTTCAAAATTTGATAAACACACTCACTCTAGCTAAGTTAAACATTTTAAATCCAGCTATCTTAAATATGGATGATATAAACAAAATTATAAAAAATGAGCCTATTAAAACTTTTATTATAAGTGACCTAATTGATATTTCTAAATTTAAGATTTTGCAAAAAAATGGAATAATTATAATCTACATTAAGTACCCCATCATCCACAAAAATTGTAAACTGTACGAAAGTAGGGCCATAAGCCAAGAGGATGGGAAATTAGTTCTAAGTAAAGAAATTGCCAAATGTAATGAAAAGTTCTTTAATATCCAAAATTGTAAACATGAATTAAGGTACACATTCTGCAAAACAAATAGAAACCAAACATTTCTATCGGAACTATTAAACAATAAGAAAACAATATGTAATAAAATTAAGGAGAAGAACCTGGATCTCGAAATAATTAAAGACGGAACCATTCTTATATCAGGCGAACATACCGTGGAGAATAAATCCTTAAAGGGTGTCTACCTTGTAAATTTTGAAGACAATACAACGATCGATGAAAGATTGTACGAGAATCCTACACGCCTGATCCAGAATTACCTAAAGACCTTCACAATTGACAAATACGAAATTGGCCAATACCTGGAGTCACTTGATGAGCAACTAAAGTTTGACAACATAAATCTACTACGGTCCTTACAGATAGAAGCAACTAAAAGCCCTATTATATCTACTCTTGGACTAGTTTCATTCATTGTCCTCGTAACAACATTTATGGTTATTCTGTACAGACGTAGAACTCCTAAGCTTACCCGAGAACAACTCTTCGAACAGAGAAACGAAGGAATACAGACGCTTGTACAACAATACGAAGCCGCGGGTCGCGCTTTTTAAAGGAAAGGGGGAGTTAACACTCTAGTTCTCCCGCTGAGATATCCCGAGTAAAGTAACGCCAAACCAAGGAATGCAGGGGGTTGAAACGAGTTCCCACACTATTTTGGGACCAACGGACGACCGTGAGAACCATCGTAAAATAGCTATCTGGCGAACGATCGTAAACCGATGCAACAACCTGCATCATCCAACCCCTACCAGATCAACTCAAAACAACATCTGGTATAGTAACGACCGATCGTGGGAACCATCGAACAACATCTGGCGAACGATCGCAGATCGACATGACTATAAAGGGGGCATCAGCGAGAACCAGGGCACTCAGTGATCAGCCGGACATTACGCAGTTACATTACAGTCTTAAATATTTTTGTTGTAAATAAATCTTCTTTTTTTATTTAAAAAACGAAAAGTTAAATTTTTTAATTTGCATACACCTACACCGTTGGATTACTTTGCATGGCAACCACACGGCACCCCTCTCTTCGCCATGGAACACACCACTTTGAAGCGATTATACTAAATTAGCAGCATCAGTAGCCAAATTCTAAATCATCCGGTTTTGCGGTTTGCAATTTTGGCCTCAAAATTTTGTCGGCGAATATGTAAATTTTGCATTCAGTGCTCTCGGCGGATGCTATTCACGGTATTATCAGCTTCCGGCTATTGACCGCACTAAATGAAACTCGAGCTAATTTTATAATTCAGTTTCGAGGACGGATGGTGGCCGACAGCTCCATTAATAAAACCGCACAGAGCACACAGCACATAGTGTGCTGTGGATTTTCAGTGGCTTCTAAATGCACTTGCTGTTTCTATTGCCTGCAACCGGAAATGCTTTCTAATTGGATTGTCGGTTTTTTCGTAATTAAGACTCTTCAATAAATTATTGAATAAAAATTTAGGTAGGTGTATGAATACTTCGCTGAGTGAAAATTTATTAAAATTGTGTCAAAAAAAACAATATTGCTTTTGAAATAAAAAAACAAGAGGGAGATGCGGATTTTTGTCAGACAGATAGACTTTAGGTAAAGTGTGTTTAATCCTGTTCAGATTCAATTCAATACCTAGGGTGTAGTGACAAGAATAAAATGCACACGGCTTGTACTTTTTCGCATTTACAAATCATACTGAAACCCCCAAGCTACAAATCGCAATCCTCTTGCCGCTGGCCCAATAATTTATTTTTAAGTTCCTCCTTTTTTTTCCTATCGGTGTTATGTCAATTAAAATCCGTGTGACCTTGGGGGAAAGTGATAGAGTTAAGGCATTTTAACATTACTGAATATTTTTAAAAGACGAATAATTTGATTGGTTTGGTTTATAACACTATCTAAAGGAGATGTCTTATGTACTAGAAAAATATTAGGACAGGCATGGTTGCATATTTTCTACTTAACTTCGATTTCATGTGTAAATTTAAAAAAAAAAAAACTGAAGAAAATTCATCAATCAAAATGTTTTTATTTTCAATTGCCTTCAAGCTATAGTTTAATGGAGTGGTCACGATTTGTTTTGCTAGTATTGAAATTCTATAGCTTTTAATTAAACGGTAGATAAGAAAATAAAGATACAATTAAATATTTCAACCAAATCCTTATTGTAAATCTATTTTACAGCACTCAACCCGTTTGATTGTTTGTGAACAGTGATGTAAAATATGCTATGTGACACTAGTGATACCAGATCGTGGGTTTTTTTTTAGGTAATTTTCGAACAACTAATAAAAAAGGAAAATAGAGAGAGTCTCCAACGATAAAGTTAGGCAAATCAGTTAAACCCTCTCTCACACCACTTTGCCTTCGAAAAGTTTTCTAGCTCTTATTTTATAATTATAAAATTCAAAGCTTACATTTAGCAGATAAAGAGTGAAATAAATTGAATCGTTAGTTAGCAATCAGACAATTTAGCTGACTGTTGAAGAATCGACCCTAAGTAGATTAATAGCGTAGGTAGTCAAGAACAGGAATGAAGTCAACGTCGTCTAATTTCATCTAACCTTTGAACAGGCTACAGTCCGGGGTGCACGTAGGCTTCAACCAATGCGCCTTTCCAGTCAGCGCAATTTCTTTTTCCTCAAATTCTCAAAAACTAGAATTTTTAAAGTTTCTTTACTCAAAATCTTAAAAACTAGGATTTATTTAAGTTTCCTTTCTTGCAAGCTCCATTACGAAGAGAATTCATGTAGCTCCTTACATGTTCCGGACTTCCGGTTGAGCCATCCTCACGATGGGAGTATATTAATCCTATCAATTAGTATTGTTTATGTGATTTTCTTAAAATAAAAATAGCCATTGTAAGTATATTTGAAAATAGTAATTTCGTAAACTAACGAAAATCCAAATAATTGTTTTAGTTCAAATATCATCGTTTCGAAAATTTGGAACATGTCCCATCTTCGAAAAAAAAAACTTTTAGACTTATGCCCTGATGGTGTGGGGCAAAAGTCCCTAATAAGATTCGGGTCTTATGACTCACGTTACTGCATTAGCAGTTATAAACCGAATATGCCGATGGACGTGTGTGAGGGTGTAAATTGCAATTATTTTAAGGTACATATTCAACAAGGTTGAAAAAAGGGAAGTATTTGCTAAAATGAAGCTTTGCGTACCTAGCTTTTATTGCATTTTTACGGAAGTGGCGATATTATAACAAAAATATAGCATAGATATGTGAAAATGGATCGGCAAATATAAATAATTAAAAAATCAGATATTTTCGAATTTGTTGAGAAAAACTAAGTACGGGATCTTATACCGAATACTAATTTTATCTTCAATATGTATTTTTATCAAAATCATTAGAGCGGTTTTTGTAAAATTTGGCAGACAAAACAGTACCAAATATTGAAATGTTTTGTTTGAAAAATACTATCTATTGCTTAACTATTTAGCTGAATTGGTTGGGATGTTAGCATTACTTGGTTTTAAAAGTTTAATCGAAATCGAAAATAGGGTTTTCGAGATATGGGCAGTTTTTAAATTAGCGCTTCCGGTGATTCGAATTGAAAATTAAGGACGCAATAATTTTGAAAACATTAATTTTACTCTAAGTTTGCATTTTGGTCAAAATTGTTATTTCCGTTTTCAGGTTAACTAAAGAAACTTAAATATTTAAAAAAAAAAAATTTACGATAATATTGAGAGGAACTGAGTTTGCCATTAAGTTAGAAATGACCATATTACCTTAGAAATGATTTTTTTTATAAACGTATGGACCGTTTTCGAGATATGACTAAATTTCAAAAGTACCGATATTCGATTTTTAGAGAAAAACTGAGTATGCAGTTATGTTAACCTCGCCTACTCAAGCTTAAATATTAAAATAGGGTGAAATCGTTAGAGCCGTTTTTGAACAAATCAAACTGGTATCGAAATTTTATATGGGAAGTGCCATTAGTATTGAGTTTACCGTGCAGACGGACAGAAATTTGCCACCCACTTTTTTGAGTTCCTCTATCATCGTAATGTCAGAATTGATTAACATCTTGAGTTCAAAACTTTGTACAAATACAATATCTTTCTCGTACAAGATACGTAATGGAGAAAGTTAAAAAATAACAAGAACTGATGAAAATTCTTTTCGTAACTCGTAAGCTCAGTTTGCTCCTTGAATACAGATACATGAAGAACTAATTAATTTGGTGGGAACTTCCAGTCGCCATTTTCGCGGCTCTTCCTACAGCAAGTGCAAACTGGTCGCATCAGGATGTAATAAATCAACTGCATGACAGAATACAAACGTGTACCTACTCGAAACGCAGCTAAACTAAACTTTTCCACTTCATCTTTTCCCATAATAGTTTATAAAGAATGAGCGATAAATGGAACAAAGAAAAAAAAACTGTTTCCATAAATTTTGAAACAAGAGAAGGACATTTTTCAAACCCATCGTCCGCGATGGTCCTCTTCTTGGCTAATTTGCTTTCATTTATGCAATGGAAGCGCATAACAGATGACGCTCGCGGAAGCAAAATTAATATGAAAACTTGCTCACTTAAGTTTGCACCACCCCCCGAAAAAAAAATGAAAATGAATGCAAGAGGATAGCGCATCCCCCTATGTGGAACGAAATTTGCATATGAATGGAATGGAAAAAGGAAAAAAAGGAAAACGATGGTGAGGACCAGTAGACAGTAGAACCGGCGTAGCTAGGAATCCTAATCAAGCAAGTGGCTGAGCTAATGGCCTTTAACAGTATTAAATTCGATACTTCTATGTGTGTGAGTGCTCGTATGTTCAGTCCCATAAAATCCAGGTGATAGGTATACCATGTTCATTTATAAATATATAGAATAAGTAATCGCCCTGCTTCTTTGCATGTGGCTCTCCTCAGAGTCGACATGCAGTATCGAGTATCCTTGGCAGGAGAAATCAATAACCATATGGATGTGGGTGAGCTCAGGTCTCAATTGATTGTTGGTTAGGATTCGCCTTTTTTTTCTTAGATCTATTGTTGGAGTGTTTTATGGGACAAAGACGGAGGAATTACCTCCCTAAGGTCTACTAATTTTTGCTGAAGGCATTTTCTTACCTCTGTGCCGGAGATAAATGATTCAATTGTTTGGCTACAGTTAATGCCGTTTCTGGTAACTCATGACGAGCTATAAAGCCAAATGATTACGCGATAAGACATTTTATGGGTTTTCCTATTAATTAACAGGAATAGAGAGGGAAGGGACAACGGCCGATGGATCAAACAGTAAGATGTGAGTAAATGTGAGAAACGATTTAATGGAGAACAATAATATGATCCAAAGGCGATTGTTATAATCATCAGAGCAGTAGAAAAATGGAACGAAAAGACGTTTGTTATAATTTATCAGGAAAAATAGTGTCAGTAAAATGCATAAACAAACTGACTACAAGATACTTTCAATTACGAAAAGTAAAGAAAAATTAAAAAATGTCAGTGGAACAAATTGTTCCATTTTTATGGATTGATTGAGAAATGGAACAGATACGTTACACGCATGTCTAAAACTGCGGCCTTAAAATCTACCAAAAAATATCCATGGAGAGTGCATGTTATAACCATAAAACAATAAGTGGCTCACTCTAATCGTCTGACTCTATATTTATATTAATTAAATATCGAGAAGGCAACGATTGTAGATCTGTCTCGGGCATGAGACACTCTTTAAATAAGCTATTGCCGTAAATCATCATGTCGCTGTGGTAGCTGCAGCCAAATTTGCTCTCCGAAGCGGTTAAGGTTTCCTTTTGCACCACAGCAAATGTGCGGTCTTCTTTTACTGTGTTGTTCCTAAGGGCAAGACTCGAAATGTCAATGGCCCAGATCATTTGTGTGCGCTTGCCTTACATGACGTAGTCTACTGATGAGAATATTATAAATCAGCAGGTACATTCGGTTTCTTAACCATGGCTACCATTGCTATCTCTCTTCCCGACACTCACTGCACACATAAAAAAAAACATGGTTATTTGTCATGGCTGACGACTACTTCACAGAAAATTAAAGTTAGATATTAACTACTCGTATATTCAATAGACTAAACAGAGAGACACATTGGTTCAATATTGATTTTGTATGGGAGGTACCAGAACTACTTAACCGACATAGCCCATTTTCAATACCAACCTGACGACGATAAAAAGGAGTTCTTTCACCAAATTTCATTCGCCTATGTCAATTCCTTTGGGCGCTATCGTGCCTTCAGCAGACAGACAGACAGACGGACATGGCTAAATCGATTCAGAATGTGATCCTGATTCAGAATATATATACTTTTTGAGGCCTCCGGTGTCTCCTTCTTGGCGTTACAAATGTATTGGCAAAGTGAATATACCTTCCTGTGGAGGGTATAAAAAAGCAACAAAAACTATTTTTTATATTTTATTTTTAAACATTGTCATAAGGATTTTTCGTTTTTTGTACACTTTTTTTTTGTTTATATAATTTAGAAATACTGAAAAACTGTGAGCCATTTTGTTCCACAATTTTTAAAATTTAAATTTAATTCATGTCATTTTGAAGGGAACCATGTTTTTTAAGAGTTATTGACTCGCTAACAGACCTCCTACCATAAGTTAGTTATGTGAAAGTTACGAAGCGTTAGTTATTTTCTAAAAATATTTATTAATATTAGCGAATTTGTTTTAATACTGCTGAAAGCTTTTTGGCTTAATGGGAGCTAGCCGGCGCTACTTCGCAAGCATACAAATATTTGACGTAACTGTTGTGTAACGAGCAGACAACTAAGGGTTTTTTTTAGAGGTATAGAACTTCGAATTGAAATAAAACACAAGAAAATCATTTTAATGCCCACCAATTTGGCTTTATTGGAAGGATAATTTTATGCCATTAATATTTAAATATGATTTCGGGCATGTGACCGCCGCGGCTGGTTCGAATAAAGCCAAGTCTAGAGGTCCAATTTTCAACCACTTTTTCGAGCGTTTGGGGCTGTATGTCGGCAATAACGCCACGAATGTTGGCTTCCAAGTCCCCTAACGTTTCTGGTTTGTTGGCGTAGGCGAGTGACTTCACATATCCCCAAAGAAAATAATCCAATGGTGTCAAATCATACTATCTTGGTGACCAATTGACAGGTCCATTCCGCGAAATTATGCGCTCATCGAATGTTTCCTTCAATAAATCGATTGTGACGTGCGCTGTGTGGCATGTAGCGCCGTCTTGTTGGAACCACATCTCATTTACATTCATGCCGTCCAATTCGGGGAAAAAATAGTCGGTTAACTGACGGTAACTGACTTTTCAGCATCATTTCGGAAGAAGTATGGCCCAATGACTCTACCAGCCCCTAGAGCACACCAAACAGTCAGTTTTTGTGGATGTAATGGCGTCTCAAGGGTCTCATCTGGATTCTCTTCACTCCAAATGCGGCAATTTTGCTTGTTAACATAGCCATTCAACCAAAAATGAGCCTCATCACTGAACAAAATTTTGCGATGAAAATCAGCATCGATATCAATCTCATTTTCGGCCCATACACCAAAACCACGACGCATTGCATGGTCTCGCGGCTTTAATTCTCGCACAAGCTGGATCTTGTAAGGTCGTAAGCCAAGATCTTTGCGCAAAATCTTCCATAAAGTTGATGGACAAAGCTCCAATTGCTGTGCACTGTGGCGAATCGATTTATTGTGGTCCTCTTCAACACTTTGCTCTACAGCGGCAATTGTTTCTTCGGTGCGCACTGTTCGATGTATCTGCGAATGCGTATTATCACATAGAGTAAACGTAGTGCGAAAACGATCCATGGTTAACCGAATTAATTGCTCTGATGAACAATTATGTCGACCATAAAATGAACGGAGCTTGCGGTAAACTTCGCGAACTGAACCATTATTTTCGAAATAAATTTGCACGATTTGCAAGCGTTGTTCATTTGTCATCCGGAAATGGCAAACCAAACTGAATATAAATGACATTAGAGTTGCCAGATTTGACCACAAAATGTCAGTTTTATATCTGTTCGAAAAACCAACCTCTAAAAAAACACCCTCTATAACGTAGCGTTTTTTTAATTCGACGACCAAACAACGGTTTTTGGAACGTCACAATTTTCATTTGGTTCTTGTTTGTTTATTTTCAAAATGAGTTTTAGTTACGATTCTTCTCGGTTCTCCTCTTGTCGCGCATCATGCTTTCGCTTTCACCCCCTAAACTAACGGGTTAGGTAACTTTTAAATAATCAATTAAGCTGTGCACAGAATTTAGGTTGTTGAACTTATCAAATGATTCCGCATAACTTCAATACCAATTTTACTTCAATTAAAGTATAGAAATATATAGATACCTGTGATGAATTTTAGTATCCCTAACTTGAGAAATAATTGGTTCGTTATTTAAACTTGCACCGTTTACTTCATCCCCCCGGACCACGCGAACTTCGTATTCGTGGGATAGGACTTCCTCTCCTCTAAATTTTCCCCTTGATAATCGTCGCTTGAATCACATTGTCCATCAGTGAGTCAAAACGGGCAATTTCGCATTGCCACCAGCGCAGCATAAGCCGGCGGATGCGCTGCAACGTGTATTTGCCGTGTGTATGACATCAGCAAAAAGTAAATATACAGCACACGTTCATAGGCGCCTACTTTTTTTTTATATAAACAAAATCAGATGTTGATATAACTCACAAACGCGTTGATCAATATCGTTCAAACTATAGATAAACCAACTACAAGACCATTTGACCGTTCGTGAGTTATAGGGTCACAACGCTTTTGCAACTCTCTTTTATATACATATATATACTAGCAAACCCGGCGAACTCCGTTTCGCCACCAGATGGCTTTGTTTTTTGTAACATTTCGTTTGAGGATTAAAAGATTTGAAATGGAAAAATTTTATTTCATTTCACAACACTAATGAATTCATATCGATTACAAAAATGAAGTGTAATTTAGTTGAACTTCTCTAAGTAAAAAATGAAAGTGAATCCAAAGTAAATACTGAATCGAAGCGTTATACGTGTCCGCAAATTGTCCGTTTCATTGAAGTGCTCTTTGGTAAACCACATTTTTTGTTTTTTGGTCTGACGTTAACACAAACAAAGCGGATGGTTTCCAACTCGTGAACACGCAACGTATAGCTGCCCAAGTGAAAAACAATGATTTTCTAAATTTATCCCGCAAACACTAAGCGATTGGCCTTGCGACTTGTTAATTGTTAATTGTCGAAAAGGCGAACCGGAAATTGCAATCGTTTGAAGTCAAATGGAAGATCAGTCGGAATCATTGGTATTCGAGGAATACATACATTTTCACCTGCGTACTTTCCGTTAATAATGGTTGCCTCAATCAAATTCGGCATAAGTCTTTTCACCACAAGTCGAGTACCGTTGCAAAGTCGCGGTGGATTCAAATTACGCAATATCATAATAACTGAACCAACTTTGAGTTGCAAGTTATGTGGTGGAAATCCTGGTAACTCCAGAGAGTTCAAAAACTCCGTTGGATAATTTGCTACATCATCGGGAATTGTTATGGAATCAACGGATTTGTATGTCACCAAATCGCCAGCGATTTTTGATTGAATGGTGAAATTCAGTGCGTGTACATGTACATCATTATTATTTGCGGCGAGAATTGCTCGTTGACTTAACCAAGCATAATTCTGATAATTCTCACTAATATTTGGGAAAACATTTTCAATAAGAGTAAATTGAGAGTCTACAAATCGGCAAAAGTCGTTGGAAAGAGTAATAAATCCAGTTGTTGCATCAACTGGGACTTTTCCATTTCCAACAGCTAACAATTGTTTGTATGCAGCACTTTGATCATTTTGAAGTTGAACTCTCATATTAGTGGTAAGCGATAATGTTTTTACATTATTCCACAAAGGTGATGCCTTCAGGCAAGCATTCAATTCATCTGCTGGCGTTCCACGGCAAATTACTGGCAACGTCTGCCTGAAATCGCCTGCCAACAATATCATCAAGCCGTCAAAGATGTTGTTATTTCGCCGAAGATCCTTCAGTGTGAAGTTAAGTGCTTCAAGTGATTTCTTATGTGCCATTGTGCACTCATCCCAAACAATGAGCTTGCATTGCATCAACAATTTTCTTGCACTGGATCGGGAAATATTGCATGTTGGAGTATCAATTCTGTTTAAATTGAGTGTTTTTGCGCGGCCGATGTTCGCACGTCGTCCTCTAGGCATTTTGGACTATGGACAGACTGGTGAATTTAACCTCAAATGCACGATCCACATTATTTTCACAGTTCAACTTACCACCTTAAGGACAAATGCCTGCTGTTGAAATTGAAAAAAAATTTGCACAATACGCGTGATTGATTTGATTTGTTTATTTGTTTATTTATTTATTCAATCTACGATTTATAATCCACAGATTTCGAAAAATAGTAATACAATGAGTGAAGACATACAGTGAACATAATACCGGTTTTAATTTAGCGTTTGAAAGAACGTGCGCATAATAAATGTCACATGAAATTAACTGAGCAGAGTACAATGAGAAGCTGTCAAACAATATATCACGCACCGGCGCCATCTACTTAAAATGAAACGTACTTATTTTCGTGAGGGATACTCACACACCACGTACTGGCGCCATCTCCTCCACCACCATGCAAAACCATATTGGTTTGCAGTACATGCTATGTATCAGAGATGGCGCTGTATGTGAAAAATGATTTTCCCTGTTTTCCTGTTTTTCTGTTGAAATTTTTCCTGAATTTTGTTCGCTATAAACCTAACGGAGCCCGAGACCTTTCCAACGAATGCAAAACCGTGGCAATCGGTTCGTGCGTTCTCAAGTTATAGCGTCAGGAAGGAAAACCCGAGTTATTTTTATATAGTAGATTTAGAGATGAGGACTAATCAAGGCTTCCTTAAATTTTCTGTGCAAAAATGACAACTGAAAACAAAACTATTTTTTAAAATAGCAAAGTGATGCCAAATTTATATATTTATTTTGCGATCACCTTACACGCTGTCTCCACTTGCGATGAATTCAGAGTATGCGATAAAGCATGCTTTCAATATCACAAGTGGAGACCATTATAGCAGCTTTATTTCCATAGTTTGCTATAGAAAGCATGCTTTTATAGCATACCATATATCGCATACTATAAACACAAGAATAGCTGTCATTTTGCTGTCAATTAATTTAGAAATCGAAGTGTACCGTGAAAAATTCAAAATTAAATACTATAAATAATTTTTCTAAAAAGGGATTAACCAAATCTATGCCTTCTTTTTTTTTTTGCAATTTTGCTAGCTGTTTTAAAGCGTTCAGCGCAAAGATACTATTTGTGCGTGTTCGTTGGCATTGTCTTCTTTACTAAAAAAGTATGCTATGAAATGCCCAACGAACGAAATTTGACAGCTGTTTGCTTTTTTTGTTTGCTGTTGCTCTTTGCTTTGAATTCATCGCAAGTGGAGACAGAGTGTTACGTAGAAAGAGTATGATTTGACTATCGCATTCGACTATCACAAAAGTGCCTATCATCTTATGTGATTCCACCCATGGTCTGATAGGTAATACGCACACAAAATGAAGTTAAGTGCAAATTTTTTATTCATAAACTAAGTATTAATAGACCGTTACCCAGATACCCCGCAAATTTTGAAAATAAAATTATCTCTTACGTATATCTATGCAAGGCATGATAATGAAACAAAAGTATTTCCCTGAATCATAGTTTGTACACAACTGCGTAGTTGAAATTTAATCTAGTAATATTAAAAATGCAAAAATAAGCAGCAAAAAAAATCTCTTTTTTTTTGACACTTCATTTGTTAAGATTGGTTGAACCTTTAACAGCAAGAGGTAAATATACTACTACAGAAACTACAGAAATAATATAGAGTGAATGCGTGAAAAAGATATTGCAAACGCACTCAAAAGATATTTTAAAGTAATCGAGAATGTGAATAAAGATTGATACGCAAAGTCTTAATTTAATAAACAAATTGTTGTACACCATTTATGGTACTTTTTTTCTAAAAAATTTGCAAAAAAGTTGTTAAAATGAAGTGAGAACACCCATTTATGAAGAATTTATTTTGATAAAAAAATTATATTTTGTAGAACCTTTTTTGCACAAGTTTTATTAATAAAACTAATATGGAATTAAATGTATCATTAAAACTTTTTTTTTTTAAGTGGTAACGCTGCTAGCAAACATACTTGCAGAAAAGCGAAAGAGTCCAATCAATCAAACAGACATATGCAGCAGTCTCACTTTTCCCTCGCCACCAGAGGAGACTACGTACCGCCCACTGCGTGTGTGCTTTCCAAATCCCCGATGGCCGTAGTAATAATTTAATCCCTTGTTGGATTATCTGCCGCCATGCAGGCCGCCAACAAGTTATTTGTGCCAATTCAAATTAAATTTAAAATAATATTCCATAATGAATGTAATATTGAGACAGACATTATATATAAGTAAGTACACATGCTCGTCAGTCGTCAGACTAGGACTATATGGCATTAAAGCAGCCATTTAGTCTGCCTTCCTGTGACCCTCGTCTTCAATCACTCACTTGCTATAGAAGGATACAAATTTAATTAAACATAACACACGCACTGTCTGGCTTTTTGTACAAATAATCCAGCTATCCAGTCAAAAGAATGGGACAGGAATAATCCACTGCTGACAACAACTGCTCGTCCTTCAGCACGGAAACATGCGGAACGGTCGACCGCCTTCTTCATTCTCCTTGAAATATAATTACATCATTAAATTTGGCAATTACTTCATGATAAGTTGAGTTAAGATGAGTCCTCATTTTTTTTCTGATGAAATTATCCCGAGGATCCTTTAGTTTTATTATGATATTCTGGTAGAGCGAATGATGATAGACAGCGGAGGGACGCTGGATGATAATGGTTGGGTTTGGTAAAATCATCACGAGTATGAGTGCAAGGATAATTATTTGAGGGTAGAAAAGCGCTCTCTGGTTTAAATGGTTTTGTAAATTCACCAACAACGGGTATGGGGGGCGACACTGTAAATGTAAATTAGAAATAAAGGACGTTTTTGAAAGCCCATATTTAAAATGGACACTACATTCAGTGGGTGACTGTGTGGGTAAAACTGACTTAAATTGTCGTTTACAAGGATTGTCAGATATTGTGTTTATTTTAAACAGCATGGTTGCCAAAATGAATTAATAAAGAACAAACCAAATATGACGTGGGTATGCAAGGTTTAAGCCTACCCTGAAGGACAATGGGGCCGACCCTTTCGAAAATTCTATTTTAGCCAGTTAAGTCATGTTGATGACGGTACACGCTAATGACATCATGGATCTTTACACAATGATACTTGATTGGAAAAAAATGGTTTTTGCACGTGTTGCGAAGATCTTAAGTGCTTGTGTTAACGAGGGTGTGTGAGCTTCTAAGCGATTGCGCGAACATTATGGCGCACGACGTCAATGGCATGGTAATGTTAAGCAATCAGAAGAACGCATATGTAGAAATAGACTGATTGCTTTCCTAAGTCTGCGGTGAGTAAAAGAGACAAAAAGTGTATTACGAAAGTGGTAGCAATTGTTTGCTAAGCAACCGGAAATTTTCAAACTTTTATTTTCAACTAATCTTGAAATGTAAAAAAAAAAAGCTGCGAGCAGCTGAAAAATGTAATTTGAATATTTATTTTAATGCATTTTTTTATGTTACTACATTAATAAAGTTGGTCTGTACACACTCACTCTTATCGGGAATTTTCGTTCTAGTTTTTCGTACTGCTTTATGCCGCATTTACAAAGTCACACATTCCTATCACGGAAGATTAAAATGATTCTAAATTAAATAGCCGTGTGACTGAAAGGGACGGCATTACCTTACACGCAAAAAAACGTGACACGTTTTTTCGTCGCCCATCCAGTTTACATGGTAGGAATTATGGGAAAGCTATGCATGTTGATATTTTTATAGCGACGGGTCACGAAATTTCGCTTTCCTATAAAACAAAAACCCTTCCGGAATTGATGAACCGACAATTATTTATAAATTTCGTACAACTGATTTATGCATAATTGGTTTTATTTACTGAAACTTAAAATCGCTCTCATTTCACATGTTTTAAATCAGAAATAGAAATATTTTTTTAAGTGATTATAGAAATTATATTCCCCGGAACTTGTGTTATTTCCGTTTTACGTATCTATAATTATGGGCAACACATCCATGACACATGACACTGGCGTATGATTTGTGATCTCATTCTTACTCCTTTACTAGCATTGACTGCGGAAAAACGGATTTCTCTGTCACGTCTCGTGCAAAAATGCGTGTGCGTGATTTAAAAAATTATGGTGTAAATGCAGTTTTAGTTTAATTTTAAAAGCAGAAAAAATGAAAAAAAAAAAAAAAGTAAGTAATATCAAACGGGCTTTACGAATATTGATTTAAAATATTATATATATTTGAGTTAAACGCTTTTCATGTACTGAAAAGTTCTTGGTAGATGTGAAAAGTAAAATAAAGTTGCAAAATGATGACTGCACATTTACTATTGCTTCTGCCCACAATTTAGTCTAGGAAACTGAAATTTTTTTAGCCTGATTTTTGTTTGTAACTTTTCTTACAATTTTTAAGTGACAGTACAGTCGTGAGGTTCATTTAATGCTGTTGTTAATTTTTTAACCAAATCAATCATTTAAAAAAATGGAATGTGAAAGGAGAAATTGGCTGCGAAATTTAAAGCAAATTCTATGGTCATAAAAATAATATTTATACATATATCCAAAATTCATTATAAAATGATTTAAAAACATTTAGCTGTTCTTTACAAATTATAACATGAAAATTCATTGCTATTCAATTGTTTCGTATGTTTATTTTAAGTAATTTCTATGAATTCTTTTTTTTTATGAATTTTGCGGTGTTTAAAACTGATTTTATTGCATCGTATCTAGCTACATAATTCGTTTATCTTGATACCAGGAAATAGGAAAATCGAACAACTAGGTATTTATATAAAAATGTAGCGAAAATTTCAACACTCGATATTGAAATGAGAACCCACTTCAGGCTACATGACATCCAGTTTAAACCGGAAGTGTAGGCTGTATTTTCAAGTATGCGTGAGCCCCCTTTGATTAACATGGCACAAATACTTGCATTCAAACTCGGCTACATCCAAGGTCAAATTTAGCTTGTAGACTATTTTTCTTTGGCCGAAGCTGTCAATCTATTTCATACTTAGTTTATGGTCATACGTTCGCGGGAGATGGCACAGGGATACAATTTGTGTCTTTAGGGGCATCGTAAATACGACTTCTCGCTCAGTATTTCAGCACACTTAACACTGAGTCACTGCGCAGAGCTATTTTCTGATATTGCTGATGCTGGATACATGTATTCGAAATATAAAAGTATCTTAGGCTATCTACGACTTCTATGCGATCAAGCCCACTTAAGCGTTAGGATTGCTAGATGTCATGCGCTTTTGCATTGGCTACCGAAAGTCGTCGACGGAAAATAAACGCCTGGCACCCAGCCCAATGGGAAGAACAATTTATTTTGCGGGGTTGAAGAAAAAAAAACCATATCAAGCTATAGGACTTAGATAGCTTGTTGGGTCTTTCTCTTTCTTTTTTTTTTTAATTCCAAGTGCATCAATCTTCATTCATGCTTAATTGGTATTTCCCATGTTGAAGTTGGACAGAACAAGGCTCATTAATCTTTTGCAATGGCGCTGACCTCTGATTGGTTCGTTTAATTTCACTTTGACTGAGAGCTTTAACAAACAGACTGTGAGTTCACTTGAAGTTTTTGAATATTTTGGCTTCAGAATTACACATCCTTTCTTCTTTATTTTGTTTTTCGTATTTTTAAATGCAGGTCGTGTCTCAATAAGTGTCCCAATCTTTTTTGTTTCGTATGTTATGATGCAACAATTTTGCCATTAGATACCTATATCAATTCTAGATCGTCCTTAGTCCATGGAAATCTTGCAAAAATCTGCAAAAAAGAGCATGCAGCGACTAGAAAATTATTTCATTAATCTGTTGTGTCACGACCCGCCAAACTCAGTGATGTAGGTAGAAAACTTGATAAGCAGCAAAAATCTTCCTTTTATGGTGTGTAAAATCGCTCCACTACCCCCGCTAAATTGCAAAAATTATTCACCCAACTTGATTCATTCCATTTATATATCTGTTTTCAATAAAATTCAATATCCTTCAAACGCACATGCAATCAAATCCTAAAGAGTGCTTAGTGCTCCACATCATCTGCTATTAATTTAAACAGCACGTGTTCCATATTACACGCAAAACAACTCGATCGTAAACACTAAACAAGGACTCACAACATAGACAAGTGCGTGGTTATCCCATAGCAACATAAAACAATTTGCCAATCTCTTCGATACACCAGTTAACCATTTAATCCGAGCATCCCTTTGCTCTATAAAATCGTTCCACATGAACAAATTTAAAGCCGCACCCATACCATATATAGGTACATATACACACCAAGTTTATACAGTTTTTACGAATTGGATTCGTTCTTCAACTGGAAATTGGAGAAAGTATTAAATTAACTTTTCTATCAAAAAAAATAGGAAAAAACTCACCCAGGGCGACTTCCACTTCACAGTTGACCTTGTATCGCCCAAGAGACCGACCGCATCAGTTGCAAAATAATCCCCTCTGTCCAAGAGACAGTATCCCGAAAAAGTACAAATAGACACAAGTACAAAACTATGATAGGGAGTTGGGACAAAATTGCAGCTTTACAACAAGAGTCCTTTCATCGCAACAAAATGGCTTAAGGGTGATTCACCAGTCACCACAGCACACCCGGTGGTCGTTCTTCTTAATCCAGTCCTGTTTTCTTTTCAGTCGGCGTGTGGGTGAATATAGGAATTGTTTGAAAGTCACAAAAAAAAATGGAGCCTGACAACTACATTTTATCACCTCCCTGCCTGTCGTTTGAATGGAAATTTTCTACTACCAACTCAATGTCATCCGGCTTAGTGGCTTCCGCCCCACTGACCAATCCTCTCAAATCAAATGAAAATCCATTGTGCTCGAAGGACGGCCGCTGTATACAACAAATCACAACGAAATCTTCATACTTTAATAGATATCTCATAGAAAATTACAATTTGTCTCGAGGTCCCCGACCGACGACGTCAAGCCATAGAAATGAATGACGACGCAATGCAGTCCTTAATTAGGTTTAGCTACTCTTATGGCTTTTCGATATCCTTTCTATGGATTCCTCGAGATGAGAGAAAGAAAACACGCCATCAAAATGAATTGCCCTTTGTGGTTGTACTGAATGGGAGTCACATCCTTCTTCAAAACGGACGAAAGGAAGACGTAGGTAGGTATGCTTAGAAAAAAAAAACTTTTCCAATCAATAAAACTTGTTGCAACAACTATTTTCCCTTTTTTCGACTATGGCTTGTGTATGGATACTTTCGGTAAGTCCTTTCTTTGTGTGCGCATCCCCCTAGTGGAGTCGCGTGATCGATGGAATTTTAATGAAGGAAACTCTCAACATGACAGAATTGTAGTTGTTGGACTTGGGCAACATCGCCTGACAGTTTGCATGTGTTGTTTTGCCTTTGTGTTAGCAGATGGACGGTGGCAGCAAGGAGCAAGGACTGATGCTTCAACAAGAAAATGATTCATTGAAGAAACTAATTAATCCTTGCGCTTTGGCAAGGCATGTCAATGGGGGGGAGGGCTATTATTTTTTGTGGACACACTTTCTGAGTGTTTGGAACTCCTTTTGCAATTTATCGCCTGCTGATGCGCGCATAAAAGGATAACAACTATGGAGCGCGTTCATGTCGTCGTTAGCGGTATTGATGAAGTGAGCAATTGATCAATTTGCGGGATGCAGTTTTATAGAAACAATATTAGTTGACCTACAATGTACAAGGGGAGTATAGGATGTACTATTTAGGTTGGATTTGACTTAAGATTTGAAGGGACAACCTGTAGAATAACCAACTAACTGCGGTTCGTGTGCAGTCCCTATGTATATCTGTTCAAAAATGATTTTTATACGATTTTGGCTTGGCGAAGACTTGAACTTTGGCAAGTTATTGACGGCACTTAACGACGATGCTAATCAGTCATTCAAGGTGTCTTGCATACTTAGAGCAAATGGGCACTTACTCTCTGACTCGAAAAGCGTTTGAGTCTATAGTGCAAAAATACCTCGCCTTTGGTTCCCCTTCCATGTGAAGGGCGGTAGCTGAAGACCGCGCAAACTAGAGAGACGTATAAGTTGAGACTGCAGGTGCATCTAGGGCTGAAGTGCCCTCTTACCCAAAAACAACGAATTTTCATCCCAAAATGGATTTCCCGTTACTGAGCCTACAAGCTATATTTCTATGGGTGGCAAATGCTAAGTGCGCTTGTATTGTTACATAGAAATTCGTATTGACAAATGTCACGTAACTTCAGAAACAAATTCACTCGCACCTTGCATAATATGCCACTTCCGCTTTGGGTAAAGTGGCTTGCAGCGTTCATAGAATTTTATCCGTTAAATTTGAAATTGTTCGTTACATGTGAAAAATTATTTTTTTTAGGAATAAGTGTACATTTGCTTAAAAT
Source organism: Cheilosia impressa (assembly GCA_948293265.1). NCBI lineage: Eukaryota > Metazoa > Arthropoda > Insecta > Diptera > Syrphidae > Cheilosia > Cheilosia impressa. Next base: position 42,781,824 of record OX411881.1, read on the forward strand.
ATTTACGAATAATTAAGAATGTAGATTGGTTGAGGGAAAATAAAAACATTTTGAGCAAATATTCTTTATTATTGAAGAAAAATTTACACACGAAATCGAAGTTAATTATATCTAAAAGCGGGAAATACACAACCATATTTGTCCTAATATATTTCTGGTATGTAAAACATTTCCTGTAGATAGTTTTATTAATCACACAAATCAAATTATTCACCTTCAAAAAATTTATAATTACAAACTAATGGCTTTCAGTTATGCTAAAATGTTGTATTCCCGAACTCTTGCACTTTTCCCCACGGTTGCCGAGGTTGGCAGCATTTATTTTTGTATTTTTTGTATGTTTTTGCATGTCACACGGATTCCCAATTGACATAACACCGATAGGAATACAAAATGGCGAATTTGAAAAAAAAACTGAGGGGGCCAGCGGCAAGAGGATTGTGAGTTGGGGGTCTCAGTATGGTTTGTCTATGCTTAAGCTCTTGTATGCTTGATGTTAGTGTAGAGTCTTCTATTAGTCGAACAGATCGGATCTTTATACCATCAAGTAAACTTAACAGATGAATGTTTTAAGGCCGAACTTCCATGCACTGCAGAAATGTTTGAGGAAGACAAGGTCTACGTTTTGCTTTTTAGAGGAAGAGTTTCTTAGGGCATAAGTCCCTTCTTATTCTAAATACATAACTCAACTTCGATGACACCAATCTTGCAATATTAGATAAGTGGTCCTGCAATATTGTTCTCGGATTGACTGTGACTCCGAAAACGTACATGGATTCCGTCTTTTCATTTCGTTTTAATATTCAATACAGTCGGTGTTTTTAAGATATCTATATTCAAGGTACTGACTATCATTCAGAAAGCCAATGTTTGGAAAGAACATTATAAAAGTGCCATCAGCTGTAAAGCTATAAATATTTGTATTCGTTGAACAAAGCAAGCTATTAATATGGAAAAGAAATAGAGCAGTGGAAGTAAGCAGGCCTATAATACAACAACCCCTAGAACTCGAATCGATCCGCAGAGAAAAACGTTCTACGTCCATCCGCAGAGCTCTTGATGAAAACTTACTTACCAGTACTCCATGCGAGGCCCAATCTTAAATCTTTCAGATGATCAACAAAAAAAAAGTTTATTTTAAAGGGTTTAAAAACAAACATAAAAGGGTGATTTTTTAAGAGGTTTAGAACTTTTTTAAAAAAAAAACACAAAAAAATCGAAAAAATTAATGAAATATTTATTTGAATCGATAGTTTGAACCTTGCAATTTAATGTTTAAAGATAATTTCATGCAAATGTTGACCGCGGCTGCGTCTCAGGTAGCCCATCCGCTGAGTCCAATTTTGGCATACTCTTTCACACATATCGGCCGGTATCTCACGAATGAATGCATGGATGTTGGCTTCCAGTGCGTCAATCGAAGCGGGCTTGTCCCTATACACATTAGCCTTGGCATACCCCCACAAAAAATAATCTAATGGTGTCAAATCGCACGATCTAGGCGGCCAATTGACCGGCCCGAAACGTGAAATTAACTGTTCACCAAACTCGCCTCGCAATTGCGCCATTGTTTCGCGTGCTGTGTGGCATGTGGCACCGTCTTGTTGAAACCACATATCATGCAAGTCAAGAACTTCCATTTCGGGCAAAAAAAAAGTTTGTTATCATCGCTCGGTAGCGTTCACCATTGACAGTAACGCTGCGATTCGCATCATCTTTGAAGAAATATGGCCCAATAATGCCGCCGGCCCATAAACCGCACCAAACAGTGGCTTTTTCGGGATGCATTGGTAGCTGTTGCAATGCTTCTGGCTGATCTTCACTCCAAATGCGGCAATTTTGCTTATTTACGTACCCATTCAACCAAAAATGAGCCTCATCGCTGAACACAATTTTTCGATAAAAAAGCGGATCCTCGGCCAGCTTTCCAAGAGCCCATTCACCAAAAATTCGGAGTTGTGGTAGGTCGGCTGGCTTTAGTTCTTGCACCAGCTGTATCTTAAAAGGCTTTACGCCCAAATCCTTCCGCAAAATTTTCCAGGTAGTGCTGTAACAAAGGCCTAACTGCTGGGAACGGCGCCGAATCGACATTTCGCGGTCTTCTGTCACACTAGCTGATACGGCCGCAATATTTTCTTCACTACGCACAGTACGTAAACGTGTTGGTGGTTTAATGTCCAACAAAGTAAATTTGGTGCGAAATTTGGTCACAATCTTCCGAATAGACTGCTCAGAAGGTCGAGAATGCCGATCATAAAATGGAAGCAGCGCGCGATGAACATTTCGAACCGAGCACGAATTTTGATAGTAAAATTCAATAATTTGCAAGCGTTGTTCATTTGTGAGACGATCCACGGTTAAATTGCAAACCAAACTGAAGCTGTTTGACAGTGACACAAGGTACTAAACACACGTCAGCTGTCAAAACCAGTGTTGCCAAAACCAAACCAGCTAAAAAATCACCCTTTACGTACTTTATTCTTAAAAAAAAAAAAAAAAACTGTTCTGCGGTTGAATGTCGGAATACTTCAATGGCGGAAGTAATGAAAAACATTAACCCCCTTATTAATAAACGCTGCGTAAAAGTTATCAACTCGTTATACAGAAGTTACGTCAAATTTTTGTATGCTATCTGACGTCTACTAGCTAACTAACTTGTGCACATTTGTTTATTAATACGGGGGTAAGTGATTAATATATCTATATAATTTGTGGAAATGGTTTTTCGGTCGGCTTTTTTGGTCATAGGCGTTTGAATGAAACCATATTTCATTGCTTTGTTCCGACGTTTCGGCAGGGATTGCTGCCTTCTTCAGGGTATCTTTATTGGGAAACATAAGTTATTAAGAAATACAAAAATTTAGATGACGTGAAAAATATTGTTTTACTTTCACTATGTTCATTTTTTGACACCTGCATGGAATGGATCTGTACACTTCAGTTGGAAAGTTGCAAAAATTAGATCGATGAGGTCACGTGAGTTGTGCTGTATGAAAACGGTGAAGGAGCCCTAGACAATTGTCAATTGAGTCATGACATCGACAGCCGTTTTTTAGAGCTGTCAAATGGTGCCTATGTTGTTTAAATGTACTGATATTATGGATATCATTAATCACCCCTATCGTGGAATACGCCGAGGGGAACGTTTCACTCAAATTCAATACTTGGCATCGTAAAATGAAACTCCCTACACAAACTTTGACATTTCAAATACGCAGCTAATTCATTGCTGGCCTTTATTGTGCGGTTTCGTTGTGATTTTTTTTCAAAATGTTGTAACTACATAATGAGCAAACAGATTTTTTTTTTTGGGTAAAAGCACAAAACACAACTTCATGTTTTAAGACCACAAAAACAAATATTTACATTTTCTTTCATATTGCAGCAAGAAAACAACTAACCGTGATCAATTTCGGGAACTGATCGATGCAATGAAGCTCATTCCCGACATAGCAAAAAAAGATTGTAAGCCGGAGGAAATAAGACAGTTCTGGGATGATCTTAAGCACAAGCTGAACACCTTAGCACCGCCAGCAAAGGAAGTAGAAGAGGAGGTTATCGAGTTAATTCAACTCAGGGAATCTGCTGAAGGCATTCCCATAGTGCCAGCGTTCAGAAAAAAGACCGAGATCTGAGGAAAACATCTTGGAAGAAGAAAATTCAGATGATGAAGAGTTACTCGATAACCATGAGCCTTCATCTTCCACTTCAAATGCAAGCAGAAAGGTAAATACACAGACCCAAAAGTTCTTCTTGAAAGGCAGTTAAATATTCAAGAAGAATTCTACAAAGAAGTCAAAAGGAGAATGCCAATGAGTTGAACAACAAATAAAGAAAGTATATACATAGGTCCATAGACAGAATGTATAATGAAAAAAGGCAACAAATCGAATAAAATATTCGGCATCATAAAGAAATTGAACGAATTGCAAGAGAGAAACTAAAAGTGAAGCAGCAGCAATTAGAATTTGAACTCTTCATCTTGGTCCTCATCTTAATTTTCAATTTCTTCTGGTTCATCCCAAAATGTGTTGAAGTGCACGCAAATATTATGCAGAGTGCAGCAAACATTTATAATTTGTGCTGCTTTTTTAGGCTCATAGTGCATTTGAGTTGCGCGAAATAGTTCCAATGATGGAACGAACATGGAACTATTCTTTTTTGAAATTTAACTAGTTCCCGGAAACATGTCCGTGGAACTATGTAGTTCCATTAAGCGATACAATTTGTTCATTTTTTTCGTTAATGGAAATAGGAAAGGAAAGGGTTGAAAGAGTTTGGAACTATTTTTATAGGTAAATTCCGATTCAGAAAGAAATAATAATCGTCGACTTGCTTCTCGCAACCTTTTTATAAGCGAAAACAAAAAAATTCATTTCATTTAATTTGATTGAGTTTTCATCAACATCTACTTCAAAAAAGCATAATGAATTGAAAGAAAGAATGGAAAGAGTTCAATGTAGAGGAACTGCTAACGCAAAAGAATATGATGAAATATGGATATGGAACTGTTAACATATCATATCCATATGCATAATAACGAGTTAAAAATTGTGTCTGATCGTCACCACAGATTCTGCGTAACTGCCCTTGATCCTTGCCATTCTCGGAAATGACTAGCAAGAGCGCAGATTCCACTCTCTCTTACCTTTTATTTACACACATACAATGTGTCTTACCATCCATAACATCCTGTGGAACAAGGAATAAAAAGAACACAGTACTTAAGAGTGTATGTCAATTTAAGGGGTTTTATTTTTCTCTTATTATTGTTATTATTATTACTCTATCACGGCCTTCCTGAGCACTTTCATCGCTCTCGATGATTTAATCGTACCACTTCCGGTTCCAGTCACTCATCTTTTAGTTTTCTATAAGAATAACAATAAAACAATTTCGCGAGTGTCAGAGAAATATTTAATATAGTGTTTATTTCTCTACTCTACTTATTAAGCTTAGCACACATTAAAATCCTCAATGCCCAAAACACATCATTTCAGATAACAATTCTTCCGATGGACAATAATGAATCATAAAGCCGTTATCTCAAGATTTAAATATCATTGCTCATTGCTAGTGTATTAAGCGTACTGATATCACATCTAGACTCATAGTAGTCCCTCAGAGAAAAACATCTCAAGACTAATACAATGAAAAAGTAGTCACTCAGAGAAAAACATCTCAAGACTAATACAATGAAAAAGTAGTCACTCAGAGAAAAACATCTCAAGACTAATAAAATGAAAAAGTAGTCACTCAGAGAAAAACATCTCAAGACTAATACAATGAAAAAGTAGTCACTCAGAGAAAAACATCTCAAGACTAATAAAATGAAAAAGTAGTCACTCAGAGAAAAACATCTCAAGACTAATACAATGAAAAAGTAGTCACTCAGAGAAAAACATCTCAAGACTAATACAATGAAAAAGTAGTCACTCAGAGAAAAACATCTCAAGACTAATAAAATGAAAAAGTAGTCACTCAGAGAAAAACATCTCAAGACTAATACAATGAAAAAGTAGTCACTCAGAGAAAAACATCCCAAGACTAAGACAATGAAAAAGTAGTCATAAACTATTTTGTACCCACCAACTGCATTTTCAGCAATCACTTCTTCGTCGCCATTAGTTATGGGGCGAATTAGTTCCCTCGCCGCTATAACAATCGTCTTGCTGTTCCCCTTTTTAAGCTTATATCTATCATTGGGCAAAACACCAATGATTTCATAAGGACCCCGGTAGTGCACATCAAGTTTCGACTTCCGGATCTGGTTACTTTTATACAGGACTTTGGATCCAATAACTAGTTTCGTTGGTGTACACTTTCCTTTATCGTAACGAATCTTCATTTTCCCGGCATTTTCTTGTATCCTATCCGCTGCCAGAGCCCTTATTGCTTCAACATCATCAAATTTTGGTTCAATATCCAACTGTGCCAGTAGAGCACTGATTTCCGGAGTTCGGCCATCTACACCAGTTAAAATTTTCATAGGTGAAAGTCCCGTAGTCTTATTGACTGTTGTATTTAACGCCAATTGGACACGACTCACATAACTCGTCCATTCTATGTTAACGTCCAGATTTGTTCTCATCAGATTAGCAACTGTATCGACGTATCGTTCAACTTGACCATTAGCTCTAGAAGTACCTGGAGCAATGGTATGGTGATCAATTCCGTAAGACTTACACAAATTTTTGAAATCCTCACTGGTGAAGTTAGTTCCCTTGTCACTAATAATGCGACAAGGAATTCCAAACAGCATAACAAAGTTATTCATAAGGCAAACAGTCTCATTTGCTTTTAGGGTTTTACATGGGAACAAAACGACAAATTTGGTAAAGGAATCGACTATGATAAGAACATATCGGTTATCGCCACTATTGTTTCCTGCGAACGGCCCCATACAATCTATATGTACTGTATGAAAGGGTACTGGCTCTTTGTAGATTGGATGGAGCTTGGTCTGTTTTTTACCGGACGGTCTTTTAGCCACCAAGCATATAAGACATGACTCTACGAATTTTCTTATGTTTTTGGTCATTGCAGGCATCCAAAAATGCTGCTTCATTTTGTATAACGTTTTTTCCCAACCTATATGACAGTTATCTTCGTGGTAACGCCTCATCAGTGACAAGCGGCACCGTCTTGGAACAAATAACTTATTTCCGTCCGTCAGTTTCCGGTAGAGTAACCCACTTTTAAGTTCGTATTGAGATAAAACGTTGGCATCAGCATCTTGGATTTTATCAATAATTTCCGTAACTTCCGAGTCCATGCTTTGTTCGATATTTAACCAATTATCAGTCAAGCTATTCAACGCGTAGCAGTTATTTACGGGTGGATTTCGACTTAAATAATCGGCGTGCTGCATAGCCTTCCCTTTCCGATATTGTATTTCGAAATCGAAATCTTGTAAGTAGATCCACCATCTAGCAACTCTGGGTAGGATATCTTTCTTTTCCTTTGTTGACCTTAAGGCATTACAGTCAGTAACAATGACGAATTTTATGCCAAGCAGATATGTACGAAAATGTCGAACAGCATTAACAACAGCTAAGGTTTCCAGCTCATAGCTGTGATACCTGGTTTCGTAAGATTTTGTGGCTTGACTATAATAAGCCACTACGTGTCGATGCCCGTCAATTCGTTGGAATAATATTGCGCCAAAGCCGATGGAACTTGCATCCGTATGGAGCTCGGTTTCGCGCTCAGGGTCAAATATTACCAACACTGGTCTCCTAGTCAGCTGCCCGATAATGTAACTCCTGGCCTCTTCACATTCTTGGGTCCAGTTAAACGGTACACCTTGTTTCGTCAGTAGTGTGATGCAACTCGTCTTGGCCGCGAATTCAGGTATGAATTTACGGAAATAATTTGATAGACCCATAAATTGTCGAATTTGCTTCACATTTTTTTGGTACAGGTGATCTGACAAGTGCATCTACTTTAGTTTTTCCCGGTCTAACTCCCTCGAACGAAACCTCTCTACCCAAATATTCCAATTTTGTCTGTAGAAAATGGCATTTATCTACATTGAGAGAAAATCCGCACTCCGTTAATGCTTTTAGGACAGAATCTAGCCGTTCCAGGCCTTCACGAACTGTTTTCGATGGAATTAAAATATCATCAAGATAGACGAGAGCAATTGTATCTTTAAGCTCGCCGAGCGCTTTGTTGATGGCTCTTTGGAACACTGCCGGGGCATTGGCTAGCCCGAAAGGCATTCTCAGGTATTCGTACTGACCATCGGGTGTTACAAACGCAGTTTTTTCGATTGCCTCTTCTGCTATAGGGATTTGATAAAAACCCGCAGCCATATCCAGCGAGGTGAAATATCGATTACCGGACAAACGGTCAAGCTGATCATCGATTCTAGGTAGAGGGAATCGATCCTTTATCGTTATACGATTTAGAGCCCGATAGTCAACACATAGGCGGTTTTGTCCACTTTTCTTTCGTACCAGAACGATTGGACTCGCAAAGGGTGAATGGCTGTCCCTTACAATGTGATGGGCTTTTAATTCTGCTACAATTCCCTGGACAACCTGACGCTCAGACAATGCCAATCGATAAGGCCTATAAAATACCGTGGAGTCCTTTTTTAATTTAATGTTTAACTGTCCAGTTGTAACACTTGAGGAAGGATAGCCCTTGACAATGAAGTTTTTATATTTTTCAACCAGCTGGTGAATTTCAAAGCTATGCTCCTCAGGTGTGTCGAATTTGAGGATCTTCTCTATAGCATTGACAAACGACGGATTCTTACGACAGATTGTTGATCCCGCATTATCAACTCTAATTTCTATATTTGAATCTTTAAGAACGTCACGTCCAATTAGCATCTCATTTCTTAGGTAACTCGAGTCAATAATGTAGAACGTAACTTCGAGCACGAGTTCTTCGAACTCTACGAGGAGATCTGTCTTTTCTGTTAATAAGACGGATTTATCGCTAATACCATGTATGACAAGAAAATGTGCTGATCTTTTTGCGCCAATTTTTTCAGCTATATCAGATCTTATTAGCGAGCAATCGGAGCCCGTGTCTAATAGGCAGCGATAAACGGCACCGTTAATAACAGCCATTGTAGTGCTATCAGGTTTCGTAATATCACTACACACGTTAATCTTCTTCCTATCTGCGCGTTGTTTAGCCCAGCAAGTTTTTTCGACATGACCCGCCTTACTGCAGAAGTCACACTTGTTCGAGTCTTCTTTGGGTTCCAATTCGACTTCGAAACCTTTTGCCGATTGTGCAGATGACTGCTGGAAACAATTTGCCTTAATGTGCCCCACCTTACCACACTTAAAGCATTTCTTGTCACAAACAGTACGTGGACGCTTTGGAACAGACATTGGACCCTCAGAACGCTTAGAAACGGTCGCGTTAGAAGAGCTTGAAGCGAATGCAGCATCCCTGCTCCTTGAATTTGTCTTATTAAATTCCCTCTTTCGTCGGGGGGACTCAACTATTGATGTTAAGTGGTCAATTAGAGTCTGGATGTTAGGTGGCATGACAAAAGTCAACGAGTTTCGCAGACTTACATTGGTAATACAGCCAATAACAATTCGAATAATTTTATCTTCAGGGATTTCAAATGGAAGCCGATTGATCTGCGATATTTTTGCCATTACAAAATCCATGTAATTATCGAAATCGCTGCTTTCAGCATTGGCCACCTGTCTCAACTGCCCTATGATATCGGTTCCACTGGAGAACGTATGGACCAGTGAGGCACGTAGATCACTCCACGTATAGTGCTGGTAACCATACTTCTCGTACCACACCTTTGCTCTACCTATTAACGCTGAGTGGACGCGAGGCAAAATGTCAAAATCCTTCAACCCGTCCCTACTGACTCTGATTTCTATATCTCGGCACCACTGAATGACATTCACCCGTGAATGGTCCGGATCGAAATTAGGGAAACCCACCGCTTCCCCGCAGCGACGGTCCTTTTCGCCCGCCGCGCTTATGATTTTGTTTAGTGCTTCCAATGTTATCAATGGATGGTTTGCAGTTGGAGTTGGATCTGCTGCATCGCAAGACATTGGTGGTGGTGCACAATCCTCTTCAACCTCCCCGTCTGCACTCTCCTTTGATGCGCCTTCCATATATTATTATTATAATATACTCACTTACCCCGTTCAGCACAGTCGCATATAAACCGCAACAAAACAACAACAGTAAACCCGTCTGTATGAGACGCAAGCCACAGCCAAACAAGCCGACCAGTCTGCAGCTCGCACACCACTGTACAGGAACACTGCTGCAGGCGACACTGACACCAACACAACACAGCACAGTTCGGCGATCAGGGGATGAAAATACCAAAAATACTTGGAATGCGCCGGCAAAAGCAACAATAAAACAATACAACCGGTCTGCAGCTGGCACACCACCGTAAAAATACCGACAACAACGCAACACAGTTTGGGGGATGAAGGAGAAAACAAAAACCCGAACTCTTGGTCGCAACAGAATACGGAACAACCAAAACAAACTTTCTGTTTTTTTTTTTTTTTTTTTTTTTTTTTTTTTTCTTTTGCACTTTATTGTGTTTAATATTTGTCCTTTTTTCCTTAAAGTCTTTTTCTTTCTTTTTAATTTCACAACGGTCACTTGGGCTGATCCCACTTCTGATAATAACGAGTTAAAAATTGTGTCTGATCGTCACCACAGATTCTGCGTAACTGCCCTTGATCCTTGCCATTCTCGGAAATGACTAGCAAGAGCGCAGATTCCACTCTCTCTTACCTTTTATTTACACACATACAATGTGTCTTACCATCCATAACATCCTGTGGAACAAGGAATAAAAAGAACACAGTACTTAAGAGTGTATGTCAATTTAAGGGGTTTTATTTTTCTCTTATTATTGTTATTATTATTACTCTATCATGCATATCAATGAATGCGAATATGAATTTCTTTTCTTCCTCTTTCTTAGGACAAACATGCATAGTTCCAATTCCGGACCCGGAGGCACAGGCACAGGTACACACCAACACCACACGGTTCATTTCCATTGAGCGAAAGATGAGCGAAAGAGCGAATTTCGCCATAGTTTGCCACACATGTGCGATTATGCATGCGTGTAGTGCTATTTCTGAATTGGTTATGCGCATACGCAGGGTTTGGACTTCACTCCTATCGGAGTAGATTTACTTCGCTTTTCACAACATCTCTTAAATCTACTTCGTCACTCCGCTTGGCTAACAAACTATGTACTTAGATTTTTTTCCTAGATAAAGATCAGTCAGTGAATAATTATGTGGCAGCACTGATTATGGAAGATTTGTTTTTGAAATAAACTTTAAACTCGCAGGTTATCAGCTAGGTTCCACATTTCACTTTCACTCGAAACAAAGTCGAAATCGATCTAAAGTGAAATTTGGTGTTCTACATTTGAATTTTATTGATATCGATTTAAAATTTTTCGAAATTCAAACAAAGTGAAATTGAAAGTGATTTCAAATCGATCATATCCATCAGAGTGAAATAGTGAAAAGCAGATGACAGGCGTCATTGAAAATGTATAATAATAATAATTACATTAGAGTTTCTTTCCATAAATTTATTAAAATATATAATTTAGGGGCAAGCATAAGAATACTGGACTTTTATAACCTTTTCAAATAAAGAGTACCATTCGCAATATGTTTTCTTATTTGAATGGTTTTATTGAGATTTGCAACCTCTTCTGTAAATTCGCCGTCTTCTTCAATTTCACTTACGGTTCGAGCAGAGGAATGTTTTCTAAGAACTTGTGTCAAAATCTTTGAGACTGTGCTTCGGCCCAAAGCAACATCTGCATCTATTCCAACTGATATATCATATGATATAAATCTATGTATATGGAATAAGAAATAAGTAAGAAATTTTAACTTTCCTTTGCAATAATTGTAATTCCGAGTATGTACGCAGCATCTGCAATTTCCAATGGATTTGAATGGTCTCTCAGCATACGCCTTTTAATTTTTTCTTCCGCATACCTCTTTTGGTTTGCAATAACACGGCAATTAACACATTCAGCACTCATTATTAAATAAATCGCGAAAACGAGACGAAATTTAAAACAACCAAACCATTTTTATTAAAATTATATTTTTGCAGCTTTTGAAATGACAGATATCAACCGTTTTTAATTTCACAGAAAGTGATTTCGAAAATTGTTCGATATTAGTAAATCGGTGGAAATGTAGAACACTAAAATCGATATCACTCGATTTAAAATTTCGATTACGATTTCATTTCACTCGAATTCTGGAACCTAGCTGTATGTCTTTCACGCTACCCAACAAAAGTTCGTCTTTCTCTCCATTGTAAGACTAGTAGGAAAACTTTTCCATTCAATAAAACTACAGTTGAAGTGTTAAATGGTGAGTGGAGATCTTTTTTAATTTATGATTTAAACAAAATGGATCAAAAAGACTAATTAAAGTTTTGGCTTTCCTTAAAAAGCATAAAAATACTCTCGAAGAATTCATGTTTCAGAATTTAATAGAGAACGAGTTGTAACCTTAGCTATTTTACCGCACAGTAGTGCAGCGGACGTAAACAAATTCTCCGAAATGAATTTAGTAAAAAAAATCCGAAAGAGATTTAATGTAAAAAGGAACAGTTAAAAATCTAAAGTTCTCTAGATGTGTTCCACCGCTTAATTTAATAAAATTTGTAAGGCAATATAAATTTGTTGATGGTAAATTTGTTTTAAATACATAATTTTAACGTTTATTTAAATCATAAAGCAATCTACATGTTTCCGCTATATAAAAAAAAATTATGTAAGAATTGCAATGAAGTCTTTTTAATAAATCTAAAAATCTACTTAAAAAAAATTGGTTCTACTTCGCTTTTTCTTTTAATATAGTTCGAAATACGATTTTAAAAGTCCGAACCCTGCGCATACGTATGTTTCTTTTCTTTCGTAAACATTCATTTTCCCCTATGAAATCGGAACTATATCGAACATGGTTGGACATGCTTATTTGCAGTTAACGGCGAGATAGGAAATGTTTCCGACATGGGACATAGTTTATAGAACTATACATGTCCGGAACTACCCAACTCTATAGTGCATTGCTCTTACTCCCATTTAACAACGAAATCTGTTTTTTAGGACTCCGATTGTCCTTTCTTTAATATTCCTTCCTTTGCTATGTTGTTGGTTAAATTTGCTCTCTAGAGAAATCAAAACCACCGATCGAAACGGCATCAGGAGCCATGGAAGATTAGCGTTTCCTGAATCAGCTAAAGAAAGGGAACATATAAGTGATAAAAAAGTAGATACGTAGAAGAAACTTTCCTGGAATTCTAGTATTTCTGTCTCCAGCGTGATACTTGTCAGAAAAGAACGTATTGACATCTCTGCTGTTCCATATAAATGAATCATGGTTGACGCCAAATCTGGAAATCAGTATGAAAAAGCCCGCATAGTATTTATACTGTAGAATCCTTTCCTATTGTAATAAAGATGTCTGTTTTGCGTTGGAATCTTGGCGGCAATATGGGTTCCATCAATATACAGTAAAAAAATCTCTTCGCTTCTGTTTTTTCCTCGTCGCTCATTTTCAATGTAATCCTTTGTAGAATCTCCAGCACTTGCTTTAGGACTTCAGAAAATGTTGATTGTGCAATGCATATGTTGTAGTCCTTACCAGTACCATTCTGATAGTTTCCCTCAGCAAAGAAACGTAAGCAAGCTGCTAACTTAACTTTTTGAGATAGGATTTAGCTTCATTTTTAAAATATTCACAAAATATGAAAACTGAAAATGCTTCTTTATTAAAACGAAAGCACTTAAAAAATCTGAGAAATAAATAAACGTTATAAAAAAAATTAATACCAATTGTATTTCAGAAAACTCACGTCGAATCTGAAAGCTCCATTCTCCATTATGTCTTTTGCAGTTCCTCTTTAATGTGTACGTATTTTTCTGTCATAAGAAGCTCTTTCCACGTTGTTAAATATAAACTCAAATATAAGACTGTACTATCCATTTTATTGATTTTCGTAAAACAATAAAATACCATAATATCTATATCATCTTCAAATAAGTACTTGTAATAAACATCGAATTGTGTGATTTAGTAAACTTTTAAGAGGCATTTTGCTTCTATACCTATACTAGCTGCATTAGTTTGAACTAGTTTTATTTTACTGCAGAATTTCTAATAAGATTGTATAGGAACATAGTTAATTATTGAAAGAACTTCCGCCTCTGCTGTAAATGGAATAATTTTCGGGTCCATATTTTAGAACCGTTTTTGGTACTTTTCAGTGGCTGAATAAGTTAAAAGTGTTTGCTTGTCAGTTTTAGGTTTGACTTTTGAGAACGAGGATGCCAGAAACTGATTCGATTTAAAATCTATGTGAAGGTCCTTAAAGCTATTGCTGATCATATGTTTAAAGTTTTCGGTGAGTCTATGGAAAGATACACACAACACTTCTGTTCCTTTATCACGTGGAAAGTTTATGCAACTCATCTGGAAGACTCATCAACTTTAAGTTCAACCAAGCAAAGCACATCGTCACAAGGACTGCTTTGAATCTTGTCCATAAGGTATTTACGTTGAGTGACAAGAAGTTCCATATCACCAATGAACGAAAAGTCACAAAAATCACAACAATTACCCTGATGGTTTCATACGAAACATTCTGAGTCAGAAACAGAAGGTTCCACGTGATAAAGGAACAGAAGACATATTGCGCGTTTAGAGAAGTGTTCTTTTGCTGCTCAAAAACATTATCTCAAATATTGAAGGTTTACTTTTAGGTCAAGATCATCCGGTTCTATCTCATCTTCTTCGCACACTAAATTGGTTCAACAAAGTCCACCCTTGAATTGACAACAGGGGTAGATACCGTCTTCGAGACAGCGACGATATATGCACCCAAGGCTGATGAATTTATTTGAATAGGTACCTCTCAAGTATCAAACAAATCTGTTGATGGTTTGCTCCTGTTTGTCTCTACGCTTTACATTTCTGCTAATTGTTGTCTGCCGTCTATGTGTGACTGCTTGTATGCTGAATAATATCGTTTTCTTGGTGATTTATTTGAATGCTCAATCGCCTAATAAATGTATCCTTATCCAATCGCAATCAGAGCTAAGATCATAAAATGCATGTAACTCACCCCTTTAGTCTGCACCTGAGGCATATACCTTGCATTCGAATCTGTTATATTTATTAGGTATTAGAATTCCTGATGCCAAAACCAAAGTTCAAGCGTCCGAAAATATGTAAGCATCAATTATCTCCAGGTTATCCTTCCACAAATTCCCGTAAAATACCGTCCAGCTTGCAGAAAGACGAAAATTGCCATCAATCTCTGTAATCGGATTCAGGGCACATCCACACCATCACCAACAACTATACTACTTCACGAACACACACTACGAACATCAACATAAAAAACATTTATTATTTATAGTAATCGCCCTACTGCACAAAGTTTCCAGTTTCCACCCACCAGACCTACCTTACCTACCATTTTCTGCACTACAGTCGCATTGTAGTGTCGTTGGTATAGTTGTCGTCCTTTGGAATTGAGTTCCACGTGCTCCACCTTACAACTTTGCTATAACCATGAAATTGGAAAATTATTAGTAATCGAATTAATTTTGTAACCCAGATCGGGGCAGACAGGCAGAAACTGTGCCCAGTAAACTGTGAATGACTTTGAATTCGAGGTGAAGGTGGTGTGCTGTGCATGGCATGCCAATGCACCATGATAAAAGGTCGCACAGACCATGCACATGCACACTGGCATGCAGATTAAAATAAATCGATTGTGCAGATGGGCATGGGGTACACATATTGTAATAGAACTGATAATGGCGGGCGCTCTGCTGCTTCCTTTGCCATATGTTGTAGGTAGTTCCCGTTTGTAGTTTCCGTTTGATGTTGCTTCGCCTTTAGAGGTTGTGCGACGAAGCACGGGGGAAGCTTGGCGATTATTGATTCAAGATTATGAAGGAGAAATAATTTGAATCACCTGGTCGTTCTTGTTCACAACGCACACACGTACACATATCGCACCCAGATGGGTGCTAGAAATTGCAATATCCGATTGGATAGATCCAACTTTGTGTGTGTATAGGTATTATCATTGTTTCCATTCAAGTTTAAGTATCCGAACGTAATGGGCCTTATCCTGGTTACACAGTTTTTTTCTGTTTTTTTTTTTCTTATTATCTACTTTCCTATGGAGATGTACACCTCGAGGAGAGACAATTTGCGAAATAGGACTTCGAGAGGAAGATAATAAAACGGCAGACGAAAATATTCGCTTGTTGTTTTTTTTTTTTTTTTTCCTAAAACAGGCTCTTGGATCGTTTTTTTTTTTCTTTTCTTTCTACTCACAGGATATCCTTTTGTAACATGTATCGTTTGAAGTCAACTGAGGATGAAAGGAACGAGCATGCAATCTCTATCTATGGAGCAAAGTCCTCGAAGGTAATGGTGTTTTGCTGACGTAAGCTGGAGTGAGGGAACCTGATTTGGAGCGCTGCTAGGTGGGCATTTTGATTTTATTGTTTTACCTTTAATCCTCGCAAGGTAAGAGATGGAGAAAATCACTCGAGATAAGACTGTGCAAAGTTAATGAATCCAACGTGGCATATACAAATTTAACGATGGAGTGGGTGAGAAGTCGGGACGTTATTCGCTTTGGGGATTTAACGCCTAGGTACATTCTCCTGTTGATTATTGATATTTAATTTTGAAAACTCGTAATTCGGAAAAAATATTTTTTTTTAAATGTTACGACTTCTGACTCTTTTTTTTTTTTTGACTTTTTTGACATTTGTCCAGAGTCTCCTCTCTACAAATACTTACAGTAAAATCTCCCATTGCGGACAGCTCTTTTTGGCGAACGGATGCCTACAAGGGGGAAAATGTTTCTTAACAAGCTCTTATGTTTCTCATTTAATTTGTTTTAAGTTCCCTAAGGCGGACACTGCGCTGACCGGAAGTGATGCATTCAACTATTCGTCACAAAATAATTTATCTAATTCCCTAAGAGCACGATAACCAATTACTTTATCCTTTAACAAAAAAATACGTTTTATTATTTGTTTCGAAATCACGTCTTTTCCATTGGACACATAACTCTCGTTTGGACTCGGCATAAAATTTTAAAAAATTTCGATCCAAAAAAGAAAAACTCACACAAAACGAATTCTTGTAAGTAAGAAGCTATATGCCTAGGGTTCGGATTCCTTAGGGACCTGTTCCGCTAACTATCTATTTTGAAATAACCACTTATGCGGACAAATATTGTTGCTTGCCTTTTGTTTAATTTTCTTAACTTTCTCGGATGAGAAAAAAATATTGTATTCGTACAAAATGAAAAACATGCAAACGGCCCTAACGACCAAATACCTTACTTGGACTAAAATTGATTTTCAAAATTATTGCTTTCACCAAATTCTATTCCAACCACCAAAAATGTTGCTTTTAAAAATTACTCATATCTCGAAAACAACATTTTCGATTTCGATAGAACTTAAGAAAACAAGTAATGTAAAGGCTCTTCGTGCATCTCACGGGGATTTTCAGTGCCCCTAGAAACGAAGATTTTGCCTATTGACGTTATCGCGTAAGTAGAAATGCGCCTTGTCGGTCATGTTGTGAAATTCACGCTGCGCGAACACCACCAACCGGTTATTGGTCAAAAAACCACAATTATACCACGCTCTTGCGGAGTTTAGCGCTCCATTGCTTGTCTGTTATATACTGCAGCTGTTTGATTCACAAATGTCAAATATGATTGACGTACAAAAATTATAACATCTTCCTATTGTTAAATATTTGCGCCACCTTGTACATACTAAGCTTTGAGCTAAGGAGTTGAGCATTGGTAGTTTTTGAACTTACACGTCGCGGTTGGGCGTTAAACAGAGCAGTTTTCACAAAGAAAAGTACTTACTTGAGAGGGCCTGAGAGTTCCTATACTACCTACACTATATACACCTCTGGCAGACTTGGAGAAGAGATTCTATTAGCTGCAGACGTTATGTAACTGACGATTTCTGCTAAGAACTTTTCGCAATCTTACATATCTGTTTACACAAACTGTACAAGCACTGACTATATATTGGCGTTAAATCACTTCTACCGTGGGCGTAAAAACTCCTAAGCGTTTTGTCATCTCTCCTTTTCCTTACTTACATAGACCGGATGTTATAGCACAGCCTTCACGAAATCACGAAAACCCTTGCGAATTAGAAGACCTAAGAATTATGACTTAATTATTCTTGAACTTAAGCGTGCACGCTCCAGCTGTTTTGTAGGTTATCGTGAATAAATTTGATATAATGGTAGAATGCACTTTGAAAAATGGAGGATAATATACCTAATAGCCTTTTAGTATTTCGGAGTCTTACTCACGAGTGATGGAAGGACAAGAGCGGTAGAATTGTTCAGGCTGGGTCAATTTAAAACCAGATTGGGAGGACTTGGTGCCAAAGCTAGGCTGTTTGTCTTCAGAGTTTTTCCTAATGCTTACTGAAAGAATAAGATCGCCAATACTACTGAGGTCAAGAATAAAATGATTTGTTCCAGTGCGAAATTTTTCCTCGTGGGCCTAGTGAGCTCGCAACTAATTATTACGAGCCGATGGATAAAGAGTAACAGCCGTATTTATTAGATTCTCTTACGACGCCTCTACGATATTGTTTAGTTAAACATTGCGTAAGCTCTACGCAGGCTGTAAACGCAAATGTTCGCGTTTAAAAATCTTTATAAATCGCATATCCCTGCGTAAGGGCATATTGGACGGTGCGTAAAGTTAAGCAGACACTACGGTGGGTTTATAAATAAGGCTGTAAGAGTCTTAGAGACTACCATTATGCATACTTACCGGTGAACCGTCATTCAAAACTCTATGGTGGTCACAAGTCGACTATCTTTTGTCTGGAGTACATTTTCCCTGAATATTAAAACTAGATTTTTTCAGTAGCGTCAGCCATAGAACCGGAATGACAACTTAGTTCTCAGAATTTCGTGGCAAGATTTCCAGCTACTATCACACGAACATCAACTGGGAAAAAGTTAACGAGACCAACCTTTAGGCCAAAAAAAATCAGACAAAAGGTTCTTAAGTTTTTTTAATTGCACCAAAGTCTGACAAACATCCAAGAGTATAAATGTCAAAAAATAGCTTCTCAATTTAGCTGTGCTGAGAGCCTAGCACTAGACAGGAACTTGTTGCGCCAAGTGTTTATTTATTCATTGAAATAATTTATTTCACATTTCCCTTCCCTTTCCGACACACGGATTTATGTTTCTTACAAAACCAGTATAGCGAACCTGATAAAGCATTCGTTGGAATTTCGAAACGCCGTGAACTGAGATTCAAACGTCCTTAATTACAGGTTTTTTTATTTTCTTATCAGTCTTATGCCGTATAATTCCATAGAATGAATCTCGCAAAGCGTCAGGGAGTGCCGGCTTAATTGCGAGTTTGAAGCCCCTTTCTGCTATATATACATACTTACAATTTGTGCCTGCACCCATACCGTTAATTATACCACATCCTGCCTGATTTAAGCAAGAAACTTTTCAACCTTAATTTTAGTTTCGAAAAGCATTTTCCCCACCGCGCACCGAAATAAACAAACATCCACCTTCCTAAATAGGCATTAGCTGACCGAGCTCCCTTCTTGGTTCTTCCCCCTCCCTCCCGGACGTATGTGCACAACAGCTTGATTATTTGCTTCAACGGTAATCGCATGCTAAGTATAGTGAACTCGCGAGAGATAAGACTGAAGAGGAAAAAAGTGCCACGTAGGTATATCCTTTTTTTAGCAAACAAACAAAAAGAAAAAAAACTCTTCCCAACCAACCATGAAAGAAGTAATCTTCTGTTTTTTTCGGCTCTTGATTACCCAAACCTTTAAAGTTTATTAAAGTTAATGCGCCAGCAATCTAAGCCACGAAGAGAACAGCACCCCATCGCTTCGCCTACGTTCCGCGAAAGAAAGCAAAATAAGCAGAACAAGAAGTACTATCCTTCTTTTTGCACCCTTGACTGTTCACAAGGAGGAAGAAATGTTTATTCCGCACGGCGAACTTTCAGCTACCATTGCCACCACCACTCGTACGACCACCACCACCCTCGCAAGACCATTATTGTTATCATGTCGTCAAGCTCGTTCAAAATTCGTCTCTGCATTTATATTCGCGCTATTGTTTCATATCCCACACATTTTATTTTGTTTCGTTTCAATACTTTTTAACGAAAAATGACTTTCATGCGGAGGTGAAATCCTGGTCAAGGCCGTGTTTGCAATAATTGCATGTGATGTGAATAAAATCTAAACAATGGCAGCGGTCGACTAGGGAGAGATTGTTGTTCAAGAACAACAATACGGGGTCATCATTTAATGGATACAAATACGACCCATCACTCGCCGCATGCAGCTGAGCAATTAGGACGAATTTAAAAGTGCTACGGAACGGAATAGTTGCAAGTGGTTTTGGTTGATAAAATAAATAATGGATGCATGGTCGTGTTTACTGTTTTTTTCGGCTATGCAATTAAAAGTTTCAAGGCTTTAGGGATGACCTTAATTGATTGATGGTATATGGTGCAGGCGAAACGTGCCTCTCAAATCGTTTGCAAACAATGTGCAATTTCAACGAACGGAAGGATCGAATAGCACAATTCATGTGGAACCACTTCCATCAGGAACACCGATGATGGGACGCACAAGGCTTGGTACCTTTTGGGTCTCTCCCATATGATGCCACAGTTATTTGCAACTTGTCGATAATGTCGTTCGTTTTACGATAGCTTACAGGTTTTAAGACTACTTGAACAGTGTCCCAGCACTACACTCCAAAAGAGCTATTGTCTAATAATATGTAAAAAAAAGAATAGGTGACCTATAAATGGCTAGGCTAGGCCATTGACATTTTTTATGCAGCGCCAAATGTATATAATATATAGTCATGGTGATGGATGATTTCCTTGCCAAGATAAGAACCAAAAAAAAACCTTCAGAAATGGTACCAGCAAACATGAACTAAGCAACCGCAATGAATTTTTCTATGACTTCTGCAATCCCAACCAACTTGTCACCATGTTTGTGCCATAATATCGGCTGGCTGTCAACGTCCACTTAAACCAGCTCCAACCTGCAACACACTTAAGTTCTTTAAGTCTCCTTAACATGCAGAATGGATGACTTTTTGACAGCGGTAGTCAAACTGTGCATTGGTTGCTCGAAAATGTCACGAGAACACCGGAATGTCAAGATATTCCATTGACAAGGGCACTTAAGTGGGCCAATAATTAGCAATCAGCGACTTACATTTCCCTCGTTATTGAGGCATTTTTTGTTACCAATTTTAGACTTTTTCGGGTGTAATTGAAACGTTTTTCGGACTGTTTTTAGAATTGCCGTTGGTTTCAAGGCATTTTCAAACCGGTTTGGAGATGTTTAATAGGAACCTTTGTTTTAATTTTAGGTTTTAATTTTTTTTTATGATTTTTCAAGCTGATCTTCAAACGTATTTTAGGGTGATTTTAATCCGTTTTTTAAACGATTCTTAAATACTTTTTCATTCAAGAGTTTCTTTTCAAAAAATTTTAGGATTTTTTCTGTTTTTTTGGAAAAATTTTCTTTGCATTATTTTGGGAGTTTTTCCATGCGTTTTTGTGTCTTTAAGACAGCATTTTGGTGGCGTTTTAATACCGTTTTCGAACCGGTTTTTGGTTTCAATTTTATGCATTTTAAAACAATTCAGTTGGGTTTGTTTATTCGGTGTTTTTTGATGAGTTTTTGAGACGTTTTTATTGTCCATTTTCAGGACGATTTTATAAGGCTTTTGAAGTTTGTTTTTAACTACTCTTACTTTTTTTTTGCCTGTTATCAAAGCAATTTTGACAGGCATTTTTAGACTTTTGGGCTGATGTTGGAACGCTTTTCATTTTCGTTTCAATTTCTTTCGGGAAAACGTATAAGCGTTCTGAGAATGATGGTAGCAAATGACACAATTGTTTGATACTAAAAATAACACATTGGAATGACGAGTCAATGGCCGTTCTGTATGTCAAGAGACATTGAAAATGATGACGATGACTAAGAAAACCTACCGCTGCTACTGAATATATCGCATGTACATTTTCCACCGTTTTCTAAACCACAGAGATGACCTCTGTCCCTCATCTCACAAAAACAGACGAATTAACTTTATATGCAGTTTCCCCCTGAATGTAACAAACTTAAACACAACTGGGTACATTTGACAGGCTTCCCCATTTCATTGGCATCACTCATCACAGGCTTGTATTCGTATAAAAGGATGCAAATGTCACCGAATCGATGTCATTCTCAGTTCAACCGTTGTAATATCACATTGTCTCCACTAAAAAATAAAACCAGATCCAAAAAAAAATGAAACTAACCATCGCATCCCTGGCAATCTACGTGACTCTTGCTCTGCTCACTGACCAACCGAAAGCAGCCGTTGGGCATGTTCTCGACTTGCCTCCAGAATTTCTGCATGACGCCTCATCGAACATTCTCGAAATGGAAGCAATCGCCGCCATGAGCAAAGGGCGGCCTGGTGCTGCTCTGGAACTAGACACTGGCCGTAAATCTCATCAGTGTAGCGTCGAAATAAAAACCCGCATACCCGGCAAGTGCCGATACATGGGACGTGCCGGAATAGCATGTATTGCCGGCGAATACATGGACCTGGTCAACGAGGAGTGCATGGTATTTTAAAACCAACAAAAACACTAATTTACACCGTCATACAACGTATAGCAGCCAACGAAGAAAAAAGGACCAACACTAGCAGAGATTGCATTTTGTTAACAACTTCTGCTTGCCATAAAAGCATATCCTTCGGTGTACAAATTTTAATCTATATTATGCTTGTAAAATTGTAATGTGTTTATTTATCTAGACCAGACCTAGCTAAGACATCGATGGCTCTAGGTTGTCTTGTTTTATTTGCAAAGATTCGATGCGATAAAACGGTACAAGAATTTCTCCCTCCGTTTCGGTTTAGCCAAAGGACATTCATGAAGACTGTATATACTTATTTTGATCGTTTGTTTGGTTTTTTCGTTTTTTGTTCAGTCTCTTGTTTGCTGGTTTATTCGTTTTATCGCAAATCGTTTCTGGAATGAATTTCACATAATGTCGTGCACTTAGAGTACGGTATTGGGAACGTTGCCTGTCTAAATGTATGTGCATGGATATTGGGAGTTAAAGGTTATTTTTATTAAGAAGTAACACGTTTGTATTTGATTTGCCTAAGAATAATATATAATATTAGGAAGCCAACAATTTAATAAAAGATACCATTTTATACACACAAAACAAACTGTTTGAATTTTTGAAGAACCGGAAAGACTGGGCTTGTAGGCCTACTCTTCAAGCAGTCTGAGCTGATATGAAAGAAGTCAGTTGGTTGATGGATACGGTGCGTTGTGCTTTCAATAACTAGCCTTTGGTCAAAGTTTGAATCTAAGCATTTACCGTTACAAAAATAAATCTTTTTCCAAAAGCTTTCAAGACTTTGTCACAAAAAATGCCTCAATCTAAAATTGCGGAGACGTTTTCGGGATCCCGATTGACTCCTGAAAATGTAAAGAAACTTGCTCTACCTCCTAGTGATGTGGACACATAATAAATAAATAAATAAAAACGGTGCAGCATTTCTACAATATCGGATCGAGGGTCGGGGCTTGTTGCACTTATAATGAAAGTTTTCACTTGCCATGGTCAGAGACGAAAATCCGAACAGCACTTATTCAGGACTACGTGAAATAAATAGCAATCATATTCCAATGAAGAAAACTTCCAGCAATATGCCAACTTCCATCATTAACAATCATCAAACGTTCGCCGTTTCCCATATCAACCAAAACCAATTTAGCAGTACAATTATGAATACGCGTGTAATTACCATCGAGATTGGCATAGCTCACTCGGTTGAAGTGTGCGACTGACAGCGTGACAGGTGTTAGAAAACTTCACTCAAATTTTGCTTGCAAAATTTCTCTCGATGAAATATTGCTTGTGAATCATAATTGGGATAAGGAATTATTATTTCCCCGGGATTACAATCAAGTTACCATTAAGCAAAGCAGTCACGTCTAATGTATATAATCCTTCGAAGGATATTCCAATTCCAAACCAGCTTTAGGATGCTTTCTTGTTTAGCAAAAGCAACATCGAGCATGATGTTTTATCATTATTTCAGTCCACTCCCCGTTTGATGTTAAGTGACGGTATTGTTTTCTTAACCTCAACATCAGACACAAGGACACTTGTTAAGCAAAATATCCCCCGCCATAATGCGTACAATCGACTTGGTTTGGTTCGGAATGTCACATCAATATGGTTGTCATCTGAATGCTCGAATGAATTTCAAAATGGTCCTTTCTGGGAAATCGCAAAGAGTAGATATTTCTTTTCAACTCTTTTACTGTGATATACAAAATTGACTGCGGCGAAATTTGAAGAAAAACACAGACATATAGTACTGTATAAAAGGGGGAATGTAATATTTGTTTAGCAACATACTGCAGTGGTACTGCGTCTTCTTACAAAATATTGAATCTGTAGGAATTTCAAGGGAGTTCGTAGTAAAAGAACAGTGGCGCCGTTGCGAATTTTATGGGAATTCATCTTTTCAGCTGATTGATAATATTTTTTTGACTGACTGATAAATTAAAAAAAAAAAAAGGACACAACTGGGTCGCACGAAACTTTCTCGTTTGGTGCGAGTCAGGCTGACTTTCAAAGTTATTTCAGCAATTTTTTTTATGTCATACTTAAGATTTAATTAGACTTACTAACCTAACCCATATTAGTTAATGATACTAGATATGTCGTAAGGTAAATAGATATAGAATTTAAATTTCATCAACAAACTAACACAATTTTACAAATATGAATAAGCTCCTTATATGATTTGAGGTATAATTAGATAAGCATTAACTGAAGACACCAGTTAACTTAAAAGTTATATTTTACTCTTCACATGCTTTTTTACGTTGGCCATGAGGTGAACTATCAACACGCGTTTTTTAATGAGTTATCCCCATTAGTCCTGCTAATCAAGAGTCAAGAATAATAAATGAATATATGTATGTATAAACAAAAAAACAAAATTAAAAATAATTTATATAAGTACAATTTATTTACTATTAAATTAATAAAATTAATTAAATTAATTAATTAATTAAATTAATTAATAAAATTAATTAATTAAATTAATATTAAAAATAAAATCAAATATTTACAAAAGAAAAAGTAAATAAAACGAATTTAATTGATTTTTTCGATGAAAAAAAAAGGCGACTATTTAGAACAGGTACCTATATTATTATCTCACACAGGTAGTATGTCTTTCAATTAAGAACTTTCGAGTGGTTTTTGTAAAATTATGCAAATAAGACGTTAATTGCAATGTTTGGCTAGAAAAAAGTATTTATCTAAAAACTGGGTATAAGGTAATGTTCAAGATGTAAGCTTACATGTTTTTTAATAGTTTATTCAAATCAAAATTGAGATTCTCAAATAAAAAAAAGGAAGCAATCATTTTTAAAATATCAATTTTATTTAAAGTTTGTATTTTGGTCGAAATCACGTTTCAAGTAAGCTATAAAAAACATTTTTTTTTAAATCCATTGAACGATAATTTGGGGAAACAGAGTTTGCTATCAAGTTAGACATGACCATATAACTTTAGGAATGCATTTTTGTTACAATCGTATGAAAAGTTTTCTAGATATCTCCAATTTTTAAAAGTAAACTTATTCTATATTTTAGCAGTTAAAACTGGGTATGCAGCAAATATCAATTTTAGTTGAAATCGTTAGAGGCGTTTTCGAAAAATGCAATCTGGTTTAAAACCGTTTTATGAAAAGTACAGTGGTCACAAATTAAATATTAATCATAGTTCCTCTAAACTGTAGCACGAAGTAAAATCATTTATATTCTCATAATCAGCCGCATAAACGACAGGTGATAAATGAAACAGATTCATACGTATGTCCACTCTTGTTCATAACATCAAATGTAACACGAATTCCACATTCCAAGACGTTCTACATAAGTTTTCAACAAAACAGAAATTTTAAATGCACCGTCATCTGATTAACTATGTGCTAATTTTTACTTTTCGGATTCAAATGCAAAAGTAACATCAAAAAGCAAAAGAAACTAGTCGTTGTAATTAGTTTTTGCTTATGTTAGACTATAATTAGTTGTCAATCGGAGTTCGATGCACTTAGTTGAAATTCCAATTCTTCAAAGCTTGTAAGCAAAAATAATAACATTGTGCAATATAAATTAAATGTATCAATTGTGGCAAAAATTACAATATTATTGTTTTTTTTTTTATTGGATGTTGACTCATTTTACACATTTACAAAATCGTTTATTCAGAAATACTGACAAAGAAACACTCAAACCGTGTGATTGCGTTCAGGGAATGTGAAGTTAAGAAAAATTTAGTTAGACTAAACTGCGAAATCCGGAATTCCTCATTGACCTATTATCCATGGACTGGGAATTTTACGTATGTTCCGAATCAACAGAAGCGCTACTGTTTTACATCGGATAAATCAAGAAACATGTGCCATCGCCAAATTGAAATTGAGTAAACAAAAATTTCTAATCGAAAGGGTAGACGCTTTACGCTTGATTTAAGTGAATATTAATTTAATTCTAATAAATGATTTATAATTTGATCCTAATAGATGTCACCCATAATATAAAAGGCAAAATTTTTTTTTTTTTAATCGACCATGATTGTTATGCAGCATTATGACATTTGTCCGACTGACTTTATTGCGTTTCTGAGACGTTTGCTTCCGCATAAACATCTATTCCGATGCCGAGCTATGATTTTTCGTACCAAATTCTTGTCGCTGATTGATTTCACGTATGCCACTGGCATGTCTTTTATATTTTTGGACACATTTGACATTTCTAGTGAAGTCGCATATTGCGCGGAATAAATTGCTAATCGGAAAAAAAAGATGGTGTCAGCTGAGGTTGCATAGCTTGCGTACGTACTCGTCTCATACTGATATGTTCCTTCATATATTTCTGGGTAAAACACGAAATTGAAAAGACTTTGACGGTAGCTTGCTACGACCTACGGCTACGACACGTTACTGTCTATATTCGTATAACTATAGTCAACTTGATGTCAGTGTAAAGAGGAATGTGTAACTCGCATGTTATTGAGTTCGGAATGTTGAAACTTGACGTCTATTTGCACCCCTTACTGACATGCATATTATATACATAAACAAAAACATATTTATTTCATAAGTACAGTAGCAATACTTTTTTTAAAAGGAATTCCGAGTAAAAGCACTTGAAGTCATTTGTCAAATTTATGCTGCTGTGGCGGTACTTAACTTAGCATCAAATCACAATCGATCATTGGCAACTCCTGCCTGTCTCACTAAAAGAAGACGAACTGTCATCGACAACAACTGCAACCAATTTGATCAGTTGACAAAGTATTTTGAATCCTTATTGCAGTGATTATTCTCCAATTATTTTCATTCTACCTATGCATAGCATTTTTGTTCGTAAAGATAAATGTGTTGCCAATCACGATCTTTGGAAAGATCAAGGTAAAGTTGGCCTTCATTACGCAAGAATGTGTCTCATCAAATAAAGGGTGATTTTTTAGCTGGTTTGGTTTTGGCAACACTGGTTTTGACAGCTGACGTGTGTTTAGTACCTTGTGTCACTGTCAAACAGCTTCAGTTTGGTTTGCAATTTAACCATGGATCGTCTTACAAATGAACAACGCTTGCAAATTATTGAATTTTACTATCAAAATTCGTGCTCGGTTCGAAATGTTCATCGCGCGCTGCTTCCATTTTATGATCGGCATTCTCGACCTTCTGAGCAGTCTATTCGGAAGATTGTGACCAAATTTCGCACCAAATTTACTTTGTTGGACATTAAACCACCAACACGTTTACGTACTGTGCGTAGTGAAGAAAATATTGCGGCCGTATCAGCTAGTGTGACAGAAGACCGCGAAATGTCGATTCGGCGCCGTTCCCAGCAGTTATGCCTTTGTTACAGCACTACGTGGAAAATTTTGCGGAAGGATTTGGGCGTAAAGCCTTTTAAGATACAGCTGGTGCAAGAACTAAAGCCAGCCGACCTACCACAACGCCGAATTTTTGGTGAATGGGCTCTTGGAAAGCTGGCCGAGGATCCGCTTTTTTTATCGAAAAATTGTGTTCAGCGATGAGGCTCATTTTTGGTTGAATGGGTACGTAAATAAGCAAAATTGCCGCATTTGGAGTGTAGATCAGCCAGAAGCATTGCAACAGCTACCAATGCATCCCGAAAAAGCCACTGTTTGGTGCGGTTTATGGGCCGGCGGCATTATTGGGCCATATTTCTTCAAAGATGATGCGAATCGCAGCGTTACTGTCAATGGTGAACGCTACCGAGCGATGATAACAAACTTTTTTTTGCCCGAAATGGAAGTTCTTGACTTGCATGATATGTGGTTTCAACAAGACGGTGCCACATGCCACACAGCACGCGAAACAATGGCGCAATTGCGAGGCGAGTTTGGTGAACAGTTAATTTCACGTTTCGGGCCGGTCAATTGGCCGCCTAGATCGTGCGATTTGACACCATTAGATTATTTTTGTGGGGGTATGCCAAGGCTAATGTGTATAGGGATAAGCCCGCTTCGATTGACGCACTGGAAGCCAACATCCATGCATTCATTCGTGAGATACCGGCCGATATGTGTGAAAGAGTATGCCAAAATTGGACTCAGCGGATGGGCTACCTGAGACGCAGCCGCGGTCAACATTTGCATGAAATTATCTTTAAACATTAAATTGCAAGGTTCAAACTATCGATTCAAATAAATATTTCATTCATTTTTTCGAATTTTTTTGTGTTTTTTTTTTTAAAAAAAGTACTAAACCTCTTAAAAAAATCACCCTTTATGACAAACGGATGACTTTACCTTCGATATTTTTTTTGACAGAATCTTCAGGATTTCTGAAATTGGGATCCGAAATATGGTGATAGCTGATTGTTTCCTAGTGTGGTTTAGCTGAAGCTCAAGTCCTGTTTAAAAGTTCGGCCTTGAATAGTCATTTGAGTTATCCAGGTTTATTCTTCTTAAGCCTATCATTTTTGAATCTCTGCTGTCTCTTACAGACCTATGATGTGTATACGAATTGACATTTTGGGATATAGCTTGCTGAGTCATAAATGCCTTATTTGTCTCAATAGTTCGGACCGCGGTTTTTATATAGTCAGAAGCAATTAATAGCTTAACGTTTTTTAATATTTCAATGTATGTACGTTGCGGTGACTTGAAATGAAGCCAAACTACAAGAGGCCAATTTCAAAATTTAGCATTGCGGTTACGCAATAAAGTTATAACTGAACCAACTTTCAGTTTCAAATCCAAAGAGATATCTGACATCACGCAATAGCGGTCCGTTCAATTCAATTGGAATGACGAAACGAAAAGGATACTTGTTACATTATTACGCAATTCCAAGTGGATCAACCACACAACCTGGCGTTTTTCGAATCATCAACAAATATCAATGTCAATGTTAAGCGTCATCTGTTTTTAAACAAATGTGGATAAATGTAGATACTAAGACAGCATGTGCTGTTGCTGATTCCGATTGCATTGTTTTCAATCTGGGTCTCCAGGTCAGACGACCCACTATGGAGTAAATGTATGGGAAAAAGAAACAAATTCGATTTTTAATATTGCTAAGTTTAGAAGTAAAGTTTTTACCAAACGGTTTTGAAATTCCCATATATTAAGAGACTGCATATTTTTTTTATTCGAACTAATTTGGCCGCAGCACTAGTTCAATCATCATCAAAGAAAAAAAATTGTTAGTTTCAATTAATTATTTTTGTAATATTATAAGCCATTTGATTCAACTTTTAACATTATATAATTCAGTTGCAGGTGTGTTCTCATATATTCATTAAATTTCATGCTAAAATGCTGTGTTCTGATATTTTTGGTGATTTAATTAAGAACTGTCCATTAAAATATAATTTTGTTCTTTTCTTGTTGTATTCCGTCGAATTCCATTGTGTTTTTGTAGAATAATAAAGTGAATGGTGAAGGTTCAGTTCTTGCAAGTTTATGTTTTATGTATCTACATTAAAGCTTTTTCTTTAAAAAATGTAAATTTTGTTATATTTGAAGGATCAGCCGGCTTAATAGTTCTTTCCAGGCCTCTTTCTGTTAACAATACCAAATCTTTTTCGAAAGAAGCAATCGAAATGCTCATATCTGAGCGTCCAATTTTATCTCCATAAGATGACTCTGAAGAAGAGGGTAATAATAATTCTGAAGAAGATAGCGAGTCTTTCTCAGAATAACAATTCATTTAAAAAAATCTTAAAATTGACAAATCAACGTTAGTTTTAATAAAAAAAACATCTTTTATTATTTCACACCAATATCAAATGAATTTTAAATGTTGTCATAAAATATAGTTTTAGATAGAGGCAAGAAACAATTCTGTTGCGTTAGGGGGACCGCGTGTTGTTCCTATGACAAACTTTCTCGAAGTTGCGACATGTTTGCTCGATTGTATTGCGATCTCAGCCTCCGTTTTGATTTTTGTTTTCACAGACAGTCGCCATACGTCGTGCATTATGACTGCGACGTAAAAAGATTGATCTTTTCTTTGGCGGTATTATCAAAGGAGACTGGGAACTGCCGAAATAACTCAATAATACAATTTAACAAATTTTAAATATTTCCTTTTTTTTTGGATTTGAAGTAACAATCCCCGTTTCCTATCCAGTTTTTTTTTTAAGTGCGGTTCCCCATACAAACTTTTATAATCTATTTAAATCCGGTTATGGTTAGCTACGACATGTAACAAGGTGGGACAAAAGAGATCACCCTATTGGCAGATGCTCTTATTTTTTCAAATGGCCGCCAATGTCAAATCTGTTTTGACATTTGTGGACTAGACAGATGTAGAATACAAGTGAACAAGCCATGGAGCGATACACTCCCCAAGAATGCGGAATAATCGTGTCTTTTTTTTAGCGTAAAAATTCGTCTGTAGTGTTGGTGCAGCGCGAATTTCGTCGCCGATTCCACGGCCGTCCGACACCGACTGCGCGAACAGTGCGCCGTTTGGCCACCAACCTCGAAGAGTATGGGACCACACGAGACGTTGCCAGGAGTGGCCGGCCCCGGAGCGCCCGTTGTGCCGAGAATATCGCCGCTGTTGACGAGGATGTCGAGCTGTCGCCGGAAACATCGACCAGACGCCGTGCCTCGCAATTAGCCATCAGCCGGTTGTCCCTAAGGCGAATTTTGGTCAAAGACTTGCGCATATTCCCGTACAAAGTCCAGGTCGTGCATCAGCTGCTGCCATCCTCAATCTCGAGGACGAAGTGTACGATTTTTCGACCAAAATCATAATGAGCAATGAGGCTCATTTCCACTTCAGCGGGTACGTGAAGAAGCAAAACTATCACGAGGAGCCATTACACCCGCTCAAAGTTACTGCATGGTGCGCTGTTCACGCTGGAGGAGTCATCAGGCCATTTTTTTTCGAGAACGCCGCTGGTCAAACAACAACAGTGGACGGTGCGCGCTATAGGGCCATGTTAACCGAGTTTTTTCTGCCGCAATTGGACGAATTACGACTGGAGGACATGTGGTTCCAACAGAACGGAGCTGCGCACACTGCGCGAGCCACAACCGATATTCTGAAGCAGCGTTCCCGGGTCGCCTCATCTCTCGTTTTGACAATTTTCACTGGCCCGCAAGATCGCCCGATTTAACCGTTCCAGACTTTTTTTTGTGGGGTTTTTTGAAGTCCCGTGGTTACGTGAACAAGCCCGAGACCCTAGAAGCCCTCAAAGACAACATTCGACACGATGAAAAATTCCATAAAACGAGCACGTATGGCAATCAATTGTGACGGCGCCCATTTGGCCGATATCATTTTCTAGACTTGACCAATAAAATTCTAAATAAACATAATCAAAAAACAGAATCGAAATTTTTCATTTAGAAAAAAAATGAGAACCAAACAACATCGGATTACTTCTTTTGGCCCACATTGTACCTTATTCCAATAAAAGCGCTCTTTGACTTAAGCTGACTTATTCCCTCTTACCTCATTACCCCTGCTTTAAAACCGAATGACTAGATACTACTTCTTACTTGGATAGAGGCACATCCCTCCCGATGAATTTTTTGCTTATTTCGTTAAATGTGTCAAATAAATCAGTCAACTAAAAATCGAAGGTCCTATTTTACCTCCTCCAAGTGGCCCCGCACTTTGAAAGTATCCAATTATTATTTCATTGAGTCTAACAACTAATGCCACGCCTATTTTATTGGGGGCGCTTTCATCAAGGAGAACACTTTTAAAATTTTTAAAATCAGTTTAATATAATTCGCAATGGGCCTTACAAATAAACATTTTTAGTTTCGACTCTAAATCTTAGTTCAATATTTGTCAGTTCACATTGTCAATATTTTTCATACAAATTTCGCAATTGTAAGCTTCCCTAAATTTACAGTCGAGCCATGTGGTAACTGGTAAGTAGCATATTCACCTATTTAAATGCAATTTCTGACGTAATTAGTAGTGCTACCTACGCCACTGTATTATTCATACCAAATTGATTGATTGGGCAAACACGCATTACCATATAAATTTTGCTGTGCGGTCATGTGCACAAATATATATCAAACTGTCATGCAGGAGCACACCTGCCCAGACTAACCACCGACCGGATAATCAATAAATCACTGAAATTGCAGCATAGAATTGCAGCACCAGTTAAACAACCGTTGACATAAAACAGCAATCAAATAATTAGCCGCACCCTTTGCCACACCTTTGTGTGTAAACTGACACCTTTCGCCTCCGTCGTCCAAACACAGGACTCTCAGCAAAGCGCACAACTACGAATATAAAATGCAAATTTAAATAAATAATTGCCATTGCCTGGAGAGCCATACTATCCGGCACACTACCTGCAATTTTCATTAATGTGTGCCAACGTATCATACAGGGATACAGGTGGCCTTGCCGAAAGTTGCTTGCACACAAAACGCTCTCATTATTAACCAGGAAATTGCGTGCAATTTTCCACCAATTTAATTCATCTAGAGGTGCATATATAATTTTCCGCAGGACTATAAAAAGGATAGCAGCACTTCGTTACGGATCACAGTTCGGGACGCGCGATGCAAGCCATCCTTTACATCTCAATTGCTGTTGGAGTTCTTTTCGCTACTGGAATCCAGCCAAATGACAAGGATCAACAGTCGCTGTCTGGGTCTGAGTATGGGTGGATGGAAGCCAACCTGCCCCTGTTCGTGGAGTACTTTCGCTTCCATGGTGCGAGAAGTGCATGTCTGGTAGTTTGTGCCGAGAATCAAGATATGATTCCGATTGAAAAACTTGTACGTGGCTTCATGGAACGACAGTTCTATGTGAATGTGTTCCACGATGGCGAGCAAGAGTTCACCTTGAAACCCCAGGGCTATAAGACAGGAATAATTGTTAATTTGGATGGGTCCTGTGCACGGAAAACTTTGCAGACAGCGGAAAAGGATAATCTATTTACGACCAATCGCTTTTGGCTACTCGTGGGTGGGCAGCTGGAAAGCGTTGATGACGTCTTCATTCCGCCCGATGGGGAGGTGAGAATAATGTCGAACGGACGAGCGAAGAGCCTTTGGGATGTTTACAAGGTGGAACCGTTCGGGCCCATGAGGGTGAAGCAGGTTGGCGAGATGATAACCTCAGCTGAGGAGATGGTTGCATGCTTACAGCGTTTCGGGTCGGCAATCTCGTACAGGGAAAACCTGCAGGGGCTGCAGTTTAAGACGGGCCTGGTGATAGCCTTCCCCGATATGTTCACAGACATTGAAGACTTGACAATGCGACACATTGACACCATTACCAAGGCCAACTACCCCCTGACAAGGTCGCTGAGCGCCAAGCTGAACATGGGCTTCAATACCTACCAAACGGACAACTGGGGCTGGAAGAAGCCCAACGGTTCGTTCGACGGCCTGATGGGACGGTTCCAGCGGCTAGAACTCGACTTTGCGCAGAACGCCATATTTATGCGGCTCGACCGAGTGGCAGTGGTGCACTTCGTCGTAGAAACATTTAGAATCCGTGCGGGGATTATGTTTCGACAGCCCCCTTTGTCCGCCGTCGCCAATATCTTTGCAATGCCCTTTAACATTGACGTGTGGATCTCGATTTTGGTCTTTATGATAGTCACAGCTGCGGTTATGACTATTGAGTTGGCATTCTCACCTTTGCTCGACGGGATGGACTCTATGGATTGCCTGGTTTTCATTTGGGGTGCCATGTGTCAGCAGGGATCCCATTTGTCGATTCCCAATCGGTCGGCTAGAATTCTGGTCTTTACAACTTTTGTGACGACGCTATTTCTGTTCACATCGTTTTCAGCGAATATTGTGGCACTGCTGCAGAGCCCCAGCGAAGCGATTCGATCTTTGGGTGATCTGGGTCAGTCGCCGTTGGAGATCGGAGTGCAGGACACTGTCTACAATAAGATTTTCTTTAACGTATGTAACTGTTCATATTTGTTGTGTATGCTTTAACATTTTCTGGAGGAGTCCACAGATCCAGTGACGAAAATGCTCTTTCTTAAAAAAATCCAACCCAAGGGCGATCACATATACATGCGTCCACACAAGGGCATGGAAAAAGTCCGCACGGGTCTGTTCGCCTATCAGGTAGAGCTGCAAGCTGGCTATCAAGTCATTAGCGATACATATTCTGAGCCGGAGAAGTGCGGCCTAAAGGAATTGGAACCGTTCAAGCTACCGATTCTGGCCATACCTGTGCGGAAGAACTTTCCCTACAAGGAACTCTTTCGCCGGCAGTAAGTTGTTGTCGAAGCGACGTGTATCTGGCTTAATTTGTAATTGTGTTCTTTTTAGGATCCGTTGGCAACGAGAAGTGGGGCTAATGAATCGCGAAGAGTTAAAATGGTTTCCACAGAAACCCAAATGCGAGAGCAGTCTCGGCGGATTTGTATCAATTGGCATCACTGAGTGTCGCTATGCATTTGCTATGCTTGGCTATGGCCTACTTGCAGCGGTAGCAGCCATGTTGGCTGAGGTTTTAGTTAAGAGAGTTATTTCGATCGTTCGGGTTTATAAAGGACGACATTTGCTTGCGGAATAAATAATTATATTTCGATCTCATTTACCTACATTTCGGGTAGATCTTCAAACAATTAAGGCTGCCTGTCAATTGAGTTAAATAATTTTTTGACATTTCTATTAGTTGGCGGGGAATAATTATTTGGCAACGTTTAAGTATTAGTGGAACTTACCGCGTTCTATTCACCACTGGATGACTAGCAGCGTGTTCAACTTCAAATAAAACAACACGTTTAATATTTCAAACGTCATATCTACAAGCCTATTACGAAAGTTGAGTGGGATGTTTAATATCAAATAGGCGACTGACAGTAAGGAACAGCACTGCTTCAAAAGCAAAATTGTGTGAAACGTATTTTTCCCGTCCATGTTTTTGACGTTATAGAAACTATGGGCATGTTGTTAAAAGTCAATGAAAGACGCTATATAATCGGTCCTTAGGTAACGATATTAGACGATGCAAACTTTGAAACGTCAAACCATACTAAACTGAAAGTAAGCCCTACTTTCCTATGAAAATTTTCGCCGCCTAACTAAACCTAATAGACTGCAGAGAAACTTAAAAAATGTTTTATGGAGCTTATTTAGTACAACTTTAGTGTATATGTACCTATGAAAATAAGTATTGTCAATCTATAACAGCTATGACTTATTAAGGTATAGCTACTGCTACTTTAATTTTTCCTTAAAATTAATTACTTCCAGAGTCTGCAATAGAAATTGTCGAATTGTTCACCTTGACATTCCCCCTATTCAATCGTGAAAACATTTTTGTATGTTTTTTCAAGGGAATTCTTACAATGTAACGTCTCATCACTAACCTCTATATTTCAATAGTTTGCCATTTTGTCCACAAATTAATTAGCGTTCAGCTGTCACTGGGTGGCCAACTTGATGACTGCCTTCATTAGCAACGTTATTCTTTTTCCGTCTTGTTGTCTTATATACGTATATTTGTCAGCTACATATGTAGCCGAACTGTCATGGCAGATTACCGGAGGCACTCTCGCAAATCCCCCCTCAATAGCTTTAGCCAGGACTTCTTTAGTGCAGTTCCACTTAGTCGACTCCCATTGCGTTGGATTAAACGCAAAAATGTCGCTGATTCCATTTTCTGCCTGCCAGTTTCATTTAAATACGCAATCACAGCTGAGTTACTTTATGTAAAAGATTGCCCACAGGGTGTGATTTCAACACTGTACAATCTACTATGTATATATAAAAAAGGACTACAAAGATACCTGTGCCTGTGCCTGTGCAAAGGGGGGCCAACCGCCCGATGTTGTTGAAAACATGTAGCTACCATCAGATTTTACTTTCATTAAAAAGATGGTCTTTTTTCGCTTATTCCTTCATTATCCCGGACATCCTTTTAAGGGCACTTCACCATTGTCCACAAACCGAAACAACTA
Source organism: Cheilosia impressa (assembly GCA_948293265.1). Lineage (NCBI taxonomy): Eukaryota > Metazoa > Arthropoda > Insecta > Diptera > Syrphidae > Cheilosia > Cheilosia impressa. The sequence goes on from OX411881.1 coordinate 42,817,948, forward strand.
TAAAATGAAATTAAATTGTGGTATACTTTTTGTTTGGGTGTCCCTTTTCTGTGTGATGTGGCAAAGTCATCCAATCTTATTTTATTTCATCTCATGTGCGAATCGCGCTGTGATTTCCACTTTAAAAAAAGGCATACTCACTCAGGAGTCCCTAACATTTACCGCAAATTTCAGCGGCTTCAGGGGGAATATAAACTTATGCAAGAGATACATTTTTTCTACATCAATCGATAGGGGCTTGTAACAGTCGTAACTATGGCAAAACTTCATTAATAATTCAATTGGGGTATCTTATTATTTCCTTTGCCATGTACATAGAATGGAAGACACACGCCTACTCCCTCGAACTCATCTCGCACCAAATGCAAAGAGGCGAGGATACTTCTGGGACTTGGCATTGGATTCGATTGGAAATACATAGCGTTTATGTATCTATATCTACATCTAGGTACATCTCAATGATTGGAATCTATTCGCCTTCGACGTATCTTTTGAATAGAAGTTAATTTTGCGTGGAATACTATGGACTGCGGCGCGCAAGATGTCTTAGAACGCATACTCAGCTGATGAAGAACAATCTGCCGTTGATTCATTGCAAACAAACACTTAATTCAATTTTATTGAAATGTAGGTACTCCAACAAAGTGGGTGGGTCAACCCATGCTTGAATTGCATCCGTTGAATGTGGTGGATATGAACAAGGATAATATAGATAGCTAAACTGAAATTTATGGAGCTGAAGATATTATTAAATTATGCCGCATTGAAGTGTGCCATCCCTTTTGGGAGAAGGAAATCAAGCGAACAGATTTATTTCTCGACAGATAAAGCAGCATATATGCGGAGTTGATGATGAGAATTCAATAGCGCAGAATTAGAATTATGTCCTATCATGGTGCTTTACTTTTGAGGAAATGTTCACTACAGTAGTGGCTACCGTTTAAGGTACATTTAGAAAATGAGCTATTTTCAGTGACAATATACCAGGATTGTTTTTCAATAGATACGGAACTATAAAATGATTACAACTAATCCAATAATACTGAATGTGTCTATATTCAAACTTCAAACGGCAACTAGCTTCACATCAAAAAGAAGTCTTATAGAGTCGTTGCGAAAAGTGGAAAGAAAAATTAAAAAAATTAACAGTAACTGTATTGCGTATCTGTTGAAGTATGATTTCGGGCATATGGGCGCCCATGCACGGTTCACTCGCAAAGTGGAAATATAATTTTTAACTAGTTTTTTGGGCTGCTGGCGTCTGTCATATCATAAGTCAAAGATAAAATGACAAACCTAAGTCTACTCTTGATGCAAACCAAAATGAGCACAAATCTGTCAAACAGCTGTCAGCTGCTAAAATTAGTTGTCACCTCTAAGCAGAACCCCTAGTGATAATGCATTTAAATTAGGATTATGGAAAATTTGTAAAAAAGTGTGTACATCCTTCAAACTGCTTCGATGCACTATCATCTAATGCTTCATACACTAGGCAACCTGGCAGCACTGACGTCTCCAACGAGTACATTTGCTGGGATGCATTTATTGTACGATTATTATCTCATCGAAGCAAATTTAGTCGTTAGTCGCTGGTGGTTATTCGTTTTTGTTTAACACTATAAGGCAGAAAATAGATAAACAGCATTTTTTAAATAGAAAAGAATTTGTGTGACATGGAATGACATACAAAAAATAAATGCTGCCAACAGTGGGGGAATGTGGAAGAGTTCGGATATACCATATTTTAACATTACTGTATGATATTATTAATATATTGTTAAATAGGGAATAATTTGATTTGTTTGGTTATTAAAACTATCTAGGTACATGAGATGGTTTACATATACATATTACAAAAAAATATGGCCAATCATGGTTATCTACTTACGACTTTTCGATTAACATCGATTTCATATGTGTACATTTCTCTTAGCAATATTTCATCAGTTATATATTGCTCAAAATATTTTTATTTTGCTACAAGCTATAACCACTCTCCGGCGCAGTGGCTTAGTGGTTAGTGTGTTGGACTACTAAGCGAGGGGTCCCAGGTTCGAATCCCGAGAAAACCCAAATTTTTCAACTCAAGGTTTTTTTTCCACTTCGCCACCTCTCGTGAACGTCTGACAAACATCCGAGTGTATAACTGGCATGAAGAAGCTTCTCAATTAGCCGTTTGGGCTCCGCATAAAACTCTAGATCCCTTCCATTCGTCCCAAAAATGAAAAACTCACACAAAACGAATGGTTGCGAGAAGCTAGGCCCTGGGTCCCTACCGACCTGTAGCGCCAACTATTTTTTTTTTTTTTTTTTTTCTATAACCACTCTCCATTGTTTATTTTAATCAAATGTAAACTTGTTTAAAGAAAAAATGACTATCCACACGTAACGAACAAATGCAATTTTAACAAATAAAATTCTAGGAACGCAGCCAACTCTGCCACAGCGGAAGTGGCACATATAAGGTGCGAGTGCGTTGGTTAAGTTACCCACATGATATTTCTCACCACGAATCTCAATACTAATCTTTGTCACTCCGCAAAAATACAGCTTGTAGACAAGTAACTGCTAAAATTTGTATTGACAAATCTCAACGACTCGCAAATATGAACTGATAAATGACCCATGACCCGGTCAGAAATATTTAAGATTAAAATGAGGCCAAAATATAAAAACCCATGCGAAAAAGATTTGCAATCGTCGTCGTCGGTGAGTTCATTTATGAGTATTACGAACGACACAGTTTGGCGTCCTGTTAAATGTTGAACGAAGAAGAAAATCCAAGCGGCCAAACTATATGCGAGCAATTATGCGGTAGTAAATGTACATAAATATAGAAAGAATAAAACTAGTTTTATGCAATAAGAAGATGAAGTTGTTTCCTCAATACTTAATCCATAGAAGAAAATTCCAGTTGGGCTCAAGAACAGCGCCAAATATCTGGGACATACTTATAATAAGTCTCTGCCTGAGACGGAGACCTTGCAGTCTTTCATTTTCTGTGATCGGACCAAATTCAGGTTCGGACTTTCTTCTCGGGACATATCCTGCTACAGATCATTTCTCGTATAGTAAACAATTTGTTTTGGCTTTAGTGAAAGTCGTCTCCGTAAGACGAGGAAACTTTACCGGGGGGCTAACTAGATTATTGATACTAGCGATCTTATAAGCACTCACGTCAGAAGTCTACATCGGTTCATTACAAGCTTAAATTGGTTTTGCGGGGGTGGATACATTTTTTATCTGGAAGGTATCACTTTGGACCTATTACTGATCTAAATGTGCTGGCTTTTTAGCCGGCAGCCAACATTCAGTTTGTAAATTGCACAATAAGTTAGCACACGTTTTGCCGAATTGTCTACTGTCTAATTATTTGTATCCCTCATAATCATTTTCTCTGTCAAGATTAAATTTTATTTATAGTCTTCAACGGAACAAAGATAGACGAGTTTAGTTCCTCATATCTCTATACCCAAAGGGAAAATTCCCCCCCATGATCATAGTAAATAATCTTAATTTAACTGTCGAAATATAGATAAGCTGTACATTGTAAATACATATGCTATCACCTGTCAAAATTACTTTAATTTATAATCACACTAAATTTAGCACAAAGTTGCTGCAGATTGTTGTATGTTTGCGCCAACAATTTTATCGGCAACCACCTGTGACAGCAAGTGGGTGTTATTCATCAGTTCGTACTTCTATGCACAGGCACTTCAAGTAACAAGTTGTAATAGAATAAGCCTACTTGTCTTAGGATAAGTCTTGAATAAGCCTACACGATATAAAATTATGTCCCATCTGCTAAAAGAAGTGAAACAAACGATAAAATGAAATTGAATACGGTCTTGACATTTTGCCAATTGTTCAAAGTCCATGTTAAGACCACCATTGTATTGCATTTCCAGGCAATCAATATCTGTCAGTTGATATGCGTGTTTCTGCTTCGATATAAAAGTCCCATTCACACAATGGTCTCGCCGAAATATGTGTCAAATAGCATCACTCCCATTGATTTCGAGATATGGGGGGATATCGGGAAATCAATCAAAACATTGAAATAGAAAAATCCACCCTGGTTTTATTCATTTTCTGGTACAAGCAATTCATCAACCACATACCTGTCAATTGGCTATGAAAACAACTTAAATTCGTATCGTAATCCTGTTTATGGCTTAAGGTTTGCGGAATGTTAAAATAAACGCTATGGCACACCCATGACATATCTAACAGATTCATTATGCCAGAACACTAATGGCACAGCATGGCTTTTAGAATATAGCACCAGTTAGCGATACCACCTAAGGCAAAGAACAAACTAAAACTCGTACACTTGACTAAACGCCGCGTGCGGGTATTATGCACGTGCGCTAGTTTCGTTGGAGATGTTAATCCCCATCGGTGTAGAACGGAAACAACGAAAATGGAACTCACACGTGTGCCCCGTGCAATGTTTATGCATAAATCAACTTACAACACGACGGGCACAGTATGTGGTGCAGGAATGGCATTTATTTAAAATGCACGCAATAATTTTTTTCGCACAAGAAAGATAGGTAGCCCCTTTTCAGAAGGTGCGCAACTTTATACATTAGTACTCTTGATGTGCAATTAAACAATTTCTCTTCCTTTTTGCATGTGCGGTAATTGTTTTATTAGAAGGCAATGAAATAACCCTTTTGGTTTCCAGATTTCGCCGGAGTTTATTGATGTGCGTTCAAAAGTTAGCGGTAGTTCAATATTTGTATATTCGCCTATAGGCAAAAATAAAAATAGCTTTTCCAACAAATGATGAAAATCAAGTCGAAAAATTACCCAAACCTATGTCTGCATATGCTAAAATGTGAACTTGGCATGCGTGAAATTTATGTGCACGTATCTCCTCATGCAGAATCAAGCGCATAAACGTATGCGTGAAATATGCACATATACACATGATTTCTGGCTTTAAGCCTCATACGGACCTGTTTCGGAACGAAAATTGCGAAAAGGCAGCGGAAAATAATTTGTGGAGAATCCCATCAGCTGATACACAAATAGCAGTGTTAGCAGCGCTGGCTATTTATCTTTGATTTGGCTACTCTAACTTTTCACTGGTTCCTTAAAATTGTCATTTGGGATTTATCCAAATTTATGCTATTCACTCCGAAGTTTAGCGATTTTTAGGAATTACCGGCTTAGGAATTTGTAAAAAAAATCATACTTCTATTGCGAACGTACTCTTTTCGTATAGGTGACTAAAACTTTCTAAAAGGTTATGTCGTTTTCGATTGGGCATTTCAGATTTTTGCTGCCAAACATTAAATCCGATTTGTACTGGTTCTTTTGTATATTGAGTTGGCCGCGAAAAACACTTGTTTTTCATTTACACTGGAAATCTATTGTAATTGATTTTCACACATTTATACCAACCAATTTCGAACATATTTGATATGAAAACTTGTTTCCTTGGACGTTTTTATTTTGTTAGCATTGGAAAATGGAAACTAAAAAGGTCTCTCAATTTTTTGTGTGTTTATTTTAATATAATATTGTCGTCTTTAAAAAGCAATGTAATCAGAATAAGTAACCCTAAAAAACTGGAAAAAAATGCGCAGTTTTGATCTTTCAGTTTGTTTATTTTTGGCTCCAAGATTTTTCAAATGTGGCTCCATACCTGTTATAAAAGCTGCTAACGCATTACAAATGTCAAATTTTCTCAAGCAAATAATGTCGCGGACAATAAATATGTGCGAAAAGCGAGTAGATAATTGTACCAAGCAATCTGCTACAATTACCCACTTTTCGTTATCATTTCGCAGCAGTAGCGTACTGCAAAACGAAAAGGACATTCGTTGTGTCACTTTTGTATGGGATTTAGATGCGAAGTTATATAGACTACACCAACACAGAAACTTATTTTGGATTTAGTTCTCTGAGGTAAACATAGAGGTGCTCAACAGATTTATTATTTATTTTTTGTTAGTGAAACAATAGTGTTGGAGACCCACAAAAAAAACCCGTTATTTTTTGAATGTTGAACAAGTTATAGTCTTACAGTAGACGAACACTCCATGAATTTTGAGAATAATTAAGTTCATATGAAATTAACGACATAAAAGAAAACTGTCATTACCTATTAAACATGTAATTTTGTATTATTAAACCTTTATAAAAAGTATTTTTGATAGTTATTTTTGTATGTCATTGATAAAGAATGGATCCCAGAGATAAATTGCAATGCAATACAATCTTCGACTATCTGGCCTTTGTGCCCCTCCCAGAAATAAATCCTGGATCCGCCCCTGATTTAAGAGTATAATGTGGGGTTTTTGGCGTGAGCTTTTTTTCTGCTATTATTGCTACTGTCGTTGTCAATTTGTATACCCTGTATTCTTTTTACTTTTTTTTTCATCTCATCTAAAAAATGAATTCCATTTAAATGCATCATCTCCAGTGCTGTCAATCAGACTGTTTGAAAAATACTCCCCAACGCTCTTAAGAAATGGGAGGAGTAGCATTCACCAAACCATAGGTCAACTCGAGTGTAAAATTGTTGAAAATTATTATGCGGTATGACACACACACAAAAACGCGGTCCTTACTCTGTGCTCCTAACGTATACGTTTATCATTTCGATGGTTGTTCCTTCTTCCACTGCTCTGGGAAAATTTGAATCCTTTCGCAAGATTTTTCTTCTAAAAAAGACCAGGTGGTGGTAGGTGGATAGTGGATTTAAGTTCAGCATTGCCACTGACACATGTGTTATGTTCGACAGTGAAAAAAGGTTCAAAGTCTAGCAAACAAAATTTACCTCTTGTTTTATTCATTTCGAAAACGATGTACACCCTCCTCCCCCCTATCACGGGAGGAGGAACACATACAGGAGAAACAAGGAAAATTCGTCGACAAATCCTATTATATGCAAGAACAAAAATGAAGATCAAATCTAAAGGGACGATATGACAGAAAAAAGAAAGAGACAGAGGAAAAGACAGCAATCAGTTGAATATAAATCGCAACTGCAATGAGAAAACAATTTTATTGAAATGAATTCTACCATTTATTTAATTAAATGAATGAAATGCAAATTCGGAAAGGTCATATTTGGCATGTGGATTTTACTAAAAATTGTAGCGAGTGTGATGCATGCGAGGGATTAAGAACCTTTGTATGCACGAGACAGGATAGAATTGTTTTTGTAGTTAATAGAAAAGCTGATTTTTCATTTATTTTTGGAGCTCAGGGTGATTAGAGACGTTGGAAACAGGTCTTCCAAAACGTGTCAAAGGTGTACTGGATTTGTCATGCGATCTCATTTACTTATGCAAAGCACATTGGGTCATTCAAAAATTTCATTATCTTAAGTCGACTAGATTGATTTGGTTTGAACGCCAAAAATTGATATTGTCACTGTTTCTATGTCAGGCACATATAATTACGAACTGTTAACTTAGTACTTAGATTCGTCGGATACCCCTCCAATGAACGTTAAATGAAAAAGCTGTTCATGTGACCGATCTATGCCAATCAAAACTGAGACACATAACTAAAAAAACTGACCATGCAGACAGATGACGACTGCCTGCTGTCAGACTTTAGAAGTCAAAGTTAACGCACCCAACTATTAATAACTAGTAGTAACATAAGTCAAAGACTATCCATAAATTCTTAATTAAATGTCAAACGCTTGACTGAATGAAAAATTGAAATGTGACATAGATTCGGAAAGCATAGGTATACAGGTCGAAATGTGTAACTGCAGAAGGTCGAGCTATCCTACTGTTCATTTGAATGCTACTCAAGTCCACGCCCGAGCCGAATATTTTATCGGCTTCTGAAGTTATGCTCAATAATAATAATTTAGCCTATCAGTTCTATCAATTTATAGATGATTATCAAAACAGTAGGTACTTTCAATCTAACCGACAACACAAAAATAAATCGCTCTTTTGATACCAGCAAAATATTTTCCACTTAAAACCAACACAATCAACACATTGAAGACGGTCCCATTGAAAATCAGGACATTTTCCCCTCAAAAAACGAAAGAAAACTGTTTTGTTGCTTCTTTATTCCGGTTATCCATTCATGTCTCAAATTGGGCGGCATCTTCACGACGACGGATAAAAATACCCGTCGTAGTCTACCTTCACAGGGATGATTGCTCCGAAAAGGATCCCCCACGCAACGTGCGCCATAAGCTAACAAAGCCAATTGCCAATGATAGCAGTAACTTGGTCATAAACTAAAGGAGCAGTCCGACCCTCATGGTCTGATAAAAGCCAAGGATACCTACCTATATAACAATACACAGCGCTGAAAAAAAAAATAAAAGGTCTCCTTTGTCCAATGTCATTTCGATTAAATCAGTATGTGCGACATCCCGAATAGTTACGATTTTTGTTATTTTTATTCGGATTGGGATCCTTTATGGAATTCCACGTTTTCTTGAAGAATGTGAAAGTATAGTTCGCCGATGTGCTCTAAGGTTTTCTTTTTTATTTTGTTTTTTAACACTTCTTCCTGAGGGTTATTATTTTGTCAATGATGTGGGTATTTTCTTCTTCTTCTTTTTTTCTTTCAGTTGGATTAAAAGTCGAAAGGATGTACGGGCGGATACATAACCCAGCGTCAGCAGTGATGAAAGTGGCGTAATCGGGAAATATTATCGTAGATATGATACAAGGACTTGGAATACTTTCAATATAGGGGGGCGAGTTCACTCCAATTTCCTTCGTGTGAAATTGAGTTGGGGTTTAAGAGATGAAATGGAGCGTTGAAGTGATAATGCTGGCTGTAGATATCTGTCTGTCGTGCCGCGTGCGTCGCCCCTTTTGTTTATTTCATTATTATTATTTTTTTCTTGTTGTTCGCCATCTGCAAATTGATGGGGGATCCTGGGCACCATTAACTTACATATATATTTATATATTGAAGTGTTTAGATGGAAGTCTTTGATATGACAGGGGGGAAAACTAAATTGAATTCAGGTTTGACTTTTGAGGCTGTGGCGGTGAGGGACTCCCTATCAAGTTGGAACTGTTGTGTACCTTGGAAAGATGCAGATGAGTGTTAAGTATTTTTGTTGTCGTTTCTTGAAGAAGGATCTTTGTGCTTCTTCGATATGGGTCAAGTGTTGTTGGTTTCATTTGGTTTTCACTCAACGGCGCATAGACTTGGGATGTTTTCTAAATATACAATACGGGGGCCTTTAATTTATTCGGAACTGAAAGCCCATTACTAACCAAGTCCCCTATTGTACTTATACAACGGTTAGATAAGACAGTCAGAAAGCTACAAGAACTGCAAATTCGTAAAATCTTCCTCATTACTTATGGAACCAACCAACTCTTGTTCTAAACTTTCTCTCAACTTTGAGCAGGAGCAAGTTGTCTCATGCCCTTTTAATCCGCATTGCCCCTGCTCCTAATTAAATGGATTTTCATTTTTCATCTGATTAAATTCATTATGTTCTTTAAATTGTATATACATTGAATAAAATTGAAGCAAGGAAGTAACATCACACTGAAAACACTAACAAATAAATAGGAAATTCGGAACTAGACCTCCTTTACACAGCATCCTTTCCCTTTGAATAATGATTCGCAGAAGTTCTCTTATAATTTATTCATAACGGCAATGGTGAATCTTAATGCTACATTGTACATTTCCTGCATTGCTTGTAAGATGTAATTCTCAATTAAAACGGCCGGATAACTTTTTTTTATAGTTGGTGCTTCCGTTCAGTATTAGTCGTATCTTTGGTCTAACGGTTTTTTTTTTATGAACCTTTTGTAATACTTATTGGGGGTAAATGTAAAGGACATTAGGTTAGGTTAGGTTGATGGGTGGATGCTCCAGAGTAACCCTGCAGCACCCCACTTAGGTCCTTGTGGACCCATTGTGATACCCTTGTTGAGGGGTTAGCCGATGTCGTTGGCGATGAAATTTTCCTCCCTCACATTACTCGACTTTGTCCAGCCATCCTGATAAGTTTATGAACCTGGAAAGATCAGATAGAGAGACATTCGAAAGTTCATATACGTCTTGGAAGTAGTATCTACCAAGTGTTCTATATCTCAAGTGACAAAGACTGGGGCATTGACAGAGGAAGTGAGGTGTATCCTCACGTACATCTTCGTCTTCACACCCCCTACATATGTCGTCATTCTTGAGTTTCAGTTTCATTGTATGGTTTCTTAGGAAGTTGTGACCTGTTATGGCCCCTACCAGTTTATACATCGACATTCTATCAAACTGCATGAGTTTGCTAGTCCGACTTGGATTGTATTCCGGCCATAGCTTCCTTGATAATTCGCAGGTAGTTAATTCTTTCCACCTGTTGTTGGCTTTCATCCGGATCTTATCTTCCACCCTCTCTCTGAGATTACAGAGTGGTGGCCTGATAAATTTGATCGAACGATCTTGATCCATAGCGGATCAATTCCTAGCCAGTTCGTCAGCTCTCTCGTTGCCGGTTTTATCTCTGTGTCCAGGAACCCAGCATAAGCGCGTGATGTGCTGCGAGCAGAGAACCTTAAGCTCTTCACGGCAGCGGCGAACTAGCTTTGATTTAATTTCAATAGCAGACACTGCTTTTATAGCCGCCTGGCTGTCAATGAATATGGTAATATCATCCCTTGGTATTTCCAACATTGACAACATGTGGGCAGCTTCGCCGATAGCCAGAACCTCCGCTTGAAACACACTACTATGGTCAGGTAATCTGATCGAGTGATGTATATTCAATTCTTCAGAGAAAATTCCAGCACCTGTTCCACAGTCCATCTTAGAACCATCTGTATAGATGGATATCGATTTCCTTTTTGTGGGTTCATCTGTGTTCCATTCTTCTCTGCTGGGAAAATAGCAAGAGAATGGTTTATCGAAGTCAAGGTAGGGAGACAAGTAGTCAGAACTGACAGCATCTCCCATATATTTGTTCAGAATCTGTGCGTGTCCCATTTTATAGGGTTTCCAGCTTTTGGATTGGCTGATCCTAAGGGCACTTTGGCTGCAGATTCTTGCATATAAAGATCTAGCGGTATCAGGTTGAGGATTGCCTCCATTCCAGCCGTAGGTGTTGTCCTTATTGCACTGGTTGTGCTAATACACGCTAGTCTTTGTATTTTGGTCATTAATTTGAGATTTGATGCTTTGTTTGTGGCTTGCCACCAAACTAAGCTTCCATACGTGAGTATTGGACGCACAATAGCCGTATACATCCACAAAATTATTTTAGGGTTTGGTCCCCACCTTTTGCCGAAGATTCGATTACATGCGTAGAAAGCGTTTGCAGCTTTCTTTACTCTTTCATTGACGTTCATTTTCCAGTTAAGCTTCCTATCTAAGATTGTACCCAGATATTTAGCACTCCCGGCGACCCTGAGGGGTATGCCTTCAATATTTGGAGGATCGAAGTTCGGAATCACTCTTTTGTTACAGAACAAGACTAATTCAGTCTTCTGTGGATTGACTCCAAGACCGCATTGTTTTGCCCACATATTGAGTATCCGTAATGCGTTTTCTAGCAGTTCGCTTATGGTAGGTAGGAATTTGCCTGTAGCAAGTATTACTACATCGTCCGCATAAGCGGTTACCTTCACCCCTTTATTTTCCAGTTTCACTAGTATTTCATTTATGACAAGGACCCAGAGTAAGGGGGATATGACTCCTCCTTGTGGTGTACCTCTAGAGGCTGTCACTCTAAGGTCAGTGTCACCTAGTTTTGCATTAATTTTCGTTTCATTAAGTAGGCTTTCAATCACGTTGATAAGTGGTAGGTCAACGTTGAAATTGAGTAGCGCTCCCTTTACTGCGCACGTTTTGACATTGTTAAATGCTCCCTCAATGTCTAGGAACGCGGCTAGTGTATATTCTTTGTCCTTTAAGGACTTTTCTATGGTGCCGGTGACCTCATGTAACGCGGTCTCAACTCCTTTACCTTTAATGTAAGCATGTTGTGCCGTTGATATCATATTGTCAATCCGACTGCGGATGAAAACGTTTAAAAGCTTTTCGAAGGTTTTCAGGATAAAGGATGTTAGGCTTATAGGCCTAAAGTCCTTCGCAGCCGTGTGGCTGGACTTGCCTGCCTTCGGAATAAAGACGACCCTTACTTCTCGCCATACCTTGGGAATGTGACCGCATTCCAGGCAGCGTGTGAAGAGTCTCATCAGGGCTGGTATAACTATTGACCTGGCTTTCTGGAGCATGATTGGGAAGATTCCGTCCACCCCAGGTGACTTAAACGGTGCAAACGTATCGATCGCCCATTTAGTTTTTTCTTCGGTTACTATACCCCCTGGAATTGTAGCAGAGGTAGTTGCTATGCTTGAAATAGACTGGACGGTTGTTGCTGGGATGCAACCCGTAAAGTGCGTCTGTAGAAGCAGACTTAGAGTCTCTTCAGAGGACTGCGTCCAGTTACTACTGTTGTCTTTAAGATATCCTGGAACCGCAGGTTCTTTGGATAGGATCTTCCGAAGTCTAGCTGATTCCCTAGTGCTTTCTATTTCATTGCAAAACTTATGCCAGGCTGTGCGTTTAGCACTTGTGACAGCACTTTTGAATTTACGTTGACCGGCTTTGTATAGATCCCAGTCTGTCTGTAAGTTAGTGCGTTTGGCCAAATTGAACAGAGATCTAACTTTCCTTCTGATTTCAAGGAGATCTTTGGACCACCACGATTGAGTGTTCCTATTCCTGATTGTCCGTAGAGGACAGGCTATCTCGAATGCATTGCTTAGGATTTTATTTAAATTATCTGTGAATGCATCGATTTCGTCTGGTGATCTCATTTCTTGGTTCTTAAGATTCTGACTATTCCCCACGGCTTCTGAGACAAAAGTGTCCCAATTGGTAAGTCTTGGGTTTCTGAATTTACCTCTACCTACTAACTGTTCGTCTACTAGAAATTCGATAATTCTGTGATCTGAGAAGGATGGCTCAAGGGAGACTCTCCATTCCTTCACAGTTAGAGTTTGTGAGTTACTGTAGAGTGTTAAGTCTAACACCTCACGTCTATTCCTAGTTACGAAGGTCGGCTCATTGCCAATGTTAGCTACTAAGAGATTGTTGCTAATTATAAATTCTAAGAGGGACTCACCTCGTACATTTATGTCCGTACTTCCCCAGAGCGTATAGTGGGAGTTAGCATCACAGCCAGCAATCAGGTCCCAACCCTCCCTTTCTGCTGTTTTGACGAGTGTGCAGGATAGCTCTGGGGGTGGATTGTCTGTTTCGTGTGGCATATAGATTGTCGCCAGTACCAGCGCGCCTTTTCCTGTCCTGTCCCAATTGACTGCTGTTTGGTCCGAGCCGCTGAGACTAGGTAGAAGAAAAAGTTTAAGCTGTTTTCTGGCGACAATATATGTTCGTGACTTACCATTTTCTGGTGTGTTGTGGTATATAACCAAATCTTTGGAGCTCAGCCCGCTTATCTTTCCCCGGAGAATCCAGGGTTCTTGAACCAGGGCGACATCTATGGATTTCGTTTCCATAAGGAGAACGAGGTTGGCGCTGGCCGCCTTACTGTGATGAAGATTTATTTGCACTATCTTCATCACGGGTAGTCGGTTGCTCTCCCTTTTCTTTCGCCGCTAGCAACCGGAGTTTGCACCGCGTTATGCCTACGCGTGTTATTCGCCAAAATAAATTGTTAAACACCAAAAGATTTCCGTTGTAATTTTTATTCAATCTTTCTGGTTCGAGTTCTTAAGTCTAACTGAACTTGAAGATCGCTGCTATGCATATCGAAGGGTTCCATTCTTATCTTTCACGTCAGCATAATTCGCGACGCTCGCAGAGTATGTTTATTTGGGTATCATGTTACCCTGACTTTAAAGTATACGGAGAATAAACATACTCCGCAACAAAGTATATGGAGAATAAACACACTCCACAACAAAGACGATAAGAGTATGAATATTGATGGCCACCCATGTTATGCATAACACCTCCCTTCATAAAAATAAACAATATGTTTACAAAACTATTGTTTATATCTATTAAATTGCATAACAAAATATATATTCATCAATCTAATTCAGTTTCCCATTAATTTTCTTCTATATCGAAATTATTAACTTTAAAAACATTGGAATTGGGTCTCTTTATAACCGTTCTCCTTTTCTCATTATCATAATAATGAACAATTTTTTCTCTTTCTTTAATTGGGTTTCTTATTTTCTTATTAAAACAATTTCGGAAAATAGTTATCCCTTTTCCTTTTATTAATTTTAGAATAAAGTAAGTTATGACTGCAACAATAAGGATTCCACTTATTCCTAACACTGCACCTTGAGCGTGAGGTGGTATATTTCTTAATTTTCTATTTATATAACTTTCTTGATTTCTTATTTCAATTGTTAAATCTTGCAATTCTTTTAAATTTTGAAGTCTTATTTTGGGCATGTTAATGTTCTCTTCATTTATATCATTTAATTTTATATTTAAACAACAATCCTCTGGAGCGAAACGGTATATATCTTTATTTTCAATTAATAACTCCGAGTCATGTGTTACAATTCTTGATTCAATTGTTTCAAAAGTACAATTTGCGTTTAAATTTAAAATGCCAATATTATTAATAAGACCTTCTTCATTATCTTCTTTATTTTTGCATTTACATTTATATTTAGTCTCTTCGCTTAACGTGTATAAATATTTGCTATCCGAAATTTTGTGAAATATTTCAACGTGATTTATTATCTGTTTAAAATTACAATTATTATCTCTTCTGTTCATAAAAATCGTTAGCTCGCAATCATTATTAGCAATACTATTTTTAAATTCTAGTTGACTACATATGTAATGATTTTCAAGTTTCTTACAATCATTCATTAAATTTTTACTTAAAAAATACTCATCTTTATGTTCTTTAATTATAAAGTAATTCATTTTTTGTTCGATAACGTACATCATTCCATTGATTTTATAAGGTGTATTAATCATTTCATAAACTTCTGATTTTGTTCTCTCAACTACTGGTACTGATAAAACAACTACTAGTCTATTATCCTTTATATAGTATACAAGATTGACTTCCTGTATTATGTTATTATATGCTTCTAGACTTGGGGTATATAACATTTCCTCTTCTTTGTCGCTATTCTTTAATAATTCTATAAACTTTTTTGGTTCTATTAATATTGGATGTATAACTTTGTCTTTCAAAAATAAAATTGCTTCAATAATCTGATCGATAATCATTTCTGTATGGTTTATAAGGAAATAAATTCGAAGTTTCAATTCAATAAAATATTCTCTTATAATAGTGCTTTTTCTTTGTTTGTTCATGGTACCTATCAATTTTTCTAATTCATTATTCATTTTAGAAGTTAAGTTACCCAAATCCAAATATGCTTCTTTCATTATTTGATTCTGCTTGTTAAGGCTATCAATTATTTTTATTTCTTCTTGTTGACTTTTGTGGATAAATTCACTATTCTCTTTCGTTGTTATAATTGCTTCTTCGTAATGCTTAGCATCTTCATTATCTAGAGTTCCGAATAACAGTTTAAATCCTGAGCCAACTATATTTATAAGACCTCTCTTAAATCGCCTTTCAACTCCTAATAACTGGTATATAATTCGTACACTTTTCTTTAATTCTAAAATTTCTAGTTTAGTTTTTCTTATAAATTCCACGCATTCAGGAATTTCCAATATGCAATCTTCGTTCATATTTAGTATGAAACGAGAAATTACATATGTTTGCTCTTCAATTTGATTTAAATCAATATTTGTGATTATGGAGACTTTTCCCGTTATTTGCCGTAGTTCTCCGATGTTCTTGTAGTATATACCGTTGGGTGGTATATTTTCCCATTGTATAGACCTAATGCAGTTTATTAGTGTGATTCTGTGAATAATATTATTTGTTAAATAATTTAATTTTCCTTTTATTATATTTCATAGGTCTATTGTTACGTTTAATTATGACACAATCGTCTAGAACCTTGATAATTTTGTAAGGACCTACATATTTTTCTGCAGACTTGTCCCTTTTATCGTTTTCTACTAAAACTTTATCATTAACTTTATATTCCTTTATCCTAGAACCTAATCTCTTATCGTATCTTAATTTAGCTTTTTCTCTCATATTCAACATATTCCTTTTTATATCTACCTCTAGTCTAATAAGTTTCAACTGCAATTCCTGTACATAATCACTATAAGTTCTCATTTTTAAATTCGTTTCGGATGGTACATTTGCTTTTCTTCCAAATATTGCTTCATGTGGAGTAAATCCAGTGCTACTATGAACTGTCGTGTTGTGACAAAACGCAGCATACCTAAATAATTTAGCATATTCTGGTTTTGATTTGTCTTTTATCATTAATCGTAAATATTCTCCCAATCTAGCGTGCGATCTTTCAGCAGATCCATTTGCTTGTGGATAAGCATTGCTGGTTCTTAAATGTTTAATTCGAAATAATTTACATAATTCTTTCATTAAATCGTTTACGAATTCTCCTCCATTGTCAGTTAAGATAATTTTCGGAATACCAAAATAAAGTATCCAATTGTCGGTGAAAGCTCTTGCGACTGTTTCGCATTTTTTATCATTGATTGGAATATAGCTTATGTACTTACTCAAGTCATCTTGAATAGTTAGACTATATATCGTTTTATTTCCTTCCTTATAAGGACCTGTCAGATCCATTGATACCTTTTCTAAACTGTGATTTACACTTGATACAATTTTCATGGGATTTTTCCCTGGATGTCTATTTATTTTCTGCTTTTGACACTCTGGACATTTGTTAACAAACTCAATTACGTCACTATTTAAGCCCTTCCAATAATATCTTTCCCTGATTCTGGAAATCGTGGCTTTTTGTCCTCCATGACCACCAATCAAACCGTCATGATTCTCTTTGATGATTCGTTGCTGATCTTCTCTATCATTGATAACTTCGACATCCGTTTCAGATTCATTTTCTGAGACTTCCTCGTCTTCGATTTCATTCGTAATCGTATTTTGTTTGCTAGTATGACTCGTACTTGGTAGATTCCTACATTCCTTATCATAAATGTCTCTCAACAGAGTTTCATCCTCTTCTTCTTCATCATAGAAATCACTACCAAAAATATCTTTAATATTTCTTCGAACTTCTGTGTCGACAGTGTGTGCTTCTATAGGGTATACGTTCCTACTTAATTCGTCAGCTACTACGTTATCTACACCTTTCTTATATTTTATCTCGTATTCATACTCTTCTAATTTCAATCGCCATCTAATCAGACGAGAACCTGGATCCTTAACATTAAATAACCAAGTCAATGGTCTGTGATCAGTTTTTATAATAAATTTCTGCCCATATAAATAAGATCTAAGTTGTTGTATTGCCCAAACGATAGCTAGACATTCCTTTTCCGTTGTGCTGTAATTAATTTCTGCTTTATTTAATGTTCTACTCACGAAGTGTATTGGTAATTCTTTACCTAAATGTTCCTGTGATAAAACTGCGCCTATACCTAAATTACTAGCGTCCGTAGTTATAACGAATGGTTTATCATACTTGGGATATTGTAATAGAGTAAATTCTTTCAGTAATCTTTTTAATTCGTTGAAGCTTTGAGCTTGTTCTTCTCTCCATACAAAATCGATATTTTTCTTTAATAGCTTAAATAAAGGTGAAGCAATAATGCTGAAATTTCGTATAAATTTCCTATAATAACCTATCATTCCCAAGAAGCTTTTTATTTCCTTTGGATTCTTAGGTTCTTGTAACTTGTCAATTGTTTTGACCTTTTCTACATTAGGAAGTAAACCTTTACTTGTAATGAGATGTCCTAAATACTCGACTTCCTCCTTAAGAAATTCGGACTTGTCGATTTGTATCTTTAAATTAGCTTTTTTCAGTCTATCGAATACGTTTTTAAGTCTTTCATTGTGTTCCTGTAAACTACTACCATATACTACTATATCATCTATATAAACAAAACATTGTTTACCTAATAGATCTGATAAAATAGTATTCATCATTCTTTGGAAGCAAGATGGAGCATTTTTGAGACCAAAAGGCATCCGAGTATATTCGAAATGACCGTAAGGTGTCGAAAAAGCCGTCTTTTCCATACTATCTTTGCTGAGTGGTATTTGGTGAAATCCAGATTTCAGATCTAGGGTGGTAAAATACTTCGCAGCTCCTAGTTGATCTAGTATTTCATTTATGTTCGGAATCGGATAACAGTCTGAGATTGTAACATCATTTAGTTTCCTAAAGTCAATGACCATTCTCCACTTGGGTTTGCCACTAGCATCTACCTTCTTCGGTACGACCCATAGGGGACTAGACCACGGTGATTGGCTGTGTCTTATAATTCCTTCTTCTAATAGTTTCTTTATTTGTATATTCACCTCCTCCTCATGTACCTTTGGGTACCTATACGTTTTCGCATTTATTGGTATATCGTTTATAGTGCGTATATGATGCTTGATGACAGACGTTTCTGTCAGCTTTTCATCTTCTAATCCGAAAATATTAACATTTTCCTTTATTAATTCACTAAGTGCTTTTAATTCAAATTCATTTTTTATATGGTCAACTCTCAGTTGGTTCCATAATTTATTAAACTTTTCAATACTTTCAAATGCTTTATTTGAAGTAATGTTTCGTTGTTTTTTATACGATTGATTTTTTGTCATACATCCTTGACTTATTACAAAACTAGTATGTCTCGGGTGACAATTATCAATGAAATCTTGTTTATATTCAGTACTTTGGTTCTTTTCTATTTTATAAGAAACGGTAAGAGCTCTATTTTCCTGAAGTTTATCTTCGTCCTCATTGAAAACTAAAACCATTATAATATTATCATTATACATGATTTTCCGCTTTAAATTTATACAGAATTCTGATTCCTTTAAGAAATCAATTCCAAGAATTCCATCGTAATGACCTATAACATCATCGGTTACTACATGAAAATATATGTCAATCAAAAATATGTCGCTGTTTTCCTTATCTTCATACTCTGCTGTAATATTCGTACTGCCTATGCTGCATCTATTGGATTTACCAATACCTTTAAAATTCATTGTATCTTCAAAATTTACGTCATTTTCAAATATACATTTAGTTTTTATCAGGCTAATGCAAGCACCCGTATCCACTAAAAATCTAAAATTTTTATTATTATATCTCAAATTTACATGAGGGCTTTCATTATAACTGGAGACAATGCCCTCGTTCATTGCTCCTTTTGTCGAAAATTTATATTTTTCCTTGTGCTATGATTTGAATCTTTTTTTGTTTCTTTTCTATCTTCATTATTTACTTTTGTAGTATAACCTTTAGGATCAGAATATTTATTCCTATTTTGGCTACCTTGATTTTCTCTTCGATCTACCTGTTGTCTTTTAGGTAATCTGCAATCCCTACTAATATGACCAAGTTTATTACAATTATAACATTTTATTGCGTTATAATTAATTTTTATTAGGTTTTTGGCAGTGTACTCTCGGTTGTTATAACCGTATGTTGCTCTTTTCCCTATCAACCTTGTTTCTTCCTGTATGGCTAAAGACGAAGCCTCGGCTAGTGATGCTGGTCTTTGGCTATTAACAAATGTTCCTATTTCCTCTTTTAAACCATTTACAAATGCGTTTAGAACATCTTTTTCTATCATATATAGTTGTCCGTCAAACAACCTATCGTTTTCATTATTTAGAAATATATCTTGGATGCGTCGTCTTTGAAGAGTTTCGACTCTTTGAATATACTGAATGACCGTTTCGTTCTTGCCTTGTTGTAAGCGGGTCATTTCTAAATGCAATTGCATGGGGGAATATATCTCCTTGAACATTCGGTTCAATTCGATTTTTAATTCCATCCACGTATTAAGTTTCTTGTTCATTAGTATTGTTTCAGCATTTCCCGAAATCTTACTTTTTATGAACGGTAACAGACAATACTTTTGTCCAGCCGTTGCTAAGGACATGGCGTTGTCAACATTTGCTACAAAATGATGGAGTTTATTTGGATCACTATCAAACGGCGTTATTAATTTGCAAAGCAAGTCTAAGCTCATTTGTGGTACACTAGTTTCCATAATTTCCCTTTCGTGATTATTTACAGTTACGTGACGCGTATCATCAATTGATAATAATTTAATATCATTGTCAATATTAAGTGTTTTCTTTTTCGGAATTGTTCCTGTTGTATTTAAATTCATATTTCTATTAATTTCATCTCCTAATTTATCCATATGCTTATCGTTTTGTTTGTGCATCCTACTAGTTTCAATCTCATAGTCCCTAAGTTTCTTAATAGTTTCTTCTACTGATGATAATTGTTCATTATTTTCGCATTCCTCTTCTAATACGTGTAAAAATAATCGTCTACGATAAGTTCTATTCTCATAATACACTAAGTAATCTTCCTCAACATCGTCTACACTAATTCGGTAGTTATCTAGTATCTGTGATAATGAAAGTTCTGTTACTTTTCCACTTTTACTTCCAATACACTTAAACACTTTACATAATGCTTGTTCATCGAACTGGAATTCACTTATATCCGTCAATACGGTTGCCATTGTAATATTTAATTAGGTATATAATATATGTACTTAAAGGCACATCACTTAACGTATAGCTTACAATATTATGTTGTTCAAATTCCGCATCCTGTCTTCTGATCGTCTTCGTCTTAGAGATGATTAGTGATTGAGTAAACGTTGTATATACTTTTAGGCACTATATTTTCAGTAAACGTAATTATTTTTAGGCACTTTATTTTCAGTAAACGTAATTATTTTTAGGCACTTTATTTTCAGGTAAATACTTTTAGGCACGTTATTTTCAGTAAACGTAATTACTTTTAGGCACTTTATTTTCAGTGAACGTTGTAAATACTTTTAGGCACGTTATTTTCAGTGAACGTTGTAAATACTTTTAGGCACGTTATTTTCAGTGAACGTTGTAAATACTTTTAGGCACGTTATTTTCAGTGAACGTTGTAAATTGGCGTTTTTCGAATTACTGACGTAAAAGAGAGAATTTTACTTTTACGTCTCGAATACTATACTACTTTTCGAATTACTGACATAAAAGAGAGTATTTTACTTTTATGTCTCGAATATTTTTTATTCTACCGCTGCCACCAATTGTTATTCGCCAAAATAAATTGTTAAACACCAAAAGATTTCCGTTGTAATTTTTATTCAATCTTTCTGGTTCGAGTTCTTAAGTCTAACTGAACTTGAAGATCGCTGCTATGCATATCGAAGGGTTCCATTCTTATCTTTCACGTCAGCATAATTCGCGACGCTCGCAGAGTATGTTTATTTGGGTATCATGTTACCCTGACTTTAAAGTATACGGAGAATAAACATACTCCGCAACAAAGTATATGGAGAATAAACACACTCCACAACAAAGACGATAAGAGTATGAATATTGATGGCCACCCATGTTATGCATAACACGCGGACCTTAAACTCTTGCTTACGGAGTAGCGGCAGCGATTTGTGACATAGCAATATAGTCACGTCCATCCCATTCTGGATATATTCACCCGTTTCGAGGACTTTCCATTCTCTGCTTTGTAGTTCCGGGTTAAGGAACTGCAGATTCCGTTCTATCCTTTCAACGGGTAGGTAAGGTCCCCTCATGCGGATAATACCCTTTGGCCTGGTCAAGTTCAGGATTTCTTTCCTGTCAACAACGCGCAGGTCAGCTTTTGACCAAGGTGCGTTCATGTTGATTATGAAGCCCTTTAACCAGTCCAAGGTCTCCTGGTTATCACACTCCATAGTCTTGAATCCTTTGAAGGTAGATAGCTGGCCAAATAGTGGAGGCTTGCCATCTGCCCTCACAATGGCGTCATTAACACCATCAAGGATACGTTGTTCTATTAACTCCCATTGGTTAGATGAGAGCTTCCGGTCTGGGTTGCCGTAGTCGACAATAGCGACGCGCAGACTTTCCTTCACCTTTTCGGCGAATTTCAGCCTTTTAGCCTGCCTACCTACTACCGGGGAGATCGTGTCGTCGTTGCGACCTCTTTTGGAGACCACCGGTGCGTTCCCAGGTTTGGACGTATCCTTGCCCGAGGCAGCCCCTTGACACTTTGAATCAACCGCAGTCGAGGTGAAAGGCAATCGGCATTTCGCCCCCGCTACGGCCAATCTTGTGCTGACTCCTCCAGAAGTCGTACTAGCTACCTTCCTAACAGGCAGAACCTTTTTCGAACATCCAGGTGTCTGCTCAGCCTTAGACAAGTCCTTAGCTAGGCCGGCACCCGATTTTTCGGGTTTTGCCTTTCCCAAGGCGGAAGGCAAGCGGCATTCCTCCCTTGGTCCAGACAACTTCCCTTTGTTGATTGGGTTCTGCCTCCTCGCTATTAGGCTGCTGCGCCATGCGTCTTCGGTAGACTTGACTGTCTCCCGGGCCCTAGCTAACTGCGCTTTTTCCCTCTCCGTGAAGGAGCTGGGATCGCGGTTCCTAAACCTATTTAATAGGCGACGCGCGTTTTTCCTCCTTTTTAGCGGATTCGTCTGTTGTACTGTTCTGAACAGCTTGTTGCCTTCCGTCGTGTTCGCCGCAGAGACAAATGAGGCTTCGGTTAAGTCCAAACTTTCATCGTCCTTTGGCTTCGACTTGTCAACAACAGTCACTGCGCTGTTCAGAGTCGAGTCCGCCTCTCCCGGTGAAACAACGTCCTTTTTGTCCACTTCAATTGCGGGGTCAGATGCAGCCGACCCGTGCCCCGATAGGCTAAGGCATATCACAGGCATTGGTGGTTGCATAAGAGCTCCCTCACTCGAGATTTCCATAGGGTCCGCCTCAGGATTACTAGCATGAAGCACGCTAATATCCCTGGACTGCCTTTCTAGAAAGTCAAGGGCGTTTTGAAGTCTTTGTTTGTCCTTGTCCTCTAGTTGGTGCTTTTTCTTCAATTTCTTAACCGTCATCTTACAGTTCAGCACTCTTTTCCTAATTGAAGCTGTAGACGATATGGAGAATTTGGATGAGCTGGCGATCGAGCGGTTATCATCTTCCTCGAGAAAAAGTTTCTCGAGTCCGAAGTCAACCGTTCTGACGCTTCCCTCAACCGAAGCTGCCCTACTAGTCGACGGTTCTTGGAGTAAGCGATTTTCTTCCTCCTCCGTCATAATCGTATGAGAATCGGTGTTGCCGAAGTTCTTGGTGCCCGATTCAATTACACCAGTCCCTTTGTTTTGTGTTTTTTTGTTTAGAGATTCTATTTTGGACCCACGAGTAAGGGGGAAGGAGATGTCATTCTGTACTCACCCCCTGTATACAGAAAAGGGGAATTTGGATTGAAACTAGAGGTCCCCAGGTATCTAGAGTTCGCCTCTAAAAGACACATAACATTGTGCCATACATCCCATGGGCGCGGTAGTTAACCCGGGATTACGGGTTTTATAGAGTTATTCCCCTCTAGATCCGTTATATTCAGTCTAAAGCAGTGGCACCTCGTGCAGGGTGTGGTTCTTCACCACGTATAACGGTCTTGGGCAGTCCCTTACAGACTAACCCCTGGTTTCCTTACGTGCAAACCTCGCCACATTAAAGGACATTAGAAAGAATTTTCACAGGACCATTTCATAGGTCGATGAATGCATTCGGAATGAAGTTGTGCATAAAGTTAAAGTTCGTGGGATTTAGGAATAGGAATGTTCGTATATGGGACTAATGTAGAAAGAGGTTTTACTATATTACCAGGTATGGTTGCGCAAAGACTCCGCCATCATTGATGGATGCACAGGTTTTCGGATTAGTTAATCAAAGGGGACTAGCCTCATTAGGCTAGCTAGCTTCGCCTCAGATAGCCTCTTGTTTCATTCTGTCTTGTTGACACCGTCCACAGGATTTTTCTTCTTGTAAATAAAGCAATCGAAACTGAAATTCAATCGATCTGACTTCATTCTTCCTACGAAATCCTAAAAAGAAATCAGTACATGCTTTCACCAAAGTAGGTGGACCATTGCTGGTCTTTAATGCTGCACGGAATTATTTTCGGAGTTTAGATTGTCCGCATCAGGTTTTTCTTTTACCCAAAAATTGCGACTCTACCTGCTAAAAGAGTTGCTTGTTTGTCTCTTTAGGTCTATGTTTGGGTCTTGTTTAAAAGTTCTTGTTACCTTTATGGCAAAGGATTTGAACATTGTTTCTGCAGTAGCACATCTCTATCGATCTTTTCATGGTATTCTATAATTTTCCGAAGAATCCGTTGCTGAATGCATACGAGCCGTAAACGCCGCATTTCGGTTAATAATTTTGCTTCACGTGCTTGCCAGCAATCTTCATCAAACCAAGCATTTCTTAGAGGTGGTCGGTTGAAAACTATCACATCTGTTTATGGCGCGGAAACTATGTGCCAGCTATATTCTCCTTACCTTTGTCAGCCTTAATTCGTTTCTAGGCATGATGCTGCGAGGGTTGTCGATTGTAAAGGGTGTTTTTTTAGAGGTATAGAACTTCGAATTGAATTAAAACACATAAGAAAATCGTTTTAATGTCCATCAATTTGGCTTTATTGGAAGGATAATTTTATGCCTTAATGTTTAAATATGATTTCGGGCATGTGGCCGCCGCGGCTGGTTCGAATAATGCCAAGTCTAGAGGTCCAATTTTCACTCTCCAGCATCATTTCGGAAAAATTATGGCCAAATGAATCTACTAGCCCCTAGAGCACACCAAACAGTGAGTTTTTGTGGATGTCTCAAGGGTCTCCAAATGCGGCAATTTTGCTTGTTGACGTAGCCATTTAACCAAAAATGAGCCTTATCACTGAACAAAATTTTGCGATAAAAATCAGCATCGATATCAATCTCACGCGACTTTACAGGCCTTTTGGACAATTGAAGAAGTTGACCAATTGTTTCAATGGAAGATAAGGCCATTGAAAAACATTTCATTCAAAATCACCAGAGGGGTGAAGATGGTAGATATATCGTCAAGCTTCTCTTTAAAACGCAACCTGTTTTCGATAACACCGTCAGTGGTGCAATTTCTCGTTTGTCGGCAATGGAAAGGAAATTTTCCGAAAATAATGCTGTCGCTCAGTCGTATTCAACGTTCTTGGCAGAATACTTGTCGCTAGGGCACATGCGTAGGATACCAACATCTGAAATTTCGAAGCCTAATGTTTTCTACCTACCACATCACGCAGTTCTTAAGCCAGACAGTACCACAACGAAACTTCGTGTTGTATTCGACGGTTCGTTTAAAGACGAGCGCGGAAACTCCCTAAACGATTCGTTACTGATTGGGCCACCCATCCAAAGAAATCTTTTTTCGGTATGTTTGAGATTTCGTCGACACAAATATGTGTTTACTGCAGACATAATAAAAATGTTTCGCCAAATCTGGGTATCAGAGGAGATACGGATTTCCAAAGGATAGTCCGGCGAAAATCGGAATCAGATCCCATCGAACATTTTCGACTATGTACGGTTACTTACGGAACCTCTTGCGCTCCCTATCTTTCGGTACGTGTTTTCAACAGTTGGCGCATGATTATCGTGAAGAGTATCCTGTGGCAGCAGAGATACTCCTAAATGACTTTTATGTTGACGACGTCGTGTCAGGTGGAGAATCTCTCACTGACGCACTATCAAAGAAAATGTCTTTAATCGAACTCCTTTCAAAAGGAGGTTTAAGACTTAGCAAGTGGCAAAGCAACTGCCAAGAACTTTTGCAAAACGAAGGAGAATCCTCTCAAAATGAAATCATTTCGCTGGATACTGAGGCTGATTCTTGGGTTAAAGTACTCGGGTTGTACTGGCTCCCTCGGTCATTCAACTAAAGATCATCTTTCAGAGTTATGGCACCAAAAACTGGACTGGGACGATCCTCTTTCCGACCGCATTGTTACACAATGGGGTAAGCATCGCCAGGAACTGCCTGAACTTACGAAGATCAATATACCACGGTGCATAGGTATAGCGGATGCATCATTCCAATTGCATGGGTTTTCCGATGCCTCGACCTCCGCTTATGCCGCAGTTATATATTCGCGTCATATCCAACCAAACGGATCAATACAAACAAACATCATCGCAGCTAAGAGTCGTGTCGCACCAATCAAACAGCTGAGTATCCCTAGCCTAGAATTGTGTGGAGCACTATTGCTTGCACGATTACTCGTAGCCGTACAAAGGTCCTTAAAAACTACATTTTCGAGTGTCTTCGCTTGGTGTGATTCTGAGGTGGTTCTCTCTTGGCTTTCGTCGCCTCCTCGTCGTTGGGATATATTCGTCGGAAACCGAACTTCTAAGATCCTGAATACGATTCCTAGAAATAGGTGGTTTCACATCAGCTCCCAACAAAACCCGTCGGATTGTGCTTCGCGCGGTATAGCACCTTCGGCCCTAGCTCAGCATTCAATTTGGTGGAAAGGTCCCCACTGGTTGCGAAAGAGTGAAGACCATTGGCCAATCGAAAACCACTTTCAGGAACACCCAAATTGCAGAGAGGAGGAGAAAAAAAATCAAATACAACGGTCCTGTTTAGTCGTGAATATGGAGCATCCATTTCATGTACTATTTCCCCGCATATCCTCTTGGAAGAAGCTGATACGAATCGTCGCTTTCATCTTTCGCTTTATATCAAGGAGTCGTAAACTATCCCATGAAACTACACATCTACTTCGCCCTCAGGAAATTTACAGTGCTAAACGGAGACTCATCATATACCAAAAGGACACGCGATTACACAACTCATGGCCATCGATTTTCACCAGC
Source organism: Cheilosia impressa (assembly GCA_948293265.1). Taxonomy (NCBI): domain Eukaryota; kingdom Metazoa; phylum Arthropoda; class Insecta; order Diptera; family Syrphidae; genus Cheilosia; species Cheilosia impressa. The sequence continues at coordinate 42,844,660 of OX411881.1, forward strand.
GCATGCTACATCCTGGTGTATCAGCATTATTCGTTTTGATTCGTCAGTAGTTTTGGATCATCGGTTGCAGGAACCTGCTTCGGAGAATAACCCATGACTGCATCGAGTGTTTCCGGCAGAGGAAAGCTACAGGAACACAAATCATGGGAAATCTGCCAGCACAGCGGCTACAAACCAACCGGCCATTCGCACATTGGGGATGTGACTATGCTGGTCCGATCAACATCAAAACAAAAATCGGAAGGAAGACCTGTCAAACTAAAGGCTATATAGCTTTTTTCGTGTGCTTTGCCTCAAAGGCCATACACTTTCTCGCAGCTCTACGACGTTTCATAGATCGCCGTGGGAGGCTATCTCATATGTACTCTGACAACGGTACAAATTTTCGTGGCTCTGCAAAGCAGTTGTCTGAAATGCATAAAATCACCATGTCCGAACATCACAATTCATTAGTAGCTGAATCCCTTGCTCATGATCCCCCCTTCAGCACCTCATTTCGGAGGGTTGTGGGAAGCGGGTGTGAAGTCTGTTAAACAGCACCTCAAACGCGTCGTTGGTTCCGATGTTCTCACCTTCGAACAACATTACACTCTTCTTACCCAAATCGAAGCCCTATTGAATTGTCGTCCTCTATGTCAAACCTCTGATAATGACTTAGACCCATTAACACCATCCCATTTCATTTTAGGTGAACCGTACTCAGCTGTACCCGAACCTTCGCTTGAAATCGCTCACAATCGCTTGTCCAATTGGCAATCCCAGTCAAAAATACATGGCTACTGGAAGCGCTGGAGCATGGAGTACTTGACCTCGTTGCAACAACGCCCTCGATGGACGCAACCACAACGTAATCTGCAAATAAATGACTTGGTGGTCATCAAAGAAGCCAACATGCCACCAGGGAAATGGGCGATGGGCCGAATCATCAACACACATCCTGGGAAGGACGGACGTGTCAGAGTCGCAACCCTACGGACAGCCAACGGGAACCTCATTCGGCCAATCCATAAACTGGCACCACTTCCTATAAGCTGAAACTTTGTTTCAGGGGCGGCGGAATGTTCGGAACTATTTTTCTATTGCTCTATGTTCTTGTTTAAATATTAAGTTCGTTATTGTTCGCGCATTACTTATATTATATACGTCTAAGTTCTCTTTATATATTTGGTTTGTTTGTTTTTGCCAAACACAAACACCATACATTAAAGTTATTAATTCACCACACATAACATTACTAGTACTGCTTTGCTCTCGCTCTCAAATATGTTTACCGTATATTCTCTAAAATTCTAAGTTTATGTAAAAAATTGTTTAGAATTACTGTATGATCTAACCCACAGTGGTCAAGATCGATTTCTCGGCCACTTGGATTTCGACCACAGAAGAGCTAAGTACCAATAAACCATTGACGATTTGTATTGGAATTATAATTTTGTTGTTTTTGCTTGGTCTCTTGGGTAATTACGTTTGCTTCGCTCAAGTGCTGGTCCTTCAGAATACTTTTCGTCAGAAAATCAACACCGCTTTGTATATTCGCAGATAATGTCTTTCGATGATTTTCTGATTTTTCCTTTCAGCGATTATCAAAAAAAATAAAAAATTGTGTCCCCTAGAAGACAGTAACCACATTTTGCACGGGCGAAGCCGGGCGGGTACAGCTAGTTTTAATAATAAACTTATGCAATTGGTATTGCATTATATATTTATATCATCAGTCATCACTGACCACAGCCTGATAGGAAAAGTTGCAAATAGGTTCGGTGTAGGTACCTTAAACCGATTTCCGTAGAAGATGTAGAGATAACGATGAGGAGGTGGAGGAGGAGACTATCCTGCCCTTCACTTGGGGTTTTGCCACTTTAATGATAGGTACTAGCAATGCAATTGGTTTTGCGAGCGAGGATATGGGATTTTTGATCCAAACGGTATAACAATAGACTTAATACCTATGCCAGTTCATCCAACGTTAAAGCCATTCTTATCTATGACTCGTACACAATTGTTATTGACAAATGATTTCAAAATCATTCTCCCTCTCATATGTCAAATGCAAGTTTTTTTTTTGTATTCCGTAAGCTCGCCCAAAAATTAATTTATTGACATGAGTGAAATTATAATCTACAACAAAAATCACCGACAGGTAATCAATTTCCAATTAGCATCACAATAACACTTACCGTTCTAATTCAATTTATCCGACAAGTGCCATTATTAGAGTAATCCATGCACATCTCGTTAGCAGCCAGTTAAAAGAAACGCATACCAAATTAGCTCGTTTGCAGTTGTTTTTTAATTCAATTCAATTGAATTCCCCCTTGTCAAATTGTGCATTTAATTCACACCAGCAAAAAATTAAAGACCTTATTTTTTTTTATTCTATTTGTAGGTAGCGTCTTTTTTTATTTGTTTTTTCTTTTTTTAATTTAATAGGTAATTTTGAAGTTAAATAGGTTCCTATTGGCATATATAGTATTGCCAAAGCCAAGACATAATATCTTTTCGTTCTAAATTATTTCGTTCTAAGTTATTATCCTTTGTACATGTATTGTATTGCGTGAAAGAGAAGAGAACTTATTCTATTATAACAAACAATTTGCTTTGACGTTAGGTATAGGTAGCACTCATGAAAAATTAAAATATTGATTACATCATGACATTTATTGCATAAGAGTGCATTTAAAAATATATTAGTTAGTTAAAAAAAAAACGGTTTTACACTTCACACTGTCCCTTGAAATAGTCCATTGATTTCCGGTTATCGAAAACCCCTTCGGTCTTCTCACTCGGAATAATGAGATCCGCACGATCGAAAATGTTTGCAGTGACACCAGCCCTCTCGAAGAATTGCACTCGTTCCAGCGAGTTTATGTCATCTCCCCAGAGGAACACCTTCTGTCCCAGATCTGTTGCTAAACGAGCCAATTGCGGTTGATTGAGGATGTCCTCGGCATGGGGTGCCACACCGATCAAGTCGAATGCTTGGGCATTGTTGACTGCCGCTTCGATGCTATTACAACGAGGATCCGCATAAGGTGGCCACTTCTTGGTGGCGCCTTGGGTTAAAAACATTACAGGCAGCATATTCTGCTTGACGCGAACCATAGTGCAAATGTCGGCGTCAAAAGAGGAGAAGAGCAGCATTCGCCCACAGCCATCACGCAAAGTAGTCATCAGAATAAGATCCACAAATAAATTCTTATCGTGAACTTGTTCAGCCTCGAACGAGCCATCGGCCAAGGCCTGTGGCCACTTGATTTCAATGTTGATACCCAAGCCTAAGGGTAGCCCTTGAAAAACTTCCTCCAGAGTTGGGAATAACCGATGATCGGGGCGTGTTTCAGCGTTGTGTGAGGGGAATTCTTGAATTTCATCGCCGATTACGCGGTAGATGGGCATATCTTGCAGTTGGCTGTAGCGCACGTCTTTAAGGTACACTTGAATAAGATCGGCCTTTGTCTTTGGATGAGTTCCAACCGGAGCGGTAAATACTTTATAATCATGATAGATCACCGGTACGAGATCATGAGTTATATGCACATCCAGCTCTATCATGTCAGCCTTGGAGTAGTATGCCTGCCTGAATGAGGCTATTGTGTTCTCGGTGACAGGAGCTCCATTGGGCTTGAAACTGATGCCATCACCCCTGTGGCCAACTAGAAGCTTGTCCCACTTCGGCTTCCAAGTGTACGCGTAGCTAGTGCGAAAATTTAGCTTCGCTCCCGACGACAACGGCTTTATGATAACATAGGACAGATTCGCCATGGCAATGGATCGACCGCCATCTGGTGTTGTGATGTTCAATCCCAGCTTTCCTTCATTCTCGGGAAGAGACGAGGGCGAAATTACAGCATGTCCCAGCGGCTGCCGATCTTCGGAATGTATAACCAAGGCATAGCTGCCGTTTTCCAGACCCAACGGCACTGGCAATTGGAACAGAACAATGTCCCCAGCTTCGTAGATAACACCAATGTCGATTTGATGCTCCAAAATGCTCTTGCCGTATTTCATGTTTACCACCTCGGCTTTGTCAAGGTTTTCGTTATAGTTCGGCAGCTCGGTGTCATTCGCCAACGGCACCAACTTGAGATACACCCTCGCAGGAGCAATATCCTCAAATAAGAAGACCTCGTTGAAAAACTTCAACTGAATCACAGCTTCATTGGTCAACCAGCCTCTGGAAATCTGCTTATGACAATCAATCACACCGAATTCATCAGTACGCATGCATCCATGGAGGCAAGTTCGCAGCTTCCTCGACTCTACATACGATTCCCAGCGCTTAATCTGAATGCGTCCCACAGAGTCCAGTGTGTAGACGAAATAGCGATACCGCACCGTTCCCGGCACGCAAAGGGTAACCATACCGGTCCAGACGCAGGGTGATGCCTCCGTCAACTGTACACTGCGCAGCGGATCCCACGCACCCAACTCGAAGGTGTCACCAGTTACGCCCATATGCTCATTGGACTCAAGCGGTATCTTCAACTCCACCGAAAATTTTCTCTGCGACGGAAAGCACTTCTCTTCTGGTGATGGTTCAGGTGCGAGCTGGATAACACTGTTGGCGGCCGCATTGCACTGTTGGGAGAAAAACAAGAAAAACAGGTAAATTATGGTGCTTAAAGCCATAACTATAACAGGTCCAAGCAACTTTAATTTTTAGCTTAGACAATGAGAACCTCCCCCGAATGAAACCTCGAAACAACTAAGGCCTTAACAGTTGTGCTGTATAGATTATAAATTACCACTATACGTGTTCAATTCACTTTTGACGGTTAAGCAATATTTTTATTTTGAGTTCACTCACTACCTGGAGATAAGTTTCGTCACGTGTAATTTAAATACCAGCGCTGATAAGTCAATTGAAACGTAAGCTACTTGAAATGAAATGGAAAATATAGAAAACAATGCGCAACGAACTTTCTATTATACATCTAATGCAGATAAGCTCAAGGCCGAGTGCATTGTTATTGAAAGCCCGTAGACGTAGTGATCGCTGTTCAATGAAAATAAAAATGAGTGCATAGTTTTGGGAGCAGTAAGATATGAAACTTACAACAACAGTTAGATCACGTACTATTGTTGTAAACCATGGAATATGACTGAGTGAAGACGCCTAGAACATAAATAAATGATTTACCATGTATAAGGTAGTTGGAGTAGTAGTAATGATTTCATTTAATTTGTCACGGCCTAACGACTAAAACTATCGAAAAGCAAAACCTAATTGCAAAATTTTCGATATAAAGCTCCATATTGTGACCTGAAAAATAATTCTGGTAAAGGAATAACTTCGAACGCACCTTATATGAAATCCAGCTCCTCATTCAAACAAACAAAACTCAGAATTGCTAATTATCTGTACATTTTCATTTTTACTAATGAAGCCTAATTTTTACTAATAACCATTTTTATGGCCCAGGCCAAATTTTTCAAACTCACAATGGCGCCATACAAAATTGTGTATATTTAAAAAAAAATTACTTAAAGATCTACATAAAAAAATTTTAAATCTAGGTTGGAACTCTAGCGCTAATGATTAGATGTCTATTTTTGTTATACCTATCTATGTATTTAGATAGTGTGATTTTAGGTTGACGTGTTGCTTGTCATCTAGGTTTCGAATATTTTCGAGAAACGTGTTTGGTGTCCCTCATAGAATTACTTTACCCGATAGGAATGCTGTCATTAATAACTACAAATGATAGATGTCAAGAAATAACCACATTTCAGTTTATTTTCTTTGATATTTTAAAATTACATGACTTTTTTCTCCGCATTTTATATATTAGGCGTGTTTTTTTGAGCTTCGATCTCAGCAAAGCAAAGTAAAGTAGGATTTTCAGCACACATTTTACAACAACTACTGCGATTCTCGAAGTGTCAAGTAGAGCGTAGTTGTTGTAATTGCGTGCTAAAAATCCTACTGTACTTTGCTTTGCTGAGATCGAAGCTCAAAAAAACAGGGCTATTGTTGCCCTACATCTAAATACAGTATGATACATAATTTTATAGCTGTTGCGCAATATTTTGACAAATACCACAAGAAAATCGTTCACAACACAACGGTTATAAGAACACCTGATATAGTGATCAACCGGTTATAACGGTATATTTGCAAACTTCCGACAAAACTCAGTTTAACTCAAAATAATTTACAATCGGTTACAACGATACGATGATGCCCGATATAACGATGAAATCGCTAATAGCAATGAAAATGTACAAGATTTAGGTATAAAAACTGATAGTGAAGATGGTAAGAAGCATGTTCTTATATAGGTATTTACTCCTTGTTATTTTCATTCTGTTTTTAAATAGGTACAAAACAATCACAAATAAGTAATTTCTTTCCTCTGCGATTTTCTTATATATGAAGCAATTTTTTTTAATGATGTTAATAGTCTTTATTTTATTTTATTTTACCGGATGTAACAATAAACCGGTTATAAAGGTAAAATTCTAAGGCTTCTTTGGCATCGTTACAAACTATTCCTATAGGTAACAAATTGATATGATAACAATCGAAAACAAAGTTCATAGTCAACTAATTGATCCCACTGCATGCTTTCGAACTAGCTCGCATCTCATCAATCTCTAAAACACTATTTGTATTTCACATTCTGTTGTCGGCGGGGCCATGTTTATTATTTTGTTATAGAATTTATTATACTTTATACATATATGCAAAATAAATTACTACCCACGCGTTTACCTGAATTGCTCTGACGTCAAACGCCTTTGTCAGCTCTCTGACGGAATAAAACTTATAGAGCGCATTTTGAACTTTGCGGCACACTTGAAACAGATTCAACCCCGAAACAATTATTCGCATTTATGTGACTTTTGGTATTCACAGTGAGTAGGTTAAAAAAATTAAGGCTTCAATGCTTAACATTTGCATGTCAGAGAGTGCAAAACAAAATACTGCGAAATGAGCTCGTTAAACTACCAAACAGCCGAGATCCGAAATATGTTACCAACTAAACAATTGCCCATTAAAATAATTTTCTTTAGAACAAAACCGCCAGTTTAGAGAAATGGTGAAAGGGGTAAAAAGTTGCATATATTCAATTCACAGACAACATGCGCAAAACGATTTAGACATCAAAATTGTATTTTTAAGCATTTGGTCACGTTTGCCTTACGGAAGCTTTACCGCTGGTGCGCTGCCCCCCAAAATATAATACATACGACTACACATACACACCTTACCTACCTAGATGGACTTTGAACAGAATTTTACAAATTTATATACATACCTACATAATTTTTTCTGCTCTAGCTCTCTATTGAGACACGTGTTAATTCTGCCAACAAAATAAGAGGCAAATGCTTTAATTTATTTATTTTAGTCACGAGTGTGAATTTATTACAAAAAGAAAATATTTACTTTGTTTTCATAAAGCATACCTACGTAAATGTGTTGTCAACGTGAATATTTTTAAATATCTTATATAGATTTACAAACTTGAAGATCATAACAAGGGATTGCCTGTTGTAAACGGCAATATCGGTGAATTTCTTTTAAGCTGGTTAAAGCTAAAAAAGTGACTAATTTTAAAAAATCCAAATCTATTTGCTTGTTGGCAAGCCAAAAATCACTTCCGTGAATATTGTTTACGGCAACCAATTAGCATTGTCATTGACTTATGCGATACCTACGTACTTAAGTTCTTAGACTAATGGAGGTAATAGTGAGTGGAGTAATAGGTAAGTAGAATGAAATTGATAGCGTGTTAGATACAGTCAACTGATGGACGGAATGAGGGGATGTCGTATTTTAAACATTCTACTTTTAAATTAATTTATTGGTTTAGATTTTGACACTCACGCATGAATTTGTAGTTAAACTTTAAATCAAGTGATTTAGTACAAACATTAGTGCAATCATTTCCCGAAATCTTATGTCGTTCTCCATTGGGATTGTCTGATTTTGCTAAGAGTTTAAGACATTGAGATATTGAGCCCAATGGAACATTAAATGAGATAAGGTACTCTTTTTCTGCATTTTTGTTGTTTGTGATTCAAAAGTCAGCAGTTTTCAAATTGCAATTTTTGTTTATAAAATACCATTCATTAATATTGCAACAGCTAAATGTAAACATTTCTTCATCTTTCACACCTGGTCATCTATAAATTTAAATAATAGCAAACTTCAAAGATTGAGAAGTGTCAAAAGTTTTGGTGTAAATAGGCACATTTAAGAATCTAGTTACGTTAAGTCGACTAGATTGGTCTGAATATGATGTAACCTGAACGCAAAAACTAGATGGACGGGAACGTCACGTTTTCTACGTCAGCCACATATGTGAACTGTCAATTTAGTACTCAGTCATGAATTTGTTGACTAGATTCGTCGGCTACCAATCCATAGACGTCAACTGAAACAGCTGCCGAAACCAAAACCAAAACCGAGATCTAGTCAGACAGCTGTCAGCCTTACTAAACTAGATACTTGAATGTCCCCAATGAAAGTAGGAGAAACCAACCAAAAAACCCAACAGGAAAATTTGATTTTGTTAAGTTTTTCGTATAATCTCTCAAATGGAAAATAGTAAATTTTACCCCTTTACATAGTAAATGTCTCCTCATTTTTTTTCAAGTTAGATAATATTACCGAAACACCTTCCCATTTAAAAAAAATGTGCACAAGTAAGTTAAGACGTCAGATAGCATACAAAAATGTTACGTTATTGCTGAGTAAGCATTTGATAGCTTTTACGCAGTGTTTAGTAATGCGGGGCTCATGTTTTGTCCATTTGAATTGATTAAATTTTTTAAAACGAATGCCAGACCTCTAACCTTACAATTTTTTTTCAACAAACACAAACGGCCCTTACCAAGTACATGGGTAAGTGGCTATGACGGGAAATTTAACTTCTAAACTAAATGGCGTATTTCAACAAAAGTTAAGGTATGACTGTGCATTATTTTATTTATTGTACTCTGCGCCTATCTACTCGTACGTGGGTATTTCTAACTTCAAATATTTTGCTTTTTATCTATGTATAGTACCTACCTATAAACAAAACGTAATACATATTATTGACATATAAAAGAATATGCATCCTATATGCATTAGCAGTAATTAAAAAAACACGGTTTTGATATTTTTAATAATTTGATAAGAGATTAAAATTAAAGCTTTATGTAAGTAGGTCATTGTAAAGCCAACAATTTTCCTTGGTTAAAATGAACCCAAATATCAAAATGTTTGAAAAGAATGAAATTGTTGCCAATGATGCAAGAAAATAGTTATGGAGAGCATAATATTTTTAGGCTAAATACTTGATTATTCGAACCTTAAATACGAGTTCTTGTTATCACCAACAACTTTTTTCTTACGATTTCTTAAAAAGCTTTAAATTCTCCGCTTAACAATCCTTTTTTTTGAGTGATCGTAATTGAAAGTCTTATGCTTGGGACAAAAAAAGCACTCTTTTTAGACTCAGACCAGTTTTTAGCTGCACTCGAAACCAGCTGGCTAGTCAGATTTCATGTTCTATGCCAAAATTTTTAATGCGAATATCAATTTCTGAGCGAGATTTATATCTACTACACTAACAACAAAACATTAATTTGTCATTTGTCAAACTTTATAGTGTGTTATTAGGTACCTACTTACGTTTTTAGACGACAAGTCTGTGAAAAATATAGAAAAATTTACACTTGGCCGCTGCAATGGATATCTATCAACATAAATTCAATAGATTTGTATAAGCACAAATTACAATTTAAGAACAGCTGACTTTTAAAACACGCAAAATGCAAAAAAAGAAAAATCTCGTTTTAAGTTCCATTGGGCACGAAAAATTTGAAATCTGAGAGCCAAATCTAAAAATCCCATGGAAAACATTTTTTGAATGACGTTTGCCAGCTCTCAACGGAATGTTTTTAGCAAATTGCAATGTAAATGTGTAAGGCTGTTTTAAAACAGTATCTATACCTATCTCCAGAGCTCTTCTAAATGTAATACCTATCTCCAGATCTCTCCTTAATATAAACAGCGCTGAAACAGTTTGTGTGGCCACAAATTGGAACGGGGAACTGCATTCGGCGCTAACGGAGTAAATATATTATGTAAATGCAAATCAAATGGCAACAACTTATCGAAATGTCAAAAATCAGAATGTCTAACAGTAAAGCTAACAAAATAATCAAAACCAAAATGCCTTACTTCAAGGACATTATGTATTACTGCTCAATTTGCATTAATTAAACCCACTTGAACCGATTGGACTTTGATCCAAGTCGAAGTCTTCGTTTACTTATGTCATTGAGCAAGTTCAAACAACTAGAGAACAACAAACAAATGGTATTTTTATGGTGCTTTGTTATCTGCCACCTACTCTAACCCGATTAGATACCTAGGTATTGTTTAATTCCTTTAAAAATTAAACCCATGCATGTTTTTACTTGTTTAATGATTTTCAACAATAAAAAACTTCACTATTAATCATAGTAAACAAAAACATTTACACAGAAAATTGCTAATGCGTCATAACATAACGCGAAATTATTGGAATATATATACATAAAAAAAACATGTCATCATCAACGCGTGAGCGAATAATTATCTTATCGAAGCGGTTTTCTTTTTGTGTGTGTTTTCAGTTTAAATACAAAATAAAACGAACCAAACAGTACTCTGCATGTTTGCAAATCCAATTGAAATACGATCAACCGGATGTATGCTCATAGATATCAACACCAAGTAACCCAAACGAATACCTATACGAATAAGTCAATGACATTGTATTCGTACCTAAATACGTTTTATACCGGATAGGTACCTACCTACACTGTCAGCAATTATAAATATCGATATTTCAAATAACACAATCGATTTACTTTTTAAATTGCTAACTAAGCCATCTAGGGTCAATCATATTTAAAAAGAACACACACCAACTTGTGATACGTAGGTACTTAAAGACAGCAACGTTTTCTAATCGCAAGTGAAATGTATACTCATACACAGTTGGTAAGCAAGAAAACAACAAGAACTTTGGCATCACAAAGAAAACAATAAACAAATGCCTGGCACTCGTAAACAAAAGCCATAGCATAAAATACACAATTTGTGTAAACAACGTTTTTGATTTTGTTATTGACAACAGTTTGACTTTGCACCGTTATTGTTTTCAATAACAAGTTACCAACGGCTAGTTACGTATTATAAAAGGATCGTTATCGTCATAATGCCTAGCATTCATTTCTATTTGAACTCTCACGGGCATGGGTATTTTTGATAGTGGTGATTGCCATTAGGTAGCATTTCCATACCAATGTTGCCAGTGGTTGAAAGTTGGCTGGTTAATAATGGGTTCTTTCTTCTTTATCAGAAGGGTGCATAAATGTGTTTTGTTGACTTCTTTGGAAGAGTTTGACCTCTCAGATTCGATTGGGGGTAGATAAACTGCTTCCAGTGTAATTTACTACCTACACAGGAATCCTAAGAGAGAGATAAAATGAACGGTGGAAAGTAGATACATCTTACCCGAATGGGATGCAAAATTCTTAGCTTGACGGCCGACTCGTCAAGATATGGGACCGAATTATACTAACACGTGAACATTCAAAGTTTCCATACCATTTTTTAGTATTTATTACCCCTTACAGTAAGCAATTGTAAAATTTTAATTTAAGGGCATCACATGTTTATAGAATCACTATCTAGGTGATGTTGACCAACCACTTTTGCTTCAATGATGTTACTAAGGACACGAATATTTTCCGAAGGAAAAAATGTTTAAGGTTTTCGTAGATACACTTTTTTAGTATTTGATGAAACGCATTTAATAATAAAGTATAACATACTTATAAAAGCATGGCCGATTTTCTACCACAAGCGAGACCAGTCTGTATAATTCAGATCGATGACAGATAGGATAATTCAAACACAGAATCGGGAGCTTATCAAGTTGTAAAATGCATGTCTTCGTATGCAATACATTTTGAATAATGCTCATTTAGAGTTGGTGTAACTAATTGCCTCGATGAAATACATAGATTGAAAAGTACATCGAAGAGTGCGCAGGAAACTATTTGCCTAACAAGAAAGTTGGTCCTGAAATCCTTTTATAAGAACGTAGCGTATTCGTTAGCTAAATTTGAATTTGACACTGTCTTAAGGGTTATCTGGTTACGACAATGTAATGCCCAATTGAAGCAATTCCTAGATATTCGTTAGACATCTTAAATGATCTACCTTAATATGTTTCCAATTTCAGCCTGATAAGTTCTGAGTTGTAGGTACTTTATCTGTTGGATGGTTGTTTAAAGAAGACAAATAATTATTGTTACTCTACTATTGCTTTTTTATCCATTAATGAAATAATTTACAAAACAAAAGAGCACGTTTACACGTTTAATTTATCAGTTTGCGAAAAGTTTGTATCTACAATGAACGTTTTCAAAATCGCAAAGTACCTCTGGCAACACCTCTACCAACATGCACATGTCATCACTTTCGCATGCTTGAAATTGCGCAAAGTCCATGCACAAGTTAAGGGGAAGGTCTCATTTTCAAGGTTTTACTAGCATTATCAACAAATTCCCAAAAATAAACTATTTACATGCACACAGTATGTACGTGTGTATACAAAATAAAATAAAATGAAAACCAAATAAGAATTTAATTACATTTTCTGTGTGTTCATCCATCGGAGGTACAGTTGGCGATGGGGAATCCAAAACACTCAACAACATTGGGACTGACATTTCTGCGATGTTTTCAAAAAATTTCTTCATACAATGCGAGCAAAATTTAATAAAACTGCTTTTTATTTAAACGCCAAACGAAAATAACGCTTTTTTGTAGGATTGCAATCTTCCCGTCAAGTGTATTTTTGTAAAACCGTTGATTTTTTTTCGTCGAAATAAAAAAATCAATAACAAATCATCATCACAGGCCAGCAATTTCGTAGATGATTAAAATTTAAAGCCGAAGAATACATTGACTAGATTTTTTTTTGAAAATGGTTACCGAACTGAGTTGTATTTAAAAATTAAAAATTGGTTAACAGCTGTGTATTTTTCTACTATTGAGCGACAATCGGATTTTTGATGTCAGAAATTATAAAACACTTTTTCATCGATACAATTGTTTATGAATTTTTGTTTTAGATTTCTTTGTATTTGGGGGTGAATCGTTTATCATTTTGCGACTAATTTAACTTTTTCCAAAAGAATAAAGAAAATGTTTTGTACAGTTAACAAAAAGAAAAGAAAACTTCACAGCAATCACAACAGTGACAGTTCAAGTCAACAAACAATCGACAAATGTGGGTCGTTCGTTTGCGCGAGCGTTTGAAAAAGGGGGCTCACCATCACCATAACCAATGATACCACCACACTAGAGACACCACCCGATTGCTTCACTACACCACTCTCTCATTTTTCCCACACAAAGCATCGCAACGAATATAGTGATAGTGATATGATACGTACCAATTGCGGAAATGAATGATGGTGTTGTTGGGTCTCGTTTGGTTTTCGCTGGGTGTAGTAACACTGCAGACTTGTGTTGGCAGCTGGCTACTCGAAATTCGAAATATACGCATTTCTATTGTTCTTGTAGTATGCTGTATGCATGACTCTCTGTTTACGTGGCTGTCAAGGTCATAACTCATAAAGTAGAGAAACGAAGCAAAGAAAGGCATGCGTTCAGTTGTAGAAAAAGAAAACAAAGGCTAAATATGGCGCATGACATGGCCTACGTCAGAGTTCAGTGGCAGTTTGACGTTTGTAATTTTAGCTCCATCTAGCAAGTGTTAGGTGAATTTATGCTTCCAGCAGGAAGAGGCATTCATTTCCGGTTGGTTGTATTATATGCAGACTTTTAGTAAATTATGAGTTTACTCTACCAGCTCTTCGTCAGGTGAACTCTAAACAGAACAAACTCATAAATAAAATAAACAGTTGATGAACGTTTTGACATTAAACTTATACAGATAGTTTGGGATACTGTTCCGTTCTACTAGTGATAAGTTACAATTTGATAGCAATTATGAACAAACAAAATTTCAACATTGCGTGTTTTTCTGTTCCTAAATTGCACAAAACAATGGCGCAAAAATTAAAGTCGGATAAAGCTAACCCGCGCCTTATTATTATTACCTGGTATTAAATTTAAAACCACTGTAAGAAAAGCGAGAAACAGACTGTAATGCAGCAATTGCCATTTTGGATATATCATCTAATTTTAAAATAAACCTTAAACAGGCAACACATTAGAGTCAATATCTTATTCTATCTTGCTCTCTGGAAACCGTACTCTTTTACGATTTCTTTGGGTTGTGAACCTACAATCTCATTATTAAACATTCACATTCAAAAGCTTATTATTAACCAAAAAAATAACTGCTCAGCAAGTTGCTATTAAACTCACAAGTAATTACTTTGTGCAAAAAAGGATATTTAATGTCAATTACTAAGAAGATTCGATTTTGCACAGTAGCTACAATTAAAACACGATCACGAGTCACAATAAACACACTTCCTATGTAATTAAAATAAGTGCGTCTTACTTTAGTCGTTGTTGCATGATCTTCTGAATCCATTATCGACCGTGCTGTACGAAATTTTAAAAAGTACTGTCGAATGTCACTACAATGAAATTTGACAAATACTCGTACCTAAAAACAAATACACAAGTGATAACCAAAACAATGCGGCGTGCGGGAGTATATTGTTGCAATTATTCTATTATCTCAGTGCACTCAGATTGAATAATCCACTTTGACTGGCAGCAAAGATTAAATTCAATTTGTTTAGATGACATATAGAAAAAAACCCTCCTCACAGTCACCCCACTATGAAATCCATATAATTTAGAAAAAAATTAAAGCTGTTGATTACATATAACCAAAGCTATACCACTTAAATGATAACAGAATAACATTATTACTTGTTGGTGTAATTACTTTGGTTTGTTTTAATTGTTTGTCCTTCATTTCTGAAAATTTGTTCGACAACTTCAATCCGCTTTCCTTTTCCGTTGGTTCCTATAGCTTCCGCATAAGATGGTTGTATATATTTCCGTGTTCGCTTAGGAATAAGAATCAGTTCTTAGGAGTGATATAACGCAAATAATGGATAACAATGCAACAATTCTGCATTCCTAACTAATCGGTGTGAGAAACAAAACGTTGCGTGCAAGTATTTATGAAGTAGTGTACACAGCTTAATTATCACTGTTTGTTAAACTATAAAGAATTGATTGCTAGTGACAAGCTTTTTAGTTGTAAATAGTAATTATAATTGCGGAATCGAGTTTGCTCAGGGGCGATTCCTCTCAGTTAGCTAGTTTAGCGGCGCTAAACCAAGCAAATAAATTGAAATACATATACGCAAAATACAGCAAATAACGAGGTTAAAGTAATTATGAAGATTAATAATTGCAATAATCAATGACATACTAAATAACAAAACTATCATTTACAAATAATAATTGCCTACACAAACACACAACACAATACTCCCATGCAATAAGTTTCACTTGAAATACTCTTTAGCGTTACAACTTGCGATACCGCAAATTCCCTGCCTGCACGCACGCACACAATCTAAAACTCCCATAGAAAAGTCTCCTGCTTGTAGCATTTTAGCGTAAAAAAATTGCGCTAACGAATTTCCTACAATCTGTATAAGTGTGGAATTTGACTACCTCTACCAGTCGCAAGCAAAGCACAGGAAAATATACGGAAGGGCAAGCGCAAAAATATGCGATAAAACTTGAAAGTAGAGTGTAAGTGTAAGCAAGCAGGTATATTTTGCGCGTTATCTTTTTTTGTACTTCTGTGTGTTTCTCTTTCTAGTCAAATTGCAGTAAGAATGTGTCGTTGTGTTCTTATTTGACTGAAATAATAGATTGAATTCCATACAAGTAAAGTGCGATTTATAATTTTATATTTGCGTGGATTATAAATGTGAGTAAATACATAATAATTATTTTTGTCGTGCTTTTGGAATATGAGAGTGGGTTTTTTTTTTTTTTTTTTTTTTGTTTGTGAGAAGTGAGCACGTAGCTAACCCAATGCTTAAGACCAGGAATCGCCACTGAGTTTGCTGCACTTTAAAACAATTTAAGTCATAGGACTTTCCATCGCTGCTTTTATCTGACATAAAAAGTTCTCAATAAATCGTTAGATCATAGCGTTTTTTTTTTGCGTTTAATTTGTCTCTGTTCTTAATGATCAAATACCTATGCGAGATGTGACTTGTAAAGCGTTTTCGTAAAATGTGTTTGATTTCAATTTGGGAAACATTTCGGTGTTTCGAATCACAGGTGCCATAGCTGGTGAACTTTTTTATACCCTCCACAGGAAGGTATATTCACTTTGCCAATACATTTGCAACGCCAAGAAGGAATCACCGGAGACCTCATAAAGTATATATATTCTGAATCAGGATCACATTCTGAATCGATTTAGCCATGTCCGTCTGTCTGTCTGTCTGTCTGTTGAAAGCACGATAGCGAACAAAGTAATTGACGTAGGTGAATCAAGTTCGGTGAAAGGACTTCTTTTTATCGGCTTCAGGTTGGTATTGAAAATGGGCTATGTCGGTCAAGTAATTCTGGTACCTCCCATACAAAACCAATATTGGACCCATGTGTCTCTCTGTCTGTTGAAAGCACGATAGCGCCCAAAGCAATTGACATAGGCGAATGAAGTTTTGTGAAAGGACTTCTTTTATTGTCGTTAGGTTGGTATTAAAAATGGGCTATGTCGGTCAAGTAGTTCTCATATTTTCCATGACTTGTATGCAGTGGAGGGTATCAAAGCATCGGCCAGGCCGATGATTACACTTTTACTTGTTAACATTTCATTTATTAATTGAGCCTTATTTTTCCACGGTAGAGACTTTTAAACCGAAAACAAAACCAGAGTTGGTAGTAAATCCGATAAAATTAATGTAGTCGCATAAACATTAAACAATACAATTTCAAGTTTAAATACGATTAGCAGATTTTAAAATTGTGTTGTAAGTATCGAGATTGGGCAGTGAATCACTCGGGCTGTCGAGCTACCTCTATGTAAACTGGGTACGAGTAGCAACGACAAGTAAAGCCAATTGAAGTTCGAAATGCGTTTCTTTTATTTCTAAAAACGTAGTAAATATTACACGCTGATGAGAAAAACCCCATCGTATTACTGCAAAATATGCTTTGTCCTTTATTATTTACACCCTTTTTTGGGTTCCTCTTTTTACTCGTTTACATTCTCTGTTTGCACTACCATTTCGACGTCGTCTGATTTTTCGATTGCCTCTGTTGTATCTGCTTTTTTTGCAGTTTCAGCCTTTTCAACCTTTTCTGCTTCCTTCGAATAGTCATTCACATCCTTTCGTTCGAATAGTATTGCCATTTCTGTGTGTGCTGTATGGGGAAACATATCGACTGCTACGGCCTTCGTAGGAAAGAATGGACTGCCTTTGTAGTTCTTAGACTCTTTGCGAGCTAAATCCAGCCAATTGCGTTGAGCGTACTTCGGATTACAAGAAATATAAACAAGGCGCTTCAAATTGTATGCACCGCGGATCGCAGCAATCGACTTGTTATCTGAAACGAAAAATGCTTTATGTACCCTTTCTTCAACCAAAAATATAATGTACTCACGCAAACCAGCTCTGGGGGGATCCACGATTGCCACCAAATCAAGTTGGTCTTTATGAATGCCAGCTCCATAGACAACCTCCCTGACCATTGACTGAATGTAATCATCAGCATTTCCGGCAAAGAATTTGCAATTTTCCACTTTATTCTCTTTGGCATTAAACTCAGCATCTTTGATAGCTTCTGCAATGATTTCCACGCCAAGAACCCGCTTGCAATGCTTGGCAAAGCACAGCGCAATGGTACCAGTTCCACAACAAATATCCAGCATAGTCGTTTGTTCTTTCGGCGCAATTAAATTAATCGCTTCTTGATACAGAACCTCAGCGCCCTTCGTGTTGATTTGGAAGAACGCCAACGGACTTATGCGGAATTTCAAGCCCAGAATGACATCGATGATATGTGTGCTGCCAGAAAGATGTTCGACGGGATTGTGAGTCTGACCTGGTTCCCGGCGCTTCAAATCTTGATAGTACAAACTGGAACAATTAAATTTCTCCTTTTCGTAGCTCGCATAGAAATCAATTATTTCCTTTTTCAACTCTGGAATCTGCTCTTCGGTTAGATTCGAGGAGTAAACTCCTGCAACAAGCATAACTTCGCCCGTTTCTTCAGACGTTCTTACTGTGAGTTGACGAAAATGCCCAGAATTGTTCTCTGGATTGAATGGGGCGAATTTTGACTTTCGTGCGTACTCCTGGAATGATTTGGCAGCAAGTTTAGCCCGCTCTGGCAAATGGGGAAGATCATCAACAGAAGACACCTCTACTGAGCCATCTGCGTAAGCTCCCAAACGAAAGCCAACCACAACTTCGCCTTCTGAATTCTTTCCAATTGTGAATTCAGATTTGTTGCGATAGCCATTCACGACTGGCGATTCTTTAATGCCCAGGAACTCACAGGGAAGATCGGATGTGGGTGAAAAACAAATCTTTTTCGCATCCGAATTGGACTTAGTCAATTCTTTGCCATAGCTCCTGAGAAGTTCTTCCATTTCCAAACGTTTTTGTTTCAATTGTTCCTCATACGCCAAACCAGCTAGTGGACATGTGGCTTCTGTTGAGGTTTTTTGTTTTTTAGCTTGGTGATCATTGCGCTGCCGGTTACCTTCGTTTCTTCGCTTGATTAAGGGATCTGCTGATGCTTTCGCTTGCTATTGAGGAACTATTTAAAGAATCACTAGGATATTGTAATATTTGTAACTACCCACCGCAGCTGATAGGATTTTTCCTTTCCATTTGTACCCGTTCAAAGTGGATATAGCCTTCTCTTGGTCTTCTTGACTACGGAAGCAAATAAAAGCAAAATCTCGATGGTGTGGCGACTTTATCTTACTCGCATCAAGATTAAGAGTATTTTTGAGCAGCTTCTTAAATTCCTAGAACATTAACAAACCGGGTTTAGTTAGTACACTAGTGGAGTTGGCAATGTCAGCTTACTCCGATACCGAAAATTCCCAAGTTCCTAACTTCGATTTTGTAAATCTCTGAAGTGAATTCATTCCGCTGCGTGTAAGCTAGTTCATCTTGAGGGGTTTCTTCGGTTTCGGGCATTCTAAATGTATTTATTTTCAGAAAAAAAACTAGCTAAACGCTGAAAAAAAACAGAACAAAATGCTGTGTGTACACTACGCCGGTGAAATTGACAGTAGTTGACAGGCAAATTAGGGCACGTGCAGATGTTTTTGACACAACTGAGAATAGTACACTACGGACAGAATTTTTTTTTAATTAATTGAAAGAAGGAAATCAATGTCCACCGGAAAGATGTATTGGGGACGTTCAAGTATCTAGTTTAGTAAGTCTGACAGTTCTCTCATTAGGTCTATTCGCGTACTCGGTTGAAGTCGAACGCAATCGTTCGTAATCGCACAAAGTCTATACACGTAATATAGATTAGTTCAGACCTTGTGCGATTGCGATCGATTTATATCGATTGCGTTCGATTCATACCGAGTACGCGAATATATCTACTAAGTGCATCTCGGTTTTGATTGGTCGAAATCGGTCACGAGTGCAGCTGTTTCAGTTGACGTTTATGGAGGTGTAGCCGACGAATCTAGTCAAGAAATTCGTGACTGAGTACTAAGTTGACAGTTCTCATATGTGGCTGACGTCGAACACGGGCCGTTCCCGACCAATCTAGTTGTTGCGTTCAGGTTGCATCTCATCCAGACCAACCTAGTCGACTTAAGATAACTAGATTCTTGAATGCGGCTTTTTATGCGTGCGTTATTTTAAATTTGTTAACATAAGAGCGTTTATTTTTAATTAATTTTTACTTATTTATTTACGTGGAAACTTAAGTTATGTTCAGACGATCGGCAGATTTGATAATATTATAATGAAAAAATTGTATCAAATGTCTGACAACTGTGTGAGCCTACAATTTTGTCTACCAATATTTGCAGAAATTTATATAATATATTTATATAGAAATATTAGGCAATGGCCAGACCGCCATTGTCTGCCAATCTTTTGAGCACACAATTTTATCATTGACAGACGCCTAAGACATTTGCAGACTCATTTGCATCTGACAATTTTTCATTTGCAGATAAATTTTAATTTTTTGTAGATTGGTTCAAAATGAGTAAATTCAATAATTTCAAGTTCGTGGACGAAGAAGACTTTTCGTTGATTTTATGCTTTAATGCAGTTGGATGATATATTTTTTATTTTATTTTTCGCTCACATTTCGAATCGGAAAGCTTAGAAGAAGGATTCGCGGTCAACCAGGGAGCAGTTGATAAAGAGTTCTCAGACAAATTATTTGCAGGCAAACCATCTGCAAATTAAATTTTCAGAGTTTGGGACAAAACGTGTTAAGCGTGTAAACTGGCAATTTGGTTGTGTAGGGTAGCTTGCTATTTTTGTAAATCTGGCAATCGTCTGAAAATGGCTTAATAGGGTAGTTCGCGACAACGTCAGTGTCAAATGAGAAGTAGAAAAATCCAAGTGACAGCTAAAAAACTTGTAGAAAAACAAAACGGATTTTGTATGGATGTAGTCTAATTATTTAAAAAAATTATTGAAAAGTGCATAAAAAAGTACAAAAAACAAGATAAAAGCATTGTTGAATTAAAAAATTATGTTTATCAAACGTATTTGGTAACAACTGAGAAGTTAAAGTAATGACAATTGTGCGCTTTTCAACAATATTTGAACAAAACACCATTATAAACCAGCTTTGTTATCCTACAAGTTTTTTTTTCGTTTGAGCAAAAAAGATAGCCCATGTGAAAGGATGGGCTTCGCGAAACACTCTACACCTATGGCAAAAACAAATAAAAGAACAAACATTTTATTTAAAAGAGAAAAAAAAACAAATTCATTACTAAACACTTTTTTCGAAAAGAATTTACAACTTTTTCTGCACAAAATAAATGTCTTTAGTAACCTACCTACTTGAACTTGAACTTGAGATAAATTGATTTCTTTTATTTTAGCTGGAAAATGTAGTCACACCATAATTTGCTTGCACGGTGAACGCATTCACTCGATTCGTCAGAATTGTTTATGTCTGTAAACCGGATATGAGGACAAACAAAACACTCAAAATCAAAACAAGTGAGTAATTTTCTAAAATTATATTTTCAAGGATTTCCATTTGTTATCATTAAAATGATGCCCCATCATTCACCTTTGGCCCTTGTGAGAGAAATTTTCCACGGGCAATAAACATATTTGTTCTAAGGTAAACTTCAACAGTATTCAATCTCCGTAATGACTTGTTGACAGATCTATAGACGAAAAGTTGAAGTCGACATCAGAATTTGCGCACACACAAGCGCACATCTCCTCTCTGATAACAGTCAACGGGGAACGGGGACGGGGACAAAATAAACTGTCAGTTTTTAATGAGAAGGAGAAAAGCAATTGAATCTTTTTTCTGCAGTGCCTAACCAAACGAACGCACCGAAACAGTTTCAGTTTCTTGAATTAACGAGGCTAGGAAAGTGCCGCGCACCCCTCGCACAGAAAAAAAGAACGTCGAGAAGTGACAGTTACCGTGTGTGGCATCGCACTCTTTGTGCGTTTTTCTTTCGTATTTTTTTTTTTGTTTTACATATTTATTATTTTCTGTTTCTCAATTAATGTTCCTTTGTGTTATGTGGACTCGTGTAATATTTCACGGCTAGAACTTTCGGTAAATTGGTGTTTTTTTTTTTACTTTGAAATGTGAACACATTTTGGAAAATCGTATTTTTTCTCTCCCTTGTTCCTCTTCATAGAAGGAAAACCTGCCTAGAAAACTATGGTGGATAAGAATAAAGTAGCTGACATGACGACAAAAAGCAATCCAGATCCAACGAAGACAACGACAGCAAAATCAAATGGAGAACAATGTAAGTCGATGATGGACAAAAACAGTGCGAACAAAATGCCTAAGAAACGATCAAAAGCACTAGTCACAGCTCCTGCGGAGGAGTACGACTTGGTGCCCCCTGATGGTGGCTGGGGTTGGCTGGTTCTGGCCGGATCGATGATGGTTAACATTCTTATACCGGGAACAATCAAGAGTTTTGGTGTACTGTTTCTGGAATTCTTGGACGCGTTTGATGCGTCTCCAGCGACGGGTGCATGGATTCCGGCGCTATGCTATTTCTTGTACAGTTCGCTCGGTCCGATTTCGTCTATATTGTCGGTGAAGTATTCGTTTAGAACGGTGACTTTGTTGGGCGGTGCTTCGGCTGCAATTGGCATGATTATATCGTTTTGGGCGACATCCGTGACATATCTGTACGTCAGCTATGGCGTACTCGTTGGCATTGGCGCTGGGCTATCGTTTCCTCCCACGGTTTATATTGTGACCTCGTATTTTGTTAAATTACGAGGCCTTGCCAATGGACTATGCATATCCGGCAGTGCACTGGGTTCAATAATCCTGCCACCATTACTACGGTTTCTGCTCGAAACCTATGGATATCGAGGAGCAGTACTTATAATGGGTGGCATCACTTTGAATGTCTTTGTTGCGGCGATATTCTATGAGCCTGTGGAGAATCACATGATTCGCGTGCCGCGTGTTAAGAAGGCGCTGGACGATATCGAAGAAGAAGACTTGGGAATTGTGCTGAAATTCGAGAGTGCTGACGACGCCAATCCCGAACTGAAGGCTCTCACAGCCGGCGATGACCATGCCGATGCAAAACAGTCACCAGACATGCAATATCTCACCAACAATGGTGTGGACAAACAATTCGGACGCAGTGCATCAGCCGCTGTGGTACAGAATTACAATCGCAGCCAAGATGAGTACGGCACGCACACGAGATCAAGAAAAGTAAGCACTCCGTCTTATGGGAATGTGCCGCCCCAACGCAACCAGACATTCACACCCGGCCAGATGAACTCCCAGTCATCCTTATATGCCGTGCCGGAGCGCGGTACATCGCACAATAGACTCGATCGCAACTTAGCCTTAAGGAATAGTTCCAGACAGCGTCTGTCCAGACACTCGCCTTCCACTAGTAGTTTCCAGTATATTAGCACACCGTACCACGGCAGCACGCTATCCTTTCAGCCGAAGGACTTTTCCTCACACTTATCGCTCAAATCACTGGGCAGTGGCGGTGCTCTGCATGACGCCACAGTTGATCCAGACGAAAAGGAAGAACCAGCGCCGAAGTCTAAATTCTTCGATCTGTCGCTGCTGAAGGATCCTGTCTATCTGGTCATCTTGATATCGAACTCAACGAACGCCATCAGCTACACAAATTTTATCATACTCCTGCCAGCTTATGGCGTGGATCTAGGCTTCAACCGTTCTCTGGCGGCGTACTTAATTTCAATAGTATCGACTACAGATCTGATCGGGCGAATTGGCGGATCAGCACTGTCCGATCTGAACCTCTTCCCCAAGACGTGGTACTTCATTGGTGGCCTTACGATATCCGGAATCTCGCTGGCTGTGATGCCTTTCGCCAAGTCATACGCGACAACAAGTTTCTGGTGCTCCGTCTTCGGACTGGCATCGGGGGTTTATGTGGGAGTAACCGCCGTAATCATGGCTGATATGCTGGGCACCGAACGGCTCACGTCTTCCTACGGCATCAGTCTGTTTGTTAACGGAATACTGCAATTAATTGGTCCGCCACTGTGTGGCTTGTGGTTCGAGGCAGTGAAAACATACAGTCCGCTCTTTCACACGCTTGGCATTATTCTATTGGCGGGCGCTAGCTTGTGGGGCTTCATGCCATTCATCCAAAAGAAGCAGCCCAAAGACGTTGACGATTTGAGTCCCGAAGTTGAGGGTGGACTCTTGGAGGAGGCCGGGTAGAGGGGAACTCATTTTACACAAATTTTTGTAGAATTTTTTTTTTTTTCATTTTCCTTTTTTTGAGACATAAGATGAAGGATGCATAGTATTTAAACGGAAATTGTATACATTTCTATTTTGTTTTTGTAGATTTTTTTCTTTTTCCCTCTTAGTTAAGTACGCAAAGTATTTACACACAAATATACAAAACATTGTTGCCTATTGTACTATTCGATTGTGATTTCTTTTTTTATTTTTAATAATGCTTGGAGAACACATGTTTTTTCTAAACCTCTTTGCTGTTTTATTTCGTGTTCGGTGTAGATTAGAGGCGCGCTAGTATTCTGTTCTGCTGTTTCTTGTTCTTGTTTGGGTGCTAGTTGGTGAATCATAATATCACAGTGGCACAGTTGTGTTCGGTCTTATCTTTGACTAAAAACCAGAACACAAGGGTGATCTTTGCGTTCGCGGAAATCGTAATATGGGCGGTATGTGTTTTATGGGACTTAACAAATCAGATGTCGATGGCATTGAGGCGGTAAGTAGAGTGTGCGCGCGCTAGCAACACAATCAATTAAAGTACAAATAGCTTGAATCAACGCGACTGGTAGCAGCCGAGATAACGGCAATGAAATAGATATGGCACGCATTAACATTTATGACGTGTCTGGTGAAACTACATCCACAAGGTGATGCATATTTTAGTTACAGGGGTTCGCAAAGAGGTTATGTGGACGTGACCGTATTTAGGAACGACTATGTGATGCTGAATGTAGTTTGAAATTTATTCGATGCAGTGCCTACTAAAAAACAATCTTCTGCTTTTATCTAAAGTGAAAATTTCTATGTGAAAACGATGCAGTTTCGTAAAAGATGTAACAGTCCGCAGTCCATGTTCTATGGGTAGATATCGATCAAAAGTAGGTAAGTATACTATAATTTCTATAGAGTTCAGGATCCTCAGTCTTTTAAAAAAGATAAATAGCATACTAGTTAGCAAGGTTAAATTACTCTCACAATACCTACAGCAACAAGCACATAATTTAGTACAGGAACGGTGTTTCACTGTCAAAACTTTGAAATAATTATAGGCAGGTCGGTATTTTAAAAATAAGATTTAAGCATTAACAGACTTAATTTTGATGTAATTAAAATTATTATTAAAATCTACGAAGAGCAGCAGGGTATCGAAGCAGAAATCATTTCGTCCGAATTTTTGACTACCGGTTTCGGTTGTAAGAAAAACGATTTGAAAATGGCTATTCCAAATTTTTGGCTTGTGAAGTTTTCGCGAAGATGCGCACACGTGAGTTTGTTAATTGGACTTCACAACAAGTGTACGATAGATATGGGTAGTGCGTTGACTACTTTACCGCAGAGATAAATCATTCATGATTTGTATTATGCTTTACCGTGTTTAATGACAGAATCCCAATACTCCGTCCAGTCGTTCGTCTATGGAAAATTATATTTTCTACCACCTTTTTTAAGGCTATCTACCACCGTTTCGCTTTTCTCAAGTCCCATCACTGGCCATTAGTCTTCCATTATCTCATAATGATCCCCGTTTGACAACCATTTTAACAAAATGCTTAATAGCAAACGTGAGAGAACGTAAACAAATTTCACTTAATTGCTTTGTGTGTAACCGATTATGAACTGTCCTATATATACAAAACGTTCGTTATATACGAGGGCTTATGACAGAAAAGGGTCCACATAATGAAATATAGGTAAGTAAGTCTAGGATATAGTATAGCGTTATCACGTCCGTGTTTTTAATTTTGTTAGGTATTTTTTGACAAATTCACAAAGAGAGAAAATGTATACATCATATATGACAGTTTCTTCCACTCTCAATATTTCCACCAATAAAAGTGTTTCCTCGCACGCTGTGCCCACGGTTGCCACTTGCAAAAAAAATTAGCTACCAAAATTGAAAAAAAAGTTACCAAACCAAGATAAAATTTACCAAAAATCTGGAGACGTTGATAAAACAAAAAAAAGGGAAAAGCATACAATATTATAGTCTTGAACCACCGTGAAAATGCCTTATCAGTATCCAAGGACTTTTCTGTGATTTACGAACATAATATAAAAAAAAATCAGCATGACATTGTAAAAACGTCCATTTGCTTAGTCTTCGAGAAACTAAAAGAAAAGTGCAGAATTCCTAGCCCTTTATTTTTATTTATTATAACACACATTTTTAAAACATAAAAAAAAAACTTAAGTTCTTTTAATTGGGTACGTACATTAGGTTTGTAGTAACTTAGTCGACCTTTAAGTAGTTAAACAACGTCAACAAAGTTGTGCACAAAATTACCAGCTGCTAGAATGGAATCATCTACCATTTTCGATCCTTTTTTCTTTTAAAAAACCTTTAACAAATTAGAGTTTTATGTCTGTATATAAATATTATGATTAATTAACCTATCCATATCTCAATGTAGTTATAAACAGAAACAGAAAATATTTCGAAGTTGACAATATGTCAAAAAAAGAAAATGAGTGCATTCAGTAATTTTTTGAACAAAACAGGTTTACTTGGGTGGTGCTGGCTGACGCATATACCTAATGCAAATGCAATGTTCACTCAGATACAGTAAGACATCATTTAAATGAATTGATATCGAGTTCGTATTTTCGGTGCTACTGCAAAATTACCTAATTACCAAAACTCAAAAAGTAAATAAAAAATTACCAAATTTGGTAGAAAATTACCAAAGTGGCAACCGTGGCTGTGCCAACTGTCACCGGACAAGTCGAAAAAGTCGAAAGTAAACCTATACTCTACCGTAGCATCTGGCACGCGCGCTACTTATAGCATGGGTCACCTTCCATAAGCTTCTGTGTATTCTATCAACCTGTCAGTACTCGAATACGTTGTCACAACAGACGCGACGAATTCTATGCGTTGGACCTTTATCATATTCAACTTTTGAAAAGATGTAATGAGCTGTCAGTGAGATCAGTAAAGATACTTTTATAAAAATAAAAACCTCTACATACGAGTATTTATGTACCCGTTAGTAAATTAGAATTCCGTTAGTTAAACTTCAATTAAATTGCAATTCAATGACGGATTTTGGATAAGCAATCCCATAAAAAGCGCATCGAAATAACCAACAAAAACTGCTTACAAGCTGTGCTGTTTCAATAATTGATTGGTATATTGCAATGGTATGTGCAATGTGTATGTATGAATCTTGTTCTCTTGATGATCGTTTGCTTCGCACTTTATCATGCTGCTGGCAAGTTCGCGAAACAAGTCATATAATTTGTGAGTAATTCAAAATTATAACTAACACGAAACACATAAAAAACAGTATTTGCGTTTTGATAAATTAATGCTCCGAATTTATTAGGCAAACGCGGGAAACATTTGTTAAATTTGCTTATAAATCAGCTTTGATCATTCGTAAAACTGCAGTTACCGGCAATAAGTTGAAAATATACACAAAATGAAAGTAAATAAAAACAAAAATGTAATTTTTATGTATGTATTTCAGAAAATTCACTTAATTTGAGTCAATCCCTTAAAATTCAAGTCTTTCTTTTACTTACAAGCCATCATACAGAGTTGGCTACTTCACGGGAAAAATCATCAAATTCCTACTGACATAAATATCTGAAAATAGCCGCAGAACTGCCACTGAATTTATTCAAGAGCATTGGCCGCATTCCAGGATCTAGTTATCTTAAGTCGACTAGATTGGTCTGGATGAGATGTAACCAGAACGCAAAAACTAGATTGGTCGGGAACGTCACTTTTTCTTGGTCAGCCACATATAGAACTGTCAACTTAGTGCTCAGTCACGAATTTCTTGACTAGATTCGTCGGCTACCCGTCAACGTCAACCGGAACAGGTGCTCATTTGACCGTTTGCCCCCAATCAAAACCGAGATACATCTAGTCAGTGAGCTGTCAGACTTACTAAACTAGATACTTAAACGTCCCCATTAAATTATATTCTTTCGAAAAATTAGTAGTCTTATGAGTTATACAACAATTGCTAATCTCTAGAGTTCGAGTTGAACCTGTTGTCGCCATGTTATCATTTGCAATTAGCAAGTCGACACCATACTACCACAAGTTATCATAATTTTCGACAATTTGTTCTGGTGACGCTGACGACCCAGTTGCGTAGCATTTTCATCAATCCTTTACCAAGGTCCAACGGTTTTTAATCAAAATGCATACATGTTTTTATTTACTCGTGTTACAATTGATTAAGTTGCCGTTTCAATGTACATTATGTATATAGTATACTCGTAACTCTTTGTCATATAAAAAAACGAGACTCTTTCACTTCGATTAAAGATATTATTCCACATTCCATACCTCTGAGGCTTGATCTGATTGAAGGAGTAATGACCAACTATCATGAGATGAAAGAAATTATACACTTTGGATCGCCCTTTCGGAATATTAAATTGGTTTGATTATTTGCTGGTTTTAGGTTTGTAAACAAATGACGTCACTATACCAAATGTTTTGTTGTTTTTCATTGAATTATTTCCTGAAAATAAAAGTGTTAGGTAAGCACTTTTTGTATTTTTGTTTGCTTAATCGTTTTGTCAACATCGAAATCAAGTGGAACAAGTTGTGAATGTTAAGTCGATGGCTTTATCAATGATTTATCGTGTACATTGAGGCATGATAAATTCTCAAAGGGGCAGAAAACTAATATTTATATTTATAATTCGAAAGGCGTATATGGGTGGACACAATGGGAAATTAAATGTTTGCGTGAATTGGTTTAGGTGTTTAACCGTAGATAACCCTGGGGATGGCGATAGCCCGCCACGGTGCCTGCTCTTTTGTGACGATCCCACAACCCCACTCAACCTAACTCTGGGTGTACAATTCTTGGCGATGGTAGGTATTCTGTAACTAATACTCAATTCTTTTATCTGGAGAAAAGCGTTCTTTCAATACGCAAAAATTATGTATATACTTTACGTTATTTCCTTAACAAAACAAAGCGTTTAAATCAATAATTATATTCATCGCCATGCTTGGATTGACGTACAGCCGTCGTACCTACAGTTGCGATGAGCTATAAATAATCAAAACTACTGACGTCAGCAGCCCAAACCTGTCAGTGTAATAAAATGCTTTAAAAAAAATTGAATCTCAAAAGTACCTACATTTTATGATTCCTCATGCTAATGTCATGCTGTGTAGTAAAAATAAATTCTTTTTCGCCTGAAATGGAATTACATCACACGCTGTGCAGGTGGAAAGTGCACTCACACACTGAAAGGCTTCAGTTAATTTCAATTCAATTCGATGTTCCAGTAAAACTATTACACAAAGTATAATATCTGATTATATAACATTGAAAATAGAAATTGAAACTATATACATTGTTATCAATATTTGAAGTGCCTTAAAAGATACACTTAAGCCAAGTGGACATTTTAGCTGGAAATTTATAATCTTCTGGATTGACGTGGGAACTTTTAATTGATAGGCAATACACAATTTGCAAAAGGCCTGCGATAGAAAACACTTCAGAAAAAAACTTAGCCAAGTGTTTTCCTTATATAGAGAATATAAACAAAATAAACACAACCATTCGTTTTGTTTGGGTTTTTCTTCATTTTTGGGACGAATGGAAGAATCTACAATTTTATGCCCACCCAGTCCAAACGGCTAAATGAGGGTCTCTGTCATAACAGAGGTATACTTTCGGCTCTTGGTTGTTTTTCAGACGTTCGCAATAGATGGCGCAGTGTACAAAAACGTTAAGATGGAATTTGTTTTTTTTTTTCCGGGAATCGAACCTGGGACCCCTCGCTTTGTAGTCTAACACTAACCGCCAAGCCACTTTGCCAAAGACGGAACGGGTTCTCAAGTGACATAACACCGCTAGGAATACAAAATGGCGAATTTGAAAAAAAAAAACTGAGGGAGTGGCAAGAGGATTGCGAGTTGGGGGTCTCAGTATGATTTGTCTCTGCTTTGCATTATTATTACGTACCTTGTCCCATTATGCATATTTTATTGGTGTTTGGGACATTTAAGTTCATTTCTTCTATACGATTATAATATCCTTTTAAACTAGTGCAACTTAGAAACTGAGATGTATTCCTTAACCCGTGTTGCAGCTTATGTTAAGATCTGTCAAACGAACATACCTAGTTTTATAGACACAGCCCGACTAAAAAGGCAGATTCCACAAAATTTAAGGTAGCGAATAAATGAAAATATGTACATTTTTCCACAACTAACTTTGGACAGATTGCAATTAGAATGTGATATAAAAAAAAAACAAGTAAAATACGATCTAAATCACCAAACGGATGATAATATAACGGCAGAAACTTTGAAAATTGTTTAATGATGTTTCACGTTGCTAATACAACAGCCAAGTAATAGCACTTTTTTGGAATATCAAATTAATTTACTTACACATTTTAATGCAATCAAAAAAAATAATGCAATCATAAAATTGCATTTATTAATTTTTTTTTTACAATTCGACCCTTAACAATAAAAATGCTACTACGCTATCTATTTTTTCATTAAATGCCCAATTCCAGTTAAACAATAACAACGAAGAAAAATTAACAAATTTAATAAAAAAAAATGTTTACACATTTTTAATATTTTTTAAATGTCAGAATTTGTTTACAGTCATGTTCAAACTGTTTGAAATAAAAACGATGAACGATTCGATTAAACGATGACGTTATTATGAAGCAAAATAAAAACGATGTCGTTTTGTTCAATCGTTTCATAAAATACGCGATTAGAGCTCTGAGCAAATACATCTCTGCTGACACTTCAGTTCAAAAATTCCGTGTCAGTTAATACATTAAAGTTGGGGCCTATCAATAGAAATCAAGTTCGTTATCGATGTATTTGTAAACAAGATAACTATATGTCAAGTTTACATATAAATAAAAAAAGGCTTGACTGGCTCTTCTTCACAGCAAAGTTGCAAACACGTCATTGGAGTTGTCAAAATGACGAGACTTGCATCCCACCTCAGTTGTTTGAATCGTTACATAAATTTTGTTTCATATTCATTTCTTTCGTTTTTCTAGATTACCTTGGATGTCGGTATAAAACATTAGTAAGTATCGACAGTAAAATTGACCTTCAAATAAAGCTTACATTAGCGCAAGGTGTTATTTTACTGGTGATAATTCTTATATGTACTTAAAAATGTCCCTCCTATATAGGTAGTTATTGTTCTTTCATCCATTGTCCATTAACTATACCCACTTAAGAGTACGCAAACACATCTAGTAAGTATACTTATACTTACCCATTGTTTTTATGAATTCAAAAGATGACGAATACGAGTAAGTGGTTGATTACACTATTTACCTTAAACTCGGTAAGTTAAACTCTTTCAGTTATTATTAGGAATCTTTCATCATCATACATAATAAACAATTTAAAAGTGTTTCAATCTTAGTGTGCCTTTTTTTGGAGAACCATTCTAAAATGAGTACCTAAACTTGTTTGCAGCAAGTTTAGGTACCTACTTAGAAAACTGTGTGATTCGCACTTACTTCGAATTTTCCAAAAATGAAGATTTATGCAAACTTCTAAGGGGACAATATGAAAATTAACAGGCACTGCGAAATATGAGCCTCATATTTACATTTTTCTGTAAGGATACTTAATATTGGAAGGTTTTTTCTTATTTACGGTGCCGTTTAGAAACTTCTTTATGACAGCTTTACTCCCGGATGTAAATTGGAGAAATAAATCTAAGATCCTAAGATGCGACCACATTTTTCATTAATTTGAACTAAAGGCCCAACATCTGCTTGCCATACCCTATAAACAATCATACAAAAATAAATAAATAAAAAAAACACCAGCAAGTGATTTGTCACACAACTTTTTGATTTAAGCGCTGGATCCACTTGATCTACTTTATTCACTTGATCCAATTTGATTAATATGCGTACGCTAGACATTTGTGCGGGCATAAAAATGTTGGGCGTGTTTGTCTGTTTTTGTTTGACATCAACAAGTCCTGTGTATGTGTATGGCTGTGTATACCATAATTGATTCAATTGCATTTGATTGGTTGTAATTGCGTCTCAATGATCGAACTTCGTTTTCAAATAGAGGAAGTTAATTACTTATGCTTGGAAACTTTCGGAAATTAAACTGTTTGGAACTCCCAATCTCCCATTGAAACTCAGGCAGTTGTCGTGAATACAAAAAACCCGATCGGATGCGAGTTTGTTTTTACTTTTCTGATCGCCACAAATTGCATATTTTATTGGCTCGGAGGTGTGCGCGAGTCTCGTAAACCAATGACCGAGTAAAGAAAAATATGGCTGCTAACCCCATGAGTGATGGAATATTTTCCGCAATAATACAGAAATGACTCGATTTGCGGCGCTTTGTTTGACTATGTGTTGACTTAATTTAAATCAGTCATAACACAAACACAGCACAGTGATAAATGATCAGCTGTGGGGTAAAAGGTCTATATCTTGTATTTACTATCTCAAACGGAAATATAGACAACCTCGCTCAGCGAAAATCGATTGATTGATACAGAGATGTAATTCAGTGAGCATTGTGTCCGTATTGAGTTAGTACGCTTAAAACGCGGGGTACTTTAGAAAGTCAGCAAGCTAGCTATATAGTTACTGTCTGAAAACGAAACTTGCTTGGTATGGGAGTAAGGTTAACGACTTTGTACGTCGCATTGTGCGACTTCGGTGTGATATAGCATTTGTGTACCCGCATTATAAGATAAACTCTAGAAGGTGAAAAAGATGAATGACTGCAGCACCTTGGCACAATTCCAGCGCGTAGGTTGAGGTTTAACAGATGATGCTAGATGCTACAATCCTTTATGATATTGACATATATAAATGATAGAGGCATCAAAAAAAGCTGGAGGAAAGACGGCAGTGCGACGAAATAAGCGAGTCGATGAAATATTGTTTGTTCTTAGCTTGTTATGTGAATGAATCACATTAAAAGATACTGGGTCAACTTATTACGCCGACAATTATTTTATTTGGTGCTTTCAAGTTTGAACTGATGTCACTTTGTTTTGCGTTTCAGTATACTCTCGAAGGGTAATTGACGAAAATATAAATGGAAGGTAACAAGGGTGTTTAAAGGTTTAAAGTAGAGAGCACAAACTAACAAGGTTGATCTTGGCATTTCATATTTGGAGTGCTAGCGAAACGTCACTTTATCGATGTCTTTTTTTAAATACTCCAAATCTTTCAAAACGATGGAGTCTTCACTGATTTACATCGGACAAGTAAAGAAAGACATGCCGCCGTGGCACTTAAATTACTATTGAGCCGCTCAAACTCAGGCACAAACGTTTACAGCAGTTTGACGTGCTGGTAGTGGAACGATTCCATTTATGACACCTAGTAATAAACAAAGTTCTTAATCTGCAAGATGTATTTAGAATATTAAAACAGGTATTATCTTTCCATTATTTTCATTACGTTCAAGCATGTAACGATATTAAGTTGTGCAACATTATCAATTTGAGTGCCAATGCCAATTCAGTCACGTAGGGTAGTTGGCTTAGTTTTGTTAAAACTAAGGTCCGCATAAGAAAGCGTGCGTTGCTGGCTGATAAATTGAAACGAAGGACAATTGTATTTTTATTTTGGGACTGCTTAATAAAACGGTTGTTCACGCGTTTTGGCATAACTTTGTCTCGTTTACTTAAATCGTTTACATAAATTGAAATTACATCTAATCAAACAGAATACGTAACGTAAGCGGGAAGTGATTAAAGTATGAGTGACTAACGGAATAATCTGGGGTGGAATCGGCTAAGGTGATAGTTGATTGCCGCTTTTTCGATAGTCGTTTTTGATTATCAACTCTTCTTTGCTCTGCGTAAAGCGATCACAAAAAACTGGTTGATTATTGGCAGCACTTAGATTTTTGAACGTCACTTCCTTGCCGACGCTGCCATTCCGAGCAGCTGATAGGTGCAATTATATGCGAAGTGTTTCTATTGTGAAAAATGTAAGTGGATTTCGAATACTAAAATGTTAACAAATTACAATAAATTTGTTTGTGCTTGAGAGCAAATACGTATCCTTTTAACGTTTATGCAACAAAATACGAATACGAAAGTTCCAATGAAGTAAACATTGAACTTCACGTACATACTTTCAAATTGCACTTCAAGTTTTTTTTTGTTTTAATTTATTTAATATACCTACCTATTCTTTTTTCACTAAAGTATTTCATTTATTTGGTGTTGAAGCCGATGTGCATATCTATGAAAATGACACAAATGTATGAAAGCGACACCTAAATAGGTGTCGCATGAAATTGATGCAAAAAAGCGATTGTCAATTTGATAATCACCTTACGTGGACGTAAAGCGATGATTTTGATTGTCAACTATCAACTATCACCTTAGCCGATTCCACCCCTGATTCAAGCATGAAATTTCTACGTCACAAATAATATAAGTTCCCAACATATATTTCAGTGATGACAAGCTGTCAAATTTTGCAACAAACAAAAGCAATCATGCTTGTGGCTCAATGGTCAGAGCTATCACCTATACGTTTCTTCTTAGTTGAATTCGTTTATTAAAAAAATAATATTTCAGTATGTGTACTTTCTCCCGCTTAACATATTCCAAATGGGCGGCTTCAATCTACATTTCCTAAAAATGTTTTTTTTTTTCACCTAAAACCCAATGACCCAGTAACTGATTTATTGGATTATAACTATAGTAGACAATTAGCAATTCTGTGTTGGTTATCTCGCCCTTGCCACCGTAATAGACTCTTTTTTCGTATAACAATCTCTAATTTTGTGCACACATTCCAGTTTTATCTCAACACACCCCATTATGAAACTCGTAAAAAGCGTTTTGATAACGTGATAACGATAAACTTCGCGGCAAGATTTCAAAATATTTGCGTTTCTAATCCTGTGTATGTGTGGTTTTCCTTACAGAATCTATAGGGTACGCTGTGGTTTTTCTATGCATATGAAAGTAAAATTAACATTAACATGAACAATCTTGACACATCACATATTATATAATGGAAGACCTGTCAAGTCAATGGGGACGTTCAAGTATCTAGTTTAGAAAGTCTGACAGCTCTCTCACTAAGTGTATCTCGGTTTTGATTGGTCGAAATCGGTCATGAGCTGTTTCAGTTGAAGTTTATGGAGGGGTAGCCGACGAATATAGTGAAGAGTCAAGTTCTCATATGTGGCTGACGTAGAAAACGTGACATTCCCGACCAATCTAGTTTTTGCGTTCAGGTTACATCTCATCCAGACAAATCTATGTCTGTTGTCATTTGTCAATTGTGATAGTTTCAGAACTTTTTTATACAAATTACAGACAGTCAAAAAAAGAATAAAGTGCCGGCAATGCTCTCTATAATGTTAAACTGATTGCGCGAATATTGGGTTAATTATTATTTAATCCCAGTTATAAATTTAGGATTTATTTTATAAAAATGCCATATAGCGGATCCCTAGTGAATGTTAATGATACAGGTTCTTTTTGTCTTGCATTTGATTCGAGATTTTGAATTACCAACTCTGTGCTTATTCGTTGGCACAGTGATATTGGCATACTTTATGAGATAGATAGGTTATGTGTAGATTAGGGGAAAAAAGAAGTTTGTATTGAATAAGTTATGACAGTAGTTGTCTTCTTTATTTTAGTATACATATTGTATTACTTCAGGAATAAATTGTGTAATCCTTTAGTAATTTATAAACACTAAAGGATGAATGGAAGAATGGGCATTAGCAATAAACAATATTAGTCTCGACTTTAAATTTACGAAAGCCCACAATTGCAAAACTTGAATGAAAAATATAGCTTCTGTGAACTAGAGTCGAGACTTAAAATGTTTATTGCTAAGGTCCAAAGTGTACAAATTTCAATAAATCAAATTCGTTGACTCCCTGCTTCTTGCAAAATATAATGAAGTATAATTATAACTTTCTTCTACCAATGTGTAATTCGTACTGCTTTATTTTTTTTTGCAAGATTTTACGTTTGCAAATCACTGGATTGGCTTTTAAAATGAGAATATTACTGGTAGAGTTACTGGTAGCCTCTGAGTAGCATCCTTTTCTGACTATAAATTTAAACTTACTTATGCCATTATTGCAAACATTCCAGGTGTCCAGAATCTGACTTAGGATAACCCTTAACTCTCTGCGTCCCATCTCGACTGTCGTTTATTAACGAATAACGACTTAGCGCTTCTGATGGCGCTAAACGGTTAAATATCGGAACGAATTATCTTCCCAATATCACACCGTTTTAGATGAATCACATAGCTCAAATGAGGCAAACAAACGACGTGCGTGTGGGAAAACAGGGCGTATACGTCATATTTTTTTCAATTCTGTTTTAATAAGTGATAATAAACAAAGTCAATACTTCTTTGTTTCTTATACGTATTTCATTTTAAATTAAATACAATTTCGAATAAGAGAAATAGTTTGCTGTGAAAATTATGTGAATAATCTGTTGTTTCGTAGGACATCTGTAGAAATTTTCATGCATCTGAAATAAGAATGATTCATGCAATAAAGCAATAAAAGGCGTTTTTCTTTTTTAGTTCAGAGCTGAGCTCTGAACTGAGCTCGAGCATTATGAGCGCGCTCTGAAGCGAGCGTGCTCAGATTGTTCTGAGGTATTTATGAAACACACTTGAGCACATACATAGTTGTCATAAATGCATAAATTAAAATTTATTAATTGTTATTTATTAAATTGGTTAATTTTCAGTTCCAAAACAACAAGGTTCGTCCACCATTTAACTATTTTGCTTATCCTGTTTTTTTGTTTTCTGTCAAATGTGACTGGACGTGTGTAATCAGCTATTCACTCAGCCTGCTCAATCAATTTATTCTAAGCTCATTGAGCGCGCTCTGAACGAAAAAAGAAACACGAATTCTGAGCTCTGATGTAGGTATCTGAGCTAAAAAGAAACACGATCTTTTTGTATAACAGTTCAGGTTGTGCTCTGAACTAAAAAAGAGAAACGCCTAAGGATCTGTATAGTTCTATTTATTCATTTCATGTGGGTTACGCACCTTTTATTTGTTTACCTACTCCAAAAAAATCTGGCAGTTAAACTGTGCTTATGATTTTGAATCACTGGTATATGTAGTACGATTAAAAACGCTGCATATTTATAGGATTGCAATTCGTAACATGCCAAACAGGGTGCTCGAGATTTATTTGTACACATACATCGCAGACATGTTTTTCTTATTTGCTTTTAAAGTTAATGTTCATCTTTTGAAATAAAATGCAAAAAAAGGACGCATTTCTTTTATCTAAAACTTGAAAGCTTATAACCTACCTTACCCTGAATCAAAGTAGTAATACGTATTCAAAGTAAATCATACGATCCTTAAAGCCAGACCACATTCTTCGATTTAGGCTTAGTATCGGGCGTCACTGAAGTGACATCTAAATCTTTTTTTTACGTTTTTAAGAAGTACACGGCCCGGTTATGCCGATACCAAACCACAGTTTATGTGATGAAGTGAAAAAAAGACATTCCAATAGATGTGTTTCCCTTGTCAGCCGTTCCGTTACAACTTTCGGAAAAATTCTTCGATGACATATTGCGCACCTTGCAGCATTACATGTACCACGTGATGTCATTTTCTTTTGAC
This sequence comes from Cheilosia impressa, assembly GCA_948293265.1. NCBI lineage: Eukaryota > Metazoa > Arthropoda > Insecta > Diptera > Syrphidae > Cheilosia > Cheilosia impressa. The sequence goes on from OX411881.1 coordinate 42,882,195, forward strand.
AGCTATGCGACACATTTTTTCTGAAGCTATCTGACAACTACTTGCAACTACTTTTAATAAAAAATGGGCACATTCAAAAATTTAGGTGTCTTAAGTCGACTAGATTGGTCTGGATAAGATATAACCTGAACGCAAAAACTAGATTGGTCGGGAATGCCACATGGCTGACGTAAAAGTTCGCACATATGCGAACTGCCAACTTAGTACTCAGTCACGAATTCCTTGACTAGATTCGTCGGCTACCCATCCATAAACGTCAACTGAAACAGCTGCTCACATGACTGATTTACCCCAATCAAAACCGAGATACATCTACTCAGACGGCTCTCAGACTTACTAAACTAGATACTTGAACGTCCCCAATATCAACGCGTTTGTATCCTTCATTTATTTTGATCCAAAACGGATAGTTCGCGTGCAATCTTATTTCCGAACAGATTTCACTTTTGCGTTTTGTTTTTCCCGAACGGGTACCTCGATAGGGGTGATTCTGGGAAATTTATCTATAACTTCTACTCGTAAGTAAAAAGAAAATGTTTTCCAATAATAGACAATTTATTTTCTTCAATATTCTTAAAAGAAATCACAAAGGTTATGTCAAATTTTCCTTTAAATTTTTCTCTTTACTTCCTTAACACTTTTTACTTTAAGAAAATATTTCACTTATTACAAATATTAATATCTATAAATAAAAAAAAATTATCCACATCATATTCTTTTCCGCAGCAAGAAAAACATCCTAAACGAATGTTAAGAACAAAGGCCGGTTAATTTTTTTTGGTAAAAAAAAGAAAAGTTGTTTTATTAGATTTTTATTTTTTTCTTATCAGTTCTTTTCACAGAAAGTGTTTTTATTTCAATTTTACAAATAAAATAATGTTTAGTTATGGAAGTTTGCAGTTTTACTTTTCATCTCTTCTCCCTCTTTCTTCTTTTCCTCCATCGCTTCTTTATACTACAGTTACATAATATTTTACTTTAATTATAAAAAAAACTTATTTATAACTAAGAAAAGAAAGTCTTCTCCCTTATAGTAACAAAAATATCAGGTTAATCAAGAAAACAATTGAATTAATTTTTTTTTTTTTTAATTTCGCTTGCGGATTCTATAGTTAAGAATGAACAGAAGATTGGATTGTATTTTGTGAAAAAGGTGGCTATAAACTGTTTGCTATTGTTTTTGTTGTTGGTGGTGATTTACAATTCATCCTTTTCCTTCTTTTCAGTTTCTTCTTCCTTGGTTTCTTCGACGACATCATCGAGATTGATCTCACCCTGGAAAGAGAGGAGAATGTAGTTATAAAATAGGATTGCATATAAGTTTGTGTTTCACTTACAGGAGCGTCAACAACACCGCCAGCATCCAAGAACTTGACAAAGTCTTCGAGAGTCCTGTCCAAGTTGTAGTCAATCACTTGGTTGTCTCCCTTGCGGTAGAATTTCAGTGTGGGGAACGACGAGATCTTGGTGTGTTCCAATTCATTGGCGGTGGAATCAATCTTGGCAATAACAATGGTCGGATGATCCTTGTACTTCTCTCCCAATTGATCGAAGATGGGTGCCAATTGCTTGCAATGTCCGCACCTAAACAAATCGAAACACACAACAATGTAAACGAGCAATGTTCACAAATTACTTTTGCTGAACTTACCATGGAGCATAGAACTCCACAAGGACATCCTTGGTGTCATCGAGTGCTACCTCATCGAAGTTGGTGGCAACGAGCACCTTGACTGGGTTCTTGTCCCAATCCTCTGGCACTTCTTGGCTCAACAAGTGCTGTTTCAGTTTACCATCCAAGAAGCTCTGGACAAAGGCCTTAATGGATTCGGGACTTAAGTCAGCGCTGGATGGCTTGTATTTGGCCATGTCTTCTTCCAATTTGATCAAGCGAATAGTTGGGATTTCCTCCTTGGACATACCGAAGAATTCAAAGATACGAGCATGATCCTCCTCATCGGCGCTGATGGTGACAAACAAAACCTCATCGCGGAATTCTGCAGCGACTTCCTTCAATGGGTCGACGTATTTCTCAATGTGACCGGCTTCCTTGGATACGAAGAACAACAGGTGAGACTTGACAGCACCGCCAAAGATTTTCGACGCCGATTGATGGTTGAAGTCCACGATCAGAGGCAGCGAGTAGATTTGAGCGAATTTCTTGAGTTCCTCCACATTAGCTTCGCCAGCGAAGACTGATTTCTTATCGTCGAATGGCTTGAAGAGCACAATATCACCGTCCTTGGCTTCGTATTTGGCAATGACGTCTGCGTTGCTGGTCACACCGAAGGCGAAGCTGTCAAGAGCATTGGCGGTGGCAATGAAAGCCTTTGAAGTTTCAGATTCGCTATCAGTAAAGAAGCCAACAAGGGCGACCTAGAATATATACAAAAAACACACACATATAAAAATGAATGTATGGATAAAAGAAAAGGCTGTAGCTCTTCGAACATAATGTTATTGGTAAAAATTCACAAAACTCTTGAAAGCTTAAGAACAACAAACTTGTCGGTGCTAAAAAGAATCGGCGTCAGTATATTGCGACGAAAAACTGACAAAAGCTGTGCTGTAATAATTATTGCCAGATATCTTCTTTACCCATATGGATATCAGCACCTCTTGGCGGTGTTGAGGAGATATGGATTCGTCATTTCTGACAAAGGTATTTTAGAACACAAAAACAATCAGCACCGATGAAATTACCCGTCTTCATTCCATGCCAATTACAGGTTATTAGGTTTAGGATTGTTTTTGGCCTTGACAAATTCAAACATCTACGCAAAGCAATCAAATTTAACGTACCCATGTGCTCAATGACCCCCAACTCCATTTGTAATTACCCAAATCAATTACGCTCGCGTTAGTTCCATTTATTTGTTGGTAGCTATTATGTTTTTAATTTTCAAAGCACAATACCATTTCAATATTCGTTCAACCATGAACGTGTTAGTGCTGAATATAAAATTAAAACTGGTAGTAAGTGTGATAATATCTCATACACAGTTTGATCGCTTCACAACTGTAAATTGATCAATTTCCTACGTGTGTAGTTATAATTGCTTTAGAACGGCAATGAAAGTGAGTTGTGCAGTTTGTAGATAATGGGTTACCTACATCGTGTTTTATTTATTTTTGTGTCTTTAAAACCTGTCCGGTGAGGTGTTATCTGTCCAAGGTATTCACGAAATGATAAGATTGTCCATCAAAAGGAAAAGGAAAAAAACTTTTTCGTAATTTCGCAATAGATTTATTATTTTTGGGAGTTTATGAAAAAAAAAAAACACGGAGACACAGTTCATTGAGCAAGAGATTTTCGGATTTGCGCTGTAAAGGAAAAACCTACTCTTATCTTAGATAAAGTGTATTGCTCCAATTTTTTTCCTGCGATAGGCTCCAGAAGAGCACGTAGCATGGTTAACTGATAAAAGATAAGCGGCTCTATTTCCAGACGCTCTGAAGACATCTTCGACTAAGAACTGTCACGCTCAACGGTAATCAATGCGATTTGTTGGGACTCGTAATGTGTCCACATTTACCTTGAAATGGCGTTTCTTTAACACAAATAATGTATAGTTGTGTACTTCTTTACCTCGATATCCATCTCTTCCCCATTACTTTTTAAAGAACATGTAAAACGAGTTTGTTCACATAAATATGTATTAAAAAATTCCAAATGCGTGCCTTTATCAAATGTGGAGTCTACTTTGCCTCCTTTAGTCATTTTGAAATCATCTTATGTAGACAAGTCCACTTTTTCTTTTGTTATCACTATTTAATCCAAAGCCGGACCCAGAGATAACCTGTTGCGACCCCTTTAATGAGTTCTTACCACAAAAGAAAATAAATCGACAAGCGCTTTCCCAAACGACGGCATTTGTGCGACGTTTGAAACGTAACCCGAAACTACACCGAAAGTAAAATGAATTCAAATGCGTTTGGTTAAACAAAAAAACAAAAACAAATGATCCTACCCAATACCCGAAACGATAAAACGAAAGTAGCCATAAATCTTAACCTCCAAACAACAGCATAACGACTGCATCAGAAAGACCGGTTCCCATCATGTTGGTGCAGGTCAGGTAGAATTTCTTACAAAGCATGTAAATCTTTCCCACTCACCTCATTATCCTTCAAGAATTTCTCAGCATCCTCAACCGATTCCAATTCCTTGGCAGGTGGTCCAGTCTTCTTGTTGACCCAGGCGACAATTTCATCAGCTTGACGTCCACCACCATACTCAACGGCAACACCATTTCGGAAGAACTTCAACGTTGGATAGCCACGTACTTGATATTCCTCGGCGAGATCACCCTCTTCGGTGGCGTCGACCTTGCCCAATTTAATTGGTGATTCTTGTTCGGCCAATTTTTGTGCCGCCTTAGCGTATTCGGGTGCCAAAGCCTTGCAGTGTCCACACCATGGAGCGTCTATAAAAAGAAACCAATATAAAAATAAGATAAGGTTTGCATGGAGATGATCCCCTGTTTCAAAATAGAAATGCAAGCGGACACGTCTTAACTTTCTTACAGTCGCCAGATAAGACTAAAGTCAGCTATCAGCATATGCACAACGTGGCTAAATAAACGTACAAAATGAAACAGCGCATTTAATATTTCTGGCAATTTCGATAAGGTAAGGTGCCACGCGATGTGGACCCAAGGCGTTATTTTCTTATCGAAAACAAGCACGCATTTACAACACTCTGCCTGAAATGCTATTTTGGGCTTTCGATAAGATGTTTAGATTTACTGTCACATAGCTGGTGTGTCATCTGTCTGTAAGTGTAGGTTGTGTTTAGTAGCGACGTGGCTATCATATAACAGCGACGCATTTCCAAGCAATTACACATTTTGCATAATCGCTTTCGAATTCCCATGCAAATTATTCTACAAGTTTTGCGATAATATTATTCGTAATTATTCACTACACGAAGAAGATTCTTCGATACATTAATTTTTTGTTACTTCTTTTTCGCTTCTCTTTGTTGACGACCAATGTCAAGGCAAAGCAATCAACAGAAACTGGGCTTTTCGTTGCGTTGCCTAACATTGTTCGTCTGGTTTTTTTTTTCTACAGTTCAATTTGCACATTAGGTAAAGGTGTGAGCTGTGCTTTGTTGGTACGACGATGAAATGCAGAGATTTCTGTAACTTGGTTAATGAACCTCGAAGAGGTTATTGATCTTTGCCTGAGCTAGTCTATTTGCTGGAATTTAAGAAGATATGATGAACAAATTGCAAAAGTTCGAAAGGCAATTTTATTATGAAACGCAATAAAGTTTATTTGAATTTATCTTTCAAAAATGTGTTGTACTGGAAGTCACTAGTGTTACTGCAACAATGTACCTACATACTGCCTCCGATTAATCCTTAAACCTGTTAAATTCTTTTAATACTTGATATTAAAGAAAATAATAGGTCAACGACAGTTAAAATGTCGAAAGAGAATACAAAAACTTGACACAACACTAGAAAATCGAGTAAAAACATCGCGCAACTGCTGCCGTATGGAAATGACAGATAGGTTCTTTTAAAAGCAATCGTTCTGCGCTTAGGCGGGTTATGAAACCACATCTAATTTGACATTGTGCAGTTGGCTGAGAAATTTACAATTTAATACTTTGTCAAATGGGGTAGGTAGGTATATGTCCGTTGTACTGACTGACGTTTGGCGGGACTTGATACACTGCTACGTAATTACGCAACGTTTCCATTTGGTATAAAAACGGGGCTTAAGGAACATCATAAATGTAAGGATTACCTACTGGAGACCCTGCACGCCATTTCTAAATTGCATGTAGGTACTCTGTCGCAGCACTTTGAACTTTATTACAGGTTGCATCTTCCACATAATTATTACATTTTTTTCTTATTCGAATCCGATAAGTTAGTTATCAAAAATTGCCCTACTTAGATGCTCGAAGCATAAACGCTAGTACTTTCCAAACAATATGTGCATAATCTACTTCAACAATGTGTCTTTTTAAATCTACTTCTAGAGTTGTTACTTGAATCTATCCTAAGTGTATCTCCCTATACGGCCACCTAACTTGTGCAATTAAAGAAAAAACAAATTACTGCTTCAAAGTTTTATTTCACCAGTTTGCGATATCTGAAATTTAACTAAGTGAACAAATATGACCTCAAAGGTTCACGCGCAAAAGTTTCACACCTCACCAAAGTTGCCAAAAATAGGTATAATGCCCGTTGGTAAATATTTATTTTAACATACGCCTGCGATAATAGGTAAAATTGTTTTCAAAAATCCAAGTGGCAAACACATTCTATTTTCGAAGTGCGTCAACAAAAGTTCCCATTTTGCCGACTGGCTAGGACATCTTATAAAACAACTCAGATCCTTATTGACATTTTGCAAAACATTCACTTCAAAGAAATATATCTAGAGCGCAAAATAAATGTGGTGACGTCTTTCCGAAATTTACACATGGAACTCTGCTGTTTGGCAGTTTTTGGCAAATATGGTAGGCACGAATCCCACGTAACTAATACAGACTACGTAGCGTACACCACACCCAAATGCGGATATTCCCTTCCTATGTTGTAATCTAACTAAGCAACAAGTTAAGTTTATATTGAAAAGTGAACGAGCATTTCCCTATTCGTGATAAAAGAACAAAAATCAAATTGGTAACCTAAACAAAGCTATTTTCGTAGTAAGAACCATGACAAGAACATAACAAAAGCAAAGACGGAAGAAAAAATTGACACGCAAGCAAAAGATGACTCTCCGCTTTAACAATCGCTGCAACGCGTCATTTTTCCCAATATACCGCTCCCAGTATTGCTTGTATTCCTCAAAGTGAATTCAATTATTATGTCCATGAAATGTTAAACAAATTAAACCTTTGGCCGAACAGAAATGTTGTGTCTGCAATTTCATATTGGAGAACAAAAAATCGCAACCATAACGAAACGAACCTTGACATTTCTAGTTGTATGGTTGGAGAGTTTCCCCGGTGGACCGACATGTTTCGTCCATTTTCATTCTACTTCTCAATTAATGCAGGGGGAAATGAATATCCCCAAAGAATTGTTAATTCTTATGTATACATTTCAAATTAAATTACAAGAGAATTTTCACATTTTCATAGGAAAAACCACCATAAACCGGTGACACGTCACAAGCATCATTTGGAGACTTGTGGCGAACCACCGTTTTATGTATACGACCGGTAAGCCCGTTTCACTCGCACGCATAATTCTAAGCACATGTTGCTGACGGCAGTTGTCTCTTTTGTTTCAGACGTTTTTTTTTGCAAAGAACTTTTTTTTTTTCTTTGGAGAGATTATTGACCGGATGGGAGATGCGAATTAAAATTTTATTCTGTATTTTAAAATATGATAAAAATCATTACTTACAAAATTCAACTAAAACGAACTCGTTGTCAGCGATGGCAGATTTAAAATTATCTTTGGTTAAAACTAAAACACCATCTTCCAGTTTGATTTCATCAGCGAAAACGCTTTGGGTGGCCGCGGCGGCAATCACAAATAACGCGCACAAAAATAACTTCATTTTTGTTGTATATGTATTACTTAATTACTACCGTTGTACAAAAAAATAAAGGAAACTAATTTTACGGATGTTCCTCCCTCAACCGAGATGCTGACACGTTGAGAATTAAAAGGAAAATAATCGGAAAACTTGGTATGGAATTTCTTTTTGTGATTGAACTGGAAAGTGGATGCGTGTATGTGTCTAACTCTTTCTCGCCGTTGGATATTGGATTGCAGGTTGAAATCTTTCGGCTGGGGAAGGAGTATGAAAGATGATGACGACAAACGGATCGGAATGGGTGGCAACGAGACGGGATGTCTTGCACAATGTGTTTGTTTTCGGCGAAAATGAACGAACAACAAGCGAACACGTAGACGATTTTGTTGTCTAGTGTTGTCACATTATTGAAATGTAGTGTGAGCGAGAGCAGTGGACGAGTGGATTTGAAATTGGTAATGAAACGAAATTTTATTGAAAATGGTTTTCTAAGTGGTGTTGCCATTAAATTATATTTGAAGTTTAACTCATAAAGAATAGGTACCCATTTCTGAATGACTCAAATTCTAAAATGCATACATAATCTGCCTTGGTATAGAGTTATTTTTATTGTTATTTAGTTACATACATTTTTGGTCTGACTTTAGTAACAATTTTATAATGATTATAAATTGTAATTTTTAAACTTCAGTGCGAAAATAAAACAACTAGGTAGTAGGTACCTACCTACATTCAACTTGAAGTGACTTGATAGTTGCTGTTCGTGTTGACACTTTTGTGAATTTGTTGATTTACATACCTAGGTAACTTCTGCTTCGCAGATCCAGATGTCACACACAAAAACCGACAAAAAAAGAATTTAAGTTGGTTTAATAAATCAATTATCATGAAAACATTTTTCTAGAATATTAAATATGAACATGATCAAATTAAAAATAGAGACGTATTTTTCTTTTTCATAATATAGGTATGGTTCTCAAATTTTAAATCGAAGCCAACACACTTGATAACACTGGTCATGCCACGCGTTAGTGATGGGACTTGAGGAACGCAAAATGGTGGTAGATAGCCTTAAAAAAAGGTGGTAGAAAAGTGGTAGAAAACAAAATCGTCTTCATCATAATAGGTTCGTTCGCGTACGTACGTTTGAATCGAACACAATCGCACAAAGTCTATACACGTACTTATCAAAAATGTCAGAAAAAGAGAAAATTAGCAAAATAACGAGTAGCTGATAAATATGTCAAATGCACAAAGTTACCAAGAAACAAAGGGGACGTTCAAGTATCTAGTTTAGTAAGTCTGACAGGTCTCTCACTAAGTGAATCTCGGTTTTGATTGGTCGAAATCGTTCGTGAGAGCAGCTGTTTCCGTTGACGTTTATGGAGGGGTAGCCGACGAATCTAGTGAAGAAATTCGTGACTGAGTATACTAAGTTGAAAGTTCTCATATGTGGCTGACGTAGAAAACGTGACGTTCCCGACCAATCTAGTTTTTGCGTTCAGGTTACATCTCATCCAGACCAATCTAGTCGACTTAAGATAACTAGATTCTTGAATGCGGGCAAATCCGAAATCCGTCTTAAAAATCAAAATTGCACAGAATAATAAAATGTAAAAATAAGAAAAATTCGGTAGTGGTGGAATGTTCTCCTACATCGTTTAATATGCTGCTAAAATCTAAGTTATATTTTTATTTCTGATATGGATTAGATGTCAAAGATGAAAGTGGCTGAAGTTAGTTCGAATTCTATCCATACGTACTTTTGCTTTTGCGTATATTTTTAGCTCTCTGAGAGAGCTCAATTTTTTTTGAATTTAACAGATTTGTAGTATTTGGTTTGGCTCGGGAAAGTACGCGAATAGACCTAATCTGAAGATGTATTCATAACTGTTTACATTTTACTTGTTGAAGGAACTAAGAATTTACGCATTTTCACTCTCTATAGCTCTTGATACTACAGTCAAACTTCCCTAACTCGAATCACCACTATCCAAGGTAAAAGTTCGACTTAAAGAGACTTCGATTTTCAGAAATTATAGATATTTTTTTAATGGTCGTGCCATAATTTTTATTCGAGTTATAGAAGTTCGAGTTACGGAAGCAGAATTGTATGCAATTTGCCACCTAAATGCTGTTGACACTCGATTTAGTTCGAGTTATAGAAGTTCGAGTTATGCAAGTTTGACTGTATTTAAAAATTATAAGTTTTTGAGGTAAACGCATCAGAAATACAGTACAATAATGAAATATTCGCAGTATATGGTGTACTGGATTGGAAGTTTTTCCTGATGGCGCTTTTTCAATGACAATCAAAGAAAAGGGGGGAAACGAGGGGAAAACTTGAAAAAAGGGGAACAAATCTAAAATCTCTTTGAGACTTAAATTGCTTGAAAGTAAAATTTAAACGAATTTCCATTACAAATAAATTTCAAAGAAATGAAAAGTTCACACTAAATATGTATCTGAATGCATTCACTCGAAAATCACTTTGAAAATCATTTCAAATTCAAATTTCATATAAAAATAAAGGCAAATTTCACTTAGGGGAAAAAAGGGGAACTATTTTCAAATTTAGGGGAAAAATATTGACTTTGCTGATAAAAAAAGGGGAAAACATTCTTCACAGTCTGTGACCACTGCTACCTATCCTCATGAGCATAGACAAATTTTCACATCACATACAACAAAACACACAAGTCACTTTGGACATTTTTCTTTAAAATTATTCCGGACACTTCTATCGTGTTACGAATTGACCCGGAAGTGCGCTTTTTCATAGAAAGAAAATCACTTTGAAATATGTTTTTCGATAGAAAAGGAAATTGTTTTCTTCAATTGAAAAGGTTTTGAAACTTGGATCCAAAAGAAACAGATAGCTTGTATGTAAAGTGGTTGTAGGAAAATAAATTATTAAAGTACACATTAAATCGAGGTTAATGACATCGAAAAGTCGTAAATACAAAGTATACATAACGTTTGTCCTAATGTGTTTTAAATATGTAAAACATCTCTGGAAGATAGTTTTATTTACCAAATAAATCATATTATTCGCATTTTAACAACATAAATTAACACTAACCATAATAGCATTTCATTATTTTGAAATGTGGTATTCCCAAACTCTATCGCATTCCCCCATGGTTGGGCGCAAAAAAAAAAACGAATCTCGATTTTTAAGCGAGATTACCCCCTCGTACACTAACACCAAATAATTTGTCATTTGTCAAACTTAAATGTGCTTATACTTAAGCTAAGATTAGACTATGCCAATAATGCATATGAATGCCAACAGGCAAATGACCAAATGTCAGGATTATCAAAACTGTAGGATTAGACTATATGACCAAAATTACCAATATGGTCATATTTGCCTTGATGGGCACTTAAGGCATTTGTTATTTATTGCCAAATGCTAAAGCCCGTATTACACTACATTTTTTCCTCATTTTTTTAATGCTGAAAAGTCAGCGGTGTGTAAAAGAGACCAAAAGTGTAATACGAAAGGGGTAGCAATTGTTTGCAAAGCAACCGCAGATTTTCAAACGAATTAATTTTCAAATAATATTGAAATGTAAAAAAAAGCTGCCAGCAGCTGTAAAGTGTGATTTGACTACATTTTTAATGCATTCTTTCTTGACATATCTACATTAATGAAGCTGGTGTTTACGCACTCACTCCTATCGGGAATTCTCCTTATAATGTTTCGTACTGCTCTAGTTTCATTTAAAAAGTGTGAAAAAATGCAAAAAAAAATTTAGTGTCATACGGGCTTAAAGTAGGGTAAAACTGAGAAGAAAAACAAAGCAAAATGTTGAAGTTGCAGCACCGATGACAACAAAATAATTCTTGTTCCATCAAAATTGCACAAATTGCAATTTATGTTTATGTTTTCGCAATGGAAAACGACATTATTCACATTTCACCGATAGAAAAACAAAATGGCGGGTCCAGCGGCAAGAGAAATGCTTGTTGGCAAACTTGTTTTTATTGTACATTTTGTTAAGTTTGACACAAACAGTGACAAGACAGAAACGGCGCAGGGTCATAAGTCCACATAGGTGGGTTACGAGTCCACAAATCCATTGTGAACTTATAACCCCCCTAGGTGAGCCAAAAGTCCACACAAAATTCTTGTGGACTTTTGACTCACTGACTGTGGTCTTATGGCTCACTATTGTGGGTCATAGTTCACAATTCTCATAATTTAAAAAGTACAACAAAATTAAGCGGTTTTCTTTGATTCTCTCTAAGACTATGTCTCTTGAACAATATTTCAGGAGCGGATTGACACAAAATGTAAACAAATTACACAAGCATACAAGGAGTTGAGAAATTTGTTGTTAATACTTCTCAGGCAGATCTTATTTTCAGTTAGGTGTTGATGTTTGTTTAATTTTTTAATCTCAGAGTATATCGGTAGCCTTCACTTGCTGATAAGAGTCTATCAAAGGAAGTTGTTGAAGCGCGTTTTTGTTTACCCGAATAAAAAGTTATTGTAGGTAAAAAATATAATAATAAATTCGCTTTATATAGGACTTATGACCCTGCGCCGACAGAAACGTGAATGAATGGCTAAAATTAAAACAAAGGTTTATTAAAGCAAACCTGTATGCGTTCAGGACTTTAAATACAACTAAGTATAGGCGTGTTTTTTTGAGCTTCGATCTCAGCAAAGCAAAGTAAAGTAAGATATTTAGCACAATTATTACAACAACTACTGTGAGTCCCGAAGTGTCAAGTAGAGCGTAGTTGTTGTAATTGCGTGCTGAAAATCCTTGGCTTTGCTTTGCTGAGATCGGAGCTCATAAAACACGCCTTATAACGCAAAACGTTCTAAATAGCTATATCCAATTGTCCGTACGTGCGTACATAAAAAAAACTGAAATTGCTGTTTCACGAACACAGGCTAGGCCTCAAATTTTAAGTAATTAAAGTCCATTCGCTTTCCATTGTCTTGATTTACTTCGTCTGTGAAAGACTTGCAAGCACCTTTTTGCTATATCATTACTTCACCGAAAAAAAGCCAAACAAAATCCCACCCACTACGAGTTGCTAGGAACAACTATATATCCGTATCAATGGTGTTTCCCAGCCCCGCCCATTGCCATCCCAACAATCAGGCCAATTAACACTGGTGCTAACTACCCGTTTGATCGATAAAATACGTCTGTATTTATATTTTGACACGTCACCTTTATTTGTCAAACGTTTTCCTGTTTCCGTTCTATATTTAGCATAAAAATGCCGTGCAACTCAGCCGCGTGCGTAAGAAAATCCGTTGAAATTGTGTTGGAAAGGCCTCGTGCAAAGAGCGCTATAGTCCCCAAGTCGGATAAAAGAAAAGCTCGAGATCCACCGACATCTTCTGGAGGACACGCATCTGCAGGACGTAGCTCGGCAGGGACACGTCTTCCTCAAAACAACAAACCAGCCACATTGCCAAAGAGAGAACTGGAACGACTACAGAATGCAGCTAAAATCATAAGCACAGATGACAGGATAGAAGCTCAGCTACAGCGAGAAGAGGACATCAGGCGCATCGAAGAGGAGGCCGAACAACAGAAGCAGACGTTCAAGCAAATAGACGAGGCCAGGCTACAAGCACGAGGCGAAAAAGAAAAGGTCGACATCTTCGGCGAGGACAGGATTAAGGTATTGGAACACTCCTTTATAGCTAGACACGAACAGGAGGAGGAGGTGAAACGCGTGAATCGAATTATGTTGAATGCAAAATGTCACGCGATTCGTGATGCTCAGATTCAGGAGAAAATGGAACTAGCTCGAGAGCTAAAGCAAGAGGAAAGCCGCTTGGAGAAGATGATGATTGACCGCGCGAAGGCTTCACTGAGCATCGAGGATGAAAATGTTCGACGCGAACAGCAGAAAAAACAAAAATACGCTGCCGAAATAAAGCATCAGTTGGTGGAGCGCGAAAATCAGCGGTTCCTTGAAGCCGAACGTATCGAAGAAGAAGCCAAAGTTCTGTCGCAGGCGAATGAAGCCCTTAAACGTGACGAAGAGCGACGCACACGATTGACACGAGAACGGCGTGACCAGCTACGCTCGGAACTCAACCGCATCTCTGAGATGTCGAACTTGTTCAAGAAGATGCTTTTCGAACAAGAACGCGAGGCCGAAATGCGCATCCACGCATATATGAAGGCCAAGGAGCAGCGGGAACGCACTCTGGCCATAGAAAAAAAACTCGCCAAGCAGACATTCGAAAGGAAACAACAACTTCTGTTCGATTTACAGCAAAAAGTTCTCGAATCGAAGTCCAAACGAGAGGAAATGGCTCTTACCCGGCAACAAGAGAACATCGAACGCGAGTACCGTCGCAAGGAAAAGGAGGCAGTCATCCGTAAGAAAGAACTAGAGAAGGCGCTACACGAAGCTCGTTTGCAACAACTTCACGATGCCAAGCTGCGTGAGGCCCTACAAATTGCTCGCAACGAAGATGACTTCCACAAGATTGTGGACAATTTGAAGCGCGAAGAAGACAAACAGGCCAAAATTCAGGAGGAACGTCTCAAGAATCGGGATCGTTATAGGGATGAGATAATTCGACAAATGAACGATAAAGAGAACGAAAGACGCAGAATATACGAACGCGACCAAGATGAGGCATTTGAGTGGAAAGAACGGGAGAAAAAACGCGAAAAGAACATCAAGTCGGTGATTCAGTCCAAACTGTCTTTGATGCGAGAAGCTAATTTGCCCGATAAGTACATCAAGGACGTGGAAAAGCAGTTGCTCAAGATTTCCGCACAGAAATAGGTCGAGATTTTGGAAGTATAATACCAAGCGAATTTTCTAAAATTTATTTTGTCCAAATATATAACTAAATAATATGCTACCAATGGAAGTGAAAGGTGTTTGATTTTGTGTGCTTTTAGTTGCATTTTTTTCAGCTGAGCGTTTGCAGTGATGAAAATGCCCCCAGAATTATTTTCACGTGTAATCTCATTGCTGGATAGTTATAAGAAAATAAAGTGAAAGACCCGGAGAAATGCATATCAAGCTGTTTTTTTTCAGCCGGACGTTGAGGTGAAGCCCAAAAGCCTGCGGTCTACAAAATTACTCGTAAGAGCACAATTTCCATCGAATCAAAATAACTCAAACTCCGCTCAGATCAATCAAAACCCATTCTCAGTCTCAATTTGAAATTCAGTACCAGTTTGGTAGAGTGCTTGGCTTGGCGATTCGCTAAACAATCAGTCTTCAGTCGAGCTCAGCTGGCCGTACAAACCACACGCGTATTTGTATCGATGTACGTTACTCAATCGACTCAGATCTCTCGAAAAATTCTTCAGTTCTTAAGCCTTAACAAAGAATACATTTTAACCAGCTACGTGCCTACTAAAAACTATTCCATCTATTCTACAGGTACATTCAAGATGCACCTCTCGTTCTGCTTGTGTCTATTTATAAATCTTATTGCGAGTGCATTGACTTACTCTATACCGGATCCCAAGGTGGAACTTCTGAGTCCCAAAGGAGTACGACTCTCAATCCCACGTAAGTTTAAATGCCAATAGAACTGGACAGTATATAGTTTTCTTTTTAATTTCTACGTCGTATGTTAAAAAAAGCATGCTGCTGATAACTGTAGTTATTTTAATTGCGAATTCGGTTAATTCAAAAATTGTTGCTTCCCGGGTGGAATGAATCGATTCGGTGAAGTACCTGTTAAAATTACGTTTCTGCTTACATTTGTTTATTGGGCTCAAGTACACATATACCAACATATACCTATACATATTCCTACTTATGTACGAATGGTAAAATAGATTGTGTCGCGATTTGGATTCCGTGAGGTTATCTATTAGTGCAAGTGATAGTCTAGAATAAGTAAAATTCGAAATGACTTATAATAATTGAGTGGATTAATTCTGCATGTTCATTTTAAGTCTTATGGATTTTTGCAAATCTGGTTTTCGCAAAGTGTTAATTATATATGCAGTTTAACAGTGAATCCCCATAAAGCAAATGTGGATATAAAGACTCTTGGTCTGTCGTGGTTTTGTTTGGGGATTTTCCCAACCTTTTTTTTACATTGATGAATAGGTGCAAAATTTTTTTAATTTATAAACAAAAGGTGTAGCAACCTCGAGTTAGGTTATGTTTGGGTTTTGTGAATTACTGGCTATAGTTTAATAAATATATCTGGGAATGGAAGTATGGCACTGACACGGAATCGATCATTTTTTGAATTTAAAATTCCATATCATTGTTCTACTCAAAGAGCCTATGTATTTATTAAAAAAGCTTTTCAACTTCACCTTCATTCCACCATCTTGAAAAACAGGGCGTGGCACCTACTCTACAAAAAAATTCAACCCTTACCAAGAACTGGACACAAAAGGTGGGAGGATTTTAATAATGGGCGTGCCACTCTTCATAGGCCAAAAGCAATAAAACTATAGCTACTTTCAAAAATTCAACAACAGCGGTAGATTGCTCTATGCTTTCGATTCTCCCATTTGCAGTACTAAAAAGAGCCCTGGCTAAAGCACAACTGATATGAAAACGAATTTTATATTTCTAAGGTAGGCAGGCGTAGTGGCGTGCTGAACCCTGCACTACCGAGCGAGTAGTTCAAACCCCGGAAAAAACAAAATTACATCTAAAGTTTTTCTCCACTGCGCCACCTCTCGCGAACGTCTGATAAACATTCAAAAGTAAATGATAAACAAGCTCCTTAACTTTAATTAGCCGTTCGGAGTTCGGACTCGCCCCCAGTGCTGCCAGAATTTCAAAAAACATTAGTTTGTCTTTTATACTGCACATTTATCTTAATGTACACATTTTTCTTGCATAAAAAAAAAATAAAAAATAAAACTCTCTTTAATAAAAAAATAACCAAAAACATGTTTTTGTTTTACTGAACATAAAAAAAAAGAAAACAAACAAATATTAGCAGTATTTTTTTTTTAATATTTACGATACAAACTCAGAAATAAAAATTGCACTTTCAATGCGAGGAATCTAACTAAAGTGTTTGCATATTTTAAACATACGAGGTCCATCATAGATAAAATAGAAATCCTTCACCGAATACCTTATATCTATATTAGCCCATGTATCTACTGATCTCCATACGTACACAAACACAATAAACTGGATTCATCGCACTCACACTTCACCCGCTCACATTTCATATTCCATTTGATGCGTGGGACTGTTGTATATGGATCAGTTAATAGTACACGAAAAAGCCAAATTCCAGCAAAAAAAGAGCAAAAATCGAAATGTACAAAAAACACCAGAAAATGATAAAAAGGTACCTATTTGGCATTTTTATTTTAGGTATAAAAAAAGCTTTTAAATTAAATAGCATTCAAAATGCCAGAATGGCATCACTGCTTGCCACTAAATTGTAGTTCCATTCTGCCTTCCCTTCGTCCCGAAAATAACAAAAAAATCAAATGGTTCTGCGAGAAGCTTGGGTACATGAACCTGTTGTGGCAACAATTTTTCCAAAATCTAGCAAGTGTGCTAGCAATTTACAAAGGAGTGTTTTATTCAATATTTATCTCCCCAAAGCAAAGTAGAACACTAGACACACTGGATACGTTCTAGTCAACAACTGCTGAACGGTAGTTTAACTATTCTGTGATGGGACTTAGTACGTGTTTATTTGTTTGAAAATAGCGTTTTGACCTAGTTCACTTTTAATGATCGGGATTTAGTAGATCGATGAGTCAAACCAAAAGCCGAGATACACAGCATAATATACCAGTTGTTCACAAACATGACTGAGGCAGTTTTGTTGTGCTGTGCACTCGTTTATTAAGCTTTGCTTTGCTTTACTTGGATATTGACATAACAAAACGGTCCTAAAACAGACTAAATATGTATAAATAAATCTGTTGAACCGTCCTCCTTCAGTTGTTCAGTCCGCTACATTCCGATGATTCCTCCGATTTGCGTTTCAATTACCGACTTGACAACTTCAAAGTTTCAGTTGAGTGCACCCTTAAACCGATTACCGAACTGTTAATGTCAAAATATTCAGTAAAATCAACATTTTTATCATGGTGACGAACACGAAGAAACAACGTTTACAAATAATTAAAATTTACTACCGAAATTCCGAGTAGGTGGTTGCAACTTTAAGATTGTTAACGCCAATTTTCGTCCCAGTAGACAAGCTATTCATATTCTAGTGAACAAAATTTGAGTCAGAATATTCGCTGCTGGACAGGTGAGAACCCTCTTGTCGTTCACGGAACAGCACTTTCATGCCGCTGGCGTCATTGGACCGTTTTTTTTCGGCCGCCACGTTACGGTAAATTGTATTTGCTACAGAGACATGTTATTTCTTTGAGCAATTGCATGAATTGGGCATCAGTGATATGTCGTTCCAGTTCCAACGGTGCCAAAAGCCACACAGCGAGTGGAACAGTCGAGTTTTTGAAGTCTCACATCTCACATCGGAGAAACGGACCTTTCCCGAGATCGTGTGATTTAACGCCTCTAGACTTTTTTCATGGGGCTGCATTAAATCATGTAGGAGCAGTAGCTTAGTGGTTAGTGTGTTGGACTACTAAGCGAGGGGTCTCAGGTTCGAATCCCGAAAAAAAAACAAAATTCCAACTAAAGGCTTTTTCACTGCGCCACCTCTGGCGAACGTCTGACAAACTTCCGAGAATATAACTGTCATGAAGAAGCTTCTCAGATAGCCGTTTAAACTCGGCATACAATTGTAGATTCCTTCCATTAGTCCCAGAAATGAAAAACTCAAACAAAACGAATTGCTGTGAGAAGCTAGGCCTAGGGTCCCTACGGACCTGTTGCCCCAACTAATATAAATATATATATAATTTAATTATTGGTCTATGCCAACAAGCTTGCGACTTTAGAGGAGATTAGAGCCAATATTGAAGGAGAAATAACTTCCGTATCGGTCGAAATGTGCGGCCGAGTCATCGAAAATTGGGTTCGCTGCATACATTCCCGTGGTAGACATATGAACGAAGTCGAATTACATTCCATAAATGTTTTGATAGTTATTCAAGCCAATAATTTTTTTTCAATAGTCTCAAGTAGTTTGCATTTTATTATAAAAAAATGTCAACTCTTTAATGAAAGACCTTTTATAAGATTATAAATATTGCAGGAGATTGTTCTAAAACTACCCAAATCTTTTATGTTGTTTAAAGTGCAACCGAAATTGTACGTTAATCAAAATCAAGAAGATTATAAAATAAAATGCGGTCACTGTATAATTAACTTGTTCTTACCTAGATTTTTCCATTTTAAATAGGTTTTTTACCAGCTAAATAAATACTTTTCTGATTGCAAATGGCAACTATTTACACTGCCAGTTTTACCAGGTGCCGAACAAACATTCACATAATTGAGGCACAAACGAGGCACAATTCTCAATAGCATTATTTCTCTTTCACGGAAAACACGATCCGGCCAAGCTAATCTTACTTTTTTCTTTAAGACTGATCATAAATGTTGCCTTATTTGCAGATGAAAATGGCATTGCCCTCGTCGCATTTCACATGAATATTGGCAAACCCATAGGACTTAACCAGCCAGGCGAATACTCAGCCGACATTATGCAACCCACCGACGGACGTTGGATCTTTGATAATTTGCGAACGTTCGTCGATTCTGGTGACAAAATAAATTACTGGCTTCATGTTCAGTACGGAAACTATGCATTTCGCAAGTTAGGATCGGGTATAGCATCAGGCAATGCTATCGATGTCTCAGAATCTTCGTCGGCAGAGCCGCCAACACAAACTTTTGATACTGTAACAGTCAGGCCTAGCCCAACAGTGGGTTGTGAACCATCAAAGACGACAGTTCAGCAGCGAACAGTATGCACAGGTCAGCTCATCTTTGAGGAGAATTTCGATCAGCTCAACGAAACCATATGGAAACATGAGATACGCATCCCAGGTGGTACAGAGGATGTTGAATTTTCTTCATATCAAGGCAGGCCAGAGAATTGTTATGTGAACGGCGGTCAGTTGCATATTGTGCCGGGTTTGCAGTCTGGATTGCCTGGATTTAGTGAGTCTAGCATTAAAAATGGAAAACTCGATCTAGGAGATAGGTAATTGAACGTATTTGGATCAGTATATTGTATCGCTTTATGTGCAATTCATTACAGATGCACTTGGATCGTAGACAGAAAGGAGTGCAGCAGACACGCACGGCCTTCACTGATTCTGCCACCAGTGGTATCTGCACGGATTCGGAGCAAGGACTTTTTCAGTTTCCGCTATGGAAAGGTTGAAGTTCGCGCAAAACTACCCAAGGGCGATTGGTTGTTTCCATGTAAGGTGTACTCGGTTTATCCTTTATCCTAAAGTGAAAATTTTTTTTTCCAATAACAGTGATCTTGCTGGAGCCACAGGAGAACAACTACGGGTTATCAGGCTATGCATCGGGCCAAATGCGAGTAGCATTTAATCGTGCAAATGAGGTTCTACACGACGCCGATGGAAATGACATTTCTGGCAATCGCGTCGCAGGTGGAGTGGTCCTAACACCTGCAGACACTATGCGTGACGTTGGGCTACAGGGAAGCCTCCGACGATCGCATTTGGGAGATGGTTTTCACACGTATACCCTAACTTGGACTGATGATTCCATTGCTCTTGAGATTGATGGCAACGAGTACGCACTCATTCGAGGAGGATTCTCAAGGTTCACTGATAGCGTAACTAATGCGGCACGTTGGTATAATTTTATGGCTCCATTCGACAGAGAGGTTTGTTGTGATTGATTTTGCTTAAATTCAGAAATTGATATGTTGACAGTGTGTTTTCTTGTGTTCTAGTTCTTTTTGACACTGGGCGTATCCGCCGGAGGACACTCTGATTTTCCTGAAGGCTGCCGTAATGGTGTCGAGCGCAGGCCAAAGCCATGGACTAACCGACATTATAGGGCCGATTTGCAGTTCTGGAACGATCGGCAGAATTGGCTGAAGACTTGGAATGGCGATAATGTTGGACTACACGTAGACTATATAAGAGTATATGCCTTGTAAACTGAACTGTTTAACAAATAGACTGATATAATTTAGCATTTACAAGAGTGTGGTTTTAATTTTCGATGAAGTTGTGCAAAATGATGCATGCAATAGGGAATGGAGCATTTTTATTTCCTCATACAGCAAAGGACTGAGTAGAGATTTTGCAGGGCGACCTGATTTATTTTTAAATCACTTTTCAGCAGTAGCTGCCAAATAACTATATTAACACATCATGTGAGCAGTATTCCTTTTATTTCCTCATCCCATCTACTTTTTTGAAATCCAGTTTAATTTTCTGTACCAGAATTTGCATGCGTGATCTAATCTTATGATTAGCTGTCACAATATGCTGTCATTATGATTAGCTCACAGAGTGCGTTCTGATCATGACCTGAACCGCACATTTAGAGCTGTAATGCCTTTGATCTTAAAAGGAATCACAAACTTAAACTTGTTTTTGATAGTTGTTCGGGCTCTGTTCTAAAAAAAAATACGATGAATAGACAACGCATTTGAAAGCCAATCGGGATGTTGCTTGCACTATAGCACTCAAAAATTAATTTGTACTTTATTCGAATTTGCTAATTTTTGGTTCCAAGTGTTTTCGATTTTATAGTTATTTTAAGACTGTACAAAAAGTTCAGGCCTTATATGCCAATATGCCATGATTTTATTCGCGCTCCGCTCAAATAAGGTCTATTCAGTTACCATGAGTAACGCCTACATAAAAAAAATAATATGAATTTGAACTTCCCATCCAGAGGCAAAAGGTGTACTCGTACTAAAAACTAAAGGTCCGTTATGCAGTCTGCAGTGTGACGCGTTGTGTCTATATCGTCTAGTTTCAAATTAAAGATATTTTTCGAAAGCGACTTTAAATATTGTGAATAATTTAGATTTTTTAGATTTTAACATCTCCGACTGATGAACAGTACAACGGCTATTTGTTCAGATTTGTTGTCGAAAACTTATTGTTCTTTGCAGTAGAAACGCTTTGCGGCTATATTCGTTATTTAAGCGAAAAGAATCTACAGTGCCAACCGTTTTTTATATATATGTAATCCCATGCCCTGCTGGCTGACACTGCGACCTAAAAGATCTATTGTATCAATAGAAAACGGTTAATATGAGAGTCAAGTGATCTCCATACTGAGGCTTTATTTTTAATCTTTTGGATTGTCTTAGACCCGGCGATTTTTTTCCAGTGGTTGGGACGAAGTTGTTGTTCCCAATCAATAATTAGCCTTTGTGCATAGAGGAACTAAACTAGAGGGCCGACTTTCAGCACACCTACCCGATTTTCCCCGCAAATTTTGAATGACAGCCCTCTCTCGCGCGCTCTTTTTTTCCTGTCTGTGAATACGTGTATTAATGGCCGCCGGGTGGAACTATTTCCAAAAACAAACAATTTGTAAATAGATTTATAACAATAAATGTGAAAAAGCAAATGTTGATTATGGTTTTTTTAAATAGCATAATTTCTTCTCTACACATTTTCTTCACCAAAAACTGTTCATCCATTCACATTTCAGTTTTTTTTTTTAATTTTATTTGTATCAATTCTTTTTTTGACAACAAAATTCATGCTGCTGCATAAAAGGGGTTGTTCCAAAAATGAGGTAACAACATGCAAGTAAACCCAAGCTTGCACTAGGGCACAAGTGAATTTTCTAAAATGTTCATAAACATTCAATAAATTTCTATAAGGTTTGGTGAATGTTTTCAAATTCGTTTATTTAACACCATATTTGTACAAATTCAAAATATGATTGGAAATTCTGTAGTTTAATAACACTGAACAGTTTTGAATAATGTTACTTTGGTATTTCGCCTATTCAATTGAACGTAAAAGTACATATTGTTTTGTTAATTGTTGGTATTTGCATGCTATATTTCGTTTTCTGTGCGTATATTCTTTTACGAATTTTATAACAATGAGTTTTGAAATGTGCACTGATTTTTTTTACAAACCTCTTTAAATTATAAATTAACAAAAACAAGTGCGTTCTTTGTGTTTTTGGAATACAAAAAGTGATCAAAACATTTTTTTATTGTTCCGAGTATTTCTTAGGTATAAATAAAGGGCGATGTACGAGGATTTTTATATTATGTCCTTTACCGGAAAAAGCCGAGCGCATACATAGTTAAATTTGAAAGCAAGGTATAAAAAAAATAAAAAAAATATTGAACTTATTTTTTAATTTAGCATTATGCATACTTGGATATAATTACTGTACAAGTATGCGTTTGCTAAAACTAAAAAATCTTTTTCACGAAAAAAAATAAACGATTTTCTTAAACGGTGTTCAAATATTTTGTTTCGATATGATTTCGAAATTAAAACCATTAAAATAAACGAAAAAAATGTTCTCTCCTTAAAATATACAAAAAAAACTTGAATTTACAAAATCTCTTTTAACAAAAGTGAAGAAAACGTGACAGTTAATTTTTCTCTGATTGTTATTATGAGATAGATTTCTGCAAGATATTGACAAATTGTTATTTTATTGTAACGAAATTATAAAAGGAATTCCATTTCCAACAAGTTCATAGACATTAAAAACTCTTAAATTCAACTGTGATGTGAACGCCGTGTAACTAAATGGCACAAAATATGACGAACACAGTCGCCCAATGGCGGCTCGATTGACATAAAGTTGTAACAGGAAATTGTATAAGTATGCTCCTTGCATTAATGGCGCTCCTTTGATTTGTACAGGCACGAACACTTATGCAATTTGCTGTGACACAGGCAGCTTGTAGGCATATTTTCCGTTTCTGCTCTCAGTTGGCCCTCTAGTTTAGTTCCTCTATGCCTTTGTGTTGGAAATGTTTTTTGTTTGACAAACAAAAATGTTTTATATTTTGAGATAAGACTATTGTAATTGTAATTTGTCAATTTTTTAGTATTATTATTATTCAAACGTAAAATTCAATTCCCTACACGTCAATAAAACCGTCGTTAGGATAGTCCAAAAAATAAAATAGATTTGAGTCGTTACACAATTAAAAATATGTAATTCATCTTTCTGGTAACTTTTTTCGGGGCAATACAGTCCTAACTCAAAAGTTGGATATATATTTTTTACCAGCAATAGGTAAATAGAATATTGTTTTATTTTTATTTTTCATTTCATTTAATTTTTCATTTCTTCATAATCTATAACAGGCAGTGAGTTATCAGTTTTTCGCCGATTCTGAAAAAAAGTCATATTTTGAGTTACAACAGTATTGTATTATTAGTGCGATATGTATTTAAATAACTTACCAACTCAACTTACCTACATATAGTGTAATTCAAAACGGCCAGTTGACTTTTCTTAAGACTGACCCCATGTAGCATTCGAATACACATTTTAGGCCTGGCGACGTTCTGGTGTCAGTTCGTGATTCCATTTAGGAACTTATATGTTTCGAAATAACGAAGTAAAAGTTCCTTTTCTGTTTCGGGAGTGGCGCAAAAAAAATTTAGGAATTGTTTTTGACGCAAATCCTATATATACACAAATTGTGCCTTATTGATATTTAATTCTATTATTGTGTATGTGTACCATATATAGCATCATATTTGGTGTTATGAGACGTCATTCATCTTGTGTACCTACTTATGTTACCTAAATACTATCCTGACTGCATCAAACATTTCATTATTAAACATAAACCATCAGCTACTGAAATTTTATGGGGAACATCATTTTGCCTTGAAATGTTACTAATGTACTTCGAAAAAAACCTTGATCCTTACAAAATATTCTATTTTTATTTAGAAACTAGCTGACCCAACGGACTTCGTCCCGTCAAATATTTTATGAAAATAGAATAAAATAAAATTGGAACACGATACACGACTATTACCGATAGTTAGCCGTTGATTTGAGAACATTTCGGCAGATGGATCATTTAGCAATGCAACTCGCATGTTTATCGTCAGCTGAAGTTTCTTCACATACCGCCACAATATCGATGATTTGAGGCAAGCATTTATCTCATCGGCAGCGGTTGATCGTGGTATTACTGGTAGTGTTTGCCGGAAATCACCTGATATTAAAATCAATGCACCCCCAAAATGACTTGCGTCACTACACATATCTTTCATAGTGCGATTTAGTGCTTCTAATGCACGTTTATGCGACATTGTGCATTCGTCCCAGATAATAATTTTGCTTGCTAACAAAACTTTGGCCATTGCTGAATGTTTCGCTATGTTACATGTTGGTTCTTCAACCGCTTGAAGGTTTAATGGCCATCTCAATGCAGAATGAGCGGTTCGACAACCTTCCAGCAGCGTAGCCGCTATTCCAGAAGAAGCAACTTCTACAGCAATTTCCGATCTTGCACGAACTGAAATCAATGATATGAGGAATGTCTTGCCGGTGCCACCAGGTGCATCAAGGAAAAAAATGCTAACATTTCCATCATTAATTTCCTACATTACTGTATCGTACACTTCTTTTTGTTGGGGATTCAACAAAGGTACATTCGTTCTAATCAATTGGCTTAATGCATTTGTGTCGTATTCACGAAAGCGTCGTTTATTCCACGATCTGGCGATGGCATTCCTAACCTGACTAACAAACTGCCGCACATGATGTAACACAATGTCTTCTATCAAAATTAAGGCCTGGTAGTGCATCTCTTTATTCATCTCAAGATTGGGATTCTCTGAAAAAACACGAACTCGATGCAAAATGTCTCCTGACATGTCATCCTTGTACTTGTTCCACAATTCACGTGGATTTAATGGATAACATGTGGATGCGAAAGGTTAGATCTTCTGGCTCGCGGCATTGTGAATAACACTAAGAATTATAGGATGTTCTAACTTCACAAAATAAATGTCTTCGTTGGTAACTTACCGTTTGAAAATAGAATTCAATGAAAAAAGGATAAATCATCAATTAATTGCACAGTCCGAAATTAACGTTTTGATTGATACAAAAACAATGGTCTCACATAATTTGTGAAAAAATAATTGTCGTAAAAAAATGGGAAAAAAATTGTCAGAAAGTAAAGTAAAAATAAAAGTCATAAATGTATGGGAAAATTAATTTTATTCATACATTTTTTTTCCGGGGATTTTTCGGGAATTTTCTTGGGTATTCTTCTTGTTTGGCCGGAAACCAGTCAGAATTGGTGCGAATCATCGAAATCGGTCCAGGCGTTCTCGAGTTATAAGCGTAGTAACTAACATCACTCTCTTTTTTATATTTAGACTAGCTGGTACCCGCAACTTCGTCTGCGTAGAATTGGTACTTCGAGTAACTCAATTAAAATATTCATATCAACAACACCGCCACTTATCGGGTCCAAAACTATCCTATCTTTCAATCCAACCAATCAGCCCTACAAATTAAAATTAAATTGGTAAATACGCAGCAAATGTATTTATTTCTTACCAAAACTATAGATACCCATGATGAATTTTACTATCCCTAACTTGAGAAACTTCATCCCCTTCACGTTTTGAAGGTAGCCTATGTCATTCTCAGAGGTCCCATCTATCCCTATAGCTACCAAAATTTATAAAAATTTGTTTGCGGCCTTGAAAAGGAAACATTCTGACTTTCGCATTTATAATATTAATGTGGTATTCAATTGGGCTTCTTGAGATTCTCTCTCAGATTTCAGATTTCCCGTGTGTCTAATCGAACATAATAACGTCACTTGCTTTTTTTGTGTTGATATTTGTGCGATTGGAATATGTGTAGCCTTCGACACTTTTCTAAGCGCTTTCCATTCACTGGTTAAATTTTATATGATAAAAATATTCAAGATGCTCGCCCAGATTGATTTCTAAACATTTGTACATAAATAATAACAAAAATAGATCCACCCGATGCAATGCATTTCTTTGCAGTTGAAAAATTTCACGAAAGCGTGCACAAACTCAAACGTACTTGTATTGGTAAATCTGAAGCAAATCTGAGAAAAAATCCAGATTCGCAAAAGCGCCCTGAAATCTGAAAAAGATTGCTTTTTTTTGTACCAAACGAACATAAAAATTGCTCTAAGAGCAAAAAAGTGCTCTGAGAGCGCCCAATCGAACAAAAAATTGTCACAACGTAACGTAAACATAAACGTCATCTATCATGAAAATGGCGTCGTAAAATCGCTCCATACAAAATGTATGGGAAAATGTATTTTTTTCATATTTTTTTTTTCCCGGGATTTTTCTGGAATTTTCTTGGGTATTCTTTTTGTTTGGCCGGAGACCAGTCCGAATTGATGCGAATCATCGAAATCGGTCCAGGCGTTCTCGAGTTTTAAGCGTAGTAACTAACATCAGTCTCTTTTATATTATATTTAGATATTTTTTTGTTATTTATTTTGAATGCTATTATTAGGTATTGAAATTGTTAAATAGCTCTTTTTCCAAAAAAAAATATCCATTCATAGGGTTTGTATAGGGCATCGTGAAAGCCGATTTACTGATTTAGAGCTTAAGCTTGCAATGCTG
Source organism: Cheilosia impressa (assembly GCA_948293265.1). Lineage (NCBI taxonomy): Eukaryota > Metazoa > Arthropoda > Insecta > Diptera > Syrphidae > Cheilosia > Cheilosia impressa. Next base: position 42,909,170 of record OX411881.1, read on the forward strand.
CTTGACCGTCGCAAAAGATTTGTATAATGGCGCCTTTAATACCTTTTTAGAGTGTAGACCGGCGGAAATTTTGATAGCATGGATTTCTGCTAGAAAACTCTTGGGACTCGTTTCCGTGAATATCGAGACTTTGATGTTGGGTCCAAAGACACCAGAATCCATTTTTGATCCGTCAGTGTACCAGACTACATTCTTTTTGGGTCCAGTGTCGGAACACCATAGGCCCATCTAGCACAACCTAGTAATTACCAAAACTGTAGTAATAGTCTCAAGTGCTGTTGTTGGGCATGTGCGCATGGCACCTGTCGTGCCAATCGTTACTGTCCACAGTAAAGAGCAGTGTCAAAGCATATTCTAAGTTCGAAGGAGACAGCTCATATACTTGTCATAAATCTAAGCCTGCTTCGTAGCGCGAATCATGATGCATTCATCTCAAGAACGGGCCCGACCAGTGGTTTGTTGCGTAGCGTTGGCGAACTGTATGTGTGAAATATACAATTATTAACGCTATTTTTGATAAGCATTAGTTTTATTTCATTGCGAAATTATTATTATAGATTGAGAATACCTATTATGTACATCTTATAACAATTATTTGATTTTCGAAGGTTCAACGGACAATTGCTAATTAATATTTTTTTCTTTCTTAAATTAACCATAGAATTAGAACAGAACACCTTTAAAAAAAATTGTTTTCGGTCAGATAGCATAAACGCGTACGTAATCCACACGCAGTCCAGTATCAATTCCTTTCCAAGTGCTCAGCCATTCATGTTTATTTATCCAGAAGTCATACTTTTCCTTTGGATCCATATTTGTCCAGGGCTTTAACCTTCCTGTACGAGAATTTTTGCTGCCATCAGGGAAGTCTGCGTGCCCTCCTACCGCCACGCCCAATGCTATATAGAACTGTTAAATAAATTGAGAGTTAGAAAATAACATGCGAAAACAATGATGTTGATATTTATTTGTTTTTGCATAGGTACTTGATTTCTTTTTTTTGTTCAAACTAAAATAACTACCACTCTTTTGAATCGACTGTTATCTTACCTCTTGGTCGAACGGCGCCATATATTTGCCCGTTTTCCATTGTCGGGCATGGCTTATATTACGCGTGTCGTATAAATTGTGAAATCCACCTGGAATTACTGCATATTCCTTGCCATCTATAGAGAGTGAAATATTTGTGTCCGTCCATAATACCGAATAAATATGGAAGTCGTTGCCCAGATGTTCTTTGTGTCTAGCTTCAGAGAGTCGAATTCTTCGCAAGCTTGGTTTTGTCGTGAGAACTGCTCCTCCCAATAAAAGACTGCCACCGATATTGTTGCCATTGTTGTCCATGAGTGCATCATTGCCAGCAGCAAATGCTATCCTGATCTGTCCAGACGCGTAATCCCCGTGACCGTAAATATTTTGGGCGGGTTCCAGGAGTATCACTTAAATAAAAAAAAAAAAATTTAATATCTCTAAGTTGAACATTGATTCTTATTATAAATATGTACTTACATGGAAATAGCCAATCACCTTTGGGTAATTTAGCTCGTACATCAACTCTGCCATAACGAAACTGAAATGTTCCCTTAGTACGAATGCGGGCTGATATTATCGGTGGCATAATATTGGCGTTTTTCGATTTATGGAAGCATTCTTGTACAGTGTTTGATGTACAACTACAAAAAAAGAGACAGTTTATTAGTATATGTGCAGCAGCCATGCTCAGTTCAACTTACTGAGGAAGCAAGTCCAGCTGACCATTGGTTATAGCTTTGTTATTAAAATTCGGCGTTTCAGTTAACAACCCTGGGATTATATATAGCTGCCCATTACTGACGTAACAATTTTCCGGACGTTTCTGATACGACACAAATTCGAAGTCATTGGTGGATGCTATTCGGACTTCATGGTGCCACTTTGCTGTGTTCATGGTGTCGAAATTGTCCTCAAAAATAAGATCACCGCTACATAAGTCTTCGCAAGCACATTTAGTTAATGTAGATGTACAGTTCTGACTTCTTTTAGATCTCGAAATTATATTGCCTCGGCTGACCGGAAGTTTCTGAGCATTGGTCTTCGAATCGGGACTCAATTGAATAATTGGTGACACATTTTGTTCGTCTATTGTAAAATCCTCATCGGCAGGCTGTCGCTGAACCCATAGTAAAAACTCTTTTTCTTCACTTACTGAACTTGTTTTAGAGGTATTGAAGTCTGTTGATGTGTAGATACGTTTTCCGTTTAACGATATGTGGGTAGGTCCATCTGTTGCTGTAAGGTATTAAAATAAACAATCGCCCTTAATTTAATTAGTTCAAAAAAACTTGACATACTTAACATTTTAATCTACCTGCTACTGTCAACGAGATTTGCTGTATAAAATAAAAGGCTATATTTATCGCAAAACTAAACCTTACCTCACAGGCAAAGTCTTTAATGAATATCACATTTGCATGATAACTTGTTTTATTTCTAAAATTTGACAGCTTATGACAGCTATGTGTATGTTTTCTTTTATATACCATGTCTCTTGGTAGTACAGAATATAAGCAAAGGGAAAGTGAACAGAATCTATATCTTATATGGTTTTCCGTTGGGACAAAAAATCATTTTTTTTTATCTTAATCACTTTTCATGTTACCTACATTGGGTAAAAAAGCAATCTTTTTTTTTGATTCGGATCACTTTTTGCGGAGCTCGATATTTTTCCAGATTTACAAATACTGCCACAAATACCATTATACTGCACAGCTGTTTTACGTCATTTTAACGCGAAAAGTTTTTTGAAAACCAAAATAAAGAAATATATAAATAGCCACGGATATAACTTTGGAGGAATTATTATCTTCATCGTCTTCTTCATCATCTGAAGACTACGAATCACTGAAACTTCGCCATTTGTATTGATAACATTGGAAACATTATTAAATTCGATATCCATAGTCGATTTTTCCAAAAACGAATGCAATTTGAACAGCTCTGATATTGCTGTCAAATAACGCACTAATCCATTTACAAAAGAAGCGGACCAATTTCGTTGCAAGTTCAATGAGCCGCGTTAGATTTGAGATCTGAAAAAGATGTTTGGTGGTCCCAATAATGGAAAACGACTTTCTACGTTGCATTTATGTCGTTTTCGATTAACCAAAAAAAACAATTTTTTTTTGAAAATTAAGTCAATTTTTCATGTTCGATTTTGCAGAAAAAGTCAATTTTATTTTGATTTGAGGCACTTTAAAGAAATCTCGATTTTTCTTCAGATTTACACATACTTTCACTAATAACAATTACCTATGATACACAGCTCGCGGTTACGAATTGTTCATCGTTGGAAGGATTGCTTTTTTAACTGAATTATTCATTTTTCGCGTACGCGTATGGAAACGATTTTTTTATATTAAATTATTTCGGAATTTTAATAATGTGTGAAAATCAATTGAAATGGACTTCCAGTGCAAATAAAAAAAATCGTTTGCGGCCAACTCAAAACAAACAATAACCAATAAAATTCGGATTTGGCAGCAGAAATCTGAGATCTTAGATCAAAATCTGAAAAGCCAAATCGAAAACGACATACATAAGTATTAAATAGACCGTCAGAGCTTAGACAACTTAAGAGAATTTGCCTACAAGCTGCTTACCGTCTGTGTGTTATGTTAAAGTAAATTATCCGCACGCATTCACAGATAGGCAATTTAAGGGGAGAATTATAATTTAAAAATTTGCGGCCGGAATCGGGTAGGTGCACGGGAGCTGGACGGTCTATTTAATATCTACTTAGAAAAATTATGGACTTCACAAAAAAGTTAACATAATCACCCCTATTCCGAGTGGCGTTTACGACGATTTTAAAAAACACGAATTTGAATTAGGAATTACGAGAATTTGGAATTTCATTCGTTGAACGCCATTTGTCACTGAAGGTCATGTTGAACCTATTCGCTTACGGCGAACGTCATGTGAGAAACTTTACTGCCATTCTGTAAGCCGGTGAACGCCACAAAAAACGACAAACGTCTTGAAAGTAAAACACCACTCGGAATAAGGGTGAATATGAAATCCCATTTCTTTTATATGCTCAGGTAAAATTAACAATCCCGTTACAGCTATTAATACGACAAGCTTTAACAGTAATTCACATACTAGCTCAAAAAAAACAACTATCTTAAATTGGTTTTCAAATTTGCTCACATATTAATTTTTACACACTTACGAAATTGTATTATTTTTGTTCTACGTTCAAGTTGTCCCTTTACATAAATAATTAAAACAAACTGTATAACTAAGCAAAAGAGTGCTTTTAGTTTCATTTTCTAATTTTGTGTGCTGCTCTGATTTTTCGGTTCTACTTTACTACAAAATTAGTCTTCCAAATCCATCGAGTAAAAAAATACAATAAGAGTGCAAATCTTGTTCGAGCTCTGCTTTGAAATTTTCAATTTATTATCAGCAATAATAGCGACAAAGGTCAACTGGATAGGTGCATTTTTATTTTTTTTTATAGCAATTTTAATAGATAACGATGTGTATACCTACATAGAGTTTCCAATTTATTCGTCATCTTCACTTTAAAAGCACCGGGTTTTCCGGTGAGATTTCGAATTTGCTTTAGTTTGGATTTTAAACTCAGTCAAAATGTAAGCTCTACTTACATTTTGACTGAGTTTTGACTTCAGCTTCGACAGTACTTAAATAATTGCGTTTGCCAAGAATTTGGTTTTCAAAAATTATTTAAAGGCCCACAAATAAATTTCGCAAAACTGAAGCCAATGTTGGGCATGTTATTTTTGATGGATTTGACACTGGATCTCTAGTGTCATAACTCACTCAGTGTTTTTTAAAGCCCTACGGAATACTGCACTTTGCTAAATCTTTGCATATAATGAAATTGTATGTCTGTTTGTATGTAGATTTTAATTGGTTAACGCATCACTTTAAAACTAAATACTTACTTACTTGAGTGGGTATCTCAAATATAATTTACTAAGGCCTAAATAGAGCTTTTGTCTCATAGCATTCGGCTAATTCATTCAGAAGATGTACGATTTAAAAGCTAATTAAAAGATTTTTTTTTTCACATGAATCTTACCGTTTAAGATATTCATGTTAGCTCACAGGTGTCTTCCGGAATGTATGAACAATTACACATAGACTAGTGGTAACCGTGTGTTGCGTTTATTCGTTTGATTGTTGTTCCTTTTCTAAGACTATAGAAGAGGGCAAAACGTGCATAATTTCTTATTCTTTTGGGATTCTGCATCAGTGAATATATAATTCAGGAATGGAGTAGCGAAGATTTTGTTTGACAGCGAATTGATCTAAGAATCACATGCGATACCTACGGAAGAATTTCCGACCTGTTGTTTCGCAAACACAGTAAAGAAACGAATTCGATCATACAGAGGAAGAAGATATATTAGAGCACAATAGGCGTTTTTCTTTTTTAGTTCAGAGCACAACCTGAACTGGTATACAAAATGTTCGTGTTTCTTTTTAGCTCAGATACATCAGAGCTCAGAATTTGTGTTTCTTTTTTCGTTCAGAGCATAATCAGAGCGCGCTCATTGAGCTCAAATAAATTGACTGTACAGGCTGAGTAAAAAGCTGATTACATACTTTCAGTCATATGCAACAGAAAAAATAAATAGGATAGGTAAGCAAAATAGTTCAAATTAATGGCGGACGAACTGAAAATTAACCAATTTAATAAATAACAATTAATAAATATTCAATTTATGCATTTATGACAGCTATGTGCTCAAGTGTGTTTCATAGTTACCCCAGAACAATCTGAATGGAGAATGACATTAAACTTACGTTTAAGATATGGCCGTTTTTGTGCAAAGATTTTTTATTTTATCAAAAGGAGAATTACTCAAGCCTTGAACAAAAGATTACTTTCGGTCTCTTTTAAATTAAATTTAACAAAGTTCGCAATAAATTCATCTAAATGAGTGCATATTTTCCCAGTAATTTGATTAATGGTAATCTGTTGCTGAGAATCAACAGTCTGATCACGAACGTTTATATAATTTGAATGGATTTCTCAAAAATTCTTATCTAGTCTTTTTAAATAGCGTATACTCGTACGTAATCTACAAGCAGTCCAGCATCAATTCCCTTCCAAGTTCTTTGCCATATGTGTCTTGCGTCCCAGAATATGGATGATGCTTTAGGATCTTTATTTTTCCACGGTTTTTGGAATGAATTAATGGGATTTATACTCTCATCAGGGAAGTCGACTTGCCCCCCAACTCCGACGCCCAAAGTTATATAAAACTGTTTAAATAAAAAATAAATTAATTCGTTTCATTGGAATAAGTTGATTTATTACCTCTCGATCGAACGGTGCCATGTGCTCGCCTTCTGCCCAGAGTTGTGCATGACGTATATTATGTGTTTTTTTTAAATCGCGAAATCCACCTAAGAACCTAGAGTACTCTTTGCCGTCCAGTGCCAAGGCAATGTACTCATCCGTCCATGTTAGAGTATAGTTATGAAAATCGTTTCCCAGATGTTCCATTGCCACAGTGTTGTAAAGCCGAAGTCCTCTAAGATTTGAGACTATGGCACCACCCTCTAAACGAACGCCGGAAATGTCATTGCCTTGGCTGTCAATAAGAGCAATGTTGCCACGAGCAAATGCGATTCTCAATAGGCCAGAGTAGTGGTTCCGAAAAGTGTAGAAATTGTCAGCAGGGTCCAGTTGTATCACTGAAAGGATATTAATTGTTTTTCAGTTGGGCCCCATCATGACGATTATTGATTTCACCCACTCGGAAACACCCAATCACCCTTGGGTAATTTAGCTCGTACTTCCACACGACCATACCGGAAGTGAAACGAATTCTTAGTTCGAATGCTGGCAGATAAAATCGGCGGCAACATACTATTTTTGATTGTACATTCAGCTGGTTCACTTCCTGTGCATCTAATAAAAAAGAGAGTAGGTAAACTTATCGAAATTGACTAAGGTCAATGTCTAACGAGTTACGGTGACCATTCGTAATCTTTTTCCCTACTATGTGCTCTCTGATTTTTTAATAAAAAAAAACAATACATTGTCCTCTTTTTTTCTGAAATGTTGTCTTTTTTCCCTAAAGACCATGTTACTACTATAAGAAATATGCTAGATTGCAAGTAGGTGCCTTCTCAATTCTTAAAAAGCTGCTAATCTTGTAGGTAACCTACAAAAACATAAAAATTTTGATAGTTCAAAAAATGTGCTTTAACCATTTTTGATTGTATAGGTACTTTAACTTGAAAAAATGTGCTCTTTTATGTGATTGAGATAATGGTCACCGTAATTATAGTGTGTTGTGATACTTGTCCAGCTCTTTTAAAAATTGAAGATGATATATTATCGTTTTGTGTTAAATTGGGCACATTCAAGAAGCTAGTTATCCTAAGTCGACTTGTTGTTAATGTCACTTTCCTATGTCAGCCACATATATCAACTGTCAGCTTATACTTCGGTCACGAAATCCTTGACTGGATTGTCGACAACCTCTCCATAAACGTCAACTGGAAGAAACGTTCGTTGTCGATTGTTAACTAAATAAGCAATATTTCTTCATTTACTTACTTTAGGAACTTGGTACTCATATTTGATACAATGGCCACTCTTAATGCACGTTTGTATATACGAATTTTTCCGTTTGCCTGCAGTATGGTGTCTATTTATAAAGGTAGTCTGATATGGGTTCGGTTGAATGTGTGTTAACAACTAAAAGTAATACAACTTACATGCGTTTCCTGACAAATCCTAACAAATTCTATTTATTTATAGTTAAAAACTTGGAAAAATTGGAACTAGCCCCATGTGACAATTTTAGTCCAATCAAAACTTGGATACATCAGCCGGTTGTCAAACTTACTAATGTCGTTTTCCATTGGACAAAAAGAAGCGTCCGGGAGAGTCCGGAATCGAAAAAATGCTGTTCCATTGGCACAAAAATACTCTTGTGGTGATTCTGAGGAGAGAATTTCGCTTCTCGATTTCAAGTCAGAATCCACTCAAGAAGCACTCACACAAGTGCAATTTTATGTATTTATTACAAGTCAGTTGACAGCAGCCATAGATTATTTTTTGGCATTTCACCAATACTTTGGTGGATTCTGTCAGAAGCAGTTTTGCTGTTCCATTGGATTTCAGAATGAGTGGATCCCCGAGTGAAACAAATGGAAAACGACATAAGCTAGATTCTCGAACGTCTCAATTTAACTGAACACAACCTGAGCTCGATAACAGTACCAGTTCATTACAGTCTCTCTCTCTTTACTAAATTTTTAATATATCTTACTTCTTCGCCAAATCCATTGAGCCAATTTGAATTGATACACCTTGGAAATTTGGACTATCGGCTAAGAAAGTTGGAATAATATGCAAATTTCCATTGTTTATGTAGCAATTTTCTGGATGATTCTGGAAGCACACAAACTCCCCGTCACCGACATCCTTTGCTATTCGATGTTCATGATTCCAGATTTTCCAATCCATTGAATCAAAGTTATCCTCGAATATGAGATCGCCGCTGCAAAAGCTTTTGCAATCGGATTTAGTTATCGATGTTTGACAATTTACAACAGTTGCAGAATTTGGCGTAACTGGTCTGCCTAACGGTGGTTGTTGGGTACTATTTTCATCCTTTGCGTGTAAATCACCCAACTCATCAATAAAAATGGTCCAGCCATTCTTTGGATCGTTAAAAGATGACATGAAATCCATTGCTTTGGTGGTGGCGGTTGTATTATCCAGCGGAGATTTGTATACCAAAACGTTGTTTGCTATATTATAAAATAGAAAGGAATCGTGTTAAGATATACGTTAGCTTTAAGATAAAGCACACAAAAAGCTGCACGATGACACCGAGGGTAAAACTTTATGTGTTCGTTTGTCCCAAATAAAATTGGGAGTGTAGCTTCCAACAATGTGCAACTGCATTCTGCATTTAAATTAAATGACAATAGGTAATAATCATTTCAAGTGTTTGACTGAACATAGTTAAGTTTATTCACTTTTGACAATGAACTCAATCTTGTCTGCTTCGACAATTTACGCGTTGAACTGTCAGAAACACAATCAGCTACTAGGGGAATATGTACCTAAAAACTAGCAGACTAACCGACGACGCGACGAATATATATGAATTTGATCACATACATATAAATTAAATCTAGCAAATTGTTACAGTGGCAGAAGTCACATTAATAACCTTCACAATTAAGATACTGATTCGATGAGAAATCTTTTCAACCTCAGAGGTGGGTTTTCCCAAAATACCCGAAGAGAAGACTTGTATATTAAAGTGTGATGAGGTTTGCGACAGCTTCAAATGCAGAATAATCTTTTCACAAGTTTAATTTCGATTGTTTGACAGCTTTGTCCGGAAAACTACTCACGGTATTTAAGCACTTTAACACCCATTACTTCCGCCTGCACCAGGGTGTACGCAAAGCATTGTACCAATAATATATATAGACACGTATTTAGTGTCATATTTAACAATTGATTTATAACTTTGCTGTAAATGTATATTCCGCACCGAAATCACGAAGCTACTACTTAAGATTAATGTATGAATCTTGTCCCATTTCATATTCGTCTCGATGAATTCAGTTATCAGTTAGGTATGCATCAAGTTTGAGTACATTTATATATATTTTATAAACAGAAAAACATTTATACAAGATAAGGATTCTAATTTGCACATAACATTACTTATAAAAATTCATCATATTATTAAAAAAAAAAATAATATGAACACATTGGATCTTGTGATAATACTTTACCGGTGTATTCATTACTCGAAATATAGAATTTTTGTCCGCCGTATTAAGGCAGCAGTTATGTCAGTAAGACTGAAGTCTGCTAGCTTACAGACGTGTACATCTTTGTTTAACAATAAGGGGGTGTGTGCGCAATTTAAATGTCATTTTGTCAAAGAAGGATTAATAATTAATAAAAGTGTAACATATACATATTACGTTAATGCCCATCTTTTCTCCTAATGCATAACTTTATGAACCACTAAACGCATACTTACGAAATCTAAGGAAAATATTGTAGTACGTAAGTTTATTGTGGTAGGTATACATCATCAAAACACAATGCAGCAAAGCCTTGTCGGCCGATCTTTCCAGTAAATCAAGCGGTTCGCATTTCGTTCACTTCGAGTTTCCCTTAAAAATATTTCATTTGGGAAAGATCTTATCTGATAGTCTTAAGCGACACTTAATAGACTAACATAAACATAGTATTCAATAAATCTTCAGCTCCCGCTCACCTAACCGATTCCCCCCGCAGATTTTGAAAGCAAAAAATCAAATTCTTAATTTCGGGATATATGTAATAAAAGAAAGAAGTGAATGAACTGTCTGGTTACTATGCGCAAGTGTATGCGTGCGGATAATTTACTTCAACATGGAACACATACTTTACCACTGAGCTGACGGTCTATTTATAGTTTACGTAGAATATGTTCGGGTTTCTGACAATATTCTGACAACATTAGGACTGTTCCCTAACGATTATTCATTCGAAATTCATTAATTTTTAGTCAAATTTAGTCAAACTTCGTTCCCTTAAGCCACAAAGATAGAACAAAATATTTCCCCTCCATAAAAAACGTGCAAATATTACCTAAAGCGTAGTACGCTGCTCGAGCTAAACTTAATTTTATCTGGTCTCCAACTTTTCTCTCCAAACATCAGCTAAAGTCCTAGCTAAATTTTGACATAGAGTACGCCGTTTCCTTCAAAAATTGAATTCTCTCTTATTTCAACTATTTTCGATTCTAGGTACTTCTCGTCCATGTAATAATTAAAAAAGCTCATCCTGGCATACTTTTCCGCAACAGAACAACAAGTACACAACGATCTGTCACAATTTATCTTGAGAAAATTTGCGGACCCATTAAATGGGCACGCTAAATTTTGACAGACACATGAATTACGTTCTGAAACAAAAGTCTGGGGTCTAATCGCGCAAGCACAAAACGATAGAACTATATCGTCTTGACGATGCTTCTACTTCGTGTAACAACCAAAAAACTATAATCGTCGAAACGATTGGACGAGCATCGTTTTTTGTTGCTTCACGTTACTAATTTAAACGTCAAGTACTCTCGTCGAAACGATTCGATTGAACGATGGCTATTTTGCTATCGTTTCATCGTTTTTGCTGCATTTTTCACTTTAAATTAGTTCTGAGAGAAGTATAAAAATATTAAAGGAAAACACACACATTATATTCTCTTTGGAGGCGACTTGCACTTATCCGAACTGTAAAAAAATGCATTCTTTGCCAAAAAAAAAAATGGTTATTGCACTTATTGGGAATATGAAATGAATTTCAGCTATTTGTTTTTTTTAATTTATGCATTTATAATGCAATCAGAAAAAAATGCAATCATAAAATTGCATTCATTGATTTCTTTTTACAATTCGCCCTTTACCAATAAAAATTCTACTACCTAGCTATCTATTTTTGCATAAAATACCCAATTCCATGACACCGAAGAAAAAAAAAACAAATTTATTCAAGAAAAGAAAAAAAAAAAAGAAAATTCCATCCCCTTTTTTCAGGGCACTCATTCCGTATGTCGATTATCGCCAGACGATAGCGTTTCGACGATAGTTTTGCTTCACGTAACTTCAATAATCGTCTATCGTCCAGACGATATCGTTTTGACGATTGAACATTTGCTTCACTTAACTCAATAATCGTCAAAACGCTATCGCCCAGACGATACAAATTGAGCGATACCTAATGAGGTATCGTTTTGTATTGATTTTTATGTTTTGCAAATTTGCAAAACCAGCTGAAGATTTATTGAATTTCAAGAAAAATAATTGACTTCAGATATTTTTTAACTGCTACCGAATTATATAAATAACTACATCTTAACCTTTATTATATTAAATTATTTATTAGATACTTCTCGACTGAAAAGGTAAAACATCTTAACTCGACTTAAGATGTTTCCATTTTTATTAATGTACGATTGCACATTGTCTCCAATTGTGAAACATATACTTCTATGTTATCACCATTTCATCACACTCCTATCCCCATATAAAACGGATAATGGTTTCATCTCAAGTCAGAAAATCTTATGATGACACAATATTCCTCTTTTTAACTGTTTTTCGTTCTCCTGAAAAATGTTGAAAATTGACTATAGGCCAGTGTTTGCGAAATATTAAAATTACAGTTGGGTGTTAATACAAGAAGTCATCCGATGTTGTTTGGCTCTCATTTTTTTTCTAAATGAAAAACTTCGATACAGTTTTTGGATCATGTTTATTTGAACCTTCGGCCAGTTCTTTGGGTATCAAAGTTTGTTTACAGTCATGCTCAAACTATTGAAAACGAGGACGATGAACGATTCGATTGAACGATGCGACGATGATGTTATATGAAGCAAACTAAAAACGATCTCGTTTAGTTCAATCGTTTCGACGACAATCGTTTCATAAATTACGCGATTAGAGCCCTGATTATTTAGCTCGAGCTGCGTACCACTCAGCTAAATGGGTTCGCTTAGATTTAGCTCAGCTAAATTTTGGAGAGAATTTTGTATGGGAGCGAAAATTTAGCTCGAGCAGCGTACTAAGCTGAAATTTCTTTGGGCTAGTTGGTTAAGACAGTGGACAGACGGTTCACAAATCATTCAAATGATATTTTGAAACTGACTCTTTTATTTGATTTCATTTATATTTTCTGCTTGCATAGCTTTATAATAGATGTAAGAAGGAACAGAAACGAACTTTTAAATGTCTGCAATAGAAGCAATTATATACTCTTGCTTTTAAATATAAGTTTGTACTTTGTTTTATTGATATTTAAATATTCCCGCCTATAAATACTTCACAATATTCAAATTTGGGGATTAACGAGTTCCTTTTCCTTCTGATTATTTTTCATTTCGGTTAGCGAGTTCTCTTGCAATGAGGGAGAACGGGAACAGACATTATGTTTCTTTTCAGGTTTTCAATTTTCCAATTGGCCTTCCTCAAATTCAGTAAATTAACCATTAGGAAAACAGTTTAAAAAAAAAATCATATATGATGCAACATAAAGTTATTTTAAATATCCATCACGCATTTATTTCTATATTTTTTTTCAGTAAGTAATCTTAATATTGGGATGGGACGGATTTTTTATTTCCAACAACGAAGTTTTTATTATATTCACATTTATTATTATGTGTTCATATTAGAGCAGAGTACTTGAACTGCCAGCTGTAACGCTGGTTTTTGTTTTTGTGTTTGAAGTACTTATAAAACCTAATCGGCCTTACTAATAATCAAACACTAATGTCAACGATTAGCTGGTTGCCAGCTTTAGTAAAAATGTACAGCATTAGTGAAACGGTACCAATAAACAATAATTAGACCTCCACATTTGCTAGTGCGACAACTTTCTTAGAAACTATTACATTTTTTGTCATCGCAGAATTCAAATTTCATAATTTGTTTTCGTGAAAAACAAGGTCAATGGTTTATTTCACAACGAGGATTTTATTCTAAAAAAAGGAATATTTAAATTGCAAATTAATTTGCCCAACAGATTTCTTTTCAATCCTTTTTGAAGCTTATTATAAGCAAAAAACAAAACAGAAAATGGGAAATGCACAAAATATCCGCTGATCTGTCAATTATCGTATGCAAATCAGTAATGCCCTATTGTTCGATCGGACACAATTCTCAGTACTTTTTATAATACGCTTTCCTTTGTTTTCTAATACTTCACGATTGATTTATGAGTGAATTTGTGCCGTAATAAGGTCTCTTTTAAGTTATACAATAAACGGAACACAGTTTATTAGAATGCTTTGATTTATTCGTTGGCTGATAATGCAAATCAAATTGGTTGGGTGATGTATGAATAGGGTAGACACTGATTGGCGTCAACTTGGCGATGCCCAGGCGTTGCAACTGGTTCATACACATCAATTGTGCTTATTTTACCTCCTCGTGGTAGCCACCGGATACTGGTCTTGTCCTTCCGGGTATGACTTGCTAAACTTATAAGCGCGAGTGTTGAACACGAAGAAAATAGCAACACTATAATGCTCTGTCGGAATGACTGGCTGAACGAGTCTCAGAGGTCTTACATGAGCCCCTCAGAAAGAGGACATACAGCGAATGAATCCACGAGATTGGATCAACGGTGGTGTCAACAGTCAAGATGGCAGTTACCTTACATGAGCTACTCTGACATATTTGGAGAAAAGGTCAGTAAGGATTTTTCAGCACTAGTCAGGGTGCTGAAATAGAGATGGTGGCGGATGAACCCTTTATGGGCCAACGGCAGCACTCATATCCCCGAAGTGGGTTACTGGCAACGGAGTTTCCGACCCGCTGTCCTAGGGTCAATTCAGGGCCTGGTCCTCCAAGTTGGGGGTTGTGCGTGGGGTTAACTACCCAACCACGGAAAAATTGAGACAGTTGCGAAGCAACCATTAGCCTCGGAGACGGACGGATTTACTGTTGACGACCCTGCAAAACGAAAAAAGGACAATGACTTTCGGATCTGCATGTGGAATGTTCGGACCCTGAATAGACCGCGTGCAGCCGAACAATTAGCGGAGGCCCTACGCTGCTACAATGCAGATATCACCGCCATCCAGGAAGTGCGGTGGGATGGGCCGGGCAAAAAAAGGATGAAAAACTGTGACATCTACTACGGTGATTGCTATAAGGAACAGAAGCAGCGACTATTTGGATGTGGATTCGTTGTAAGCGGCAGACTTAGGCAAGAAGTCTTGAGCTTTCGACACGTTAGTGAACGCCTTGCAACTATCCGCATCAAGGCTAAATTTGCCAACATCAGCCTAATATGCGCTCACGCCCCCACAGAAGAAAAAGACGATGCTACCAAGGAATGTTTCTACGAGCTCCTCGACCAAACATATGAGCAATGTCCTAAATATGACGTTTAAATCGTCCTTGGTGATTTTAACGCCAAAATAGGCAAGGAGGATATCTTTGGTAGCACAATCGGAAAGCACAGCCTACACGACAACACGTCTGGAAACGGACTAAGGCTAATTGACTTTGCGGCGGGATGTAATGTTACTATAGCTAGCACACGGTTTCCTCACCTCAATATTCACAAAGGAACATGGCGGTCACCGGATCATCATACTGTCAATCAAATTGACCATGTTGCGATCGACGCAAGGCACTCCTCCAGTATTCTAGATGTCCGCACCTTCCGAGCGGCCAACATAGACTCGGACCACTACCTTGTTGTAGCCAAGGTACGAATGCGGATATCCCAGACACCACAACAACAAGGAAATACTGTGAGGAGATTCAACGTTGAACGGCTACAAACGCAACAGACCGCCAGAACCTTTGCCGATCGCGTGTCCCTCAACCTCTCGAGAAGTCCTACGCAGCCAGCATCAAGTGCTGAAGACCAGTGGCATAGATGCCAAGAAGCCATTAGAAACGCCGCAACTGATGTGCTTGGTTTCACCAAACCACCCCCTCGAAACCCCTGGTTTGATGAAGAATGCCGGCAAGCGCATGCAGCAAAACAACGTGCCTATGAAGCGGCGCTGCACAGAAGGACGAGAGCAGCTCGTGAGCTCTACGAGCAAAAGAGGAGGGAAGAACACCGGCTTCTCCGAAAGAAAAAGAAAGAGCATGAGAAGCGCGCGATCGAGGAAATAGAGAGATGTTACTCCAGGAACAATGTTCGGAAGTTTTACCAAAAGGTAAAAAGAACGTGTCATGGCAACAAAACCCGAACAGAAGCCTGTAGAGATGAACAAGGGAACCTTGTAGTGGAATCACAGTCGGTGCTGAGGACATGGAAAAACCATTTCTGCAGACTGCTAAACGGCGAAGACGACCAAGATCCCGCTGTCAGGCAGAACGATCCATTCAATCTGGACGATGAAAGCCAAGATTTCCGTCCACCTGACCAAAATGAAGTGAGGATAGCAATATCCAAGCTGAAGTCCAACAAGGCTGCTGGACCAGATGGCTTACCTGCCGAGCTCTTCAAAGCAGCGGGAGATGACTTGGTAGAGTGCATACACCAACTCGTCTCCAAGATTTGGTCGGAAGAAAGTATGCCTGATGAATGGAACCTCAGCATTGTTTGCCCGTTCTATAAGAAAGGAGACCCTCTAAACTGCGCCAACTATAGAGGTATCAGTCTCCTTAATATCGCCTATAAGATCCTCTCTGCTGTACTATGTGAACGCCTGAAGCCATTTGTCAACGAACTGATTGGACCCTATCAGTGCGGTTTTAGGCCCGGTAAGTCCACAGCCGACCAAATATTCACACTACGGCAGATCCTGGAGAAAACCCAAGAAGTCCAAATCGATACCCACCATCTGTTCATCGATTTTAAGGCCGCATATGACAGCATTTATAGAGACGAGCTATACAGAGCCATGTCTAGTTTTGGCATCCCTGCCAAACTCGTCAGATTGTGCAGAATGACAATGGAGAATTCTCGCTGCTCCATTAAGGTCGGAAACAATCTCACCGAGACCTTTGATGTCAAAAAAGGATTTAGACAAGGTGATGCGCTGTCATGTGACTTCTTTAACATCATTCTTGAGAAAATTGTGCGCAATTCACAAGCCAATACCAGAGGCACAATTTTCCAAAAGTCTGTGCAACTGCTTGCATACGCGGACGATATTGACATTATTGGCAGAACACAGCGAGCTGTCACTGGCGCGTTTGCAAGTATCAGTACGGAAGCGGCAAAAATGGGTTTAGTGGTAAACGAGGGCAAAACAAAATATATGCTGTCAACAAGAAGGGACACACAACATCGACGAATCGGACAGAACGTCACAGTAGACAGCTATAATTTTGAGGTAGTTAGGGACTTTGTCTACCACGGCTCCGCTATAAATTCTGAAAACGATATCACCTCAGAAATCAAACGAAGAATCACTCTTGCCAACCGCTGTTACTTCGGCCTAAGAAGGCAATTGATTAATAAGGCCTTGTCGAGAAACACTAAGGAGACTCTATATAAGACCCTCATCATCCCAGTCCTGCTATATGGTGCAGAAGCATGGACGCTTTCAAAGGCGGATGAAGATCTCCTTGGTCGTTTCGAACGAAAAATTCTTCGAGTGATTTTCGGTCCCGTTTGCGTTGACGGGTTCTGGAGGAGGAGATTTAACAGCGAAGTGGTCTTTGCATAAACTGCCAGACTAAAGTTGATTATTGGTAAGGCCGAATATATATATCTACAGTCACCATCCAGTTCTGTATTTGAACACAATGGGGCATATTCATAGTTATACTATAAACCTGGGTCTAACTAAACTCGAGTCTAAAGTTAACCACAGGTAAAACACAGCTGCTATTTATAAACGGCCTTACCAATAATCAACTTTAGTCTGGCAGTTTATGCAAAGACCCCACACTTTCCAAAATCCCTTTACCAATAAACAAATATAGTTGCCAGAATACCGCTAACTGTAGGGTTAAATGTTAATGTTTAGAAACCCATGTTTATCTCGGGCATTAGCTAAATAAATCCTCCCGAAATGTCATTTTGCAGAGGAGTGTTGCCCAACCCTCCTAAATGATGGTATGGAATTTCGTAATAGGAGCAAATATACATACGCTGTTGTTCAGCCTGACCGTTTATAATTATAAACAAATTTTAGTAAATTGTAAATGTTTTCTGATTTTATTCGTTGGAATACAACAATGCAAGTGGTTTTTAAGTCTAGCAAACACAAATTTGTACAAATGTATGCACAAAATTGAAAAATAATGCATTTTTGTTTTATTTCTAAACACTTACCCCCGTATTTATAAACAAAAATGTGCACAAGTAAGTTAGCTAGTAGGCATCAGATAGCATACACAAATTTGACATAACTGCTAAATAACGAGTTGATAACTTTTTACGCAGCGTTTATTAATATTTGGGTTAAAATATGTACTTCGAATATTTTGATTAAAAGAAATGGTTAGTGCTTTTCTCTGCTTTGTCTTGTTTAACCGCTAGTGCTTGCTTTATGTTTGATTTTCATTTTAGTTTGTAACGAATGCATGCTGAGTAATAAATAAATTTGATATAAGTTTGGGATCTTTCCAAGAATTTCTTGAGAGTAGTCGCTAAGGGAATAAAATATCTGTTCATTTAATATTGGACAGCTCATACCTGAATACCTTCTTTTTTTTTACAATTCTCAGTACCTTAGGCGGCAGGTAGATTTTGGATGAAGATCTCAAATATTGGTGTGGAAATGGTTGTTGTGAAAAGGTTGGCTTCGCGGAAAATATAGATAGAAGAACTGTCAGCATTCAGCAAAATCCATGCGAAATAATAAATTTGAGAACTGCTGGAGGAATATCAGGTAGTATGTCCGAATTAAAGATATACAAAGTTCTTTATTACTTGGTGCGAATTCATCTAGGAGAAAACATGACAGCTTTCGTGTAGAAGAATGTCCACGGCTTTTTTTTCCACCGAATTAAGTGATATAAGCTATGCAATTTTTAAAACATCAAATTGTATTTCTTTTCACACCTCCATATACTTTTGCAAAGTACTGTTGCAAACGGAAATGAATAAGCAAGTTAATATTTCTGTCGAAAATATTCACTTGCTAACGATCTAAATGTGATCTTTAGACTACCAATAAGTTTTGATTTGCATTATCAGTCAACGAATAAATCAAAGCATTTTAATAAACTGTGTTCCGTTTATTGCATAATTTAAAAGAGACCTTATTACGACGCAAATTCACTCATAAATCAAACGTGAAGTATTAGAAAACAAAAGAAAGCGGACTATAAAAAGTACCCAAAATTGTGTCCGATCGAACAATAGGGCATTACTGATTTGCATACGATATTTGACAGATCAGCGGATATTTTGTGCATTTCCTATTTTCTGTTTTGTTTTTTGCTTATAATAAGCTTCAAAAAGCCTTTAAAAGAAATCTGTTGGGCAAATTAATTTGCAATTTATATATTCCCTTTTTTAGAATAAAATCCTCGTTGTGAAATAAACCATTGACCTTGTTTTTCACGAAAACAAATTATGAAATTTGAATTCTGCGATGACAAAACATGTAATAGTTTCTAATGTGGTATTCGATTGGGCTTCTTCAGATTTGCTCTCAGATTTCAGATTTCGCGTGGCTAATCGAACACAAAAACGTCACTTGCTCTTTTTTTTGTTGATATTTGTGCGACTGCAATATGTGTAGCCTTCGACACTTTTCTAAGCGTTTTCTATTCACTGGCTAAATTTTATATGAAAACATTTTAAATGATGGCCCAAATTGATTTCTAAACATTTGTACATAAATAATTAACAAAAATAGATCCACCCGATGCAATGCATTTCTTTGGAGTTGAAAAATTTCACTAAAATGTAAACAAACTCCACTAGTTGTCAAACTCAAACGCACGTGTATTGGTAAATCTGAAGCAAATCTGAGAAAATATCCAGATTCGCAAAAGTGCTCTGAAATCTGAAAAAGATTGCTTTTTTGGTACCAAACGAACATAAAAATTGCTCTGAGAGCAAAAAAAGTGCTCTGAGAGCGCCCAATCGAATACCACATAAGAAAGTTGTCGCACTAGCAAATGTGGAGGTCTAATTGTTTATTGGTACCATTTCACTAATGCTGTACATTTTTACTTAAGCTGGCAACCAGCTAATCGTCGACATTAATGTTTGATTATTAGTAAGGCCGAAAGAATTTGGTAGCTCTGTTTAATTAGATCCGAGTCTAACGTGTATTCTACTACAAATGTATTACAAAAAATACTTTCTGACAGCGAAAATTCAAAAGAATTTAAAACTTGTAATTTGCGTTTCGTTGTGGTTCTGCTTGCTTCTGGGTTTTTTTTAAAACAAAAATAAGGTATGCATTTTAGTGGAAACATGATTATGTTTTGTGATGTGAACAAAAATTATAAAATTGCAGGTGAGCGACATACGGCCTTACTAATAATCAAACACTAATGTCGGCGATTAGCTGGTTGCCAGATTTAGTAAAAATGTGCAGCATTAGTGAAACGGTACCAATAAACAATTAGACCTCCACATTTGCTAGTGCGACAACTTTCTTAGAAACTATTACATTTTTTGTCATCGCAGAATTCAAATTTCATAATTTGTTTTGTGAAAAACAAGGTCAATGGTTTATTTCACAACGAGGATTTTATTCTAAAAAAAGGAATATTTAAATTGCAAATTAATTTGCCCAGCAGATTTCTTTTAAATGCTTTTTGAAGCTTATTACAAGCAAAAAACAAAACAGAAAATAGTAAATGCACAAAATATCCGCTGATCTGTCAAATATCGTATGCAAATCAGTAATGCCCTATTGTTCGATCAGACACAATTTTCGGTACTTTTTATAGTACGCTTTCTTTTGTTTTCTAATACTTCACGTTTGATTTATGAGTGAATTTGTGTCGTAATAAGGTCTCTTTTAAATTATACAATAAACGGAACACAGTTTATTAGAATGCTTTGATTTATTCGTTGGCTGATAATGCAAATCAAAACTTATTGGTAGTCTAAAGATCACATTTAGATCGTTAGCAAGTGAATATTTTTGAAAGAAATATTAACCTGCTTATTCATTTCCGTTTGCAAAACACTACTTGCAAAAGTATATGGAGGTGTAAAAATAATTACAATTTGATCTTTTAAAAATTGCATAGCTTTATTACCTAATTCGGGAAAAAAAATATGAAGCCTTGGACATTCTTCTACATATACATAAACTGTCATGTTTTCTCCTAGATGAATTCTCACCAAGTAATACAGAACTTTGTACATCTTAAATTCGCACATACTACCTGATATTCTTTCAGCAGTTCCCAAATTTATTATTTCGCATGGATTTTGCTGAATGCTGACAATTCTTCTATCTATATTTTCCGCGAAGACAACAACCATTTCCACACAAATATTTAAGATCTTCATCCAAATTCTACCTGCCGCCTAAGGTACTGAGAATTGTTATGGTCACCTGCAATACAAAGGAAATTCGTTATCGGTGGGACATGTAATTATGTTTGACGAGACTTACCCTACCACAGATATCCATTAGGGACCACAAAAAAACAGAATTAATTATGTAGCCTGAAATAGAAAGGAAATAATTAGTATAGGTACCTAAAAGAAGTAAAAGAAACAACTTACAAAGAGAAACGCGCGTCCTTAGATGTTTGCTGGCTGAACATAAACAAAAAAAAAAAAAATTATTATTGGCTGTCAGAAAGGCGATTGTCACCGACGTTCAGGCATCGACTTTGACAGTTCTGAACAGGGGCCTATTCACCATCTTAGGCGGAGTTCAGGTGGGCATTAAATTTTTCTCGTAGTGAATGTTAGAACCTAAAATTCAAATGCTGAGAGGAGCGGGTTTTTTGAATCGTTGGCGGGTTTTGATTGGTAAATCCGCCGTCGAAAGATTTTGTGGTAAATCTCACAGTTAGTGGATGTTCGAGATTGTTGTTGCCAATAACTCGGACGAGGGTCTGTTGCTTCTGTTGGAAGAAACCCTCGGCATTGTCCGTATAGTCGTCGGTAAGACCACGTCCGATTCCAAGTAGGGAAAATCAAGAGGAAGCAAAATTTAAAACTGAAGGCCGATAAAATTTCAGTAGTGGCAGTGACGAAATAAAGAAAAAAGAGAGAAATAAAGATATACGCACGTAAAAATAAAAAGTAAATTATATTAGTGTGTAATAAATTACAAGAGTGCAAAACAAAAAATTAATAAAAGACTTAAACATAAGAGACAAAATATACCATAAAAAGTGACAGAACGGAAAGTGTCTTATAAAGTACTTTATTTAAAAAAAGTGTTAGCTACAAAGGGGAATACGGAATCCCCAAATACAAAAAAAAAAGGAAAAGAAACGGATACATAGTGAGTCTAGATGTTAAGGTAGAAAAGTATTTTAAGTAATTTGAAATTTTTGTTGCATGTAGGTACCAGCGCAGCGTAAGGTCATTTGGCGGTCATTGATTGTCCACTAACCAAGACAGGAAATCGTGGCCGCCAACCTTTTTTTTAATTGACCGACACTTTTAAATTAGTATCCCCGATTTTGGTCAAGCCCACATACCGAAGGCGCTGAAAAAAAAAAAAAATTTTTTCCCCGCTGCGGAAAGTACGGCAGCAGCTTGCGAGTGCGCTTCACGTAGAACACCTTTTTTTTGATGTTTGCTGCAAGAAAATAAAAGGAAGGGAAAAATACGAATATATTTAGTATTAAGTTCAACATATTTTTTGTTGTTGTATTTAGATTAAGATCAAGCGTGTTATTTTTTTTATTGTTATTTCATTAATTAATACCTTTTTTTATTGTGTTCATCATATAAGTACCTTTTTGTTCATTCAGTCTGATTGTTTAAGACGAGAACAGTTTGGGATGAAGGTGACCTTTTTGTTTTGTTGTTGCGGTTGAATAAGACGTTTTTTTTTGTGGTTACATTGCCCACAGTTTAGTTCCTCTCTGTTCATTATTTTATGAGATCCCTCATCGAAACCTACACCGAGCTCGATTTAGGTATTAATTCGGCAAAGCTAGGGGGAAGGCAATTTTAGCGAGTGGGAACAAAATTTAGGGTATAAATACAAAAAAAAATAAATCACAAAAAAAGGGTAAATACATGAAAGGAAATTTTTTTTTAGATAAGGTCCCATTTCCCAAGTTGTCCCCGAATAATTTTGTAAATTCTTAAATATTTTTTTTTGTTTTGTTAAAGTAGGTTATCATATTTTTTCTTTGATGAACGAAATTCAATGTAATACAAAGTTTATAATACACGCCTGTTAATATAAAATTTCAATGTTTTACTGGGGCTTATGAGTCGGTAATGTCCTGCTGAGTTTTTTAAATTTTCAGGGGGTGGAGTAAGGTGAGCTACATCTTCTCTCGGCGGATGGCGTGAGCTGTATGGACACAGCACTAATGGGGAAGTCTTAGGCCATGGATTTCCAGGTAGGGTGGGTATTGGCCGCGCTCATACCATCAACGAGCGCTTCTCAAAGTGGTAACAGTCCGTCCGCTGTCAGTAGGGAATAATTTGGTCTCGGCACGATTTATGTGTTGTCATAGGTAACGTTGATTTTCTGGGGACAAGAATCCCCCCATTTCCGACGAGTTCCGCCGTGCAGAACTAGCGTGCCACGTTTCCGGAATGTCAACATTCTCTCCCCACTTCCCGCCTGTCCTAACCTGAGATCCCCTTCCGGTATTCCTGCCTTTTTGAATCCTAACTGCCTTCCAATCCTCATCCTTGCCTATAACAAATGGCGCCCAACGTCTGTTTGTCCTTGTCTTTAGTCCTTTATGTTGTGTAAGTCCACAATTGTATTCGCTGTCAACACCAGTGAACTCATAAGTCTTCAGTTGAGAAGTCTCTGACATGTCAGGTGAATTGCGATGAGTTCTTCGGCGTTGACAACGAAATCAATTGGAACCATGTTTGTATTACGTCTTTTCTACTTCTATCTCTTTCACATTACTATTTTTACTTTTCTATCACAAATTTCAATTTTCATTTCATATTGTATTGTCATCTTAGCTTCATGTGCACAGTGGCCTGGTTCGATGAGAATCATCGTAACTTGTAGCACTGTCACATCCTTTAGGTACTACTTAGTGTGTTGTCGTCTTCTTCTCCAAGTCTTCCAGCAAAGTCCCTAGGATAGACTGGAATTGCGGGAGCAGAGGAAAACAACAGAGTGTGTCTTTGTCTCTTTATGTAACAGATTTACCGCTTTGAGAAAAAAACAAATTTTAGTCCGTCTGCAGTCTCAATTTAAAAAAAAAATATTTTTTTTTGTGTCCATAACAGTTCAAGTCGTCGTCAACAAAATACCGCCGAAGACAGCTACCCGAAACACCCCCAGCACTATACATGCAAACACAAACTCAATTTGATTTTGAAGGTCATTTATTGCTTTCGTGCAACACTTCATTAATACTTTACGCTATATACGTATAACTCACAGCAAAACATATACATACTTTAAAATACATAACATTTTTTTGTTGGTAGTTGTTTCATAATTTACGTTACTTAAATCTGTTGCTAATATATCGATAGTTATCCTTGTATATAGTAACACATACATTTTCATTAAATACCATTACATACCTTATCGTTTCTTAGTAATATATTATTTCTAATCTTAATTACTTAAATACTTCCATTTACATACCTACTCTAATATTTGTTTTCAGCTATAATTATTACAATACATATATTTATTTATTCATATTTATTACCTTTATTTATTTACTCATACTTATTCCCTTTACA
This sequence comes from Cheilosia impressa, assembly GCA_948293265.1. NCBI lineage: Eukaryota > Metazoa > Arthropoda > Insecta > Diptera > Syrphidae > Cheilosia > Cheilosia impressa. The sequence goes on from OX411881.1 coordinate 42,933,480, forward strand.
TTTATAACCTTAAATACATATACTGCTTAGAGGCAAAAACTCATATACATATACATATAGATATCCTTACGTAGCAGATAGGTAAAAATTAGAGAGTTAAACTCACATTAAGTCTTCGTAACTTCGCGTTATTCCTCGTATCCGTATAGCAAAATCGTTCTTCTCCGTTTCGTCAATCGTTTCCTGTATCGTTTACAGTTGTATTCCTCAGTAAGTTAATGATGAGTTCGGCTGAAAAAGAAAAGGAAATAAGAAGATTAAGAAGAGAAAGTTTGTTTTTTGAAAATAGAATGATTACTAGGTCCAATTCACAACAACAAAAATCATTGACAGGTACAATGCCGAGGGTACAGCATACTCCATTAGGTAGCAGGAGATCACCTCAAGATCCTTCCATTGGCAACACAGTCCTTCCGTCAACCGAACAGCATGCTAGTCGTTCCATCGGTACCGAGTCGGTCCAAGCTCCTCAAAGCAGTAATTTCAGCAATTTAGGCGCAGTGCCGAAACTGCGACGCACACCATTGTCCGGTAGGGAAGGAGTTCAAGTGGGTTCCAACAGCAATGTCAATATTGAGCAGGATATTCCAACACCTGATTTTTCCCAGAGCCGTTCCACTAGTGCCGATTCGATTCAAGCACCACCATATAGTGATATTACCAATCTAGGCGCAACAGGAGGCAGGTCCCAAAATATCAGTGCGGGAACCTTAGCAGGACTTAGTGAAAGGCAACAATCACCAGTAGGCCAGCCAAACAGCGGACAGCCCAAACCAAAAATACCGTCTGACTTGAAGGCTTATGTCAATTTGGCTTTGGTCAATGCCTTTTCGTCGCTGAAAGAGTCTTTGAAGGGAGAAATCTCCGAAGACTTAAAAACAGAGATGAGAAATAGTTTCTTAGGTTTCACAAGCGAAATAAATCACCTCTTTCGTCAGAATCTTCAAGTAGGAGCTGACCCGCCGGTCGTTCAACCTCAGCCGATAGTCCCACATCAGCCGATATCCCAACCCCAGCATTCAGTCCACCAGCAACAACATGTAGCTCCTCTACAACAAGTCCGTCAGGATCGCTCGCATCTGGACGCAGCCGCAAGGACATTTGTTCCTGTAGGGGGGCATAGTAGACAAAATAATAATTATAATAGGTTGAATCAAGGATATAGCCAACAAAATACTTACACTCAAGTTCCGTCTCAGTATAGTCGAAATCATCCGGGCGCATACCAGTATAGTCCACCTCTTTACTCCATCCCCCCTGGTCCTCGTCAAGTTGTTGGAGGCTCCATCAAGATTGACAAGTGGGGTCTCAGCTTCGATGGCAAATCTGAGAGTCTTGATGTCGAAGACTTCATATTCCGACTCGAGACGCTTCAAAGTCAGTACGACTGCCCATGGTCCGAAATCATGAGGGACTTCCATCTCCTTGTTGTAGGTGCTGCTCACGAATGGTATTGGCAATACCAGCGCTCCAATTACCGTCCAGATTGGCCAACACTGCGAGACGCGTTAAAGCGACAGTTTCGAAATTCGAAATCCGATTTCGAAATCATTCGGGACATACTGGATCGTAGGCAGGGCATCGGGGAGACAAGCGACGATTATTTCACGGCCATACAAAAATTGAGATCTCAGCTTCGAGTTCAGATGCCAGAAGTTGACTTGGTGCGTATCCTCAAGCGTAACCTCAGTGACCGGATTGGAAAGTTGGTCTACCCAATGAACATTTTCACATTGGAACAATTAAAAGATGTATGTAGAGATGCGGAAAATGCATTTCCACATAGGGAACTACCAAAACCACATCGGCAACAACCTAGGTTCATGGTGAACGAGCTGGAATATGGTGAAGATCCGTATCAGCAAGAAGAACAGTTTGCGGCGTTGCAATACCACAATTTACGTCCGAATCCTCCACGGAGACAGACGGATCAACGAAATTGGATTTGCTGGAACTGTAGGGCTGAAGGTCACAACTTCATGGATTGTCCGTCCGCAGTTCGTAACATATTCTGTTACAGATGCGGACAAGAAGGTGTAATAACACCGAAGTGTAGGCGTTGTAACCCGGAAAACCGGTCGACGAACGTGATGTCGACGGGGGAGTCACGTTCGACTCAAACCCCGGAACAATAACAACAACTAGGGATCCTGAGTCGCAGATAGAACCAGGGGAGAGCCAGCCTTCACTAGAGAAAGGCGCCAACAAGATAACTATTTTGAAAAGAGAAGAAAGCAGATCTACAGATACACATAGAAATTTATTAGAAATTAAGCCACTTCATGTTAGAATTAGGGATTATAACATAGCAAAAGATAGGATTTTTAGAGAGAACAAACAGAGTGTATCAAAACAAATCATAAAAACTAGGAATAGATATCAGATACGGAAAGGAATCAGGAAAGCAGTGGCGTCTGCACAGATAAACACCGCAACTGATCCTAGACCGTATGCAAAAATTAAAATTCTAGATAAGGATATATATGGCTTATTAGATAGCGGAGCCAGCATTAGTATTCTAGGCAAAAACTGCATGCAGCTCATAGAATCGCTGAACATACCAATCACAAAGACAACTTCTAATGTCAAAACTGCGGATGGGAAAACTCAGCAAATAGTAGGGAAGATTCAAGTGCCGGTGACCTATAAAGAACAGAAACACTTAGTAACTTTTTATGTAGTACCGAATTTAGACCAAGAACTATACCTGGGAGTTGATTTTTGGAAGGCGTTCCGAATAGCTCCACAAGTCATTAGCGCTATTAGCGTACCTGAGCCAACTGAACCAAATGTTCCGGATGATTCACACGACCTTACGTCTGAACAATCGGCCGCTTTGGAAGCAGTCAAAGAGAGATTCCTTTGTTTTACCAAACATGGATTGGGGAAAACTCAGGTCGAAGAGCACATCATCGATACCGGAGATGCGGCCCCAGTTAAGCAGCGACACTACCCTGTGTCTCCAGCGATACAAGCCCTCTTATATGATGAGATCGACCGAATGTTGAGGCTCGGCGTTATTGAGGAGAGTGAGAGCCCGTGGTGTTCGCCAATGGTTCTTATACGGAAGCCAGGCAAAAACCGTGCGTGCTTGGATTCAAGAGCACTGAACACATTGACGAAGAAGGATGCTTACCCTCTCCCCCATATCGATGGGCTTCTCAGTCGGCTACCAGACACCTACTTCATTAGCAGCGTCGATCTCAAGGACGCATTTTGGCAAATACCGCTGGAGAGGCAGAGTAGGGAGAAAACTGCGTTCGCGGTGCCGGGAAGACCCTTGTACCAATTTAGAGTCATGCCCTTTGGGTTGTGTAACGCTGCCCAAAGGATGTGTCGCCTAATGGACAAGGTGATTCCCGCAAGACTGAGGGACCGCGTCTTCGTCTATCTAGATGATCTACTCGTCATAGCTCCGGATTTTGAGACCCATATCGCACTGCTGAGCGAGGTTGCTGAATGCCTGAGGAAAGCCAATCTCACCATCAACGTGAACAAGTCCAAGTTTTGTTTCAAAGAACTGAAGTACCTGGGGTTCATTGTTGGTGGTGGGAAATTAAAAACCGATCCAGAGAAGGTAAAAGCTATCTCCGAATTTCCGCTTCCGAAAAGCCAAAAACAGGTACGTAGGTTCCTCGGTCTAGCAGGTTGGTACAGAAGGTTCATCAGGGATTTCTCCACCTTGACTGCCCCTATCACCGACACACTGAAAAAGAAAAATGAAAAATTTTTAATGACAAGTGAAGCTCTTGAAGCATTTGAGAAACTCAAAAGCGCCTTAACAACCGCGCCAGTACTCATTCACCCGGATTTTACCAAAAGGTTTTACATCCAGTGTGACGCCTCGGAGTCCGGAATTGGTGCAGTCTTGTTCCAAAAGAATGAAAAGGAAGAAGAATCACCAATATCCTACTTTTCCCAAAAGCTGAACGCAGCACAAAAAAATTATAGCGTCACCGAGAAAGAGTGCATGGCAGCTGTAATGGCAATACAAAAGTTTCGACCATATGTAGAGGGAATGGACTTTACAGTCATAACAGACCATTCGAGCTTGCGATGGCTCATGAGTCTCAAGGACCTGAGTGGGAGACTAGCACGGTGGAGCCTTAAGCTACAGGCGTTTACGTTCAGCATTGAACACAGAAAAGGATCTTTAAATGTAGTCCCTGATACCTTGTCCCGAATTTATGTTGAAAGCGTCGATGTCCAACATGTTGTCCCGTTAATCGACCTAGATTCGGAGGAGTTTCAGTCGGAAGAATACCGCAGCCTGATTGACACGATCAATGAACACCCAGAAGAGCTCCCGGACCTAAAAGTCGAAGAAAACTTCGTGTACAAGCGCTCTCTGCCACCAGCAGGACATGAAACCGTCGAGCACACATGGAGGCTGTGGGTACCATCCGGTCTAACTGAGCAGCTGATTGCTAAGGCTCATGACCCCCCTCATGTAGCTCATGGTGGCATAGCCAAGACGCTACACAGGATTCGGCAGTACTTTTACTGGCCGAATATGACGGTGCAAATTCGTTCTTACGTGTCTAACTGTTCGGTGTGTAAACAGTGTAAATCGTCAAACCAGGTATTACGTCCTCCAATTACGAACAATTTCGAAACATCTCGTCCGTTTGAGAAAATCTATATTGATTTTCTTGGTCCATATCCCCGTTCGAAATCTGGTAATTGTTACGTCTTTGTTGTCCTCGATCATTTGTCAAAGTTTGTATTGTTGAAAGCTTTCAGAAACGCTAGTACAGTAAATGTTGTGAAGTTCCTTCAGAGTGACGTATTTAACTTGTTTGGCGTACCGCGTGTCATACACTCAGACAACGGGAAACAATTCCTCTCCAAAGATTTTCAAAATCTGTTGGAAAAGTTTGAAATACGCCACTTTAAGACGGCATATTATTCGCCGCAGTCAAACGCCTCTGAAAGAGTGAACAGGACTTTGCTAGCCGCCATACGCTCTTATATTAAAGATGACCAGCGCCACTGGGATCTACACTTGAGCGATATAGCTTGTGCATTGCGGAGCTCAGTGCACACTACAACCGGAGTGTCACCATATTTCGCTCTGTTTGGTCAGAATATGATGACACATGGGAGTTGCTATGGCCTGGCACAAAAGCTAAATGCGGTAGAGGACAGCGAAATGCAAATACTCCCTCGACAATTACGTCTGCAATGTCTACGCGACAAAATAAAAGACAGCATAACAAAGGCAAACAAAAAATCAGCAACAAAATATAACACGAGAACACGAAACGTTCAGTTCGTGCCTGGTCAGGAAGTTTTCCGAAGGAACTTCGTCCTTAGCGACAATTCGAAGTACCTAGCCGCGAAACTCTGTCCGAAATATGACAAATGCAGAGTAGTCAAAGCAATCGGAAATAGCATGTATGAATTAGAAAACCTAGCGGGCAAAAGAATAGGTATATTCCATGCTAAAGACATAAAGCAATGATGCCTTTTCCTATTACACTGTGATATACATGTCACGATTAATCTGTGTGGTTGCTTCCCTGTAGTGTGTACTCTATCTTAGTTGTTATTGATTCACCCTAGTTTACGTATATTTATTTATTTATGTATATTTTATAGTTAGTTTATGTATTTATTAGTCTCTTAAGGATTTATGTTGATAAGTGTTTCTATTTATTTATTTATATTTATTTATATATTGTTGTCAATTTATTTATTTATTTCATGTTATTTATTGAGAGTATTTATTTATTTATTATTTAGATATAAGTATGTGTTATTTAACTTCAGTGGTGTAACTAGCTAAGTATTTATTATATTAACCTATTTACTAACCTATGAATTAAATTAGTTACTAACCTATTTACTAACCATTTATTTACCTAGTCATTTACCTATTTATTTATTTATTTACCTATCTATCCACCTATTTATTTATTTATTTATCTATTTATTTATTTATTTATTTATTTGTTTCTTTATTTATGTATTTATTTGTTTCTTTAGTTATTTATTTATTTATTGTTCTATCTGTTCACACACAGTTACACCTTATGCGATGATTCAATTACGAATCGACACCCATATCGACATACGCCTGGTTATCGTTACACGTCGTACGAGTTGTCAAATAATTATGCATATCTGCTATTCATAGTTAATAATATGCTTATCTTTATATGGCACTCGTTAGTTTAGTCCTATGATAAAGTAAAGTACTCACAGAACAATATAGCCCGGCTAACATAGAGTGGGTTCTTCACCACGTCCTTTTTTTTTGTCCTGAGATGACCTTTTGTCACTGTCCTTGTATTCGGTAATCTTCTCCAAGTCCAGTGTTTTGTTATGGTCACCTGCAATACAAAGGAAATTCGTTATCGGTGGGACATGTAATTATGTTTGACGAGACTTACCCTACCACAGATATCCATTAGGGACCACAAAAAAACAGAATTAATTATGTAGCCTGAAATAGAAAGGAAATAATTAGTATAGGTACCTAAAAGAAGTAAAAGAAACAACTTACAAAGAGAAACGCGCGTCCTTAGATGTTTGCTGGCTGAACATAAACAAAAAAAAAAAAAATTATTATTGGCTGTCAGAAAGGCGATTGTCACCGACGTTCAGGCATCGACTTTGACAGTTCTGAACAGGGGCCTATTCACCATCTTAGGCGGAGTTCAGGTGGGCATTAAATTTTTCTCGTAGTGAATGTTAGAACCTAAAATTCAAATGCTGAGAGGAGCGGGTTTTTTGAATCGTTGGCGGGTTTTGATTGGTAAATCCGCCGTCGAAAGATTTTGTGGTAAATCTCACAGTTAGTGGATGTTCGAGATTGTTGTTGCCAATAACTCGGACGAGGGTCTGTTGCTTCTGTTGGAAGAAACCCTCGGCATTGTCCGTATAGTCGTCGGTAAGACCACGTCCGATTCCAAGTAGGGAAAATCAAGAGGAAGCAAAATTTAAAACTGAAGGCCGATAAAATTTCAGTAGTGGCAGTGACGAAATAAAGAAAAAAGAGAGAAATAAAGATATACGCACGTAAAAATAAAAAGTAAATTATATTAGTGTGTAATAAATTACAAGAGTGCAAAACAAAAAATTAATAAAAGACTTAAACATAAGAGACAAAATATACCATAAAAAGTGACAGAACGGAAAGTGTCTTATAAAGTACTTTATTTAAAAAAAGTGTTAGCTACAAAGGGGAATACGGAATCCCCAAATACAAAAAAAAAAGGAAAAGAAACGGATACATAGTGAGTCTAGATGTTAAGGTAGAAAAGTATTTTAAGTAATTTGAAATTTTTGTTGCATGTAGGTACCAGCGCAGCGTAAGGTCATTTGGCGGTCATTGATTGTCCACTAACCAAGACAGGAAATCGTGGCCGCCAACCTTTTTTTTGATTGACCGACACTTTTAAACTAGTATCCCCGATTTTGGTCAAGCCCACATACCGAAGGCGCTGAAGAAAAAAAAAAATTTTTTCCCCGCTGCGGAAAGTACGGCAGCAGCTTGCGAGTGCGCTTCACGTAGAACACCTTTTTTTTGATGTTTGCTGCAAGAAAATAAAAGGAAGGGAAAAATACGAATATATTTAGTATTAAGTTCAATATATTTTTTGTTGTTGTATTTAGATTAAGATCAAGCGTGTTATTTTTTTTATTGTTATTTCATTAATTAATACCTTTTTTTATTGTGTTCATCATATAAGTACCTTTTTGTTCATTCAGTCTGATTGTTTAAGACGAGAACAGTTTGGGATGAAGGTGACCTTTTTGTTTTGTTGTTGCGGTTGAATAAGACGTTTTTTTTTTGTGGTTACATTGCCCACAGTTTAGTTCCTCTCTGTTCATTATTTTATGAGATCCCTCATCGAAACCTACACCGAGCTCGATTTAGGTATTAATTCGGCAAAGCTAGGGGGAAGGCAATTTTAGCGAGTGGGAACAAAATTTAGGGTATAAATACAAAAAAAAATAAATCACAAAAAAAGGGTAAATACATGAAAGGAAATTTTTTTTAGATAAGGTCCCATTTCCCAAGTTGTCCCCGAATAATTTTGTAAATTCTTAAATATTTTTTTTTGTTTTGTTAAAGTAGGTTATCATATTTTTTCTTTGATGAACGAAATTCAATGTAATACAAAGTTTATAATACACGCCTGTTAATATAAAATTTCAATGTTTTACTGGGGCTTATGAGTCGGTAATGTCCTGCTGAGTTTTTTAAATTTTCAGGGGGTGGAGTAAGGTGAGCTACATCTTCTCTCGGCGGATGGCGTGAGCTGTATGGACACAGCACTAATGGGGAAGTCTTAGGCCATGGATTTCCAGGTAGGGTGGGTATTGGCCGCGCTCATACCATCAACGAGCGCTTCTCAAAGTGGTAACAGTCCGTCCGCTGTCAGTAGGGAATAATTTGGTCTCGGCACGATTTATGTGTTGTCATAGGTAACGTTGATTTTCTGGGGACAAGAATCCCCCCATTTCCGACGAGTTCCGCCGTGCAGAACTAGCGTGCCACGTTTCCGGAATGTCAACATTCTCTCCCCACTTCCCGCCTGTCCTAACCTGAGATCCCCTTCCGGTATTCCTGCCTTTTTGAATCCTAACTGCCTTCCAATCCTCATCCTTGCCTATAACAGAATTGTAAAAAAAAAAAGTATTCAGGTATGAGCTGTCCAATATTAAATGAACAGATATTTTATTCTCTTAGCGACTACTCTCAAGAAATTCTTGGAAAGATCCCAAACTTATATCAAATTAATTTTTTACTTAGCATGCATTCGTTACAAACTAAAATGAAAATCAATCACAAAGCAAGCACTAGCGGTTAAACAAGATAAAGCAGAGAAAAGCACTAACCATTTCTTTTAATCAAAATATTCGAAGTACATATTTTAACCCAAATATTAATAAACGCTGCGTAAAAGTAATCAACTCGTTATTCAGCAGTTATGTAAAATTTTTGTATGCTATCTGATGTCTACTAGCTAACTTACTTGTGCACATTTTTGTTTATTAATACGGGGGTAAGTGTTTAGAAATAAAACAAAAATGCATTATTTTTCAATTTTGTCCATACATTTGTACAAATTTGTATTTGCTAGACTTAAAAACTACATGCATTGTTGTATTCCAACGAATAAAATCAGAAAACATTTACATTTACTAAAATTAGTTTATAATTATAAACGTTCAGGCTGAACAACAGCATATGTAAATTTGCTCCTATTACAAAATTCCATACCATCCATTAGGATAGTTGGGCAACACTCCTCTGCAAAATGACATTTCGGTAGGATTTATTTAGCTAATGCCAGAGATAAACATGGGTTTCTGAACATTAACATTTAACCCTACAGTTAGCGATATTCTGGCAACTATATTTGTTTATTGGTAAAGGGATCAAATCTTCCTTAATGTTGTAATTGACCTACATTTTTCCTTTATTTTTTTTTTAAATTGATTATTCACGCGCTATGTTATATTATTTATGGTAAATATCACACTATTTGCGAAATTCTTAAATTTTCTTTTCGTTCACTTGGGTTTGACGTTTAATGGAGTTAAAAACAACTTAAACATACGTTCTGTCGTGTTTAATGTTAGACATGGGTTTAAATTGTCTATGAATTACATAAACTCCGGTTTAGTTTAGTTATAACATAGTAATAGCTTATCAAAGATCTATGAATATGCCCCAATGTTCACTATATGAACTATAAGTGTTCTGTATTTTAAAAGTTGTTCATTATTATTTGTTTTGTATATATGTAATTGAAATTAAAAAACAAGTAAAAGTGTTATCATCGGCCTGGCCGATGCTTTGATACCCTCCACTGCATACAAGTCATGCAAAACACCAGAACTAGTTGACCGCCATAACCCATTTTCAATACCAACCTGACGCCGATAAAAAGAAGTCCTTTCACCGAATTTCATTCAGCTACTTCAATTACTTTGGGCGCTATCGTGCTTTCAACAGACAGACAGACAGACAGACAGACAGACGGACATGGCTAAATCGATTCAGAATGTGATGCTGGTTCAGAATGTATATACTTTATGGGGTCTCCGGTGACTCCTTCTTGGCGTTACAAATGTATTGGCAAAGTGAATATACCTTCCTGTGGAGGGTATAATGATAGCGTAAACATTACGAAAACCAAAATTCAATGAACAAAATGATAATGTTAAAGTACCATAATTTGCTGAACGAGCAGACAACTAATCTAGTATTAAAAAATGTATTCTATTTATGAAAAAAAAAAATTTAATAGTTGTTCATAACATATTTGGAATTCTTAAATATGGTCACCGTATATAATATATAATGTATAATCTCAAAAGGGAGGTGTATTATGCACACGAAAACGAAATTAAAAACGAAACATGAATCGACGACATGGTATTTGGACCAGAGACAATACTGAGACCCAGTGGCGGACTAAGAGGCAGTGACACCCGGGGCGGTAAAGCAAGCTTACACCCCTTGAAAAATTTAAGAAAAAAACACGAACAAATATTTTATTTAAAGGTGCTTACGAGCTTTTATTGTACTGAATGTTTCGATTATATCATTAAAACCTATATTTTTTGTGTGCTCCGTTTCGATTGAAAGTATAGCCAAATTAGTCAACCTATTTTGGCTCATCGTTGATCTTAGATAAGTCTTTATTAATTTTAATTTGGAAAAGCTTCGCTCACACGATGCCACTGAGACGCAAATTGTTAAATAAATTCTCATCGCCAATGACAGACTCGGTAAAGAGTCTGAAAAATCCCACTTAACAATGAAGCTTAAAAATTCAAAGGCTGTCCAAATTTCTGCATCTTTTAAATTTATCTTTGAAGCTACCATGTGACGCCGAATTCGCTGGATTTCTAATATGATACTGTTGTCTGTAAGTTCTGTAAATGTCGAGGTAAGCATTGGAACCACAGCCCGCAGTTCTTCTTCCGTTCCATACAGCAATATTTTCGGTTGAAGAGCTGAGAAAACTGACGCAATATCTTCCATGGCCTTAGATCGATGCACAAGTTCAGTATAAAATGTATCCTGACATTCTAACATGGCTCTTCGTGTTTCCTCTTCCAACGTCAAACCAGCATCTGGAGCCTTTTCGCCTGGCATAATTTTCTTCTTTTTTCTTCTTCCCCGCCTTTCAATTGAAATTTCTAGCTCGGTGCATTGTTCTCTTGCGTATATTACGGCCTTTTTCACGGATTCATCACGGTGTTCACGAAGAAAACTCGCTAGTGCCTTAAGTTTTATTAACTGAACACAGAACTGCGACGCTTGGTAAATGCTTGGTTGTTGCTCTTGGGCGATAAATATTTTATTTCCATATTACTTATATTAAGAGAATAGGCCAGTAACGAAATTCATGCGCACATATATATAGGTAGGTATTTGGGAAACAAATTTATTGTTTTATTTGTGTTTTTATTTTTTGTAGTGTGCAAAGTTATTTTTCTGTTACTGATGGCACCCCCTATTAGTCTGCCACCCGGGGCGGACCGCCCCCACCGCCCCCCCCTTAGTCCGCCACTGCTGAGACCCCCAACCAGAGACAATACTGAGACCACCAACTTCGGCCGATTTCCCGTTACTTAGCCTACAAGCTATATTTTTCGGAGTGGTCACGATTTACTGCGCTAGTATTGATACATAGAAATTCGTATTGACAAATGTCACGTAACTTCAAAAGTTCTGAGTCACCAATACACTCCCAAAAAATATGAGCCACTTCCGCTTTGGGCAAAGTGGCTTGCAGCGTTCATAGAATTTTATCAGTTAAATTTGAAATTGTTCGTTACGTGTGAATAATATTTTTTTTTGGGAAAAAGTGTACATTTGCTTAAAATATTTACGAAAAATTAAGAATGTAGGTTGGTTGAGGGAAAATAAAAACATTTTGACCAAATTTTCTTTATTATTTAAGAAAAAATTACACACGAAACCGAAGTTAATTTTATCCAAAAGCGGGAAATACACAACCATATTTGTCCCAATATATTTCTAGTATATAAAACATCTCCTTTAGATAGTTTTATTAACCACACAAATCAAATTATTTACCTTCAAAAAATTTATATACTAACCAATGGCATTCAGTTATGGTAAAATGTGGTATTCCCGAACTCTTTCACATTTCCCCACGGCTGCCGAGGTTGGCAGCATTTATTTTTGTATTTTTTGTATGTTTTTGCATGTCATTCGGATTCATTCGGATTCCGAATTGATATAACACCGATAGGAATACAAAATGGCGAATTTGAAAAAAAAACTGAGGAGGCCAGCGGCAAGAGGATTGTGAGTTGGGGGTCTCAGTATGGTTTGTCTATGCCCCCAACTTCGGCCGATTTCCCGTTACTATAAGCTATATATTTTCGGAGTGGTCACGATTTACTGCGCTAGTATTGTTACATAGAAATTCCTATTGACAAATGTCACGAAACTTCAAAAATTCTGAGTCACCAATACACTCCCAAAAAATATGAGCCACTTCCGCTTTGGGCAAAGTTGCTGGCAGTGTTCAAAGAATTTTGTCCGTTAAATTTGAAATTGTTCGTTACGTGTGAATAATAATTTTTTTTAGGAAAAAGTGTACATTTGCTTAAAATATTTACGAAAAGTTAAGAATGTAGGTTGGTTGAGGGAAAATAAAAACATTTTGAGCAAATTTTCTTTATTATTTAAGAAAAAATTACACACGAAATCGAAGTTAATTATATCCAACAGCGGGAAATACACAACCATATTTGTCCTAATATATTTCTAGTATGTAAAACATTTCCTTTAGGTAGTTTTATTAATCACACAAATAAAATTATTCACCTTCAAAAAATTTATAATAACTAACCAATGGCATTCAGTTATGCTAAAATGTGGTATTCCCGAACTCTTTCACATTTCCCCACGGCTGCCGAGGTTGGCAGCATTTATTTTTGTATTTTTTGTATGTTTTTGCATGTCATTGGCCGCATTCAAGAATCTAGTCATCTTAAGTCGACTAGATTGGTCTGGATGAGATGCAACCTCAACGCAAAAACTAGAATGGTCGGGAACGTCACGTTTTCTACGTCAGCCAAATATGAGAGCTGTCAACTTAGTACTCAGTCACCAATTTCTTGACTAGATTCGTCGGCTACCCCTCCATAAACGTCAACTGAAACAGCTGCTCTCACGACCGATTTCAACCAATCAAAACCGAGATTCACTTAGTGAGAGAGCTGTCAGACTTACTAAACTAGATACTTGAACGTCCCCATTCGGATTCCGAATTGACATAACACCGATAGGAATACAAAATGGCGAATTTGAAAAAAAACTGAGGGGGCCAGCGGCAAGAGGATTGTGGAGTTGGGGGTCTCAGTATGGTTTGTATATGATTTGGACTGTCAGATTAAGAAAAAAATTTACTTCCATTTATGTTGCATAATTAAAATGTATTTTGGCACATGAGTCTTTGGTTGAGGTAAAACAATAATTCGGTTTTGTTTAGTTTTGCATTTTAAGCGAAAAATGTCTCTACACTCATAAAGCATACACTCTAACATAATCCACGTGGAGACCAGATTCATCATTTTTCCATGTTCTCAACCAATTGTCACGGTCTTCCCAAAATCTTGACTGTGCCTTATGATCCCGATTTTTCCAGGGCTTTTTCACTTGTGACAATCCATTCAGCAACTCATTGGGAAAATCCGAATGTCCGCCAGCTGCTACTCCAAGCGTCAAATAGAACTGCAATGAATAGATTCATACAAATAAAACGTACGATTTAACATATATATATAACTAACTTCTCGATCAAATGGTGACATAATGTGACCATTATTCCAGCGTCCTGCATGATGTATATTCTCTGTATCATGTAGTTGAGAAAATCCTCCACGCAGAGTGGCATATTCATTGCCATCAATTTCAAAAGAGACAAGCTCCTCACTCCATGATAGTGTGTAAATATGAAAATCATTGGCCAAATGCGATGGTTGGTTGCGGCCTTTAAGCCAAGTGTCACGTAATTTGTCGTCTATTGATAGTACAACTCCACCAAGAACTCGATTACCAGAAATATCATCACCGGCACTAGTCTTTAAGAACTCATTTCCTCTATTGAAGGCCACTCGCAATTCACCCGATGCATATCCTGTGAAGCCGTAGTACCTTTCTAGAGGTTCTAGTAAGATCACTGTAGAAGGAAACAAAAGCATAAGACGTGCAAAAGCTTGAAAGTATTAAGATGAGGTCCATGTTATTAGCCTATTTAATCTGAGAGTTCTCAAGAAGCCAGATCGTAAGACCTAAAACGATTCATAGCAAAGTAGCGAACATTTTGTAATATAAAGTAGCGAGTAGCGCGGGGCTAATGTCGATATCAGAAACTGCCTGTTGTAAATTATATATATATAGCTGTTGGCGCAACAGGTCCGTAGGGACCCTAGGCCTAGGTCCCACAACCATTTGTTTTTAATTTTTTTGGGACGAATGGAAGTGATCTACAATTTTTTGCCGAGTCCAAACGGCTAATTGAGAAGCGAGTGATGGCGTAGTAAAAAAACCTTAAGTTGGAATTTGTTTTTTTTTTTCGGGATTGTAAATTGGTTAAGCCCGTATGACATTACATTTTTTCCTCATTTTTTTAATGCTGAAAAGTCAGCGAGGTGTAAAAGAGACCAAAAGTGTATTACGAAAGGGGTAGCAATTGTTTGCAAAGCAACCGCAAATTTTTAAACGAATTTATTTTCGAATAATCTTAAAATGTCAAAAAAAGCTGCCAGCGGCTGAAAAATGTTATTTGAACACATTTTTAATGCATTTTTTTTGACGTATCTACATTAATAAAGTTGGTGTATACCTACGCACTCACTCCTATCGGAAATTTATGTTCTAATTTTTCATACTGCTCTAGTTTCATTTTAAAAGTTTGAAAAAATGCAAAAAAAAATTTAGTGTCATACGGGCTTCGGTAATATTCTGCGAACAACGTATCTATTCGTCAAGAACGATAAACCCTAACTGCCTAGGGATAAAATAGCTATATGAATTGTTGGCGCAACAGGTCCGTAGAGATCCTGGGCATGGCTTATCACAACCATTCATTTTTGAGGCGAATGGAAGAGATATACAGTTTTTACCAACAGCTAATTAAAAAGCTCTTTAATGAAAGATATACCTATTCTCGTATGTTTGTCATACGTTCGCAGGAGGTGGCGCAGTCGAAGAAAACACTAACATGGAATTTTTTTGGAATCGAACCTTGGGACCCTTCGCTTAGTAGCCCAACCACTAGATAAAATACGCTTCTTTACAAAACTCTTCGTATTTAATTTGTCACTACAGAAAGTACCAAAAGCAAGTTCGAATATCTATCCTAAAAAAACTTTTTCAATTTATCAGGATATAGAATAAAAATGTGGGCTCCTTGCATTCGTTCCAAAATAAAACTCACTAAAGCAAATGGTTGCAAGAAGTTGCGCTAAATATAAAACTTAAGCCCACATAATTCAACCGTTGTTGACTCGCTACTTTTTTATTCTGTCTTTCACCCCCGTTTTGTATATTTGCCAATATGTTGTTTATATGTTTATGTGCTTATAGATTCAATCGCGTACAAATTTCCATTTTTTTAACGTAACTACAGCTATGTGGGGCCGGAGGGGAATATGTACCTCGTTACTCGTTGCTTTGGTCGCTATTGGTTATATTTATTTGATGAGTACTGTTGTATCATTTATGAATGTCCAAGGAAATGGATTTATATAACGAGAAAGAAATTATAATTGAAGCTCAAATAAAAACTGACTTACATGGAAATAACCAGTCACCCTTTGGCAATTTCGCGCGAACTTCAACTTTTCCAAACCGAAAACTAAAAAAATCTTTAGTACGTATTCTTGCCGATACCAATGGTGGAAGAATCTTCGAAAATCGGGCTTCCCTAGTGCACTCATTCGAAACGTCAACAATTGCTGTACATCTGTAATATGAAAATATTATACATATTCGCCGCGCGGGCTTAACATACAACTTACTCATGTCCCAGGTCGAGTTTTCCGTTTTGAACCCTTGCATTATTAAATCCTGGCAAATCAGTCAGTAAACTCGGTACAATGTGCAGCTGACCGCTGTTGATGTAGCAATTCTCTGGCCGACTTTGGTATGATACAAACTCAGCATCGTCTGCATCCAATGTCATTCGAACTTCTCGGTTCCAAATTGTCCAATTTAGAGTGTCAAAATTGTCCTCAAAAATAAGCTGTCCCTTGCACACCGGTGCCCCGCGAACTGTCGTTGTCGATTTTTCACAAAAAATCGACATTTTATCAGTCGCTTTTACCAGATTACCAGAAGCTTTTTCGCTTCCCAATTTTCGATAAGACACTCTTCCATATTGAACGTGAATCCAGTAGTTGATCTCATTACCTGGATCAACAAAAACTCGTGTATTTTCATATATCCATCGGCCATTTGTTGGACTAGATATGTCGGCGGAAATTTCGCCAGGCTGATTGAGACCTATCGGCTTATTGATGTTTATATGATATCCAACAAGAAGCAAATTGTTGTCATCTGAAAGAAAAATTAAGGACTCTATAAATGTATATTTAACTACACTTGGTGTAATCTTGTGTTCTTGATTGCGCCACACACATTTAGGTCCACAAATTAAGTCATTAGTTGGTACCTCCATAAAACATAAGAAAACACTTGTAAGAGCCATCAGTTGCGTTCCTGATTGTATAAGAGCACCGAAGATCATTCTCACAAAATGCAAAAGTTCTCTCACAGAATTAACTTACAATATTTAATCTCTGACCAAAACAATGTCCGCAGTGCGGACATTAACACAACTTTGGGTTAAAGTATCTACGTCATGAAATATTCGGAATCGGAACAGACAACAACTATTCTCATCTAAGTTGTGACCTTTAACATAAAGACTGCATTTTAATCGCAGAAAAAAATTCAGCAAGCTTACAACAACACTCACTTGGAATAGATATACGCAAGCCTTTGGGACTCAGAATCTCTATCTGGGGATTTGGTATACTGTAACTGGAAACACTTACAAAACCGTTTAAAATTGTGCATATCCACAATAGGGGAAACATGTTTAAGATGATTACACTGTTTATAAGTTCGCGGTGTAGCAATGCAGATATTAATAAAAAAAGAACCGACTTAAAATGACACACCATTTAGTGATAGCTGCTTATAAATAAGTTTGCGCTTGTGGGATGGGTCTGGTTATCTTGTAGGTGAGTTGTAACGATTTGAGCGCGGCTAACTTTCGGTGTACACTTAAACCGACTGACTATATGTGACTAGTGACTTCCGAAGCAGTGTTCGCTGCTCGTACTAGTCAAGTTTTTTGATTTTCTACTCGAAAGCTTGGACTGAAATGAAACAGTCTTACTTATTTCGCGGTGCGATCAAGACGCGCTTTTAAGAGCGCGCGGTTCTCAGTGAGTCAGTATTTCTTGAATTGATAATTACAGAGCAGCGGTATATACTTTCAAATACGGGCTATTGTACTTAGATTCGAAATGCGCCTCTCATTGCACCTGTATCCGTTTTTTTATTTATCCTTAAGCGTATTACTAGAAGCATTTCCCTTGTTTCAAATGGAGGTCCTTCAACCAACTGGATTTCGACTTGCAATGCCACGTAAGTACAATTACAGTTATAAACCTTTAGATTGACTGGAAAGAAAGTGCGTTGGTAGCTACTATAGATGCCTTTACAAATGTGAGAAAACTTTTTAAGATATCAAGTGCATTATGCTAATACCGTTAGTTATGGTTCGCTAAATCATTACGTCACAAAGAAGTTTTTCTTTCGTTCATCAACGTGGTAGTGTTTATTTATAATTAATGAATTATTCAACTGCGTCTATATAGTAATAGATATTAATGATTTGACAGCATTTGTAATGCGCATTTTTTGTTTTCTAAAGACGGATTGATTTTCATAATCGCAATTTAACAGTATTGTTTCTCCATTGGCATTTTAGTAAGTTCGAGTTGTATGTCTCCATTTGCACACCCTAAACGTTACCTTCTATGAAGAGAGGGTATTTCAAATGTAAGAACTAAGAACGGATGTGAGCTTTTAAACTTATCTACAAGTGCTCGCGAGTTTCTCATAGATAAAATATAACAAGTGCAAATCGAATGGTTTACTTCGATTGAAATATTGAAAAAAAGGTCCTACAAAATAAGAAGACTCGCACTCTCTCTTCTCAATATTGTGTGAGTTTTGTGTTTGAACAAATGGAAGAGTCCCTTAAACTGTATGGCGTTTCTGAACGGCGAAATTGAGAAGCTTTCTCAGGAAGGTACATTTTTTGTTCATTCAGTAGCCACTGTGCCTTGATTCATTTATGACATTTGACATTGAAGATCTGAGAGAATTGCAAAGAAATTCAGAATTACTCTTTTTAATATAATTCGTTGCAACACTTTTGGAATAGTGGTAGACCGCATATGCACATCATTTTTTTTGGTTTTCTGTTGCTTATTATTTTCTACCAAATCATCATAACCAATTTCAATTAAAGTTTGGATATGCATTCGTAGTGGAATATTTTCGGATCAAATAGCGCAAAATTTGTTTCCAAAAACACAACAATCAATCACATTTTGCTTTTTTGTTTTGGTGAGTTCATTGCAATTCTATAAAAATATACCGGACACTTTAATCGTGTTGAAGAATTGACCTGGAAGTGCACTTTTTTTTCTTCAGTGAAAATGTAGAAAGAGCTCTTTTGATAGAAAGGGCAATTCTTTCCTTCATTTGAAAATGCCATTAGTGATGAAAGCGATTTGGAATAATTGAACTTCGTTTTAATTAATCCGAGTACGTGGAAGAAATGCAAGCATTCGATAAGAAGAAAAAGCGACACTGATAAACGAATGTTGCCGGTGTTAAAGGGCAGTGATGCGATGTCATGAGAACACAAGCGTTCTCACCTAGCCTCTCACTATCAACTCCTACTCTCACCTCCACGTGGTGACTGGTGGGTGCCTAGTACCTCGACTGGAGATTGGGTAACCAACCCCTTTGGAAGGTCGTTGGTGGCAGCAGACGAGAGAGGGGGGAGGAGTGTTGTTTTCTCACTAAGACACCTCCTCTGGTACCAGACGGCAGCGGAGGAGTTCCCTAGATGGAGCCAACGGTGGCGTCTACAGTTCCAGTCAGGCCGAACTATTTAGTGTAAGTAATCCCTATAGAGCTGCTCTGACATATTCGGATACCAGGTCTATAGGGATTTTCAATACCGAGCCAGGGTGTTGGAGAAGAGTTAGTGGCGGATGAACCCTTAATGGACCAACGGCAGCGCTCACATCCCAAAGTGGGTTACTGGAACCGGAGTAACCGGCCTGCTGTCCTATGGTCAAGGGCCTGGCCCTTGGGGTTGGGGGTTGTGCCGTCGGGGTAACTTCCCGACCATGTAAAAAACGAATAGTTTTGAGAGAGACACGAGGAGCCTAGGATAACAATTTCCCTCAAACGGCAACCCGAACCGGAAGGTCAACGGACAACGATTTGAGAGTATGTACCTGGAACGTGCGAACGCTGTACACCCCAGGTGCTACTCAAAAACTTGAGTCTGTCCTCACGCGGTACAAGGCAGATATTACCGCGATCCAGGAGATACGATGGATAGGATCAGGTATGATGAAAAGGAAAAATTGCGATATTTATTACAGCTGCCATAAAAGATTGCATTTTATTAGGATGCGGATTCGTCGTGGGAAATCGGCTTAGGACAAAAGTTATTGACTCTAAGCCGATAAGTGATCGCCTAGCTGTGATCCGCATCAAAGCTACTTTCCAAAACATAAGCCCAATATGTGCACACGCCCCTTCCGACGAGGCTGAAGAGCCTATCAAGGAGGAGTTTTATGACTGGATGGAGCCTACGGAGCCTGTCCGGAGTACGATGTCAAAGTTGTGCTCGGGGACTTCAATGCTAAAATCGGAAAGGAAAACATCTTTGGCGGGTTAGTTGGTAAGCACAGAATCCACGAAACGACCACAGACAACGGTTACCGACTAACTGACTTCGCGGCAGCTCGTAATACGGTGATAAGTAGCACTAGGTTTCCAAGGCTATGGATCCACACAGCAACCTGGCGCTCTCCAGACGGTCGAACCGCCAACCAAATCGACCATGTGCTAATGGACGCGAGACACGCATCCAACATCCTCAACGTGCACACATTCCGAGGGGCAAACGTCGACTCTGACCATTTTCTTGTTGCGGCTAAGTTCAGAGCTCGACTATCCAACGAGAAGAAGCTGCGTTCCGCCCAGAAGAAGAAATTCGACGTTGGACGCCTTAGCACACCTGGAGTAGCCAGAGTCTTCAAAGAGCGCCTGAGTGAGAAACTCTCCGCAGTGCATTCACCTACCACAAATGCCAACACCCAGTGGTCCCAGTATCGCGACATCATCCACCTTAGGGTACCAGCCACCCCAGAGAAAGAGCCCGTGGTATGATGATGAATGCGTACGCAGGAAAAAGGTGACAGAAGATGCACATATGAAGGCGCTGCAGCGCAAAACAAGGGCAGCGAGGGAAGAGTATCGAGCCAGGAGGAGGGAGGAGAAGAAAATCCTGCGTAGAAAGAAGAGGGCCTACGCAGTCTCCCAGCTCAAGGAGATCGAAGAGTCCCGCGATCGAAGCAACATCTGGAAGTTCTACAAGAAAGCCAAGCAACTGGCTGCTGGCTTCAAGACCGGAACGCAGGCTCTTCGAAACAGTGATGGAAACCTAGTCACCGAAGCGCAGGGAATAGTAGATGTGTTTAAGCAGCACTTCCAGCAGCTGCTAAATGGGCATCATGTAGAGAGAGTGATAGGGCAAGAAGAGAACCCACGTCCAGTCAATGAAGATCCAGTTCCACCACCCAGTATAGAAGAAGTTGGCTTAGCAATAAAAAAGCTAAAGAACAACAAAGCCGCCGGCTCTGATGGTTTACCAGCGGAGCTCTTCAAATACGGTGGTGATGTTTTGGTAGGGCGCATGCACCAAATCATTAACCAAGTATGGGTGGAAGAAAGTATGCCCGATGACTGGACTATCAGCTCCATATGCCCCATCTACAAAAAAAGGCGATCCTATGTCTTGCAAGAACTATCGCGGCATATCCCTACTTAATGTCGCATACAAGATCCTATCCAACGTACTGTGTGAACGTCTCAAACCGTTCTGCAACACACTAATCGTCACGTACCAGTGTGGCTTCCGGCCCGGCAGATCGACTATAGACCAAATTTTCACACTGAGGCAAATCCTGGAAAAGACCAAGTCGAGACTCACCACCTATTCATCGACTTCAAAGCCGCATATGATAGCATTCATCGTCAGGAGCTTTATGTTTCGATGGCCGAATTCGGGATCTCGGCAAAACTGTAGCGTGACGCTGGAGAACACACGCTGCAATGTGCAATTTAGAAGTAGTTCCTCCGAGCTATTCCAAACATGCACCAGATTTCGGCCAGGAGACGCATTATCATGTGACTTCTTCAATCTCGTGCTAGAGCAGATAGTACGCAGGGCAGGTACAACACGGAAGGCACTATCTTCCATAGACAAACCATACTGAGACCCCCAACTCACAATCCTCTTGCCGCTGGCCCCCTCAGTTTTTTTTCAAATTCGCCATTTTGTATTCCTATCGGTGTTATATCAATTCGGAATCCGAATGAATCCGAATGACATGCAAAAACATACAAAAAATACAAAAATAAATGCTGCCAACCTCGGCAGCCGTGGGGAAATGTGAAAGAGTTCGGGAATACCACATTTTACCATAACTGAATGCCATTGGTTAGTAGTTATAAATTTTTTGAAGGTAAATAATTTGATTTGTGTGGTTATTAAAACTATCTAAAGGAGATGTTTTATATACTAGAAATATATTGGGACAAATATGGTTGTGTATTTCCCGCTTTTGGATATAATTAACTTCGGTTTCGTGTGTAATTTTTTCTTAAATAATAAAGAAAATTTGCTCAAAATGTTTTTATTTTCCCTCAACCAACATACATTCTTAATTTTTCGTAAATATTTTAAGCAAATGTACACTTTTTCCTAAAAAAAAATATTACTCACACGTAACGAACAATTTCAAATTTAACGGATAAAATTCTATGAACGCTGCAAGCCACTTTGCCCAAAGCGGAAGTGGCTCATATTTTTTGGGAGTGTATTGGTGACTCAGAACTTTTGAAGTTACGTGACATTTGTCAATACGAATTTCTATGTATCAGCAGTAAATCGTGACCACTCCGAAAAATATAGCTTGTAGGCTAAGTAACGGGAAATCGGCCGAAGTTGGTGGTCTCAGTATTGTCTCTGCTATCTTCAACAAATCCGTCCAGCTACTGGGGTATGCAGACGATATTGACATCATCGGTCGCTCCCAGCGTGCCGTGATAGAGGCTTTTACGGCGATTGAAGAACAGGCGAAATTCGTTGGTCTTGTAGTAAATGAGGACAAGACTAAGTACATGCTATCAACAAACAAACAAGCATCTGTCCACCGCCTAGGACAGAACGTCACTATTGATAGCAACAATTTCGAGGTAGTTAAGGAGTTTATCTACCTCGGAGTAAACATGAACTCCACAAATGACATCCTAGTGGAGATCCGGCGAAGAATTACCCTAGGAAACCGCTGCTACTTCGGTTTGGCAAAGCAATTGGGTTCAAAACTCCTAACTTGAAGGACAAAATGTATGCTTTACAGAACCCTTATCCTGCCAGTTCTGCTTAATGGCGGCGAGTCCTGGACGATAAGCAGGAAGGGAGAGCTGATACTGGGCTCCTTCGAAAGAAAAATTCTTCGGCGGATTTTTGGTCCTGTGTGCGAGGAGGGCGAATGGAGGAGAAGATACAACCGCGAACTCTATGAGCTGCACCAAGATGTGGATGTAGTCCAAAAGGCCAAAATACGTCGACTACATTGGCTCGGCCACATCGAGTAAATGGACAATAATGCTCCAGCTAAGAGGATCTTCGAATCCCAGCCGCCAGGTTCGAGACGACAAGGAAGACCGAACCTCCGTTTCAAAGACCAAGCCATCGCGGATGCCAGAGCGCTTGGTCTGGATAACTGGAAGCAGCGTGCCCGGGATCGCAGAGGATGGAAGGCTGCAGTGTCTCAGGCAGAGACTCTCCACGGGTCGGGAGCCCGTTAAGTAAGTAAGTAAGATAAACGAATGACCGTGACCAGTTAAAAGAATCTTAAGGATAACATTCAATAGTTATTTATTTTCCGCCTGTCAATACCATTTTAATGCGTAGGAAACCAAAACTTATGCTCGGGTATGCCAAATAGGACAACAAATTTTAAATCTTCTGTCAGTTTTTCAAGTGACTGACAGCTTTTCCAACTCTTACAACAACAAATTTGTTAAGTTAAAATTAGTAACATTCTCGTAGGGTAATATCTTTCTAAATCAAAGCCGCTCTCCTTTACGAAATTTTTGAATTCAGGAAAAAATTAATATCAATCTGCATGTAACGAATAATGGGGAGGGGGAGGTTCGGAATCCTATACATCTAAGACAGCTGTCAGACTTATTAAACTATAGGTACTTGAACGTCGCCATTCCAGTCAAGAAAACCCTGCCTTCATACTCAGTTGACATTTCGAAGAGTCAAATATAAAATAAACAGAACGACCGCTGCCGAATTCTGAAACGTCCAAAAAGGGCAGTTGAGAGAAAAAGGTGTATTTTCCGAAGCGACTCTGCGAATTTAGAATAGGTTTGTTTGACGTTGCGGCAACATATTCGACTGATAGTTTGATAGAATACACAGCACCTTATGGAAGCTGACCCATAAGCAGCGCACGTGCCGGATACGACGGATAAAGTAGGTTTACTTTCTACTTTTCTGTTCGTTGCATCCGTTGACGGTTCTCACAGAAATATTGAGAGCATGAGAGAAAGTGTTATTGGCTGTCCCCACCCGAATAGCACAGATTGTGAATTGCAACAAAACTTCGATTGTATTTCTGTTATATTTAAGTAATCTGTAACAAAATCCGTTCTATATCAGTTGAATTCATGTTCATGATGGACTAATTGTAACTTTGTCATTCGAAATGTTATAAATACGTTTTTTTAAGTTTTAAATTTGTTTACAAAAAGGGGGATGTTTGAAAGTAGTTTCATAAAAGTTCGTAAGTTAGAGTTTTAAACAGGTTGGTAGTATATTGCAGTAACATTTAGTAAATTTTCATTTTGGGTACCTCTAACTAAAAAGTCCATGAAACTTTTATATAGCAGAATCTTAACAACGAAATAACTTAATTACAATCAAAAGTCGTAAAGTTTTTATTATGTTATATAAGAAACTTAAAGTCATTGATAAGTTTTTTAAATGTTTTTACAATGAATCCTATATTAACAAGTCAAATATGTTTCATTATATGACAGCTACTCTAACGCCATTTGGAATTATTAGATTCAGTCGTCGTCAATCACTGCTGATTAGTAAAATAATTTTTAATTTATTATAATGATGTTGATAAGAAAATCGAAATGTCAGCGCCAAGTTTCATAATGTTAACTTCATTATAACTTAACATAGGTACTTCACAACATCAAGTGGTTGTAATCAGCGTTGCCAAATCAGCTTTCCGCAATGATTCTACGTTCCAGAAAATGTTACTTCAATGCACAAAAACAAGATATAACCTCGAATGTAATATTGTTCCACGTAGAGGATTCGCAATTAAAAAATATGTTGTACAAGTGAGATCAGGTTTTTTATCCTCGAAGAGGCAAAATAGAACTGATATGTAGTTTCATCATTTAAAACTCAAGATGTAAGTAAGCAATCAAATGTAAGTTAAAATGTTTAATGTAACTTAGATTTTTGAAAAATATTGCTTACAGTGTACTCACCTCGATAATGACAGATAACTGACGAGGATAATCATTTATTTTAACTGTAACACAGCCGTGCTATTTATATTTCCTGGTTATATCTTATGTTCAGTTTTTCTAAGAATGTTTGGCAACAGTGGCTATAATGTGTTCGACCAAACCAAAGTAAGTTACAAAGAAGTTATAATGCTATTAAAGCTTATTTTCAATTATAATGATGTTCCAATAAATATGGAAACAACAGTTTACTAACCTTCAGTTGTTATTTTGTTGTACCTTCATTTCAATACCATTTCAAGGAACATTGAAGTTGTAATAATTGTTCATGTTTTAATAAAGTTTCATGTAACCACCGCCATATTTTTCACCATTTTATGTACGTATTTAACCCCATATTTTAAGATGCGAAAAATACCTTTCAATTTTCCCAATACATAACATAGTTTCTAGAATTCAGTTTAATAGAAACTGATATAGAGGGTATATTAAAACTTGTTTCTACAAGTCTTTTGCGATTTCGAAGCTAAAATACAAATTTTAATATATTCAGATTTTTAAACATTTCTGTATTTAACACTTTTATGAAGGCGCGTGAATTTTCCGGAACCAAAATATTAAGGTTCGTGACAAAAGTAGTATTCGTTGGAAGATTTTGGTCAAAATCGCAGCAAACTCGAACTTCCAATATAACATGCTTTAGTTATTAATGCCTTTCAGATCGAATACATTCACCTACACCTTTCATTTTATACTTCATAATTTGTTTGTCTACATGTAGACTCAAAAAGCATTATAATAATAACTTATTTAAAACTTCTCGAATGTTTATAGAAACATTTTTTATGCAACTCAAGAGTTACGTTAAAAGCAACATGTTTTCGTTGGAACAACGTAGTAAAAACTATCATTTAACAAAAAATAACCTAAGTAAAACACAAATACAACAGACTTGTTGCAAAATATGAGGGGAAATGCGGCTATTTTGGTTACAATGTGGATGTGACAATGTTACTGCAATACTTAGGAAATATATTGATAGTTATATTAGAGTCGTATGTACCAAATTATAACCCAAGTGTGCTATTCGGGCAGTTTTCTTATATGGTGGGATTTCTTCCTTTTTGTGGGAATTTCGATGTCCGAAAAGCCTTCCATGGTAAAAAAAATAAAAACCTCCAAATCCATTAAATTTTTTTACTTTTAAAAAAAAGATTTATTCAAGGAATTATTATTTAAAAGAAAATTTAAGAAAATTTGTCATCGTATGCGACGGATTCTATGGGACTGCTCGTTCCGTCTAATCCGTCAATATTAACGGGTCCGTCGACCAGGGCCGGACCAACCATATGTGCAAGATGTGCAGATGCACAGGGCGCCAAATTCTGGGGGCGCATTGTTAGGAAAGAAAAATATATTTTATCTTGCGGGAACAAATACCTACTACCATTTGCATTTTAAACAAAAAGCTTGTTCAAATAAGCCCAAAATAACAACATCCAGCATAGGTGTGCTTAATTATTTCTTGCACATTAACTCACATCACTTACAATGTTGCAACTCAAGGAGAATCTAACTCAAAATATCGCAACGTAAAAAATTCCAATATGCCTATGGAAGTTCATTTCTTACCTACCTAATCTGAAAATATTCCACCCTGTTCGTGTAGGTATATTTCTCTTCACATCCTCTTACATTTTGCAAAAGTTCAAAAATCTCAAAACGAAAAAAGTTTCACCTCGTATCAGTGATGGGACTTCTACCACTTAAGTGGTATATCTACCACTTTTTACACTTTTGGAAATTCTACCAACCTGAACTCGAAATCTACCACCTTTTACTCATCGCTACTCGCTAATAATATTTCTTTGCCATCATTGCATTAAAAAATTGTTCATATACCTACTCGCCTTATGTCGTTTTCCATTGGGACCACCAAAAATCTTTTTCAGATCTCAGATTTAACGAGGCTCATGGAACATGTAACGAAATTGATCTGCTTTTGTAAATGGATTAGTGCGTTATTTGACAGCAATATCAGCTGTTCAAATTGCATTCGTTTTTGGAAAAATCAGTTATGGATATCAACTTGAAAAATGTTTCCTCTGTTGTAGATACAAATGGAGTAGTTTCGGTGATTCGTAGTTTCCAGATGATGAGGAAGGCAATGAAGATAATAATTCCTCCAACATTATATTGCCTTTTATGTATTTCTTTATTTTGGTTTTGACGAAACTTTGCGCATTTGTTTTGAAAGCAAACTTCTTGAAATGACGTAAAACAGCTGTGGGTATTTGTGGCAGTATGTGTAAATCTGAAAAAATTATCGAGATCTTCAAAAAGTGATCCGAATCGAAAAAAAGATTGATTTTTTTGCCCAATGGAAAACCACATTAGTTTTACCCATATACACTCAGCTATCAGTATTTTTTTTTGAGAATTGCATTAGCAAAAGCTTCCCGTCCAGTACACCATTTACTGCGCTAAAATTTTATTATTTGACTGTATTTGAGAGAGAGGGTTTTGCTATATTTTGACATTTTGTAGTTAATGATGAGTTGAATCTATGGCGTTTCTTCTGTAGTTCCTTTTCATTTTGATGCGTTTACTTCAAAAACTTTTAATTTTTTAATAATATCAAGAACTATTGAAAGTGAAAATGCGT
The DNA here is from genome assembly GCA_948293265.1 of Cheilosia impressa. Classification (NCBI taxonomy): domain Eukaryota; kingdom Metazoa; phylum Arthropoda; class Insecta; order Diptera; family Syrphidae; genus Cheilosia; species Cheilosia impressa. The sequence continues at coordinate 42,961,049 of OX411881.1, forward strand.
AAATTCTTGACTTTCTCTAATGCTTGCATTATTTTAGTGCAAGTGGAAAATTTTATTTTCTACCACTTTTCTACCACCTTTTTTTAATGCTATCTACCACCGTTTCGCTATTCTCAAGTCCCATCACTGCCTCGTATGTGCAGGTTTAATTTCTTGCACATTCACTCGCAAAATTTTCATATGAAAAAAATCGAACAAAAAAAATCATTCTTACGGAATCGTATGTGCCTGAATGTGCAGGTTTTTTACTTTGCACATATGGCATGGGATCGATATGAATCGGATGGGATTTCTCATCTACGAAAGAGAAACAAAGAGAGCTACAAAGAGAGCAAGCAGCTTTGGTTGGATTGTACATTGTACTTTGTATTTTATGAAAATATAGCATTCTCTTCCACTGAAAAAAAGCTGCGACCTGCGAGGGATGATTTCTGCCTTCTGCATAATGAATTTCTTTGGCTCTGACTAATGGAATTTTTGTTTTGTTTTTTTTTTTTATGCTGTGTGCAAATACGAAAAAAGGGCGCTTTCTGTAAATCTTGCACAGGGCGCTAGTTTAGCTGGAGCCGGCGCTGCCGTCGACACAACGGATGCGACGGATTCTATGGGCTGGGCCCTTAACCCAGTGTGCACTAGTGCGTACAGGGCCCACGTCAAACAAATAATAACTACAGTTCGCCCCAGTGGTAGAAATTCTACAATTTTATTGGCCTGGCTTAAACCATTGAATATAGAGATATATCCATATATACAATGCATATACACAGCATATCGGTAAACAAATGGCAGACAACATTGCATCTCTGCACTATGCAGGCTCTAGAAAAATTTCGACTTTAGTCAAATAACGCTGACCGCAAGAATACAAAAACAATTTAAGTTGCCTAGTCAACGCGTTCGGATACCTAGTCCCGACAAATCCAGTTGACATTTTGACAAACTAGGTATCCGAACGTCACCAATTTTATATTCAACGGATAAAATTCTATGAACGCTGCTGGCAAATTTGCCCACAGCGGAAGTGGCATATTAGGTGCGAGTGTGTTGGCGAGCCGGAAATATTGGAGTTACGTGACATTTGTCAAAACGAATTTCTATTGTCGTTTTCCATTGGTTTCACCCGGGGATTGGGGATCCACTAAAAAAAAACTGCTTCTGATTGAATTCACAAAAGTACAACTAAAGGGGTTACCCCCTAAATTTAGGGTGGAAAAAAGTTGTTTAAGGGGGGAAATAGTTTAGGGGGTTTTTTATGGGTATACAAATTAATCCAGAAAATCGTACTTCCAGCTCAGTTGCAAAAGGTAAATGGCAATGAGCTGGTTAATTTTAATTTCAACTCTTACTCGATGCACACTTCATCGATTCACTTAGGTTTTGATTTTGAATCTGTAGCACGACAAATCGATCCAACAGATTTGACATGAGAGAAAGATGTAAAACTATTTTAGTTACCTTGACTCGAGAAATTCAAACCAGATTACCGGAAAATTTGTCTACTTTAAAAATTATGGCAAAACTGGACTTCAAAGTCTCGCAACTATTTCTAGAACTCATATTTTTGGTGTAAAGCAAGACATTGAAAGTGAGTGGCGTCAGCTACAAAATAAAACGTGGGGCAGTTTGCCAAATAGGTACAGAAGAATTTTATGCTGAAGTTAGAAGATTGCGATGCAGCGGGAAATAAACGGTTGAAAAATGTTGCCAAATTTGCAATAGCCTTGCTTTGTCTGCGTTTTTCAAATGCAAGTGTTGAGCGCACGTTTTCCATTTACGCAATAATAAAAAATAAATTGAGGACCAAATTATTACCAGAAATGTTAGAGTGTTTAATGACGGTAAGACGACAAGGTTCTTTTGTTAATTTTAACCCGACGCCAGCGATGATACGAAAATTCAATTATAAAATGTATGATTTTAAAAATAACAATGAGGCTGAAAATGTTCTTGTTGTGATGAAAAATATATCAAAATATATTTAAAAACATGAAATTTGTTACTTAAATATAAAATAATTATTATTTTAAATTCCCTGTGTACCTAATAATTTAAAAAATGAAGCAAATAATTGACTTGTTTAAATTTTTAATGAAGTTATTTTAATTTATTTAAAATTACAGTGCGACTGCTTCTTGAGTATATTCTGACTTCAAATCGCGAAGCGAAAGTCTTTTCTCAGAATCACCAAAAGAGTATTTTTTGTGCCAATGGAAGTGTTTTTTTCGAATTCGGACTCTCCCGGACGCTTCTTTTTGACCGATGGAAAACGACATAATAAAGGGTGATTTTTTAAGAGGTTTAGAACTTTTTTTAAAAAAAAAAACACAAAAAAATCGAAAAAATTAATGAAATATTTATTTGAATCGATAGTTTGAACCTTGCAATTTAATGTTTAAAGATAATTTCATGCAAATGTTGACCGCGGCTGCGTCTCAGGTAGCCCATCCGCTGAGTCCAATTTTGGCATACTCTTTCACACATATCGGCCGGTATCTCACGAATGAATGCATGGATGTTGGCTTCCAGTGCGTCAATCGAAGCGGGCTTGTCCCTATACACATTAGCCTTGGCATACCCCGACAAAAAATAATCTGATGGTGTCAAATCGCACGATCTAGGCGGCCAATTGACCGGCCCGAAACGTGAAATTAACTGTTCACCAAACTCGCCTCGCAATTGCGCCATTGTTTCGCGTGCTGTGTGGCATGTGGCACCGTCTTGTTGAAACCACATATCATGCAAGTCAAGAACTTCCATTTCGGGCAAAAAAAAGTTTGTTATCATCGCTCGGTAGCGTTCACCATTGACAGTAACGCTGCGATTCGCATCATCTTTGAAGAAATATGGCCCAATAATGCCGCCGGCCCATAAACCGCACCAAACAGTGGCTTTTTCGGGATGCATTGGTAGCTGTTGCAATGCTTCTGGCTGATCTTCACTCCAAATGCGGCAATTTTGCTTATTTACGTACCCATTCAACCAAAAATGAGCCTCATCGCTGAACACAATTTTTCGATAAAAAAGCGGATCCTCGGCCAGTTTTCCAAGAGCCCATTCACCAAAAATTCGGCGTTGTGGTAGGTCGGCTGGCTTTAGTTCTTGCACCAGCTGTATCTTAAAAGGCTTTACGCCCAAATCCTTCCGCAAAATTTTCCACGTAGTGCTGTAACAAAGGCCTAACTGCTGGGAACGGCGCCGAATCGACATTTCGCGGTCTTCTGTCACACTAGCTGATACGACCGCAATATTTTCTTCACTACGCACAGTACGTAAACGTGTTGGTGGTTTAATGTCCAACAAAGTAAATTTGGTTCGAAATTTGGTCACAATCTTCCGAATAGGCTGCTCAGAAGGTCGAGAATGCCGATCATAAAATGGAAGCAGCGCGCGATGAACATTTCTAACCGAGCACGAATTTTGATAGTAAAATTCAATAATTTGCAAGCGTTGTTCATTTGTAAGACGATCCATGGTTAAATTGCAAACCAAACTGAAGCTGTTTGACAGTGACACAAGGTACTAAACACACGTCAGCTGTCAAAACCAGTGTTGCCAAAACCAAACCAGCTAAAAAATCACCCTTTATATGACATGTAACACTTAACAGTACTAGTACATCAACCATTTGCAACCCCCCAAAAATATAGCTGTAGGCAAGTAACGGTAAATCGGCCGAAGTTGGGGGTTCAGTATTATTTTGTTTATAGCGTAAATTTGAAAAGCAACAGACACACAAAAGCCTCAAAACATGTCACATACAATTAATTACGTCTACGTCTTAAATGACAAGACTTTCAAATGTGCCAAATAACATTTTTTTCTTAAACGTACCTATAGTACAGCATATGCTTATGTTTTTCTTCTTCTTCCTTTTAGAGCAATACGGCATGACACAAGTTGTATTTAATGTCAACATAGATAAACCCATAGCAGCCAATGACATAGGAACTTATTCACTTGTTGTCAATGAACCTGTTAACGGTAGATGGGTGTTGGAGAGTTCACAGCCCAGGTTATTTTACGGTACCAAGTTGAATTTTTGGATTATTGTCCGTTACGGGCAAAAAACCGTTGACAAAGTTGGAACAATTTCGGTTACCGAGACGTATTTAGAAATCGACGATCCTCAAGGACCTATTTTTACAACTCCGGCATATCCACTGCCCTTCGACTGTGAAAGATCACCGACAACAGTGGGCGGCAAGCCCGCATGCAAGGGTGTTTTTATTTTTGGCGATAATTTTAACTCAATGGAATGGGCCAAATGGAGTAGAGAAATTCGAATACCACTTGACGAAGACGATGCTGAGTTTGTGTCGTTCCAGCGTCGACCAGAGAACTTTTATATACGGAATGGTTCGTTGCATATTGTGCCGACTTTATTAACCAACGTGGAAGGATATAATGAGAATAGTATATACAATGGAAAGCTAGACCTCGGAGAATTGTGAGTGTCTGTGGTAGAAATATTGGGCAAAGTTATTTAAATATCAATTCCTTTTGTTAAGAGGAAAATGGTTACACTACTTTAAATTTGTATACCTAAATTTGTTATTATCCGTTTTAGTTGCACTGGCATCAGGGATATATCAAGGGAGTGCTACAAGCGGGCAATTAATACGCAAATTCTTCCACCCGTGGTTTCAGCCAGAGCCCGTACACGACAATACTTCACCTTTCGATATGGAAAAGTTGAGGTTAGGGCGAAGATGCCAATAGGCGATTGGCTAATACCGCGTAGGTTATTTTTAGCAAACCTTCAAATGCTGAGATGTTAAAGTTATTCAATTTGTTTGTGTAGTAATACTTCTTGAGCCAGTGGAGAACTATTACGGATTTCTGGGCTTTGCTTCGGGACAAATGAGAGTAGCCTCGATTCGTGGAAATGAATATCTGGAAGACCTAAATGGTACGGATATCTCTGGTAAATTGGTTTCGGGCGGAGCAGTGCTATCAGCTGGTGATCAATTTCGAAAGCTGTGGATGAAGGAGTCTTTGCAAAGATTACATTTGGGTAATGACTATCACATATATACGCTGACTTGGTCAGAGGATGCGATTACTCTAGAAATCGATGGCAATAGATACTCGGAGATACGTGGAGGTTTTGCAAAGGAACTTCGAAATATTAAGCCCTATGCAAAACATTGGGAAAATGGTCATTATAATGCGCCATTTGACAGAGAGGTTTGTTATGCTATAATCCTCCAACTGCCAAACTAAATACATCTAGTGACATATTTTTTATTGCAGTTCTATATAACTCTTGGACTATCAGTTGGTGGGCATTCGGACTTCCCTGACTATTGCCGAACTGGACGAAAGCGAAGGGAAAAACCATGGAAAAATGGCGATCCCAAGGGTGCGTTCAAGTTTTGGAAAGACCGTCCAAACTGGGAAAAAACTTGGAAAGGCGAAGATGCAGGTCTCCATGTCGATTATGTTAGAGTGTATGCACTATAAATTAATCCGTGTCGTCTTATAGGACCGTACCTATAACAAACAACTTCTTTCAATCAAAAAAATTTAGACAACTTCAGTCGATGGCACCCGTTTATTCAATTTCATTTGCCTTAGAGCTGCGCGACACTAACGCTATTGACTTTGCGTCTTTTAACAGCACTAGCCGCACGAATGCCAAGTTCAATAGAAGCGTGTACCCAAGAAATTCTCTATGATATCTCTCCGCCCCCTTGTACATCAGCCGGAGATCGCTAGGAAAACTAACATTCCCTCGACTGGAGAAACATTCTGCTCCAATGACGTTGTCCTCCTCTTCGGTATCCGGCATATCGTCAACATTGTAGTAAGTACGCATCAAGGTCAAAATAGTCTTTTCCGCCGAAACACGTTCAGTTCCCACCAAGTGCTGAAACAATCTGGCTGCCAGAAACTTTCTTAAATAGAAAATATTCGAATGGGACTGCTCGGTCGATATTTTCCGATTCGCCAATGCGAATCCCAAAATTGCTGTCAACTGCGCTCGTTGTACGTTTATATTCACCTGTTCGGCATTACCTGGCGCTGCGCTCTGAGCGATTTGTGGATTTTCAAACACAAAACAGTCAGCTTGAGGAATCAAGAAGGTAGCATACATACAGCGGTGGATCAGATCATTCAAATGGAGTTTCTTTTCTTGGATATCGTGTCGCTCCCAGTGTGTCAGTTCACAGGGTCCATCTTTATGCAATTGCAATCGTGACCAAATAATGCTAGAGACACCCACACTTATCGAAATAGTCGATGAGATTTCCGCAATTTGAGTTTCGGGCAACTTGGGATAAACAAAAGAGGCAACTTTGCGTGGCTGGCGCTTTGCTGGAACTTCACCCAGTAGACTTTTGCAAAATTTGTCTACGATTTTCGTTGAAAAACCATCTAGATGGAGAATATCATCCAGGCTGTGAAAGCCTCCGTTTTTCGATTTCCATGCCTCGAGTTTGTTGAGTTTCGCCTTTGAGATGTCGTAACTGTGAGCAGATATTATTAAATTATCTGCATTATATGATTTTATGTCATTACCTGGCCAAATGTTCTCCAGACTTTGTGTTTATTATTGCTAAAATCTGATTGGTTTCTTGTTCATTAAAGTTAAATGGGTTGCTTTCAGAAGGAGATGCTGTCGACAAGCACTTGGATATGGGTATTCTAAATGTATTTCCGATTGTCGCTCGACTAAAAGTCAGCGATCTTAAAGACTGTGATGATCGCAGTAGCATTCTACATGGGATTGTTTTATCAAATAAACTAATCAACAGATTTTCTGTTAAAATAAAATTAAATAAATATAATTTGCCAAACGAGGGAACTGTCAAATGAAAACTTATTTGTGTATAACAGTTTTCTGAATTATGCCTAAATCATTTGCAACATATTTTTAAGCGGTATTTACATGGGCCCAAAAAAAGCATTAATGATTCTGATGATAAACTTCTTACGAATGGTTTATAATTTTGTGTATGCTTTGCATATCCCTTCTGTAGTTTGCTCTACTCCAGAAAGGAAGAACAAACGTTAATAAAATTGCACGACTACAGCTAGGGGGTCTCAGGGAAAGAAAACACAAAACCTTAAAAGTTGCTTTCGCTGAGTCATTACTTCTACAAGTCCGACAAAAAAGACATTTAATGACGGTATACATAGATTGAACAATGTCATATACTTGAAGCAAAAAAAAAACGACGGTGTGTTCTATGCCTGTTTTTTTTTTGGAGCTTCGAACTCAGCAAAGCAAAGTAAAGTTGTTTTTTTTGGCACGCAATAACAAAAGAATTTGTCTTTACTTTGCTTTGCTGAGATCGAAGCTAAAAACAAAATAGGCCTTCTATATACCTACCTAACTACACTCATTCGATTACACTGAACAGTCCCACTGTGTATGTTTCTGGCAACATTCCCAACAACTATCTGTGTATAACACTTTTTTCTCAGCTGTTTTTTGTTATGACACTACTTGCTGTCATCTCTCTTTCTTTTGATTTCACTTTCTCTGCGCTGCTGCTTTTGCCAGACACAAAAATTCCATCAGTAGCCGCAGTTTCTAATTGATCTCTGCTCGTATCGTGGTGTCAGGTGAAATTTCGTGAGTGTATCGCTTTTTCTTCCGCCTCCAGAGCTTATAGACTCTTTCTGTGTATAACAAAAAACCACATACATTTCCGATTCCAAAAAGTTAAAACCAAATGATTCACCAAAATCCCTATAAGAACGTGACGCGTCGCGAAGAATAAAACCAGTTTCTGCGACTCCATTACCAGCGTTTGCCTTCACTCCTCTCTTTGCCTACCTCCCAAAACGCGATTACACAACACAAAACAAGAGTGAACCGAAAAAGTGAAACATGCTCCTTACCTCAAGAAGAAATGGATTATGAACTTTCTATTTCTATACCTCTGTTGGCGTGAAGGTACGACAAACGTTCATCTTTGGAATTCCCCAAGTGTGAACTGCTGTTCAAGTGAAATGTAAAGTCACTCTGGTGGAAGTACAAATCCAAAATAAATGTCATCAGTAGCAACAACGACAGCAACAGACACATCAAGTGCTACTGTCACTGGAGCTGAAACCGTGACCAAAATGATGATTCTCGACATGGACATGACCACTCGGTTTCAAGACCAGTCGTCATCGTCTTTAACGACAACAGTGAAATCGAAACCTCCAGTATCGCTGATTGTCCACGAAAGCAATGGCAAAATAAACACAAGTCTAACGACAGACAGCGACAGTGGCTGCGAACGTGACGAATGCGACACTCTGACCAACTCTAAAAGTCGCAGACGCGGACAATCGGTTTGTTTGCGAGTGCACAGCTTCATCTCAAATCACTGGTACCTTAGCTACCTGGTACCGCTGACAATCCTTATCGCCCTTGTCGTGGTGGCCTACTTGATGCGCGACTACGCACGACAGCTGCTCTACTGGATAGAAACGCAGAATTCGTGGTTGATCTTTGCCATCTTCATGTGTCTGTTCGTCGTGGTCAGTTTTCCAGTCGTAGTTGGGTATTTTGTCCTCATGATCAGCAGTGGATACCTGTTTGGACTAATCAAGGGCTTCCTGACTGTGATATTGGGTGCGAATTTAGGAATTTTGATTGCTCATACGACGCTTAGGAGCTTGCGGCATCGTCTTCCTATACATAAGTAAGTTGTGGCAGTTTTTAATTGATATGGGGTGGGGCAAGCCACTCATATAGAATGTTTACAAAAAAACCTTGGTAATCTTATCAGTTCTGATTGAGTGGTTTCCCTAGAATGTTTTTACTTACGTTGTGAAATTCCTTATCGAATTGGCTGGGTAGAGTAAAAGTTAGTTGGGGGGGAAATTTCGCGCACACCGTAATAAAGTGCACTTGAAAAGTGAACATTTGCGCGTTGAACTTGACGGGCTTCAGAAAAGTCGGAAATTGTTTTTTTTTTCATGGTAAGAATCATTACATGTGCTCATTATTAAAGAAATGTGAATTGTGCATACGATGGCAAAGGGAATCCAGATTCACAGTGCTTGTAGCAACCAACTGTTGAGAGGAAGCCTTCTGCCTTTGTAGGTTTAGACGACATAAGTCACCTGGAGTTTTTTGACAATATATTGCAAGGGATCGGTTATCGAAATCAATTCGAGTTCAAATAAATACGCTTCCAAATTCTGCAAAACTATTTGGGTCTACAGATTTGAATAGGAATGTTGTGTTAGGTAATCCAAATAGTTAAGTAGATATAATTGAACAAGATATAGGTCATTTGTCAACTTAAAATTAATCAATGCAACTTTAAGCTCAAGTTGTAGCCATCAAAGTGGCTTTTTTGGCCGTTGGCTTGTCGCTTAGTGATGTTCGAAACACGCACGCAATCTATGTACATAGTAACGAAAAGATGTTTTCACTAAAAAAAATTTTAGAATATAAGTTGAAATATAAGTTAGGTGAACTCCCAAAGAGTTTTAGTACAGCAATTTGAAGAAGAAGCCAACAGATGGCCCTCTCTTTAGATATCGTGTGAACATGGTCCATTGCATAGATCCACAGTTTTATTTAAAATAGTCACGCATCCAGCTTTTAAAACTAGAAAAAACCCATCCCGCATGCCAATTCGTCGTCTTGTTCTCAGTCAACACATTTTTTTTACATTATATTAAAGGTAGTAGCCTTTACTTCTACTCGTATCAAGTTCCCTAAAAACTCTTCGTGACTGTTTTCAATATTTACTTTTTGCGCACCAATCGCTGCGAGTACAGCCCTCCCATTTACTATTCTTAAGACTCTAATTTCCTTCGTAAATAATGCAAAGCATATTCTCAACTCACAGACGCAAGGTCAATGAGTGTCTCCCTCGTTAAAAAAAAATAAATAAACCAACCCCCGCCGGGTGTAGTACAGCAGCAATAGCCCGAAGAGCTACCACTGTCAGAAAGTCAATTAAGGTATTCGCTGAACTAAGCTTAATTGGAAGTTGTTAAACGAGAAATAGATTGAAATTATTTATTTCAATGAAGAGTCAAGTTCGAATGAAATGTATACTCAACGCCAGAAACTGATAGATCCACAATAACTTGCTATCATTGGGTTGCGTGACATTCGTTGCTTTCGTCCGGCAATTCCAAATCATTTTTGTAATGAAATTCTGCATATTTTATGAGAGATACGCGAATTACAAGTGCCTATGAGCAGAAATACTAACATGAGCCCCTTCTGGGGGGAATAACCAATGAGCTATGTTATTATTTTTCTTCGAAAAGGGGGCGCACTGATACCGGAAACTGACTACTTTGCTGGCGAAGTGTGACATATGATGTGTTTAAATTTAGACAGAAAACTGAGGTGAGGAAAGGTGGTTTAAATTGGACTAGGGAGGCCAGATAAAGGTAAACTGTTTTCTGCGCCATTTACTTTAAGGCGTGTTGACTACCGAAATCGGAGAACTATAATTGTGAAGTAACATATGGGAATGTATATGTCTAGCTAAACATATACGTAGCTCGATGACGCAATATTTGGTGTCATATAGAGAGCACTCGATGAATCAATGAAATATAAAATTGCGGCATTTGCGTCATCGAAGAAATGGGGCCTTTACAGATGGGATACTATTTCTTTCGGAAGTTTTATCGCACTTAAAATTAGTTTATTGACAAGATCATATTATAGTTAATGCAATATGATGAATCTGTTTCTTTTTATGAATTGCTGAATCCACAAGTGAAAAGACATACATCTTGGCGGTGAACTTTAACTCTTTAACAAAACCGAAAAGCAATCCCAGAATCTCAAGTCGTCAAGCATGAGTTTCGTGTGGGGACATTCAAGAATCTAGTTTAGTACGTAACACTTCTGGGATCTGGCTAAGTTGACGTGTTTCAGATCGGTTATATGAACAGTTTTATTCAGTTGACATTATGGGGGAGAAGAGGACTTCTAAATTTGCTCTTTTCTACAATCAAAAACGCCATAAGCTTACAGTTCGTATTATTATCGACTAGGTAATCTAGTTTTTGTATTTAGGGTAGGTACATCCAGTCCAGATAAAGATAACAAGATTTTTAAATGTGTCCAGTAACTGAATAAACAATCGTTTCTCATAATTAAAACAGTTTGTTAAACTTGGAATGCAGCCCACTAGTTTGGGACAACGTCAGTGTCAAATTTGAACACATCATATTATGAAAAATAATAATTTGATTGCTGATCAGGATCACAAATGCGAATGCTGGTACAATCAAAGCAAGTAGGTCAACAAAAAGTGTAGCAGTCTAATGGCGGTTTTCATCGAAGATCCGAAAGAATTGCCCCGACGTTCAGAATTGCTTTTCTCAATGAAATTCGTTGGAGCACTTTTGCAACAGTGGTGGACACCATATGTGCGATTAGATTTTCTGTTGTTATTTGTTTTTTTTTCCTACAGTAAATATGAATGTTTTAACAGACCAAATCAATATATTTCAATTTCAGTTTACATTTTGCATGCGTAATTGTATATTTTCGGATCACAAGCAAAGAATTTGTTTCTAATAACACAAAAAAGAAAAAACATTTCAACCTGACATTTTTGTAGTGTGTTCAGAGCAATTCTCTCAAAATATTCCGGACCCTTCTGTCGTGTTGAGAATTGACCTGGAAGTGCATTTTTTTTAATGAAACATAAAATACATAAAAAGAGCACTTCTAGATTTGATCTTTTTATAGATAGGGCAATTCTTTTCTCCAATCGAAAACGCCATAAAGAACAAGTAAAGGGTGATTTTTTAAGAGGCTTAGAACTTTTTTAAAAAAAAAACACAAAAAATTCGAAAAAATTAATGAAATATCTATTTGAATCGATAGTTTGAACCTTGCAATTTAATGTTTAAAGATAATTTCATGCAAATGTTGACCGCGGCTGCGTCTCAGGTAGCCCATCCGCTGAGTCCAATTTTGGCATACTCTTTCACACATATCGGCCGGTATCTCACGAATGAATGCATGGATGTGGGCTTCCAGTGCGTCAATCGAAGCGGGCTTGTCCCTATACACATTAGCCTTGGCATACCCCCACAAAAAATAATCTAATGGTGTCAAATCGCACGATCTAGGCGGCCAATTGACCGGCCCGAAACTTGAAATTAACTGTTCACCAAACTCGCCTCGCAATTGCGCCATTGTTTCGCGTGCTGTGTGGCATGTGGCACCGTCTTGTTGAAACCACATATCATGCAAGTCAAGAACTTCCATTTCGGGCAAAAAAAAGTTTGTTATCATCGCTCGGTAGCGTTCACCATTGACAGTAACGGCGCCGAATCGACATTTCGCGGTCTTCTGTCACACTAGCTGATACGGCCGCAATATTTTCTTCACTACGCACAGTACGTAAACGTGTTGGTGGTTTAATGTCCAACAAAGTAAATTTGGTGCGAAATTTGGTCACAATCTTCCGAATAGACTGCTCAGAAGGTCGAGAATGCCGATCATAAAATGGAAGCAGCGCGCGATGAACATTTCGAACCGAGCACGAATTTTGATAGTAAAATTCAATAATTTGCAAGCGTTGTTCATTTGTAAGACGATCCATGGTTAAATTGCAAACCAAACTGAAGCTGTTTGACAGTGACACAAGGTACTAAACACACGTCAGCTGTCAAAACCAGTGTTGCCAAAACCAAACCAGCTAAAAAATCACCCTTTAAAAGTTTTATCATCGGCCTGGCCGATGCTTTGATACCCTCCACTGCATACAAGTCATGCAAAATTGGTTTTGTGAGGGAGGTACCAGAACTACTTGACCGACATAGCAGGTTTTCAATACCAACGTAACGACGATAAAAAGAAGTTCTCTCACCAAATTTCATTCACCTACGTCAATTACTTTGGGCGCTATTGTGCTTTCAACAGACAGAGAGGCATGGGTCCAATATTGGTTTTGTACGGGAGGTACCAGAACTACTTGACCGACATAGCCCATTTTCAATACCAACCTGACGCCGATAAAAAGAAGTCCTTTCACCAAATTTCATCTACCTACGTCAAGTACTTTGGGCGCTATCGTGCTTTCAACAGACAGAGAGGCATGGGTCCAATATTGGTTTTGTATGGGAGGTACCAGAACTACTTGACCGACATAGCCCATTTTCAATACCAACCTGACGCCGATAAAAAGAAGTCCTTTCACCAAATTTCATTCACCTACGTCAATTACTTTGGGCGCTATCGTGCTTTCAACAGACAGACAGACAGACAGACAGACAGACGGACATGGCTAAATCGATTCAGAATGTGATCCTGATTCATAATATATATACTTTATGAGGTCTCCGGTGACTCCTTCTTGGCGTTACAAATGTATGGGCAAAGTGAATATACCTTCCTGTGGAGGGTATAAAAACAAAAAAGTGCACGTGCATCAAGAAAGGAAAGACTCCCGTAAACGGATACATGGGTAACCTGACATCAGTTGACAATTTGAACGTGTGTCAAATGCTGTGTCATTTTAATTAAAAACTGAATCCGTGAAAATATAGCAACCGAGCTTTAGAAGTGCACAAATACCTATAGATTCATTCAACCTTCGTTGTGTCAGCATTTTTGCCATTCCTTAGGAGCTGCGAAAGTCCCTATAATATTGCACCACAAAAACAACATTTCATAAAGACTAATTTAACACAACACACTTTTTTATTTTCTTGACATTTTCTGAAATATTTTTTTCTGGCAATTAAGTTCACCTTTTTGTATAATTAGCAAAGCTAATATCGATTTTTTATATCATTCCGCATCTGACCGTTAATTTGCAACCTCCAGTGCCCAGTCGTAAATAAAGGGTGATTTTTTAGCTGGTTTGGTTTTGGCAACACTGGTTTTGACAGCTGACGTGTGTTTAGTACCTTGTGTCACTGTCAAACAGCTTCAGTTTGGTTTGCAATTTAACCATGGATCGTCTTACAAATGAACAACGCTTGCAAATTATTGAATTTTACTATCAAAATTCGTGCTCGGTTCGAAATGTTCATCGCGCGCTGCTTCCATTTTATGATCGGCATTCTCGACCTTCTGAGCAGTCTATTCGGAAGATTGTGACCAAATTTCGCACCAAATTTACTTTGTTGGACATTAAACCACCAACACGTTTACGTACTGTGCGTAGTGAAGAAAATATTGCGGCCGTATCAGCTAGTGTGACAGCAGACCGCGAAATGTCGATTCGGCGCCGTTCCCAGCAGTTAGGCCTTTGTTACAGCACTACGTGGAAAATTTTGCGGAAGGATTTGGGCGTAAAGCCTTTTAAGATACAGCTGGTGCAAGAACTAAAGCCAGCCGACCTACCACAACGCCGAATTTTTGGTGAATGGGCTCTTGGAAAGCTGGCCGAGGATCCGCTTTTTTATCGAAAAATTGTGTTCAGCGATGAGGCTCATTTTTGGTTGAATGGGTACGTAAATAAGCAAAATTGCCGCATTTGGAGTGAAGATCAGCCAGAAGCATTGCAACAGCTACCAATGCATCCCGAAAAAGCCACTGTTTGGTGCGGTTTATGGGCCGGCGGCATTATTGGGCCATATTTCTTCAAAGATGATGCGAATCGCAGCGTTACTGTCAATGGTGAACGCTACCGAGCGATGATAACAAATTTTTTTTTGCCCGAAATGGAAGTTTTTGACTTGCATGATATGTGGTTTCAACAAGACGGTGCCACATGCCACACAGTACGCGAAACAATGGCGCAATTGCGAGGCGAGTTTGGTGAACAGTTAATTTCACGTTTCGGGCCGGTCAATTGGCCGCCTAGATCGTGCGATTTGACACCATTAGATTATTTTTTGTGGGGGTATGCCAAGGCTAATGTGTATAGGGACAAGCCCGCTTCGATTGACGCACTGGAAGCCAACATCCATGCATTCATTCGTGAGATACCGGCCGATATGTGTGAAAGAGTATGCCAAAATTGGACTCAGCGGATGGGCTACCTGAGACGCAGCCGCGGTCAACATTTGCATGAAATTATCTTTAAACATTAAATTGCAAGGTTCAAACTATCGATTCAAATAAATATTTCATTCATTTTTTCGAATTTTTTGTGTTTTTTTTTTTTAAAAACTTCTAAACCTCTTAAAAAATCACCCTTTATAAATAAAAAAATTATCGATACATATTATAATGATAGTATTTACATGTAGGGAAAAATCCCTACACGTAGGGATTTTCTTTCTAAAAGTGACACCGTAGGGGAAAAAAGACAGATTTGTGTCATGTACGGATTTTTATAAAAACAAACAATTCAGTTGATTTTTCGGAAAAATCGTACCACACACCCTTTTTCCGTCAAAAAATATTTATTAATTTGTTTGCCTATTTTATTATACCCTCCAGAGGAAGGTATATTCACTTTGCCAATACATTTGTAACGCAAAGAAGGAGTCACCGGAGACCTCATAAAGTATATATATTCTGAATCAGGATCACATTCTGAATCGATTTAGACATGTCCGTCTGTCTGTCTGTCTGTCTGTCTGTCTGTCTGTCTGTCTGTCTGTCTGTCTGTCTGTCTGTCTGTCTGTCTGTCTGTCTGTCTGTCTGTTGAAAGCACGATAGCGCCCAAAGTAATTGACGTAGGTGAATGAAATTTGGTGAAAAGACTTCTTTTTATCGGCGTCAGGTTGGTATTGAAAATGGGCTATGTCGGTCAAGTAGTTCTGGTACCTCCCATACAAAACCAATATTGGACCCATGCCTCTCTGTCTGTTGAAAGCACGATAGCGCCCAAAGTAATTGACGTAGGTGAATGAAATTTGGTGAAAGGACTTCTTTTTATCGGCGTCAGGTTGGTATTGAAAATGGGCTATGTCGGTCAAGTAGTTCTGGTACCTCCCATACAAAACCAATATTGGACCCATGCCTCTCTGTCTGTTGAAAGCACGATAGCGCCCAAAGTAATTGACGTAGGTGAATGAAATTTGGTGAAAGGACTTATTTTTATCGGCGTCAGGTTGGTATTGAAAATGCGCTATGTCGGTCAAGTAGTTCTGGTACCTCCCATACAAAACCAATATTGGACCCATATGTCTCTCTGTCTGTTGAAAGCACGATGGCGCCCAAAGTAATTGACGTAGGTGAATGAAATTTGGTGAGAGAACTTCTTTTTATCGTCGTTAGGTTGGTATTGAAAATGGGCTATGTCGGTCAAGTAGTTCTGGTACCTCCCTCACAAAACCAATTTTGCATGACTTGTATGCAGTGGAGGGTATCAAAGCATCGGCCAGGCCGATGATAACACTTTTACTTGTTTTGATCTTACATTGTTCGATATTCGCTAAGGAATGAAATGAGATGACTACAACTAGTTTGAAAGCCAACAAAGGATTGATTCAATTTTATTTGTGTAGGTATGGATAAAATAGTTATGTAGAGAGATTGTAGGGTGGTTTTTTTAGAGGTTGGTTTTTCGAATAGAGATAAAACTGACGTTTTGTGGTCAAATCTGGCAATTCTAATGTCATTTATGTGCAGTTTGGTTTGCCATTTAATCATAAACAGGTTGACACATGAACAACGCTTGCCAATCGTGCAAATTTATTTCGAAAATAATGGTTCAGATCGCGAAGTTTACCGCAAGCTCCGTTCATTTTATGGTCGACATAATCGTCCATCAGAGCAATTAATTCGGTTAACCATGGATCGTTTTCGCACTACGTTTACTCTATGTGATAACACGCATCGGCAAAGACGTCGAACAGTGCCGCTGTAGAGTAAAGTGTTGAAGGGGACCCGAATGAATCGTTTCGCCACCGTGCACATCAAATGGCCGACTATTTGTTACCGAATTGGATGGCATGAATGTGGATGAGATGTGGTTCCTACAAGACGGCGCTACATGCAACACAGCGCACGTCACAATCGATTTATTGAAGGAAACGTTTGATGAGCGAATAATTTCGCGGAATTGACCTGTCAATTGGCCACCAAGATCGTGTGATTTGACACCATTGGATTATTTTCTTTGGGGATATGTGAAGTCGGTAGCCTCCGCCAACAAACCAGAAACGCTAGGGGACTTGGAAGCCAACATTCGTGGCGTTATTGCCGACATACAGCCAAAAAATCCTTGAAAAAGTGGTTGAAAATTGGACCTCTAGACTTGGCTTTATTCGAACCAGCCGCCGCAACTACATGCCCGAAATCATATTAAAACATGGCATAAAATTATCCTTCCAATAAAGCCAAATTGATGGACATTAAAAAGATTTTCTTGTGTTTTATTTCAATTCGAATTTCTATACCTCTAAAAAAAAACACCCTTGAATAAATCAAATTTTGATTCCCAAGCAAAACACTGTTTTATCGTGATAATTTCTATATGTACCATAGCGAGCAAAATTTTAACCTGATCGTATATTTTATTTACCTGCTTCAAAGTGTAGTTAACATCTCCGACGCCTAATATTAGAGAAAAACTAAATTTAATTTGAAATGAAATTGCTGACATGTATTATTGTAAACAAGGTCGAGGCTGCCACTTCTACGTAATTTGTTGGCTGATGCTATTCGCCCGACGTTCGGGACACGACTACGTAACGAAATGTCAAAGTTAAATCGCGGCAAATAGGGGTAATGTGGCTCGCTTCGCTCGCTTAAAGGGATCTAAACTCCAGTATTTCATGTTCGGGCACGAGCCTGTACGTTTTAAGGTCCAACTCATTTCTTAAAACACTATTTTTAATGAAAATACCATTACGTTACGTAGCCGTGTCCCGAAGCCAGACAAACGTCAGTCAGTACAAAAACGTCGGGCGAATAGCCACTTCGGTACAAAAACGTCGGGCGAATAGCCACTTCGTAATTTGTTTTCTAGATTTACGATCAGTCGGTCCAGTGTCATTACCACTAGCTTCAGTACGAGGGAGTAAAAACCGCATCGCCTGCGTCTGTCGCAACAGACTGCCAAAAACAATAAAAACGTCCACGAGCGGGCCAGGCCCACTTATCTTGGCGAATTTTAATTAATTTTTTAAGAATTTTCTTCTTTGAATATACCACATGATGGCGTCCAGATTTTGTTTTATTTTTTGTTCTGCTAAATTCAGACAACTTTTGTTTGTTTATTTTCGCGGCGCTCATCTGTTTTAGCAAATTTATTGAATTATTTATTTTTGTTTCTATTTATAGATTAATTAAGAACGAGACTGGCCGTGCTATATTACGGGTGATCTCTGGACCAAGAGCATTTAAAGTCGTTCTCTTCACTCGACTGACGCCGATTCCATTTGGTGTGCAAAATGCAATTTTCGGGGTAAGTGTGTCTGTGTATGAAAAATTCCATAAATTGGTTACATTGTTTGGTGTTAGTTTTGTGCATGTGGCCATAAATAAATATAACAAACAGTTGTAACACTGCTGCTCAATTGTGAAGCAAACATGTAGAAGGGGGGTGGCATCTTTGTATAACGTCAAAAATTGTTTCTGTGTGCTGACAGGTCCGGCATATTTTAAATGGCATTTATCAATACTATCGAGAAAAGGCACTTGTTCAGTGCAAAGAAAAAATATTGTTTGTTTTTTTTTTTTGTTATATTGTGTGGGTATGCACAAACAAAAAAATAAAACAGCCAAACAAGTGGCATCTGTTTAGTGACTAAATAGATTAGGTACACACATGATGGGCATGGTCTATTTATCAATAACAATATCAATATCAGAATAAATTGTTTTATATGGTTGCAACATGTACAAAATTAGTATTAACTACAGGCAACAGGTTTTTATGAGTGATATCACCAAAGACGCGGTATGAATCGGATTTTATTATTCTCCTCTGTAATTAGAGGCGGGCAACAATTATAAGATCGTAAAAACTCGTTTTCGATTGTTGAACTTCAACTTTGATTCATTAATTTTGATTGCAACGTAAGCTAGTTTCAAAAGTTGACTGTTTTTTTTTTAACTGTTTGACATGTCACCTTTATGGTCCCTGGAAATATGTATACGAGTATGTCACAATAATTATAAGTTTTCAATGATAATGCCCGCGTTCCATTTAACACTAATTAAGGGGAATATAGGAAAACGATACAATTGCCATTGAAACAAACGAATTACTACAAAGAGTTACAATACCAGCAACACAAAGCAATAAGTTGCAAATCATTTCAACAAGTTTATTGACACACGCAACAGTTTTAAACTTCGTGTTTACATCAAGCCATTGCCTGTTTTTTTTTTTTAATTTAAATGACGCACTCATTTTATGTACTCACACATATTACCCAGCTAAGCAAGTAATTAGGATTTCATTCGCTTCGAGTTTACCGGTAAGTTCATCTGAGAACCCCAGGCGATCATACTTCGTGAAACAAGTTAAAAAATGCAAAACGTTATAAAATTAAGCTATGTTCCCGCTACATTTATATAGGAAAATATGTTCGTCCGGTGCTATGCTAAAAATGGACACGGGGTAAAAGAAAACACTTCTATAAACTCGTTTCGTTTCCAATATATACTGACTTGGTTCGATTTTCATTTCTGCTAAAGAGAGGGCAATTGGGTCCAAAAACAAGATATGATATCTTTGTTTGTGTTTGTGTTCACATTAGGATTTAGCCATATATCGTCCTCGATAAATATGTCAAAAAAAGGCAGGGAGCTAATGCGGATGTAAACAGAGTTAATTCTGATTTTGAGAGATAAATTTGACCAAATTGGATCAACTGTAATAATATAAGAATGCGTTTTCCCGAATTGTTTGCCGTCACAAGGTTGCCACAATAAACATAAAATACCTGGCTTAAACCAGCAGCAGATAATGTTTATTGCTGGGGAATGCTGATCTTTTGGTCATTTCATTGAAAATAGTATACACTGTTTGCCAAATTTTCAGTTTTGTTGATAGTTTATTACCTGTTAGTTGACTTCATCAGCAACAATTATTAAACGCGTTAACAAAACCAAATTATTTTTGTTTCGAGAGCTAGAGCTTTATGGGGCGTTCCTACATCTAGGATCTTTTGTGGAAGTCATCTTGCGATCAATTGAACGCCACCAATAAATCACGAAATTTGCAAGAAGTATGAAGTTTATTTAATTGGTATTCTTTGAAATGAAATGTATGAAACCATCAGCTCCCGCGGACCTAACCGATAGAGTGTTTCGCGAAGCCCATCCTTTCACAGATGGGCTACCTTTTTTGCTCAAACGTCAAAAAAACTTGTAGG
Organism: Cheilosia impressa; assembly: GCA_948293265.1. Classification (NCBI taxonomy): domain Eukaryota; kingdom Metazoa; phylum Arthropoda; class Insecta; order Diptera; family Syrphidae; genus Cheilosia; species Cheilosia impressa. The sequence goes on from OX411881.1 coordinate 42,981,218, forward strand.
ATAACAAAGCTGTTTTATAATGGCCAGAGTAGTGTTTTGTTCAAATATTGTTGAAAAGCGCACAAATGCCATTGATTTAACTTCTCAGTTGTTACCAAATACGTTTTATAAACATAATTTTTTAATTCAACAATGCTTTTATTTTGTTTTTTGCACTTTTTTATGCACTTTTCAATAATTTTTTAAAATAATTAGACTACATCCATACAAAATCCGTTTTGTTTTCCTACAAGTTTTTTAGCTGTCACTTGGATTTTTCTTCTTCTTATTTGACACTGACGTTGTCGCGAACTACCCTATTGCCCCGCAAATTTTGAAAATAAATTCTCTCTTAAATTACTTTACCATTAGCAAACACACTTTCCCACATTAACAGGGAAAACAGCATAAACTAAGTATTAAATAGACCGTCAGCTCTTTCAACTTAAGAGAATTTGCCTACAAGCTGTTTTCGGTGTTACTATGTGCCAAAGTATGTGTGCCAATGTTAAAGTAAATTAGACGCACGCATACACTTGCACATACTAACCTGACAGATGCCTCTGACAGTTTATTCTGTGGTAACATTGGAAAAAATTCAAATAATTCAAATAATTGCCCGTTATCGGGACGTGTTAAGAAAGCGGTGGGTGTGGTGTGGTGAATTTAGTACCAAATTATATTAAAACGCATGGTAGGTATAAATTATAAATTATTAGGATTTCTTTTATTTTACATTGATAATCTGTATAGTACGGGATGTTTACATTTTTGTTGTAAACAATGGAAATCGATGAACTTGACAAAAATAAAAAAAAGGAAGCTTATTAATATAAAAAAAATCTGATTACTAGGTAATGATTTTGAATCGTAGGAATTAAAAGAAAATTGTAAGCAGCAAAACTTAAATCTGTGAGACATATCAGTGCCCATGTTCTGTTATTATCACATAGATAATATTTATCACAGAAACGATATGAATTGAAAGAAAATGCTCCTGAGTTAAGTAAATAAATTTTCGCATCGATACTTTTTAAGCATTTTCTTTCAATTCATATCGTTTTTGTGATAAATATATCGATGTTATAATTACAGAACATAGGCACAGGGTACAAATCAGTAAATATATTTATTTTTATACCTATATCTATATTTAAAGTTTCGTTCTTTCCCGTACACATTTTAAAGAAAATAAATTTTCGTTGTGTCTATTCGACTTTTTCCTTTTTTTTAAAACAAAATTATTAATATTCTGGGCTCACGCTATTCATTTCAAATGTAATTTTTAATTATGTCAATTGTATCAAATTTTTTAACAAATTTTATTTTTTTGTTGTTTTCCATTAATAAACGGAATCTTCATGAAAAGATTGGGCCTTACTAAATTTAAGTACGAGTAGTTCACAGTGGTTATATCTTCCATACAAATTTTGCAAATGTGAGCTTCCGTAAATTTAAAGTCCATATTAAATTTGTTATTAGCTAATACTCGCAGTATAACTCAAAAATCATGCCCAAACAGAAATGTTTATATCTTTTCCCTAGAGCATATTTTAAATTTGAATGTTCTTAATCAATGCTTATCTTTATATTGGTTACCGTTTTTCTGTCGACATTTTAAGCGAAATAATTTTTTACCAACAACAACAAACGAAAACAGACACAATAATTATAGGAACAAAAATAACCTATTTTATTTTAACGAATGCATTTTTTACACTTTATGCCTTTATTTATTCATATTGATTACATTCGCTTTACGCATTTTGTAAAATACATGTTTTCGTGGTGAATTAAAACAACGAATTTAAACTCTCAGAACGCATCCATCAGCTGACAGAAACTCACAAAATACACTAACTCTCAGCAGTGTTCTTAGCACTCTCTCCTTATTTTTCCCACGAAGCGTATTAATTGTTCCCTTTCACTAAACTCAAATTCCCTCGATTTTTTAATGAAACAAACCGTACTTTAAAAGTAAAATTTGTATTGTTCGGAAAGAAAATCACATTAAATTATTCTTCAGTATAAAAATCGCAGTTTTCAAACATTATAATGCATTTTTTTGGTACTAAAAATTGTTGCTAGAGGAAAATCTCCTTTTTATGTACATTTAGTGCGTTGATATTCATGGTGAAATGTAGTTTGAATGTTTTCTAGTCAAATTGTTGATATTCACACAATTTTGATGTTTTTTCATTTAACGCATGGAAGGCTTTTCGGAAATCGTAATTCCCACAAAAAGGTAGAAATACTACTATGTAGGAACACTGCTGAGTGTCATTATTTTTTTTACTTCTCCCGCCAATTAGAATTTATTTTTTTGCTGCTTCACACGTATTCACAGATAGGAAATTTAAGAGAGAATTTTCTTTACAAAATTTGAGGGGGGAATCGGGTAGGTGCGCGGGAGCTGACGGTCTATTTAATACTTAGTTTATGGAAAACAGCTTGTAGGCAAATTCTCTTAAGTTGTCTGGGCTGGCGGCAGCGCTGCCAACCACTTTTAACGAAAAAATGCTTAACTTCAAAAACAAAAAAAGAAGTAAAAGTGTTATCATCGGTCTGGCCGATGCTTTGATAAATTCAACTGCATATAGGTCATGCAAAATTGGTTTTGTATGGGAGGTACCAGAACTACCTGACCGACATAGCCCAATTTTAATATTAATTTAACGACGATAAAAGTAAGTCCTCTCACAAAATTCCACTTGCCTAGGTCGATTTGTTGTTTTCAACATGTGTTTTCTAATATGGGTTTTGTATGGGAGCGGGAGGTATCACAACTACTGACCGACATAGCCCATTTTCAATACCAACCTGACGACGATAAATAGAAGTCTTTTCACCAAATTTCATTCGCCCACGTCAATTAATTTGAGCGGTATCATGCTTTCAACAGACAGACAGACGGACATGGCTAAATCGGTTCAGAATGTGACAGTGATTTAGAATGTATAAATACTTTATGAGGCCTTCGGTGACTCCTTCTAGGCGTTACAAATGTAATGACAAAGTGAATGTAAAAGGGTTTAAAAAGATGCCTTTTTCAATTGAATCGTGCCTAAAATGTTTTTTAGGTAAAGTGGAACAATAACTCAAAAACAGCTTTCGAATTTGTTTCCAATTTCATTCAACTTACTGGAAGTGGAAGCTGGAATTATTTTTCAAGATTGACAGATAAATTGTTCGTAAAATGGCTAGAGTTTAAAGGTGGAAACACATTCTTTAAGACCGAGGTTACATGTATAAAATTATTTTTTAGCCAACATTTTTTAAGAATGTTTAAAAATAAAAATAAAAAAAAGATGAAGAAGAAATAATGCCTAAAAGTCATGAAAAAGCCTTAGTTGGCTGGCTGGCTCAGTATTTAATACGTAGTTTATGTTAGCAGCACTACTGAAAGCATTCCCTTTTTCTAACTCTCGTTTACGAACCCACGATTCCCAATACCCCCACTACTAGTAAAAAGAGTGAGCTCTCAGTAGCTCCTCTATTCTCTATAGGCCTGTTTTTTTTTAGCTTCGATCTCAGCAAAGCAAAGTAAAGTAGGATTTTCAGCACGCAATTACAACAACTACGCTTTACTTGACACTTCGAGACTCACAGTAGTTGTTATAATCGCGTGCTGAAAATCTTACTTTACTTTTCTTTGCTGAGATCGAAGCTCAAAAAAACACGCCTCTTGAAACGCAGCCAATAATGTGTACCATTCAAAGTTAATTTTTAACTCGCAACGTGTTCTGTTTGTTGGGCACTTCAAGTAATTCATATTTCTTATCAAATGTTGATTTCGTATCAATATCTAGGCAAGCTTCTCTAAACCAATTAACATTGGATCGATAAACTTAATTTTTTTTTCGTTTTTTTACGCCAAATCAAATATCAAATGCCACCTCACTTATCTGGAACAGAAGTCCGATTGGTGCAATTAATTAAAGTCGCCAGATAATTTGACACCGATTACTACTCCACGGTTAATAACAACCAGCATTGATTGACATATAACTCACCATATGCCATTACGGAATTAAAGCACTGACTATGTCCATTAATTACATGCAACCCCTTACGTTGTCGCGGCTGCTAATTAAGCTTCAGCGTTTGCGGCTTTAATTTGCGCCACGATAATTAACCAATGTGACCCCGACATTATGGGGTGATCTACAATTACAAAGGAACAAAAAAATGCGATAACGCGGTTATGATATACATAATTAACAATTTATTTAGGCATAACATAAAGTTCAAATGTTTGCAATCAGACAATACTGTGCCGATGGGGGCGCATTAATAAATAAGGGGCAATTTGCCGCTGATGTGGGTAGTTATTTTGTTGGCGCCTTTCACCACCGATTGGCGCAGCTAAGTGGATTAGGTGTTAACAGTGGTGCTTTAATATGATAATGGGTTTTTATTTACCTAAAGCAACCAACTGTTATATGGCTTGAGCACCACGTATAATATCCGGTGTTTTTTTTTCTTGTAGGTTGTAGGCGAAGTCACAATTGCTGGAAGTTGTGTCATTTGGTTTGAAGACAAAATGCGTATAGATTTGTATACCTACTCATATTATCAAAATATACAAGACTTGGGACTTTTGAAAGTACATGCTGTGAAAGTTGTATGTAACCACTCAAAGAAGTCTGATGAATTTTAAGTGTTTTAATTTCAACCAAAGCGTTTGTCTAAATTGTAATAAAAGTCGACTAAAGTTTCCAATTGAAATTGCCATTGGTCGCTTCCCAATTGCGTAACGAAATTCCTTTAAATTTATTATAGTACGTAATTTTGGCTAAGTGTATAAAAATACTCCAAAATAATAGGTCTAAAACTACATTTACACCATCACGCACTCGCATTTTTGCACGAGACCTGACAGAGAGATCCGTTTTTCCGCAGTCAATGCTAGTATAAAGGAGTAAGAATGAGATAACAAATCAGACGCCTAAAGTGTCATGGATGTGTTGCCCATAATTATAGATACGTGAAACGGAAATAAACACAAGTTCTGGGGAACATAATTTCTGTAATCACTTAAAAACGTTTCTATTTATTTCTGATTTAAAACATGTGAAATGAGAGCGATTTTAAGTTTTAGTAAATCAAACCAAAAATACATCAATCAGTTACACGAAATTAATAAATATTGTCGGTTCATCACTTCCGGAAAGCAAAATTTTGACGACGGTTCAGCTTCCATCGACGAACTTGTTTCCATTCACTTGTAGGTTAAGTGAAGGTAACTAGTAAAGTTACAGCTAGCACAATAACTTTGAGATACACATGTTAGTGCTTCACAATATTCGAACATTTAAATAAATGTAGTTGCAGTTCCATCGTGCAGCGTTCAAGGCTTCGCAACCATTTAGGAAAAAAAATGAGTAAAAAGATTCACTGTGGGTAGACGTGTATGTTCCATGTCTTGTTCCGAACAAAACTCCATTGTGCAAGCTTCAAAGTATAACAAAAACCAAGTTAATTTCTCAAAGCGATTCTATTTTATTTAATATTAAAATCAAATCACTCTTTACAAAAAAACTTTAGTAGCATCAAAGCTAGACACCGCCTAGGTCCCAAAAGCACTTAAAAAGTCAAATCAGTAAGTACTTGAGTAGATTATTAGCTTTCGCATGGATTTTAAACAGCATTTTTGTTGAAATAACAGTGTCGTTAGGTAATTAGTGTTAGGTACCCCCATGACTGCGGTCTTCTTTCAAATATGAAATTACGATTTTTTTTTTGTAAATTTGTTAATCAAGTCTTCTCAGTGCTCATGGACAAAAGAGCAAGGTAAACTTACCTTCGTGTTTGTATGTGTATGTTTTCGCTTCTGTTTTAAAAATAAAATATTTGGCGCCTTGTTATTGCACTAAATAAGTACCAATAAACATTTTAAATAGAATACTTATGCCTATTAACAAAGGGCCTTACTAATAACTATTCTTAGCTTAGTTTCCAGGTTAAATTTTAGTGATTATGTAAATATCTTCTGTGATCTATCGAATACTTCAGGTAAAACTAAACAGATTTAAAAAAAAGATTTTCGACTTTTGGAGTTCCAAAATAGATACAAATTTCTTAATTGTGAAGAATCGGGATTAGAATTTGCTTTTATTGGGTTAAACACTAAATAACATTCGTTATTTTCAGTTTAGGCAGTGAATAGTTTGACATGTCTTCCAAGACGTATTTCGATGTTGGTATATGTACTGTGTTGTCAGTTAGAAAAAAGTGTACGCCATGACGACTTAAACTAACTTAACAATTTGGTGCTATGCCTCTTCTTCAGACACTCTTTGTCCGCACCTTCAGCCTTTTCCAAGTTTAAATTTCATCAATTATAATTAAAGCCAACTTTATTCGCAAAAAACAAGTGTGAATGGCAACCCTTGCTTCCCTACTGTGGCGTCGTCTTCTTTCTCCATCCAACAATGAGTTGTTTTATTCCATAAAATAAAAATCAAATTAAATATTCACATCATGCGAGAATTCGTTAAAATCAACAGATCGTTTTCGTACTCACGCAATAGGAGCTCTAGCAACCAAGTGGCCGATGAGAAGAATGCTTCCTCCTATGGCACTGTGCAAAGTGCTACTCTGATCTGACCCATTAAATTAAATAAAAATGAAAATGTGTTTATGCGCTTCGTAGTTTACGCTGCTCCCAATCCCACCCTCTTGCTGCTTCTGTATAGATGTTGGGCCATGTACCACATACATTATAAGTACTTAAACTAAGTAGATAGAACAGACCAAACAACTATGAGGACCCCATCAGTAAATTTTATTTGCTTTTCTATTTATGGTATGTATATTGTTTTTTTTTTCTTTTTTTTTAGGTCAGCTCAATTAACTCGCGCACTTACCATACGGCAACATTTCTGGGTTTGTTGCCAGCTCAAACGATAAATGTTTATTTGGGATCTACACTTAGGTCGATGCATGAGGTGTTGAATAATCATGGGACAGCTGTGACGGGGTATATAAGCTTTGGAGTCGAGGTGAGTATCATTGTTTGCAAATAAACGTGGTAAATTTAAGCTGGGACATGCACCTGCTACTAGTGTCCGAATAGCCCCAAAGTAGGCAGTGAAATGTTGTTTCGACTGTATTCATCTTCAGAGCTTTTTCACGAGACATTAAATTAGCCAAATTATGATTGTTTACAAAATACACTCTTTTACGCTGTTGACAACTACTCTAATCTTATGTCGAAGCTAAAAATGTTTATTGGTAAGGCTAAGATTAATCTTGTTGAAATGAAACTAACGCTGTGTCCAGCGTAATCACGGGCATGTGTTGCGATGCGATTAATGCGGGCAGCTGTCAATCATATGTGGACGACGGACGTATTGCGGCAACGCGTGTTTTGCGACATTTCCGCATCGCTCGCATTGTTTGAAAATCAATCTGATTTGATTTTTCTCGCATTTATCGTGCGGAAACTTATAATGCAGGTTTTGATTTGGGAAGTGCGTGCAAACAAGAAAAAAAAGCAAAGCCTTTCTTAAAAATAGATATAGGTCTCTGAAAGTTGTTGAACCATGATAACAAATATCATATATGTATTATGTTTTTAAAAATATATGGTCAAATGTTTTCGTGGTCATTCTTGCACACCTGCAAAATGCAGTCTCATTCGCAATTGTGGGTACAAATGATAAAAATCTACATAAAGTATTCGTTTTTTTATTTCTACTCTTTTTTCTTAATATTATTATTTTTAGTAAGCTGTTCTCCAACAGTAAATGCCTACGGGCCGAAAATAAAGTCATTTCGAATTAAAAAAAAGTGGTTCTTAACGCAACCCGGATCAACGCACTATCGTCTTGTAGTTGGACACTTCCGCATTCCCCGCACACAAATGAGGTGCGTGCGGGCATCGCACGCAAAAATCGTGCCCGATAGCGTAACTCTGACTTTATTGATCCATTTGTCCTGCTATTTATTCCAAAAATATTAAATTAATGTGATTTTCCCTTGGGACCACCAGATATTTTTTTCAAATCTCAGATTTTACGCGGCTGATGGAACATGCAACGATATTGAGCTGCTTTTCTAATTGTATCAGTGCACACAGCCACAAGTGTCTTTTTTTCTCTTGCAATTTGAAAATGTTTTCGCCTTCTGACGACGAAGACTCGTAATCTTTAGATGACGAGGTAAACGAAAAAAATTACGAAAATGATGTACTGCAAAGTATATTGGTATTAGTGGCAGTATGTTATGTATAAATCTGAAAAAATATCGATGCTGTAAAAAATGATTCGAATCAAAGAAAAAAATATATTTATTTTTTGTCCCAATGGGAAACCACATGTGTTTAGCAATGTCTTACAAAAGTTCAACCGGCAATTTTAGGTGAACGGCATTTATATGTTCCGCTTATCGATGTATGCAATGTTTACACTTTTGTTTGTTTGATTCAGAAGCGTTTTTATCATAAACAGTGATATCTAAATTAAGCACTTAAAGAAGTTTCCACGCACGCTACTCTGATTGAATAAATTGTATCCTTCCTTTTAAGGCGTTCATTTAAATATCGAGTTGCTTGGATTTATCTACACTAGATTTTCACCGAATCTAAATGTCAACTGAGTACTCAGTTGCCTTTTGCCTCAGTTACAGAAAAAAAAAAATTGAAACACGTCAAGTCCGAGCTGTCAGACTTACAACTAGAGCTTAAAACGTTCCTACTATAGGAGAGTTTTTTTGAGCTTTGATCTCAGCAAAGCAAAGTAATGCCATGTTCCCACCAAACTGAAATCGCGAGGTTTCGATGAACTCTTCCCGAAACCTCGTAAGTCGTTCCCAACGATTTGAAGTAATTTCAAAAGCCAATTTTGAAGTAGCTGCCACAACAACTGTTTGCTGACACAAAGTAATAGTGCTGAAAAGAGGAATTACTGCAAATGAATTCTTAACAAATTAAGGAAATAACTGCAGCATTTATCAATATTTCCCTTAAAAATATTACTTACCTCTTCTTTTGATTCAGATTTTAATTTAGATTCTATTTTTCTTTTATTATTTTTTTGATTGTCACAATTGCTTTGGCGTTTAATATTTTGACATCCATAAATGAACACAAAATAAACCAAAGTTTACGCTGTAGGCTTGTTCGGTTTGATAACCTCTCACAGACAGATGAACTCAGAGAGGTTTCAAAGAGGTTTCGCTGAAAACCCGAGATTTTGAAACCTTACAAATGTATGGCGAAACCTCAGAGGTTTGGATAAATTTTACGAAACCTAGCGGTTTCGTTTGGTAGGAACATAGCATAAAGTAGGATTTTCAGCACACATTTTACAACAACTACTGCGAGTCTCGAAGTGTCAAGTAGAGCGTAGTTGTTGTAATTGCGTGCTGAAAATCCTACTTTACTTTGCTTTGCTAAGATCGAAGCTCAAAAAAACACGCCTTATATACGTGAACGAGTGAGTGTCGAATTAATAAATTTCCGCCAGCTACCAGATACGAATTTTGTTTGCTGTTGAATTTTCCTTCGTTTTGTCTATAGTTTTTTTTTTTTAAACTCCAGCTCAGATTGAATAAATAACACATTTCGTTGTCTACACCGCATCTGTCAGCTAAATGCACCCTGAGTGCTTTAGGTTTCTCAACCATTATTAATTTTGTCTCGTATTCCACTTTCGTTGAGAGCGCACCGATTGTCAAAATTAAATCGGCAATTCACATAAATTTAAAATTCATAAAACCCAACGAAGACTGTTGTAATATTTTGTGATAAAAACGAAATGTGTTTGTCAGTTAGTTTTGAAAATAGTTTAAATTTATGCAGTGCAGCTTGCTAGTTTTCAATTTGACAACTAAAAATTATCAAGCAATATTTTCTATTGCGTGTTTGTCAACAAATCTAAAACTACTCAGAAAGCGGTTTTATTGGATTTATGGTGGTGGTCGATCACGATAGGAAGACTTCAATGGTTGAGAAACCAAGCGCACTGCTTCACTATTCAAAATAAAACGCACTCTTACAAATTCAGCGAACTTGGCTTGAAGTTCCTCTTGGTTCAGTTGACCTGTCAAAATAATATCAAACATTTATGCCTTAAGAATTTACTAACCATTTTATTTTTATTGCAGGTTCTGTTTGGAATCGGACTTATGATTTGGGTTGTCCGAAAGGCCCGCAAAGAGCTTTCCCAAACACTACTCTCCGAATACTCTGGCAGTGAGAGTAAGCTAACAGACATTCAAGTATAGTTATAAGTGCTAATATTAATACAAATATTTTTCATAACATTAAGATATACATAATTATGAATGTATTATGAATGTATAAATCTGCTAGTACGAGATTTTTATGTATGTAGTTTTTAGTTATTCTACAACTAAAATGTTTTTCGTTTAAGAAAAATATTTTTATTCAATTTAAAATAGCCCTGTTTTTTTGAGCTTCGATCTCAGCAAAGCAAAGTAAAGTAGGATGTTCAGCACGCAATTACAACAACTACGCTCTACTTGACACTTCGAGACTCGCAGTAGTTGTTGTGATAAGTGTGCTGAAAATCCTACTTTACTTTGCTTTGCTGAGATCGAAGCTCAAAAAAACACGCCTAATATACAAAGAAATTGCTGTTTAAATCGAATCGAAGACATGAAGGTGAAAGAAGACTTATTGTGAGAAATACATTTTTTTAAATTTTTTTAAATAGTCAACTTTACATAAACTTAAAATAGGAGAAGTGAATTGTAGGGTAAAATATTTTCTTAACGAATTATATATTTATTTAAATATTGTTGTTGTTATATATTATTAATTCTTATTTTTATTTTGTTGTATTAATTGAATGAATACAATTGAAAGCTAACAGAAACCACATAACGTAAATAAACAAACACACACTAAAACGTCCAAATAAATTTGCTCACTATTACTAAGTTCTAAAGCTAAGTGTGCCTAAACAAGATTATAAATGTAAAAAACAAAAATAAAACACAATGTGTGTGTATCTAATGAAAAATGTTCTTAAATTTATATTATTTATAATGCGAATGATGGAATGTTAAGAAATTGTGAATGAACCTAATTAAAAAAAGTTATATTTGAAATGTATGCATTTTTTTAATAGTGCACTAAGGTTGTGGTGTACGAATCGACCTGTGAAGTTCCTTTTAAATCAAAGGGTTCGCATTTCGTACATTTTCAAGATAACTTCCTTAAATGTTTGGCAACAGTTCCCAAATTTAATAACAAAGGTCATAGGCAACACTTTGGGATGGACAACATACGATCCATTATTAAACTGTTTTACATCCGCTGTTATTGTAGTTAACAAATACAATAACATAAGTATTAGATGCAGGAATTACGAAGAGGACCTCAAGCCAGTGTGACCTCTGAAAATGTTCAGGAAGAGTCAAAAATAAAATAGGTCCGGATGAAAAAAGGAGTCCCATTTCTAACTTAATATTTTTTTTAAAGAAACACACTGGAAGGATATAGCGATATAATTGAAATTGAAATTCAGGTAAAAACAAACAAATATAAATTATAGCGCAAAAGGTAGCACTGCATCAAGCATGCTTTACATATACATAGAGAGTCATAAATGGTCGACCGCTCATTAAAAGGTTAACCATATAGAAAATTATGACCTAAGTATAAACCTTATTATCAGGTAGTGTAATGTTCCCCTGGTTTTACGAACACGTTGACTAATCAACTAACATTTTTTCTATTCTCGCGGTCTATTTTGAATTTTGACACTTCGAAATGTCAACTGAGTATGCGGGCAAGATTTTCTAGACTGGATTTGTCGGCTATCCCTCCCTAAACGTCAACTGAAAAAAAACTATTAACGTGAAAAATCTAGGTCAATAAAATCTAATATATTTATGTAGGTACATCAAGTCAGTCAGATTTGCTAAACTAGTCTTCCGAACATCCCCAATAATAACGAGCACTTGAAGCATAGACATATTAAATACCCACTGCTAGTGAAATGACATTTACATATACTTCTGCGAGAAAATATGTTCCAAAACACACAGGCGCTACATTTTTACAGCGGATTAGCAAAGAAACACATGCCGAAGTCAAGTTTAAATTGCCATAGAAACGTAAACAAAAAAGCGATTTTTTTTCAATTAAAGAAACATGTAAACAAAAGAGCGACATCTTGTCGGAAGCGATTCATTTCCATAGTAACGTGTAAACAAAAGAGCGACATCTATTGAAAAGAAGCAAAGCTACAAAGAGTGAAAAACGTACAGATATCTTCCATGTAGCGTTCAATCCCTTAATATTTATATCGCGGGAACCTTTTCAGAGGTAAATCTTCGGTGAAATTGAAATTAGTGCCGTTGTCAGTCGATGTATTTCTTTGTTAATTCATCCCACTGAATTTGCTTACCTATAGCCATTTTATCCATCATGAGATATACGACTTTTTTCTTTTTTTTCTTTCTAAGGATGTTGTTTTAAGATCTAATGCATCCAATGAATTTTTAGTGAATCCAGCCCTCACTTTAGTTTTGGAGGACCATGATCCAAGCAATTTTTTATTCGAACAAAAAAAGTGTGAAGAGCTAGCTAAACAAATATTATACATAAATAAATAAATAAATAGTTAGCGCAACAGATTAATGTAGGTACCCCAGGCCTAACTACAAAAAAGCATGTTGCTAATGGCCGCTCACCAATCCTCTTGCTTTTATGAGAATATCGGTAGCTGTTTCGTTTGTTTTGTGTTTCGTATAAAATTCGCTTGGCTCGTGTTAAGGGTTTGATTAAATTGAGATCGCAGTAAGAAAGCCGCAAATTTTCAAACGTTTATTTTCATATAATCTTAAAATGTCAAAAATAAGCTGCCAGCAGCTGGAAAATATAATTTGAATGCATTTTTTTATGTGTCTACATTAATAAAATTGGTGTGTACGCACTCACTCCCATTGGGAATTTTAGTTTTAATTTTTCGTACTGCTCTAGTTTCATTTTAAAAGCAGAAAAAATTAAAAAAAAAAAAATTGTGTCATACGGGCTTTATTAATAATGAAACATCTAGTAATCAGACATTTTGAATGTGATGTAGATTTTTTTTGTTTTCCGCAATTAAACGGAATTTTTACGAAAAGATCATTACTAAAAAATATTTCAAATCTTAATATTCGTAATCAATTCTTCTTTTTAAATTCTTCGGACATTACTGCGGAGTAATTTTTCGCCAAAAACAACAAACGAAAACAGACTCAATTAGAATTATAGGAACAAAAATATTTTATTTGAGCGAATGAATTTTTTCCTTTATTATTATTTATATTGATTACATTCGTTATTATGCAATTTGTAGAATATGAACATGTATGCGTTGTGAAATAAAATAACGAATTTAAACTCTCAGAACGCATCCATCAGCAGACAGAAATCACCAAACACACAAACTATCAGTCAGTGTTCTTAGACGTCTCTCTTTATTTTTCCCAGGAAGTGTGTTCATTTTCCTTTTTCACTAAACTTATATTAAATAAAAGTAAAATTTTTATTTTTCGGACAAAAATCAAAATAATTAATCTTCAGCATAAAAATCGGAATTTGCTAACACTTTAATGATTATTTTTTGGTAGTAGAAATTGTTGCCATAGGCAAATCTTCTTTTTATGCTTATATTCATGGTCAAATGAGGCCCACAATTTTGAGGTTTTTTTCCTTTTACGCACAAAAATTTTTTCGAAAATATTAAATTCCCTCAAAACGGTTGAGATACAACGATGTAGGAACACTGCTGAATTCACACGCAGTGTTGTTATATCGTGGGATTTATCCCTTTTTGTGGGAATTTCGATGTCCGAAAAGCCTTCCGTGGGATAAAGGGATAATGCACCAAATCGTGGGATTTTCAGAAATCTAACAAAAACACTTTCAAACTATAAATTTTTGGTGAAATTCTACCAAAACACCTGTATTTCACCATGATTATCAACGAACTGAATGTCCATAAAAAACAGCTCATGTAAATCGTCTTCTATCAAAATTTTCTAGTACCAAAAAATAATAATAGCAGTGTTACAAACTGCTGTTTTTATACTAAAGGGTAATTTAACTTGATTTTCTTTCCGCGTAATACAAATTTTACTTTTGAAAACTGGATTTTAATGCAAAAAGTGTCGTGGGATTTAAAAAGGGAATTTGAGTATGGTGAAAAGGGAAAAAAGAGAAAAATGACCACGCTTCGTGGGATAAATGAAGAGAGAGTGCTAATAACACTGTTCACACGTATTCACAGACAGTAAAATTGCGAGCGGGAGGGAGGAGCTTAAACTGCATTTACACGATCAGGCACGCGCATTTTTGCACGAGACATGACAGAGAAATCCGTTTTTCCCAAGTAAATGCTAGTAAAGGAGTAAGAATGAGATCACAAATCAGACGCCTAGAGTGTCATGGATGTGCTGCCCATAATTATAGGTACGTAAAACGGAAATAAACCCAATTTCCGGAGAATATAATTTCTGTAATCACTTAAAAATATTTCTATTTCTGATTTAAAACATCTGAAATGAGAGCGATTTTAAGTTTCAGTAAATTTAACCAAAGATGCATCAATCAGTTGTACGAAATTTATAAATAATTGTCCGCTCATCACTTCCGGAAGGCATTTTGTTTTATAGGAAAGCAAAATTTCGTGAGCCGTCGCTATAAAAATATCAACATGCATAGCTTTCCCATAATTCCTACCACGTAAACTAGATGGGCGACGAAAAAACGTGTCACGTTTTTTTGCGTGTTAGGTAATGCCGTCCCTTTCATTCACACGGCTATTTAGTATTTAGCATCCCTTTAATCTTCCGTGATAGGAATGTGGGACTGTGTAAATGCAGCATATATTAAAAAAAATTTGCGGGGGGAATCGGTGAGACGTAGTAAAGCTGTCAGTCTATTTCATACTTAGTTTATGCTAAATACCCACTGCTAGTGAAATGACATTTACATATACTTCTGCGAGAAAATATGTTCCAAAACACACAGGCGCTACAGTTTTACAGCGGATTAGCAAAGAAGCACATGCCGCCGTCAGGTTCAAATTGCCATAGCAACGTAAACAAAAAAGCGATTTTTTTTCAAATAAAGAAACATGTAAACAAAAGAGCGACATCTTGTCGGAAGCGATTCATTTCCATATCCATAGTAACGTGTAAACAAAAGAACGACATCTATTAAAAAGAAGCAAAGCTACAAAGAGTGAAAAACGTACAGATATCTTCCATGTAGCGTTCAATCCCTTAATATTTATATCGCGGGAACCTTTTCAGAGGTAAATCTTCGGTGAAATTGAAATTAGTGCCGTTGTCAGTCGATGTATTTCTTTGTTAATTCATCCCACTGAATTTGCTTACCTATAGCCATTTTATCCATCATGAGATATACGACTTTTTTCTTTTTTTTCTTTCTAAGGATGTTGTTTTAAGATCTAATGCATCCAATGAATTTTTAGTGAATCCAGCCCTCACTTTAGTTTTGGAGGACCATGATCCAAGCAATTTTTTATTCGAACAAAAAAAGTGTGAAGAGCTAGCTAAACAAATATTATACATAAATAAATAAATAAATAGTTAGCGCAACAGATTAATGTAGGTACCCCAGGCCTAACTACAAAAAAGCATGTTGCTAATGGCCGCCCACCAATCCTCTTGCTTTTATGAGAATATCGGTAGCTGTTCACTTGTTTTGTGTTTCGTATTGAATTCGCTTGGCTTGTGTTAAGGGTTTGATTAAATTGAGATCGCAGTATTAAAATATAAATTACGGAACTACGTAGGTGCTACAACCAAGTAAAATATAGAAACATACATAATTGGTAACTAAGGAATAAAAAAACGCATAGGCATACTACACGCAAATTTGTAGTTTCAAGTTTATTTTGTTTTCCGTTGTAAAACAGCAACGCTCTGTATTTTTGGAACACGCGTGAAGTTGGCTACTAGCAGTCCATATAATATAATAAGTCAATGACTTGAAGCCTATATGAAATAATGTCAACTGATTTTCTTAACTACATAATTTCTGTTTTTTACTTTTAAATTTTACTATGTAGTTATAAATTTAAAAAAAAAATCGCAAGAGAGAGCGGATTTGAGAGGGCAAGATATCACCCTTTCACTCTTACTAGTTTTTACTGAACAAATTTCTTGTAGTAAGAATTAGAGAAAAAAGTTAATTCTGTCAAATATAGTAAACTAAAAATTTGAGCACCCCTAAGACCCAGTCTACATTGGCTTTAGCATTGGTGTAAATTGCATTTTGTTACGCAATAATTCGATTAAATTTCGTGAATATAAAGTCTGGCTTCTTTTGATTAAGGTGAGTGTGTTACTTATTAAATGGGCCATGAGAGGACATTAGGTTTAACCTTTTAACACACGACTTACAGCTAGTACATAAACGAAGGGGCGCTCAAGCATTTGACACGTAAAATTTTAACCTGCTATCGGTTTATGTGACGAGCTATGAGGAACAGCGAACGTATTACCGAAACAGATACCGTTGCCTGAAATAAATGTGAGTTAATTAACAAATTTAGTTAGCATTCCTTAAAAGATCTTAGCCAGTTATAATAATCAAAATATATATCATTGTGTTTGTTTATTTGAAGTCAGATAATTACGTATAATTTTGATCATAATTTGCATAATTCCGCTTTTCAACAATATTAAAAAGATGGATTTTATTCTAATATTCGAGTGATTAGGACTTGTATAGCTAAACGTTTCTTCTTAACTTTTATTCAATTATATCTTTGCCAATTCGGCTGTGTGAATCAATCAAATTCCTGTTGGAAGCATCAATTTGCGTTGTTTCCAAAAATAATTGACGCCCATATTTTAATGTTATGGTTATATCTATGCTTCTGGGATCTGCGATTCATTTGCGAATATTTCGATTCCAGCTCCGAGGTTTCTTGATATCGTGATCACTTAAAACTGTTTCCAGGACACTAATAGCGAAATCGACATCTTCAGAGGTCACACATAGTGGTGGCTTTATCCGCATGACCTGTAAATTATATTAAATAATTAGAGGAGTTGGACTCTTAGTTAGTTTAGTTTTAACAACGTTTGTTAGTTAGTAAAACCAAAAATGAAACGAAACGAAAACGAAGCTTTCTTCCATGCAATATTTTTTTGCTAAAAAATTGACGTAAAATTGACTGAATGGAGAAACAATACTGCATGACTCGGTCGTATACGTAACATTTTAAATAACTTGAAATATCTTTATTATTGTTGAGACATTTAAGAAAAAATAAGGTTCAATTTTTAATGATATATTTCTGAACTCATGAGCCACAATGAGGGCCATAAAGGGCCCATAAAGTGACAACTATACGTGCACTGATTCGGAACACCCTGATTAAGTGCTGTACATATTATTATGCACTCTACTTTCTACTTGTCTTTTTTGTAGTTGCTTCAGATCCAATTTCAGACCCACGTCCATAGAGAAGACTCACAGTAGGTATATTATATACTTGCGTGTTTAAAAAAAACGATAGTAAGGGGCAATGTCAATGGTGTCTCCAGTCTTCCATGCCGAATAAAAAATGCGATCTTTTGAAGATTACAACGAATTCTTTATTAAAAAAAGGCTTATTCTATATACTACATACATGAATATTCATACAAATGGCCCTATCATTGAATACAATGCAAGAGGAACATGTGATCGGTAAGTAAACTTTGCCAGATCACAACAGCAAATACGAAATAAAGCCGCACAAAACTAAATGCATTTAAACGAGGTATTAAGGTTAAAATAGACACTTTCTAGGGAACTCATGGAGCTCTCTAGGAACTCAAGACCATTTTCAAAATGGTAAGCCATTAGGAGTTCTTCGCATAGTAGTCCGCTAGAACATTATCTAGAACATCCAGAGCGAACTTAACATCTGAATTGGTTATACACATTGGTGGCTTAATGCGGAACACCTGCAAGTTTGGTTAGTATTGGGATGGATTTAGTGTGATGGGCAAATAAAATGAATGTAAGACTTACATTTCCATTAATACCTCCACGACCGAAGAGGACGCCAAGGTCTTTGCAAGATTCCCAAATCTCCAAAACGTGCGGAACGCTAAGTGGAGTCTTGGCAACGCGATCGGATACAAATTCCACACCAATCATTAACCCCTTGCCTCGGACATCCCCAATGACGTCGTAACGCTGTTTGAGTTCCTCGAGAGCCTTCAGGAAGTACGTGCCAACTTCTAGAGAGTTTTGTTGTAGCCTTTCCTCCTCAATCACATCGAGGACAGCCATGCCCACAGTACTGGCCAAGGGATTGCCACCATAGGTATTGAAGTGCAACGCTAGTCCAAGAGATTCGGCGATTTTCGGTGTAGTTACAACTGCGGCTAATGGAAAACCATTACCAATACCTGTAAGGGAAGGTGTGTAAAAATTACAAATAAATTGCCACCAGCCAATGCTTACCCTTAGCCATGGTCACTATGTCTGGTACTATACCATGTCCCTCGAATCCCCAGAAATGCTCGCCGGTCCTGCCGAATCCACTCTGAACTTCATCCGAGACAAAAACTCCACCATTAGCACGAACCATTTCGGCGGCTTTCTTTATGTATCCCTTGGGGAACTGCACTGTTCCGCCAACGCCCTGGATTGACTCTGCGAACATGGCCGCAACTTTACCCCTTGGCAGCGAGAATTTAAACACCTGCTCCAACTGTTTGTAGTATTCAGTGCCGGCGATGCAACCAGTCTCCGCTGAGCATTCGCATTTGCGATCAGTTTGACATGGCGAGTCACGGCAGCTAGAACCACCCCAAATGCCCAAGTACGGATCGGGGTTCATGACATGGTGAACGCCGTTGTTAATGCCTGGCAATGGGAACCTCCATGTTGAGTGAGCTGTCAGGCCCATGGTATATGGGGACATCCCGTGATAACAGTTCTTAAAGGTTAAAATGTCATGGTTGCCTGTATGCAGACGGGCCATTAACATAGCCAGATCATTTGCCTCGGAGCCCGAATTCACAAAATAGACTTGCTTCAGGTCGCCTGGTAGTTTTTCAGTCAACTTTTGCGCATACTCGTGGATCTTAGGGTGCATGTAGATATTGGTGGTGTGCCAGAGGGTTTTCATTTGCTCCTCTAGGGCTTTATTTACTTTGCTGTAAAGAAAGCCATTCAATGAAATGCGGTTTGTTGATGAACTTTTTATACTTACGGATGACAGTGTCCCACAGACACCGTGACAATACCACCGAACATGTCCAGGTATCTCCTTCCATCGTGATCGTACAGCCATTGCATGTGACCGCTATGGATGAGCAATGGCTTCTTGTAATAGGACACAATATTTGGCGTGAGATGGTTTTTACGAATTTCGGTCACCTTTTCGTAGCTAGGACCTTGGTAGGCTGGTGGAATGTTCTCACAGCTGGGCATTTCATTTTGAACGATAGGTTTCGCAGTTGGATGAAGGCTTGAAAGGGTGCGGTAGGCTTGGTGCAGTTTTGACGGAGCTAAAAAATGCAAAGTTATTTATAAGTACCTAAGTAAGAAAGGTTCTCAATTCGGGTATTCGGTTAGGGCAAGAAATTGTAGCTCACTTCATTTCGCAGGTAACAAAATGGTTGCATAGGAAGTGCTCAAAATCTATAACTTGAAGTCCAGTTTATGGTGAGCATTTGAATGCCCCCTTTGTGTCCATTAAATATATTTTGAAGATATGCTACTAAAAATGAACGTGCTGTTGTTCTGGTCCAGAATGCCTGCAACCTAACAACTGGTCAAAGCAAATTTCTTTCCCTGTGACCGGATAATATCTAATTAATTCGTTTCGTTTTATTTTTGCACATAACAAATAAATAATAAATTTCCTAGTCATTGCACTCTTGTGGAAGTGGGAAATATAAGTAATGTCATTATTCACTGTTTAATTTTTACCGCACCCCACTCAATTATATGGTCACTTTTTCTACCATCCTATCAGATTAATTAACGACACAAGTCCAACAACTCGATAGCAATGTATTCTAGTTGTCGGTGTTCGCAGCTTGGGAAACTTAAAATGCAAAAGAAGAATGCGTCACATGATTTATTCCAATGAAGGCTTTCTGCATAAATGTGTCTGTATAGGTAGTAGCAAAATAAAAAGGCATTACCCGTAAACAAAAATAAAGCGAATACAAGTTTGAGTTGCACTCTACTTTTATTATGACATTTCTCTCATTAAGCATAGACAGACACGAGTGGTGATTAATTGATCAAACGATCCCCTCTGAAACTGCAACCTCGCTGATGTTATTTGCTCTAAAATGTAAACAGACCCTTGCTTATAATAGTTTACTGATGTTGTGCCTACTGTTTTATATTTTTCTGGGGCCGTTTTTTAACCGCTGTTCAGTGCGGTTTTATGTGTTTAAAACGAAAAGCAAAGCAAATAAAATTCATAGGGGATGTCTACCCTTTTAACTATGAAACTAAAGTGAGATTTGTTCATTTAGTTAACAATGTACATCTACTTATCTTAAGCCGACTTAGTTGGTCTGGACCAGATGTACCCTGAAGGCAAAAGCTGGATTCGTCCGTAACGTCACATGATTTTGTGTGTGGGTTTTCCCGCAATGTCGGTTGCAGAAATGGTTCGAAGCAGTTTGAGAAAGACTCATGCATTTCATTTTCGGATAGCGTTGCGGCTCTGTTTTATTCACCTTTATCTGCAAATGCTTGTTCTTTGTGCAACAACTTACGATAAAAGTTGAATATAACGTTTATTGAGAAGTCACATTGCATTTACAAATCAACTATCATACTCGTATTTTAAATTTCAATTCATCTAAATAGTTTCCGGCCAAGAGAGAAACCACTTTTTCTATTTCCTATGTTCGTGCTTAGGAACTTTCACACAAAATGCTTTGTTTATAGTTTCTTATCAGCCATTGCACTCGTAAACAAAGTGACAGATTGGCCGCTTATATACCCACGTCATTATTCGATCTTTTCGACCCGGATGATAGTGACATAGATAGTGGGTAACGTGATATTAAAATCAACAAGGTCAAGGTTCTGGACCTAGCATGATATGTTTGTATGCGGTCTATTTTTAGAGTGATTGAATGGGACATTTCATACTGACATTTTTTCACCGCAGCTTCTATTTTAAATATTTGTGGCGCAGATGATAAAACTCAGTAGTTATAGTTAATCCCCCAAGAATTACCACTGAGATAACTGCGCCCAGATATGGTTATATCAATAAAAGGTTATCTTAATTAAAGGTCTGTGAGTGAGCCGCTCGCATTGACCAGAGTTGCAAAAAAAAGAGCGGTAAAAGAAAAAAAATGTAATTATTTCTGAAGCTAGGTATTCTGCAAATTTAGAATTTTTCCACGATATTTAACCAGTATGGACTCGCTTAAACTGTAATAGTCTTGTGCAAGCGAGTTACATTTTAAACGTATTTCTTTGGAAACAGCTGCTTTTAAAGAAAATTCGCAAAGTGCCTTTACGAACTTAAAAAAAAGAAACAAATTGTATTAGGGTCCTCGAAAAAAGTTCCAAATTGTCGCACAACCGTAACGCTGGTCACAGGGCGCGGCTTACTCAAACATTCAAATCCAATTCGGAACATTCCTCAGCGACATTGCGGAGAAAGCCGCACAAAATTAAGGCACTGACGGACTGACCTTCGCCGAATGTTATCGTCTCAAAAAGTTATCTAATCGCAGATGGCGCGCTGAACATTATTAAACTAATTAAATTTCTATTTTGGGAGTCAAATATAATCGAATTCAACTGAATAAATCCTCTTCAAGTGCCATGTATTGGGACAGGTGATAAGAAATTATAGCGGGGGGTCTGATAACGCATATACTCGTATATGGTAAGAATGTGCGCATAATTAGCCTTTTCAATTCTTACAACAAATTTGTTGAATAAAAATTCGCAAGGGGGGCTTATATCTTGCTCTCTCGATTTTTTTTACGAATTTTTCGAGTTAAGGAACGGCATTGAGTAAAAATTCGTAAAGGAATTAGTAAAACTTCGTTAGATTTAAAAGTAAAGAAACATACCTATTTACTTTTAGCTAACATTTGAGGATTGGAGCCGATGGGGGTGGTTCAGGCTTCAGATTCATTAGGTCTGTTCCTTTACTATAAGAACTGTCAACTTATTTCTGAGTCACGAATTTCTTGACTAGATTCTTTGGCTACCCCTCCATAAACATCAACTGAAACAGCTGCTCATTTGACCGATTTCCCACAATCAAAACCGAGATACACTTAGTGACAGAGCTGTCAGACTTACTAAACTAGATACTTGAACGTTCCCAGAGACACTTACGAAAAAGTTAGGGAACGCTTTTGTAGTAATCTAAAAAAAGGTGTTCGTTGTTGCAACGCAATCAACGCAAGCCAGCATCACTGCACCTGATCAGCTAGGCAATTAATTTGCATGTTTCCCGTCGGCGTTTACCAATATCGGAAACCCCACGGCAAATCACACATCTCTTATGGAGCTCAGAAGGCCACCAGCAAAATTGGGTGCTCAGAACGAAACAACAAACAGCTGCAAAACATCAGCTGTGGAGGTGTCAGAACGGAAAATGTCTATGCTAAGAAAACGCTACGCTTTTGGCAATGACTACGATCATTTGAGTGACTTGCACAACTAGCGATGGCCAGCTTTGCATAACACTTTGCCTAGCTGCCAGAAGATCCGCAATGGGTCATTACCCGCCAGAATAAAACCAAGAATCAGCTGCACCAGTAAGGTATCGGTCTGACAACTGCAGAAAATGAATGATTATTCCAAGTTCATCAAGCAAAGCAGCAATATATACGAAAATAAAAGCAATTAAAATTTTAACAGATTTTGTAGTCTTGTTCTTTTTTTCCTTTTGTTCGGGTTCTGGATCCTCTCGGCAACTTGAATCGGCATATACTTTAAAACTAAAAAAAAAGATCTATTGCTCTATCCGTGCATACAGTCGTTAAAATATCGTATAAACTCCAAGAATTTGCTAATTTACTAACAAAATTAGTTGATTCATATAACTAGCGATGAAATTGATTCTGAATTAAACGAACTTCTTCGACATGTACCTATCTGGAAGATTTTGTACTATTGAACAAGCATTCGAGAAGAGAAAGCGATACGGCATTATAAATTTCGTGGAGACGTTTGCCCTTTCTTACTCTTTACAGCAAAGGAAGAATTTCGTCGCAAGAAATCAAAAAAAAATGCATTGATATGACAAATAGGATAACAAAACTCAAATTAGCTGTTAATTGTAAGGTGACTGACAGCCTTTTCAATTCTACTAAGAAATTTGTTGTAAAAATTCGTAATATTCTCAGCTCCCTCGATGACGCTCTCTTTTGGGAATTTTTCGAGTTATGGAACGGCATTGAGTAAAAATTCGTAAGAATTAGTAAAACTGTGATTTAAAAGTAAAAGGAGCAGACCTATTATGTTGGACTAGTTTCGATGTGCAAACCACGAAAAAGTTTCACTAACGCCTCCGTGCTTTGCGTTTTAAATGGACATTTTTTTCGCGACACATAAATGTTTAATTTATTTAAACCTTTCGATACATAATATGGCTTTAACTTCAAAATAATAACAATGGCCGAAATCATATTTGATGCATAAAATGGCGGCGTTTTTGTGAGTTTGTTTTACAGCAGTATAGCTGTCTGTGGATGCACCCAAAGTTTGCAAATTTTTCGGTCATGATTGTCTTCGAAGATCTGCTAACGCATTTGGGTCACTTCCTATGGGAATACTTTAATGCAGGCCCTTGCAGACCCCTCCGAATTTTAAGTTAAATTTTCAACCTGAGTTGCTGTAGAAAGATCGGATCTAAAACGTAATATAACGATTTTAGTCCTACCGAACACTCAGTGGTTAATAGTTTGAGGGTTCCGTACATAGGCCCGTAAAAGGAACACCCAACGCCACCGTAAGTCAAGAAGAAAGTATGACTTGAGGGATAGCATATTAATATAGCTGCTGGGGTGCGGTATTTGTAATACAATTCTTTACTGAAAAGGGAAAGTGGCTTAAGTCGATTTAAGCCAAAAACAGTATTTTGTAAAATTTGAAATGAGAATAAATTTAGCTACAGTTTCGTATAATCACCCTGTTTCTATCTACCCTGGAAAATTGTTTTTCCTTCTGTTAGAACGACTTAAGTCAATAGAAGTAACAACATTGCATTTGGAATCACGTCTTAATTTTGTAGTAAATTGCAGCCTTCTACTCAAAGTAGTTTTATTTACACGATTTTTTTAAGTTTAAAATTGCTCTCCTGAAAAATGTAAAAAATCGACTTAAGCCATTTTACCTTCTGAGTAAAAAATTGTAAGGTCTTTTTAAGAGCAATCCCAATTAACTTGCACCCAATAGTTCAATGAATTCACTATTTGTTTTGTTTTTTCAAAACAATACCGTTTTTGGGTGCTTATTTTAACATATGTGTTTGTTTCTGGCTACCCGAGACATATTTTCTAATCTAGTTTAAGTGTATGTGTCGAAATTAAGTCAATACAATTATATTAACAAAGAAACACAACTAATTCTGCATTTGATAGAATTTAATCAGCCAGATGACATCTCTCAAACCCCTAATAAAACTGTACCAAGCTGTGTATATTATCAACATTTAGTTGATTTAACGTGTTACCTAAAATCCTTTGTGGAGCCATTGTTTTTCTATCAATAACACCAGTAATTTATGTGTTGCACTTGAATAAAATTAAAAAGAGAAGGAAATTTGCATAAACCAACGCGAATTAAATTCAATCACATTCAATAATAGGCCACTCTAGACAAACTTTTGTTTTTTTCGCTTTATACTTTCTTTATCACTTGTATGGCTTCTATATGCTTCTATTGTAGATCAACAAGATCGCAAGTTGCCGACTGAAAACCAACCGAATAGAATATCAACCGTTCTATTGGAAATCCTATAAACAACTGAATGTGAATGTGCCAGGGGCAAGCGATTCTGTTTTTATAAATTTTAATTGATGGAACCCATAAAATTAAATAGGCTACTGCCTTCCCTGGGAGAGATTGGAGAGGGTGATACTCTGATTGCAGAGTAAGGAGTAAGAGTAAGTTGGATAGAAAGGGGAAGCCAACGCGTGCTTGTGGATTCGTACGTGGATATTGGAATGTGAGTTTTGTACGAGTGAAATAGTGATAAGAAGAATGAGCTAAACGCGATGGTTTTGAGTTTTTTCATTCTACATGATCGTTACAAGTGAACATTTTTTTTTGTTTAGATTGGAGTGGGTTGTGCAGGCACACAACAACAAACAGCAGTTTCATTTTGTCAGTTTATAATTAAATTTGTTTAATTTGCGTAGTGTGGTAAGTCATGAAGTTTCTTTGAAATCACGGAGCGTATAGAATTCATCTGTCCTTCAACCGAGGTAAATACGTGGTAAAGTCTTCTGTTTAAAATTTTTTAGATCCACATTACCTATTCCTTTTGATTCATTTTTGGAATGTTTTTGTTTGTAGTATTCACTAAATTTCGTCTTTGCGGCTTTAGAGATACAACTGGATATTTAAAAAAAAACAGTGCACTCCGGGAGTGCCGACAGAAGTGAAAACTTGAACAACTATACGTGTATTTTTTGAATCGTCAGGCAATATTTTGTTGTGCAGGAAATACTTTTAAATTAAGTGTTTTCTAGTTCATTATTATAAACTACTACTACAAAAACCATAGGTACTACCTACAATTTTCATTTTCGTTTAATGCGCTATTGTATACATGAAAAATAAAGCATACTAGCTAATACCCGCGACTTCATCTGCGTACCTAGAATTAGTATTTCGAGTAACTCATAAAAATATTTATATTAATCGGGTCTAAAATTTTCAATATTAGGACAACTGTCAACAAAACTGTTTTGAAATAACATAACAGCGCTTCTTACTATCCGATTTCCCCACAAAATTTTGAAAATTCCTTCTTAGATTTATATGACTGTAACTCTCTTCCATAAACTAACTAAATATTAAATTTAAAAGTAATTTTTCGCCAAAAACAACAAACGAAAACAGACTCAATAATAATTATAAGAACAAAAACATTTTATTTGAGCGAATGAATTTTTTCCTTTATTATTATTTATATTGATTACATTCGTTACTATGCAATTTGTAGAATATGAACATGTATTCGTTGTGAAATAAAACAACGAATTTAAACTCTCAGAACGCATCCATCAGCAGACAGAAATCACCAATCACACAAACTATCAGTCAGTGTTCTTACATAGACGTCTCTGTTTATTTTTCCCACGAAGTGTGTTCATTTTCTTTTTTCACTAAATTTAAATTAAATAAAAGTCAAATTTGTATTGTTCGGACAAAAATCACACTTAATTAATCTTCAGTATAAAAATCGGAATTTGCTAACACTTTAATGATTATTTTTTGGTACTAAAATTGTTGCTATAGGCAAATCTTCTTTTTATGTGCATTTAGTGCGTTTATATTCATGGTCAAATGTGCCCCACAATTTTGAAGTTTTTTTCCTTTTACGCACAAAAAGTTTTTCGAAAATATTAAATTCCCTCAAAAAGGTAGAGATACAACGATGTAGGAACACTGCTGAATTCACACGTATTCACAGACAGTAAAATTGCGAGCGGGAGGGAGGGGCTTATATTGAAAAAAATTGCGGTGGGAATCGGTGAGACGTAGTAAAGCTGTCATTTGTATATAAACATTAGTTGGCAGTTGGGCAAAACAAATCTCTTAAGTTGTCTGAGATGGCGTCATCGTTGCCAACTTGAAAAAAGATGCCTTTTTCAAAAAGAATTCCTAAAATTCTTTTTTTTGGGTAAAGTGGAACAGTAAATCAAAAATTAAACAAAAATATAGAAAAAATAAACAAAAACAATTTTTTTTTATGCAACAAACAGCTTTCAAATTTGTTTCCAATTTCATTCAACTTACTTGAAGTGGAAGCTGGATTGATGAATGAAATTGGAAACAAATTTTAAAACTGTTTGTTGTTTAAATAAAATTAGTTTTTGTTTATTTTTTCTATGAGTGTGTTTAAATTTTTGATTTAGGTTCTATTTCACTTTACAGAAAAAAAAGATATTTTATGCATTCTTTTATTGAAAAAGGCATCTTTTTCAAGTTTAGCAGTTTTTCGTTAAAAAAGGCTGGCAACGATGTCGCTGATCTGATAACTTAAGAGAATTGTTTTTCCCAACAAATGTTTATATACAATGGCCCAACGCGCCTCAAGAGTCTTCACGAACACTGGTGTCGGCAACATTGGTTACACAACATTGGTGTCGCGAGTTCAATGGTTTTATCCCATATCAAAAGTGCCCCAACGCGCCTAAAGAAGTTATCACTTCAAAAAAAATTAAAATTGTGCAGCGATGACATTGGTAGACATTTGTTTTGTCAAGCGATAGTGGAACACATTAAAAAATTTTTAGTTTTTTTATAGTCTCAGTTTAAAAATTAATTTTAACTGTTCATGAAGCAAAAACATTTTTATCGCATTTTCGTTGATAGGGATTTGGCATGTAAAAATAATAAATGCATATATATGCGATTTTTAATAATCTTTATATAAATTTTTAATTAATTGTATGATGGCTGTAAGTCACAGTCCCAAATTAAATTTGCTAACATCTGCTAATTTCAATTAAAAAAGTCTTACTTCAGTTTCAGTAGTTTGCTCAATCTGCCAATTATCAGAAAAAAGTATACCTACCTGTATTCATATCTTTAACAACAATGTTTGCATTGATGAGTTTCTTGAAACAAACGAACATTGTCCTAACGCTAGAAAATCTACTGAAATGTGTAGCCTCAATCCAATTAATAAACCAGCTAAAGAGTCGCAAAACGATTTGTACCAAACTTCCCAAGGTGCTATTCCCAAACATTCTTACAATAAACGTAACAATCCACTTGACTGGACATTTACTGAATCCATGGATCGAAATTTAACCCACAATAAATCTGACAGTGTTTCTCTCCCTGTTGCTGCAGATCTAAATCCCAATAGTAGTCAGTTTGATTTTCAGATTAAAAGTATATGACTCTCTTTCACAACAGAGAATTGAAATATGAATGCGAATTTCTCTAAAATAATGAAGCAGATGAACGTTCCTTTAAACAATATTAGTTTGGAAAGTCCGCATTCTCAGCCTGTATCTCCGAAAAATGATAATGACCCACTATGGTCAACAGACATGTCATTTGACAATAGGAACCGCAATATTAGGTCTGTTCCTTTACTTTTGTAGTAAAATGGAAAAGACTGTCAAAATGGCAGTGGTGGGGATAAATTCTCTCACGGAGAGAGACACTTACGAAAAAGTTAGGGAACGCTTTTGTAGTAAACTGCGAAAAATGACAGATACATAATTCAAAAATTCAAAAAAGTTTGACGAAAATCCGTTAAAATATCGTATAAACTCGAAGACTTGGCTAATTAACTAACAAAATTAGTTTATTCATCTACCTAACGATGAAAATGATTCGTAATTAATAAAACTTCTTCTACATGCTTCCGAGTATATGGAAGAGTTTGTACTGATTGAACTACAAGCATGAAAGGAAAAAGCGACACGGCATTAAAAATTTCGTGGAGACGATTGTCCTTTCTTACTCTTTACAGCAAGTAAGAAGTAAGAAAGGACAAGGATAACAATTAATTATTTTATTTTGCCTCCTGTTGATACCGTTTTAATACGCAAGAAATCAAAACAAATGTACTCATATGTCAAATAGGACAAAAAATTTCAAATCAGCTGTTCATTGAAAGGTGACTGACAGTTTTTTCAATTCTACACCAAGAAATTTGTTGAGTAAAAATTCGTAAGATTCTCAGTGGAGGGGTAATAGCTTGCTCTCTCGATGACGCTCTCTTTTGCGAATTTTTCGAGTTAAGGAACGACATTGAGTAAAATTCGTACGAATTAGTACAAATTCGTAAGATTTAAAAGTAAGGGAACAGACCTATTGATCTAGATAATTCTATACATCACCATCAAAATTTAAACGCTTCAATACATAATATTGAGACTGCAGCCAAAGTTTCAAATATTGTGAAAAACTGGAACATGCAACTTTATGTAACCATATTCATTTTTTGTTCTTCGATAAGGCTAATGCATAGTCTTGGCGTTTTCATGAAAGGGAACCTCAATTTAGCTGGCGTCAGCTTGTAATTGCCCTTCGTGCACAATTCAAAGACGAAAGCACTGATTTCGATTGGCAAGACTTAATTCGAGCCAGAAAACAAAATTGGAGAATCATTCGACTCTTTCTATGAATCAGTGATTATTTTATCAGAGAACTTAGTTACTCCTTATTCCGAATTAGAATTAGCTCAGATTTTAGCCAAAAACCTTTTGCCCGAATACCGAGCAGAAGTTGTAAATCAAGAAAAAACCTCAGTTTCTAAGTTACGAAAGATTGCAAGAAAACGAGAAATGTTTCTTAAAGAAACTCTGAGCTCAAATTTGCCAGTACATCGTCTCAATATTTCAGAACTTTCAGTCACATTCTACTGATGAAACATTTTAATACTATACTGATGCAGACAGTTCAACAAATTTAGACATTTTGAAGTTTCATGTTGGAATTGTGATGAAAAGGGTCACAGATTCGTTCGTTTAAAATAATATCTTTAACGACAGTATTTCAATCACAAAAATTTCTCCAAAGCGGTCTACTAGGCGTATACGTAACTTTTGGAACGAAGTTAGACGTTTCCGAAAATTGCTAATTTTTTGCAATTGGCTCACAGCCCAACGATGTAAGAAGCTATGCTTTAGTGAAATTTCTCGGAAGATAAATAGAAGGTCTGTTAGATTCAGGCGCAGCTGTAAGTTGTGTTGGTTCCAGTTAAGCACTTGAAATAAAGGCGCTAAACTTAAAAATTAGAAAAATGAATTCATCCGTTCGAACCGCCAATGGACAGAGTCAAGATGTAAAAGGCTTTATAAAGGTGGAAATGACTTATAAATCAAAAAAGCATTATATTTAAATGTATATTGTTCCTTCCCTGTCCCAAAATTTTTTGATTTCAACTTGAAATAATTTAGCCAACACAATTTATTTCAAAAGTTTCAGTAGACTATTCATCCAAGTTGGATAAAGACTACCATGCTTAAGCCCCTTTACAAACGGAAATATTAAATAATGTAAAACTAATTTTTCCTTTATATGAAAAGGAAGGATTGGTTAAAACAACATTACTTGAACATAGTATCGACATTAACGAATCAAAACCTATTAAACTGAAACACTTCCAATATCCCTGGCAATAGAGAAACTTATGTTCTCTGGATTGTCGAAAGCTCAATGCGGCGACTAAAAGGGATGCCTATCCATTGCCGCACATTGGGGGAATTTTAAGTAGCCTTCCTCGTGCAGAATTCATTACCGCAGTCTGGATCTTAAACGTGCATTCTGGCAAATACCGCTGAAAATGAGTTCACTATTCCAAACAGGCCACTTTTTCATTTAGTCATGCCATTTGGCCTTTGTAATGCTCCACAGGCCATGTGCCGGTTAATGGATAGAGTAGTTCCCGCTCAACTCCGTGAAAAAGTTTTCGTTTATTTAGATGACCAACTGGTGATTACTTAGACATTCGAGGATCATTTAAGAATTCTTACTCAAGTTGCATTCCATTTAAGATTAGCTGCACTTTTACTGTAGCAAAAAGCAAGTTTTGTTTAAGAGAAGTTTAATATCTAAGTCATATAATTGGTAATGGATATATACGGACAGATCACGAAAAGGTGTTATCAATTTCTGATTTCCCTGCCCCTTCTTTCGTTCGTCAATTGCGACGCTTCTTAGGAATGGCAGGATGGTATCGAAAGTTCATTTCTAATTTTACTACTTTGAGTTCACAGCTCACTGATATAGGAAATATACCCATATCTTAAATTGGAAATATTCCACTATTATTTTGCTGTACTAGTAAGATTTATAAAAACAAAAACAAATCCTTCAAGAACTATGGTTCAAAACAATTCTTTTGTAGAGGGCGTTGGAACCCGTAGCGAACTTTTCATATTTCCTAGAATAAAAGAAAAATTAAAATAGACCAAACAAAAACAAGACGAATTTCATTGGTACATATTTACAAGAAGCAGTCTAGCAGCTCTAGCAGTTCCAGCAAACTTCCTATAATTTGTTTAAATTGTTTAAATGTATGTTTGGTTTTTCTTTCTTTTTGTGATAAAATACATTCAGCGAATTTGTTCGTGGGGTTACAAATTTTTTATTTGCATATCCGGAGAAAAGATAGCCACTAATTTTCTCCTTTTCATGAACAGCTGTTGAGTTTATTTAAATTTTCTGCGCAGATTATGCGGCATGTGTTTTGCTGTGTATTTTTCCACTAGGCAAAGTCTACACACATCAGTGAAACTTCTAACAAAAACGATTTTTTTAGAGAGCGCTGGCCAGTGAGGTAGTCAGCGTTATGTATAACTTTTGCTTCTAAACACTTTGCAATAGACGATTTTTTGGAGCTCACAAGTTCGGCCCAAAACGCCGATGAAAAGCGTGTCAAAAAACGCGACTATACCAGAGTTAAAACACAAAACAAACGTTAACGGGAAGAAACTCTATACTTCTCTATTCTTCGGTCATATTAGAAGCCTGTCCCCCACCTTCCGAGACGTACCATGGAATCCTTGCCATCATGCAGGACTCTTCTAGGTAGATAAAAAATGAGATTGTTGGGAATGTTTTGAGAACGTTGGGACTATCTCTAGTTCTCTTAGCCGAATCTCAAAGGATTCTAGGTAAGATCATAATATTAATAGCAAGGGTTAATTTTTTTCGCTTTATTTATTTATTATGTATAATATTTATCTTGTTTTTATTTTTAAGTGTTTTCTTTTATTTATTTTTGCTTGTTTGTAATCACGTTTTCGCCATAACTAGTTTATTCTCCGTTCTTTTTTGTTTAAAATATATTTATACGTATAATTTACTTTCAGTTGTATCAACACAAGCCATAGGTTATCAATAGGTAGGTAGCAATAATAATTATTTAAAACATGCATATTCCACTTGAACCTTCTTCGTCTATATCGTTTTGCTCCTGTTTGTTGGATAAAAAATAAAACAATAAAAATATAGACAACTACTTAACGACGTCGTTCTTAATGAATTCCTTGCCTCTAGTAGTAAGTATTATGTACGTATATATTCGCTTTCAAAATAAATATTTAATGTTTCTCCTCTTCTATCACTCGTTTTTGTTTTTAGTTCTTTAAGATATAAACCGAGTATGCTGCAGTTGCATACATGGATTTAAAAATTAACAAGAGAATGCATTTCGAACACAAACAAACGTAAATCTTTAAGGACGCCAACGCAAAACATTTGTTACACGAATATAAATTAAAATTGTAAAGGAAACAGATCTTAATGCTAAATAGTTTTGTAACAGCGATTTCTATTATATTAATCATTTTCACATGGTTGTCGTTACTTTGACTGTCTCTTTCCCTTTGAAAGGTGAAAGGATGAGCGAGCTAAAACACAGTATTTAATTGAATAATATGGTAGTAACAGAAATATAAATATTTTCATAACAGTGCGAGTCTCTGTGAGGAGGGTGAATGGGTACACAGTTTTGCATGCATTTATTACAACGCTGGTCCGCCGGTGTACTCCTCGTAGTCGTCGCATCCATCTAGAAAATCATCAGCCATCGGGGGATAGTTGGGTGAATTGTAAGTGTCGTCGCAGTCAAAACGATTTTCGGTACTCTCTATATCGGCTGCCAATTGACGGAGATTGTCAACGCCGGTTAAGAGTTGTCTGGAAACAGAAATTAAAAACGAGTTTAAAAAGTATATGAAGTAGTGTATAGAACGGGTATCGCGTTCCTACCATAAACGCCCATAAATCCCTGACGCTTCAACAACATTAAGCCTACCCCTATGTTATGAAAGAAAAATTAAACCCACCTCAAATTGCTTTCGGCGGTGGAAGCAGCTCTGAGTAGTTCCCTTGATATTTGTTGCGATCTGGACGGTCTGTTTCTCGAGTTACCTGCACCGGGGGGACGTTCACTAC
Source organism: Cheilosia impressa (assembly GCA_948293265.1). Classification (NCBI taxonomy): domain Eukaryota; kingdom Metazoa; phylum Arthropoda; class Insecta; order Diptera; family Syrphidae; genus Cheilosia; species Cheilosia impressa. Next base: position 43,014,297 of record OX411881.1, read on the forward strand.
TACTACTGCCGCCTACGGCGCCATCGCCATCTCTCAGCGATTCATTTTCTCTCCGCAGAGAAGTTACTTCAGCCTGGAATAAATCAACCCGGATTTGAGTTACAGTGAAACCACCGCAATGACTTTTCTTGACTCACCTGCAACTGTTTGACTTGCAAATTCAACTTGACCACCTGATTCTGTGCGGCTGCTGTGCGCTTCTTACTTTGGTCTAGGTTCTCCTCAACCAGGCCTATGTTCTGTGCCATTGTCCGGTTGTACGCCGATTCCATGGTACGCGTCTGTTCGAGAGACCTATCCAACTCATTAGCCCGCCTCGTCTGTTCAGCCAGTGCTTGTCGCGTCTCATTTAGCTCGATGCAGAGGCGTTCATTCTCCAAACGCAGCCTAGAGAGTTGCAGGCTCGGTGAATCATCCTCGGGCGAGTCCAAATTCGACCAATTCACAGCGCCAGTCGGAAGACCTGCCGCCACGTCGGCCAACCGCTGTGACGAGTGGATAATGGGTCCGTCCGACAGAAAATCAGGCAACGTCTGGCATTTGGTGTCGGGCGGGTTGTTTGGGTTGTTGCCCGCGGTAGCTATATTTGCTGCTCCACCTGTGATATCCTCCACAAAATCAATCGGTGAATTTGGGGAATTTGGCGGTGAGTTGAGGTCATTGTTGTGCCATGAGTCCATCCAGTGGTCCTGGACGAAATCTGGCAGAGCAGCGGCCGCTGCAAAATCGGTATTCGGTGGACGCTGTGCACTGGGATTGCTTCCGGAACTGTGATGGTAATGTTGAGGATTCAGCGGTTGCTTTTGGAAGCCGCGACTTGGCCGGGCAACCTCTGGTGCCCTCCGCCTCGGTGATGGTTGCATTTCTATGTCATAGTTGGAGTACGAGCGGCGTGGAACAAACTGTTGGTGATCTCCAGCAAACAGATCCTCTCGTGGTGCTGTTGAACTACTCGGCACATCGTCGTCGTGATTTTGACTGATGCGGAAACTAGGTGACGAACGTGTATTTATCCCAGCCGAGGAAGATGAACCAGGGCCACCGAGCACGCCACTTCCTGTAGCGGCGTATTCCGCTAGACTCGCCTGCGAGTCAAAGGAAGAAAATCGTGGCGAGCGCTTCATCTTTGACGATTCTGTTGTAATAACTGTGCTGCTATTGCCATTGCCGCTACCGCAACTAGCACTATTTCCAATCAACGACGATGACGATGACTGAGGAACTTTGGGCCGCGCCCCAGTCGACGTTTGATACGTCGCACTAGACTGTGACGTGGATATTGCCCCTGCACCTCCAGTTTCCTTGTTATATACTGTTGAATCTCTCGCTGACGTCGTGCTGTTTATGACGAAACTGCTACTATTGCTGGTGGAATTTGACGTCGTTGGCTCCCAATTGAGAAAATGCTTGAACGAGAATGGATTTTCCTCCCGTCGAACTGGCTGTTGCTGTTGGTGGTGGTGGGATTCACCGTGGCTTGCTACAAGAATAGCCAACATTTACAACGAATTCAATATTTTTAGTCAGTATAGAACCCTTACCACCAATTGTTGTCGCACGAATATTTTTGTAGTCACCCATCCCTGCGGCCGTTCCCACTGTGTATTTTGTTTGTGGCTTGTTATCTGTGGCATCACCATTTGTTGTGACCGAATCGTTGGTGTTACCGACCAACGCAGCCTTTCCAGATTTCGCTTCAATTGTCTGTTGTGGGTCATTTTCTGTCTCGTTGTTGTTCTGAAGGATTTCTTCATTTTCACTTGCCATAGTTCCGATACTATCCTGTTTGAATGGTGACCGTTAGCTGAGATTAGATGTTTCAATTCTAAGAAGAGTAACACTAAAAAGTTTTGTAAAAAATGTGAAAATGTAATTTGAAAAGGGAAAATTCTGCTTCGTCTCCTTTTTGGTTTTTATTTTTTTTGCTTTGACTTGACAGCAAGGTGAAATGACAAAAGAGCTAAAGTTGACAGTTGTGTACGATTTTTCGTTGACTGGGTTTATAGACAGAAGATACATTCCACACACATGAGAACGTTTTTAAAAGAAAATAAATGCTATACCTACCCACTAGCGTCCAGTGGGTTCAGTTCCTTAGCCGTGGTGGGTTAACATCAGAGATATATCAATTAAAAGAGATGGATATCTTTTGTGCTAGCCCCCAAAACCCATTTGTTTACATTGTTGTTTTTGTAATTTCAATCTTCGTCTGTGATTATATTTACATGAGAGTTATAAAAAGTGTGTTGCTAATTACTGACCACCAATAGGATAGGAATGGAATATAAGCCGGCAGTAACAGTAGTAAACATATTAACAATGGTCCATGGTTTTGTTTTGTTTGGGCTTTGGCGAATACCATTCTTTCATTGTGGTGAATATGCTACTTCCAAATAACAGCTATTAGGACGGTTTTAATATTTACGGGAGCTCAATTTTGCGTTGGTAAAACTACTATTGTGAGTCTTTCAAATTTGAGACCCGTTTGATCGCGGATTTGACAATTTAATACGAAGAGCAACCCTACTGCGTAACAAAAAGAAATGCGAATGTATATTTGCGCAAGGCGGCCTACCGAAAGAGTAAACAGGATTTTTGTCCCATTAAAATATTATTTAATTCGAACAGAGCTATTGGAACGAAGTACACTGTTCTACGGACATACTCATTGCTACAATCCACAAGTTGTCTAGTTGATTTGACGTTTAATTGTTTTCAATTTCTTCTGCTGTTCTTCAATATAGAAGAAATTTGCGAAAATATTACTGAAATGGCTCAAACAATTGTTTCATCCACTACCCATATAACTCCTAGAGCCGAAGAACTGCTGCAGAATACTCAATTACAATGTAACATCGCTGACTGCAAGTCCGTTTTCAAAAACTCCGGAAATCTCCAAATGCACTTGGAAAAACACCACAAGATCCCTGCTGCGGTGACCAAGGACACAGCGCAGAAGTTCTTCTTTTGTCCACAGTTCGAATGTATATACCACGAAAAGTCGACAACTGGCAAACATTTTAAGTGCTTAAAATATCTACGCCAACACTTCCAAAAGGTCCACGCTAAAAAGTGCTTCGATTGCTACAAATGCACCAAATCCTTCGGGACAGAGTCAATGCGAGATTTCCATGTGAAAAATTGTGGTACGAATTACACCTGCGCTGAATGTGGTTGGTCATACGACACATCTGAAGCACTTCTTACCCACGTTAAACGAAAGGGACACCAATTGAAAATAAAGACGGAGCGGCATTCTGCCATCGGAAAAATCGAAATTCCTCAATTAAAGAAGAAGTTGACGCTTACTGCTTCCGAGGCAACAAATCGTGAAACCCAAACGGATAAATACGCTCTTTGCATTGCGTTACCACCAAAGAAGCGGATGAAAGTCATTATCGAACCGCAAGTGACACATTTTCACGAAACACCTCTGTGCAGTATCGAAACTCAGACTGAAATGCACTTGAATTCAGGATTTTGTGATCCGATGTTGTACTCTCATATGCACACGCAAACCTGTGATGAATTTTTGTCCGAACTTGGATTGGCGGATATCCAGACTCAAACCAATTGGTCATCGATTAAAGAAGAGGAGGAAGATGACCGCCAGAACATTGGGAAGGAGCGCTACTCTTCGGGAGCACATGATGAAATGATGGTATCGACAGAGACGCAGACAAGTTTCACACAATGTCTTTTGGACTCGTGCAATGAAGATAACTCGCTGAGCGGGTGCATTACACAGCACACTCAAACGTGTGATACGCTCCTAGAGGGACTTTTCGGTGGACAGGATAACGATTTCATTGGAAGCTTTCAATCGACCCATACGCAGACATGATGGTTCGATATGGATTGCTTTCGATGGGTTGATAGCAATAGATAGCCGACGGTTTCTGTAACCAATGGTAACCAGTTTGGAGAGGAGAAGGACCGCAATAGAGCTGAAACAGACGATGAGTGGGCGTGGTTCACGGACTTTTCCTAAATCTTATTCTCTCGATGTCAACCCTATTACTCTAGAATTAAGAATAATAAATGTTTCAAACTGTGTCGTAATAATAACTTGTTTTGATTTTTTTCAGATCTCAAATAAATTTGTAGAAATGCATTTTATTTTACGCAAATAAATGTGGAGGAATATCTTTTAATTGAAACTAAACTCATGGCTGCGGATCTTTTGTTTAAAGTTCCTGCAAGGATTTACGATGGCTCACAAGTCTCGCATAGCAAATTCAATATTGCGAAACAGTTCGAACATAAGAAATCCTTCCAAAAGAAAGAGTATCTACCTAGTTGGTAGGTACACCATATACTTTTCCTGTTTTCTATTCACCGTGTATGAGTTTTCATAAACTATCATTGGTTTACATAATTTTGTTTTTCCGTGTTGGTATTATCCTTCTAAGGGACGCGCAAAGACACTTTATTCTAAATAAAGCGATGATATTTTTATTAAAAATAATGTTTCGGAAACTCAGTTTGGGGGTAAACCGTACAGGACGATGTCCGAAATTGAAATACTGCAGTTTAGCAATATAACTGTAACAATTCGTTACGTAGCCGTGTCGAACGACGGTTGATTTTCTTATCCACCAGTCGGAATTTCAAATTGAACTTTGGAAAGCAAAAAACAATCGATGTGTGCAACCCATTAAATACATTCCACAGCAGTACGCTTCCCAAATTGTACTAGTTTCAATATCTAACGTTTTACCCCCACAAGCAACAACAAATGAAATAAAAACAAAACAAAAAAAACTACCACTGGCTGGATTAAACAGCGCCTGTCGCGTGTTTTTGTCATTTCACAAATCAAACTCCACAGTTCACCTTCACTCTTCAGCACATCACAATCACAACACAATCACACTGCGTCAAATGCGGGAAAAAGGAAAAATCACTTGCTCTCTCTTTCTCTTGTTCCTTTTCTTTTAATAATCTATTCCGTTCCGATTCCATATGAACGAAACGAAAATGAAATCATCGACGTTTTCTCTAGAAAAAAGAAAACCTTTGTGTTGTTTGCTCTTGCTTGCTTGTTCGTCATTTCATTTGTCAAACGCAGAGAAATTGTCCAACCGGTTGGGTCGTCGCGGCGTTTTTTTTTCGGTTTCCAAATAATTTGCCATCTATATTCCTGCAAAGAACCAAAGGATCAAATTTATTTCTCGCCCGCCATGTCGGACTCTGTAATTGACAAAAATCCGAATTCTTGATGAATTCAAAATATATGTGTTTCCAAGACTAGAATTTCGCGTTTCAGTTTTATGTTGTAAACTCTGCATTGCATTTCTTTTGGGAAAAATCAATTCAGTGCCGTGTAGTGTGTGCGGATGATTCACTTTTTTTTTCTTTTTTTGCAGAAGCAAGTTCCTGCAGGAATGTGTCCCTCTGTACAGTGAAATTAAATATTTATCAAACAATTATTAAGTGCATGTGAGCGGAGAGATAGTGAAGTTGCAGTTGCAACAGTCCTCCCAAGGCCAAGAGGAGACCTGTTGGCCTTCAAAGGGAAGCATAAATCGATTTTCTCGCTCCAGTATCGGTACGCTTTAGATTTGTCGGTTTTTAGTGTGTAGTTGCTTAAATGGTTATAACAAAAACTATGAAACAAAATAAATATGAGAAGCTGCCACAGGATTTAGACTTGAGCTTCAACTTAGATCAGCAACAGAACGATAGTGGTGGTGATCTCGAGCAACAACAGGCGCTGATCGGTTTAAGCGGAGGAGGCGGCGGTCCCGGTGGACACAGTCCACACAAGTATCCAGCAATAAAGGGCCTGGGCAGTGACAGTGACGATATTGCATCGATTTTGGTAAGTGAACAAAAATCACAGAAAAAGTAGGTAGTTGGTTTTGGATGTTTGCGGGTTTCTCAATTTGTATTCTTGTTAGGAAATTTGATAGAAAACTGGTTTTCAAAGGGACTCGTTTGGTTCCTGTTTAAACAGGGTATCGACCATCGTTATAGAGTCTTGTGCGTTCTCGTAGTGCTGTTTACTCTGATCAATAAGTGTTTTGTTCTTTTGGTAGGGGCGTACTTTTATCACGTTTTGTAGCCAAGGGGACTTCCTTGATATACGGTCACGATCAACCACAGAGAAAATTTGAAAAATTATCCCGCCCACATGTTTTTGGGATAATTACTAAAATTATTTATATGAGGCAGGTGCATTATTTAAAAATACAGTCAAATTGACAGTAATTGCCATTGGAGATGTCGCAGTTTGGCCTTAATAGCCATTGTTAGGTATCTCACAAGTCGATATAAGTATAGGTACCTACCTACATATATAATATTCATACTTTGATACATAGTATGTAGGTATACAGCAACAAGCAAATTATAATGTAATTCTAATTGCAGGCACTTCAAGATATTTATCAGCTGCAGTAGGTAGGTACTAGGTATATGCTGTTAATTATGGTATAATTAATAAAAGATAACAATCCTACACCATCTGTGGTATAATGATGATACATATAACCAAAGTTTCTTGTTATAAATTGTAAGAGCTGTTCGGTTTTTTTTGACAAAATCGTTTGTTTAGGTTGGTATAAAGAAAAAATGCAACAAATGTAACAATTAAAATTAGTTAGGCCTATGGCAAGTCACAGTGGTAACAAAAATTATGACAACAATGATGATGAATAAAATTATTTCTCGAGTTTGGTTATGAAAAGAATGTAGGTGGCCCTGGCTTTCACTCCAAAAATACATTTTATCCCTTTGTAAATTGGGATCATCGGTAGATCTTGTATTTACTAGTGGACAGTGGCGTAGCGTTTGTTGGGGCCGCCCGGGGCACACCCAATCTATGCCGCCCTAGTATTTTTTTCACACACTAAAAAAATAAATAATTTGAAAAATAAAATTTGTGTAAAAAAAAAAAATTCTTAATTGAAAGGATGAAAGCATTTGATTTATTTTTAAGTAAAAGGGAAACAAGTTATAAAGGTTTATAAAAAACTAAACCCAAGTCCATAATATTCAGTTGTTAAACCCCAACATAAAACCAGTTTTTTAAACTTGACAGCCTTTAATCCGATTGGATTTAAGCTGCACGCCGGAGACCAGTTTAAGTACTTTAACTCGGGTTAAAACTCAATTTCATAATATTGACATTCCTTTGCTTGCTGAGCCCAGTAAATAACAAAAGTAGAAAAGTGAAAAAGAATATATAAAATAGCAAAAACGTGGAAATGGACTTTATTCGTGAAATGTATGAAATGTTGAAGTCGTCTGAAGACGAATTTGTCGGAGAGCTGATGAGACAGCAGTTGATGGTAAATCAACGTCGGTCGCCTAGTCGAATATATGCATCGATGACTCGATGTAGTGGATTTTCGGAAATATTTCCGTCTGAAAAAAGAGACATTTTGCCGCTGCCACGAGACGTGGAATGAAATTAAACCACCACCGGCACGATCGTCGACAGACGAAACTGTATGGAAACTTTCGTAAATGTTGTCTGCTTAGAGGTTTAATTTTCATTTTACGTTTATTTATATTTTTCGGCATAATTAATGCATCTGAAAATAAAACTGGCCACAAATGAAATCTAATCAATAATTTAAAAGTGACAAAAAACAAATGTATTTTTTTGTGAAATCTGACATTACGTAGATTTAAAACGGATTGAAATCGGTTTAAACTGGGGCAGATTCCGTATAACAATAATCGTCGGGACGATATCGTTTTTGAAACTTTGATGACGATAAGAAGTTATATTCTGCCCGAATTTGTTTCACTATCGTCATCTTTCAATACACTTGTGGAAAATGAACCGGATTAAGGTCTCAAAGTCGTAATTTTGGCACCTAGTTGCTTCTTTTGGAGGTCTATCGCTCCGACGATAATCGTCTGAAAAATTACGGAATGAGTGTCCTGTTTTAAGTCTGCGTTTTTATCCATTTTTAATCCAGCACGTTTTTGAGTGAATATTATGGATACAGATTTAAATTTTCAAGTTTAAAAAAAATCGGATTATATGGTCTAACTTTAACTAGCCGTTAAAGTGCTAATTGTGGACCAAAAATGCTAACTATTTGAATCTATATTATTTAAAAAAAAACAGGAAAACACTAGCTTTTTTTTACACAGTAGAAAAGTATACCTGCAATGTTAGCTCGCATCTGTATAGTAGGAGTTGCATATTATGTAGGGAGAATGTCTCTTCTTATTACCTACATATATTCGATAAACAAAATAACTTATTCGAACAAACTCCAGTCTCCAGTTGGGTTGACATTTCTGACAAAAAATAGTTGCATACTAGGGGGCAGCGGTTATTGGATTTTGTTGTTACCCTTTCGACCCCAGCGTTGCCTGAGAGCAATTTCTGTTGTTCAAGGGTTAACGGTAATTGTTTCTTTTGTTTTTGTCGGTTGGTTCTTAATGATAACGGAGGTTTTATGTGTCTACCCAACATTTGTGCAAATAAAAGCACATTTGAGTATCATTTAGCGAATTTATAGTCAATAGACTGCACGTGCGTCGTCAAAAATACTTTTGTGAAATTTGGAAGAGGTATTGAAGTCAGTGACTAATTTTAATATAGTTACTACTTACTTACTTAACGGGCTCCCGACCCGTGGAGAGTCTCTGCCTGAGACACTGCAGCCTTCCATCCTCTGCGATCCCGGGCACGCTGCTTCCAGTTATCCAGACCAAGCGCTCTGGCATCCGCGATGGCTTGGTCTTTGAAACGGAGGTTCGGTCTTCCTTGTCGTCTCGAACCTGGCGGCTGGGATTCGAAGATCCTCTTAGCTGGAGCATTATTGTCCATTCGCTCGATGTGGCCGAGCCAATGTAGTCGACGTATTTTAGCCTTTTGGACTACATCCACATCTTGGTACAGCTCATAGAGTTCGCGGTTGTATCTTCTCCTCCATTCGCCCTCCTCGCACACAGGACCAAAAATCCGCCGAAGAATTTTTCTTTCGAAGGAGCCCAGTATCAGCTCTCCCTTCCTGCTTATCGTCCAGCACTCGGCGCCATAAAGCAGAACTGGCAGGATAAGGGTTCTGTAAAGCATACATTTTGTCCTTCGAGTTAGGAGTTTTGAACCCAATTGTTTTGCCAAACCGAAGTAGCAGCGGTTTCCTAGGGTAATTCTTCGCCGGATCTCCACTAGGATGTCATTTGTGGAGTTCATGTTTACTCCGAGGTAGATAAACTCCATAACTACCTCGAAATTGTTGCTATCAATAGTGACGTTCTGACCTAGGCGGTGGACAGACGCTTGTTTGTTTGTTGATAGCATGTACTTAGTCTTGTCCTCATTTACTACAAGACCAACGAATTTCGCCTGTTCTTCAATCGCCGTAAAAGCCTCTATCACGGCACGCTGGGAGCGACCGATGATGTCAATATCGTCTGCATACCCCAGTAGCTGGACGGATTTGTTGAAGATAGTGCCTTCCGTGTTGACACCTGCCCTGCGCACTATCTGCTCTAGCACGAGATTGAAGAAGTCACATGATAATGCGTCTCCTTGCCGAAATCCGGTGCATGTTTCGAATAGCTCGGAGGAACTACTTCCAAATTGCACATTGCAGCGTGTGTTCTCCAGCGTCACGCTACATAGCTGGATCAGTTTTGCCGGGATCCCGAATTCGGCCATCGCCACATAAAGCTCCTGACGATGAATGCTATCATATGCGGCTTTGAAGTCGATGAATAGGTGGTGAGTCTCGACTTGAAATTCATTGGTCTTTTCCAGGATTTGCCTCAGTGTGAAAATTTGGTCTATAGTCGATCTGCCGGGCCGGAAGCCACACTGGTACGTGCCGATTAGTGTGTTGCAGAACGGTTTGAGACGTTCACACAGTACGTTGGATAGGATCTTGTATGCGACATTAAGCAGGGATATGCCTCGATAGTTCTTGCAAGACATAGGATCGCCTTTTTTGTAGATGGGGCATATGGAGCTGATAGTCCAGTCATCGGGCATACTTTCTTCCACCCATACTTGGTTGATGATTTGGTGATCACCACCGTATTTGAAGAGCTCCGCTGGTAAACCATCAGAGCCGGCGGCCTTATTGTTCTTAAGCTTTTTTATTGCTAAGCCAACTTCTTCTATACTGGGTGGTGGAACTGGATCTTCATTGACTGGACGTGGGTTCTCTTCTTGCCCTATCACTCTCTCTACATGATGCCCATTTAGCAGCTGCTGGAAGTGCTGCTTAAACACATCTACTATTCCCTGCGCTTCGGTGACTAGGTTTCCATCACTGTTTCGAAGAGCCTGCGTTCCGGTCTTGAAGCCAGCAGCCAGTTGCTTGGCTTTCTTGTAGAACTTCCAGATGTTGCTTCGATCGCAGGACTCTTCGATCTCCTTGAGCTGGGAGACTGCGTAGGCCCTCTTCTTTCTACGCAGGATTTTCTTCTCCTCCCTCCTCCTGGCTCGATACTCTTCCCTCGCTGCCCTTGTTTTGCGCTGCAGCGCCTTCATATGTGCATCTTCTGTCACCTTTTTCCTGCGTACGCATTCATCATCATACCACGGGCTCTTTCTCTGGGGTGGCTGGTACCCTAAGGTGGTTTCGGCTACCTCTTTGATGATGTCGCGATACTGGGACCACTGGGTGTTGGCATTTGTGGTAGGTGAATGCACTGCGGAGAGTTTCTCACTCAGGCGCTCTTTGTAGACTCTGGCTACTCCAGGTGTGCTAAGGCGTCCAACGTCGAATTTCTTCTTCTGGGCGGAACGCAGCTTCTTCTCGTTGGATAGTCGAGCTCTGAACTTAACCGCAACAAGAAAATGGTCAGAGTCGACGTTTGCCCCTCGGAATGTGTGCACGTTGAGGATGTTGGATGCGTGTCTCGCGTCCATTAGCACATGGTCGATTTGGTTGGCGGTTCGACCGTCTGGAGAGCGCAAGGTTGCTGTGTGGATCCTTAGCCTTGGAAACCTAGTGCTACTTATCACCGTATTACGAGCTGCCGCGAAGTCAGTTAGTCGGTAACCGTTGTCTGTGGTCGTTTCGTGGATTCTGTGCATACCAACTAACCCGCCAAAGATGTTTTCCTTTCCGATTTTAGCATTGAAGTCCCCGAGCACAACTTTGACATCGTACTCCGTATAGGCTCCGTAGGCTCCATCCAGGAGGTCATAAAACTCCTCCTTGATAGGGTCTTCAGCCTCGTCGGTAGGGGCGTGTGCACATATTAGGCTTATGTTTTGGAAAGTAGCTTTGATGCGGATCACAGCTAGGCGATCACTTATCGGCTTAAAGTCAATGACTTTTGTCCTAAGCCGATTTCCCACGACGAATCCGCATCCTAATACATGCAATCTTTTATGGCAGCTGTAATAAATATCGCAATTTTTCCTTTTCATCATACCTGATCCTATCCATCGTATCTCCTGGATCGCGGTAATATCTGCCTTGTACCGCGTGAGGACAGACTCAAGTTTTTGAGTAGCACCTGGGGTGTACAGCGTTCGCACGTTCCAGGTACATACTCTCAAACCGTTGACCTTCCGGGTCGGGTTGCCGTTTGAGGGAAATTGTTATCCGAGGCTCCTCGTGTCTCTCTCAAAACTATTCGTTTTTTACATGGTCGGGAAGTTACCCCGACGGCACAACCCCCAACCTGGAGGGCCAGGCCCTTGACCCTAGGACAGCAGGCCGGTTACTCCGGTTCCAGTAACCCACTTTGGGATGTGAGCGCTGCCGTTGGTCCATTAAGGGTTCATCCGCCACTAACTCTTCTCCAACACCCTGGCTCGGTATTGAAAATCCCTATAGACCTGGTATCCGAATATGTCAGAGCAGCTCTATAGGGATTGCACTAAATAGTTCGGCCTGACTGGATCTGTAGACGCCACCGTTGGCTCCATCTAGGGAACTCCTCCGCTGCCGTCTGGTACCAGAGAAGGTGTCTTAGTGAGAAAACAACACTCCTCCCCCCTCTCTCGTCTGCTGCCACCAACGACCTTCCAAAGGGGTTGGTTACCCAATCTCCAGTCGAGGTACTAGGCACCCACCAGTCACCACGTGGAGGTGAGAGTAGGAGTTGATAGTGAGAGGCTAGGTGAGAACGCTTGTGTTCTCATGACATCGCATCACTACCCTTCAACACCGGCTTTAATATAGTTAAAAAAACTAAAATTCCATAAAATTTCATTTACGGAATTTTAGTTTTTTTATTCCGTAAACTATTTCATTTACGGAATAAAAAAACTAAAATTCCGTAAATGAAATAGTTTTCAGCAAAGATTCAACTGAACGGTGTAAAAGTTGAATTTTATTAGTTTTGAATAGTTATCAAGTAAGTGATTTTTAAAATTGTAATGTTGCTTGTGGGCAACCTTGGGCAACGGTAAACTGGAACATTGGGTAGTATTTGGTGAAAAAGGGCGTTGCAGATTGTGCAAGACAGGAACTCCAATGTCCAAATGCCGTGTAAGGTCCATCTTTGCTGTAATACCAATAAAAACTGTTTTTTGTCATATCATACCTAAAATTTCAAAATAAATAAACAAAATAGTAACGGTTTTCACAGAAAAAAAAAATTGTTTTATATACCACTATTGCCCAACGTTGCTCACAAGCAACTTTCAGTAGCGCCCAAACCGATGGGCGTGGCAACTTTAAATTTTAACCAAAAACTTTTTAAATCACTACGATAAGATTAAACGTAAAAAAAAAATTTTCAAGCTACAGGAAAAAAGTTGGGGTCGAAAGGGTTAAGCAACACAAGGAATGTCTGATTACTTACTGTGGATTACTTACTGTGGAGCAGTGTTAAACATTTTCGGTGTCCACGTATGATAAAAAATGAAAAGCTGACCCAAAACTTTTACAAGTTACGATAAGATTAGATACCTGATATAGTAGCCATAAAAAAAAAACATTTCTGACAATTCTAATGCGTTACACTATCTTAAATGATGACACCCATAATATGTATACTGATTTTGACAGATATTTTTGACCAAAAGCGCGTAATTTAATTTTTAATGAACACAAATGACAGCGTAATGCATTTACAATGAGCACGGATGTCAGAGCAAATACCCAATGCCATTTTTCACATGTTTGATAATTTAGTTGTCACTTGTGTTCGTGCAATGCAAAAATCTCGTTTCGGATTGCTGCAAGGAAAAAAGACAGCGACAACGTGACAAACGCAATCAACCTTCGCAATCTAACAATAGAGCCCAGCTGTGTGCGAGAGGACAATTCATGGCAACGGGCTCACCGAACTAATGATCTCCGAAACTTTCCCTGCAACTACAAACAAAGGCTCCATCCTCGTCGGGACTTTGTTTTTTTTTTTTTATTCTAAAGGAAAATTTCTCTAGAAAATTTTATGGAGCCAGGCCAAATACAAGGATATGCTCCATAAAACCGGGCAATCCAGTTTAGTGAAGAATAGTCTAAAACAAAGAGAAGTGAGCAAATAAGCGTAGTTCCCGCTAAAATTGACTCATGGCCTTCTGATGACCTATACCTGTGTCATTGGGATTGTTTTTTTTCATCAGACATTTTTTTCCTTACGCATCTAATCAAATTTTCCCCAAATTCCCCAATTGGATATCTAATTTCGAAGAAAAAAAACACCTTATTTTCAATATTTAAGTGAACAAGAACCCCCGCCTGCTTTGCTAGGAGTAACATTTTTATTTATGTAAAACTACCCTTTTTTATTCCCAAAAAGTTGTTAAATATCAAGATGTTGAATGCAGTGAATATTGACATTGAGACTATTGCTTTTGGCGCAACAAAACAATAGGTAGCATCATACAGTTGTTAATTTATGGCTAAACAATTTCACCTATACGAGTATATAAGGTGTATAGCTAACAAAGACAGTCTTGTGACCACACACCAGAAGTGAAACTCCTGTGTCTAAATGTTGTTAGGTATAATGTGAATTAAATGTTGCATTTAAATTATATTAACAAGTTTTATTTAAAACCCAAATTCTAATTTTAATACAGTGCGGTATATGAGCTAAGGGATACATTCATATTAAAAGTTTTCATCCAATACAATGTTTCATTGTTTGTATTTTATTTTCATATGGTTACAACTTAGATTTAATTTAATCAATTTATTCAGCAGTCTTGTGTCTTTGTGAGACCTACCTTATAAATTTCACAGTCTCAGGTTGAAGCTGAAGTTTTTTTTTTTTAATTTTATGAATTTAAGTTCAACTTTCGTTACCTCGCCAAACCACTAGTTCACTCCCCAGCTCCAGTGTGTCCATAGAAGTAATCACTTCAAAAATTAATTTGAAAGAATTAAAAAAGGTTCATATCTCGACAAAAGCGCCACTTATAGGTCCAAAACTATCTTATCCTTTAAGCTGTACCCAACAATTCACACCCACTAAATTTCATTGAACTTGGTTGAGTAGTTTCGTAAATCGACAATACCAAATACGCCATAATATATATGTTCCGATACAGGTATGTTCGCTAGCCTACAACTCATGAACCAATCCCCAAACAAAGACCGTATATAAAGGGTGATTTTTTAGCTGGTTTGGTTTTGGCAACACTGGTTTTGACAGCTGACGTGTGTTTAGTACCTTGTGTCACTGTCAAACAGCTTCAGTTTGGTTTGCAATTTAACCATGGATCGTCTTACAAATGAACAACGCTTGCAAATTATTGAATTTTACTATCAAAATTCGTGCTCGGTTCGAAATGTTCATCGCGCGCTGCTTCCATTTTATGATCGGCATTCTCGACCTTCTGAGCAGTCTATTCGGAAGATTGTGACCAAATTTCGCACCAAATTTACTTTGTTGGACATTAAACCACCAACACGTTTACGTACTGTGCGTAGTGAAGAAAATATTGCGGCCGTATCAGCTAGTGTGACAGAAGACCGCGAAATGTCGATTCGGCGCCGTTCCCAGCAGTTAGGCGATGATAACAAACTTTTTTTTGCCCGAAATGGAAGTTCTTGACTTGCATGATATGTGGTTTCAACAAGACGGTGCCACATGCCACACAGCACGCGAAACAATGGCGCAATTGCGAGGCGAGTTTGGTGAACAGTTAATTTCACGTTTCGGGCCGGTCAATTGGCCGCCTAGATCGTGCGATTTGACACCATTAGATTATTTTTTGTGGGGGTATGCCAAGGCTAATGTGTATAGGGACAAGCCCGCTTCGATTGACGCACTGGAAGCCAACATCCATGCATTCATTCGTGAGATACCGGCCGATATGTGTGAAAGAGTATGCCAAAATTGGACTCAGCGGATGGGCTACCTGAGACGCAGCCGCGGTCAACATTTGCATGAAATTATCTTTAAACATTAAATTGCAAGGTTCAAACTATCGATTCAAATAAATATTTCATTCATTTTTTCGAATTTTTTGTGTTTTTTTTTTAAAAATGTTCTAAACCTCTTAAAAAATCACCCTTTACATACAAAACTTGGTATTGACGTCACCTTTGATAGGATATTTCAGAAACAAAATCGGTTCACGCATTAAAGAGATCATCAATTTCGAACACAATACAACTTATTTTGTTATATACATAGATGGAAAACGAAATGTGTGCCTACAGCGCCACCTGTTGAGAATTTTCCGGGCTTTTCTTTTTCCCTAAACCTTTGCGTAGTAATTACGAACAAAACCGCAGTTTTTAAGTTTTAAGCATCCGAACACACCTCGAGCCATTTTTTTATTTACAGATTAAAAACGGACAAGAAAATTTCCCGAGAGTTAACAACACTGGACCTATATTCCACCATTATGAAAAAGAGCGTTATTGTCCCAAATTCTTGGCAGAAACTTATCTTCTTCTTGTTATTACAATACGAGGCACATCTTTTTACTACGGTAGACATGTTAAGTCAGGCTCAGGATCCCCTTGTCACCAACTTGCTTTTGACTATAAACAAAATGCCTCTACTTATTCACACTCTATTTGTATGCTCGTATTTATTATAATTACTTCAACCGCACAAGTAATCATACACCAGCAGGTACCTGCCGTACAACAAAATTAACAATCAAACAGCACAACACAACGCGACGCTCCTGTTGGTTTTCCTTTTGTATTATTAATTTAATAACGTGTTTGAATCGTATACATTGTTAATGTCATCAGAGTCGCCAGAATGACGACAAACACAGAACACCTAAACCGCACAACACAAACAGCAGAAAATTACAGCAGTCCTGTTGATGAACAGCAAAAAAAAAAAACGCAGCAAACTCAGAAATCCTTTTCCATATTCATGAATATTCATTAGGACGACAAAAACGGCTACGTTTGGCAAGAATCTGCATATCTATATCTGTATCCGTACACCCAACTACAGATGAACCAACAGCATGAGAGCTTATGCTTGCGGGTGAAGTCTCATCTCGTTTAACAAATTCGTATCCTTTTTGCCTTATAATTTAGTAGACGTTCGCGTTATTTTTTTTTTAAACAGTGACAAAGCAGTGGCAAAGTAATTGCTACGATGCCACATATTTACACCTCGCCCAGGCAAAAATTCTCAAATTCGTCATTGAAAATATGTCTCCAGCAGAGGGTGTTGCATAAGAGTTTTGACTTTTTGTGTTTGTGCAACATATTGTAATGGCAAGTGAAGTGGTACAAATCTTTTTTTTCTATAAAAACGATTTATTACCAAGCCAGTCCATAGGTATCATCAGAAGCAAACGAAATTTCCTGTCAAAAAAGCAACCGTAGAACTGGACATCTGCACAATGCTCTTCGCTGTTGTAACTTACTTTGTGACAGTTGAAAAATGAATTCAGTTTTCAATTGTGACACGAAAGGGAATAATAATTTCCGGTGAAACTTGCCAACATGTGAATGTGCATATGGAAAAAGGAAATATCATCGAAAAATGGTCGTGCAGCAGTTACGTTAACTGGATTAAAATTTCATAAACTTAAATGGGATGCGTTAAGAGTAAAAGTGCTACATATTATCAAAAGGAACTTTGAAATATGCACTTGCTGGAGAATCGGAATTATGAGTTTCGAACTTCAAATACTTATTATAAAACAGATGGGATGTGATTTCGAAATTGTCCGATATGAATTATGCAAAAGCAGAAAAGTTGACACTTCCTGCTGCCTTGGGTAAAACTACAGATGTCTAGTAGTCGGAATAAGCCAACGCATTTGATTTTCTGAGGATGATGATGATTGCTATTTCCTCGATCAGCTGCAAATTGTTTTTGCACTTTTTAGTTCAAATATTTAGTACGTATAAATTATAATCGCAACACTTAAACGACGACCAAAATGAAGGTCAACTATTTCTTAAAAACGACTTCGTTCATCATGCCCCGCTAACTGCGGCATTTTCCACCCCAAAGCAAACAATTCAAAATTTATAACGACCGACAGAAACTTTCACTGCTAGTTCTATATGAATTATTAATTGATTCGGATTCAAATTCCCTAAACGGGTGTTGTACAAACACCCTCAATGAAACTCATAATCATTTCCATTAAACGCAGCAGTAGAAAATCCAATCAATTAAAATCCCTTTCTTCAGGTTCACCATGTACCACGCCTCCACGTTGAGCTGCAAAATAAACAAAAAACATCGCCAATGAGCGAGAGTGAGAGGGCGACTGAGAGACACATTGAACGGTACCCGGGCAGTGCTAATTGTGAGTTTCACTGTAATCTCCTGAACCTCCAACGTACCGCCATTTATCTGTAGCAAGCATACAACGAGATGTAGCTTTCAATCATTCTCCCTCATCAATCAACTTTTCGGGCTTGATGCCACTCATGGTACATTTTATACATGTATATACCGGTGGGGGAATGTATAAAGGAATCTCCGATTCGTATCGTTTGTGTAAAATTTAATATCCTTTCGATTCTGCTTCAGGATGTAGTATATCGGCAACCGTATGCCAGCTCCACATAATCGGGCCGAACATAGAATATTTTCCAACCCTTAGCCATGGCGTTCGGCAGAGTGTCTTTGTTTTCTTGTTGCCATATTGGAGTTTTGGAATTTCCTTTATAATGAGCTGGCAACGAGGTATAGGTATCCATAGGGATGTCTCAATATACAGCACAAATGCTATCTGAAGTGTTCCGTTTCGTTTTGATTTAATGAAAAAAGAGAATACTCAGTGGAATGTTTAAGGGTTTGGTTGGGGAATCCCTCACAAGGTTTACAACCAACCCTTAAACTTTGAAAGCCACAAACTTGATGACTGAACCAATGTCATCATCATTCGCAAGCAAATCAAATTTGCCAAGCACAAATTCAAAGCAGCGCGGTGTGGTTATTTTGGTTTCAAAGCCGAGTCCCGACAGGATGTCGAAACAGATTTGTTTTATCGGCTCTTGAGGCGCACATTGGAATTGTATGCGTGTACGCTTATATGTACACAATCCTGTGAGAATGTGTTTATCACATGATTTTCATGTACTTTGGTGAAATTTGTATTTTCATTCACAAATGTGTCGAATATTTATTTTTGTGCGGCAAACACTTTTATTGGGTTGTAATCCGTTTTTTTTTGTCAGGAAATGGGACAATCCCATTCGTTTTTCGGGTAATGCGAATTTATTTTATTTACATTGTGAAGGGGGGCGCTGAGCAAGGAAACTCACAATAAAGCCGTTTTACATAAGTAAGTGTTGTTATTATTATCATCAAGTAATAAGTTGAACTTTGTGGCGGAAAGCACAAGGAGCGCAATGTTACTGTCACCATTAAAGTTGAAAGGGGAGCACAGCTCACAATGTTGCGATATAAATGCAGAATGTTACAACGGAAATATATCTGTTTTATGATAAGCTGGTGCTGATTCTAGTGAGGTTTGAAAAATATGACTTTTGCTAATAAATCAGGTTAAGGTTTTTTATATCCAAAATGGTGAAATAGTTTATGTGGGCTCTTTTTTAAAATGTTGCAATAAGATGTCTCCTAAGTTTATTTCTTTTCCAAAGCCACATTTATTTAACATTTTTTATGTCTGAAACACTATTTAGAACCTGTTTTTATTAGCCTAGCTTAAAATAGATTTATTTTAGTTTCAAAAATATCGCTTAGCACTACCAATAATTTTGTACTAAATGGCGTTTGTCCCCAACGCATAAATTTGAATTTCCCGATTAAATATCAATAGCTCCTGTATGAGCTTAACAACACTGGCACAGCTAATAAACAAGCGTCATATTTTAAAAGTAAAGGTCCAAAAACCTCATATAAAACTTATAAAACTTAATTGATGTAAATTGTAACGACAAAATTGCAAACTTCCAAATCGCAATATATAAATAAAAGAAAGTCGGGTATTTTTTGTTTTTTTCAAAACCTATAAAATGGATATAGTTTGGACATAAAAAGCGCCTTTTTGAATGCTTTTAAGAAATATCCTTTAAGTTTTTATTGCGAAATAAATTAATTTTGGCAAATATTGTCTACTGCGTCACTTTTTTGTCATTTTCGTCACACTTTGCTTGCATTTATTGAAATCACAAAAAAAATAAAAAATTATTTCAATCATTTACAAATTGAAATAGACTCAATTTGAATTTTTATATCCAAAAAAGAGAGTATACGTAATAATGTAATTGAAATTTTTTGTATTAAGTCTTCATAATTGCTGGCTGCTTATAAGAAGGATACAATTTGTGAACAGTTTCTTGATGCATATTACGAGAGGCTGTAAAAGTATGGCCGTCTCCTTGGTTACTTTATGCCTAGTATAAATGTTTAAGCAAAGCTTTTGCAGCCGTAAGCCTTAAAGCTACCTCACAATGGACCAGGAAAACAACTGGCCATGCCGCTATTTTGAACAATTTTAAAAACCTTTCAGGAAACATCGATTACACTACAACAGAACTACAATCGAATAGAAATTTCCAGGTCTCCATTCCCACTAGATCATTCTGGGAGGAGAAAGCTTTCCTGGACGATGAATCGATCCATTTCTTCACAGATGGTTCGAAAACTTTGGACGGTGTTGGTGGCGGTGTCTTCTCCGACAGACTAAATCTTAGTCTCTCCTTCCGTCTGCCTGATCACTGTAGCGTTTTTCAGGCAGAAATAATGGCGATAAAATAAGTCTTATCTTGGCTAAAAGAAAACGTGATATCTGCTAAAGATATCCGTATCTTCTCAGATAGTCAAGCGGCTATAAAGTGCCTGGAACCGTTCGTCTCTCAGCGAGATGGTGGAGCAGTTAAATATTCAACTCTGAACTCGCCAAACACGGAACAACACTACCCATTCTTCCAGATAAGGATTCCTTAGGTATCCCAATCGCTACTTGCAAACTCACAATAAAGCTGGATGCCATCGAAAAAACAAATCTTAGATGGACAACCGGTTAGACATGTCTAGCGACAAAACAGATCTAAATCTGGATCTAAAACGTTCTAGGCATCTGATCTCCCTCAATAGGAAGCATATCAGTGCTACAATAGGTGTCATCACAGGACACTGTATTATAGGCAGGCACGCAAAAAGGCTTGGCGTAGCATGTAATGATTTTTGCAGAAGCTGTTTTGACGAGGAAGAGGAGGAAACCATTCATCATCTCCTCTGTACTTGTCCGGCCCTCTCACAAAGACGAAAACCCCATTTAGGAGAGTTCTACTACAGCGATCTTAACGATCTAAAAAACACAGACATTCTACTACGCTTCATTAGGAGCTTCAGCTGGTTCAACGAGTAGGATGAATTAGATACATAGATTCATGTGGTATCACAAGGGACATTTTTTATGGTCTAAGTGTGTCGGCTAGCTGGCAGCCACTTTAACCTAACCTAACCTATAAATGTTTAAATGCACAAATGGCTTAGGTTTTTCTTTTGAATTAGAGAGAAAGTTTGCTCTTGCTTACGGAGTGTTGTACATTTTCTTTGACGAATGTCTATCACAAGTTAACTAAAACTAACTTAAAACTAAAGTGTGCAGGAGGAAGGGGAGGAAAAGGCGGGGTATAGGATTTGTGTTCATGACATGGTGATGTTTATTAAGTATACGTAATAAATTACAACAAAAATAGACGTCTATTCGACGTTTTGAGCAATTATTAAGTCCGTTACGAAAATGGCAGGATTACAGAGTTTGGGCGACATTTTAAGCTATATCATCAAAACTATTTGGAAAACTGCACTGCCGGTAACGGAATTTACTTGTTAGTTCATTGAGAAAAAAAAATTGTTTTGCTCCAACATTGAGATTAATTTTTTTTTTAAATAAATAAACCTTATTGCAACATTTTGAAAAACAACCCATGTGTCTATTGTGACTTAAGAAATATTTATACCGACGATGGTTAGAAATGATTATTAGTGAGGCCCGGCGGCGTGTTAAATGTGTAGCACACGAACATGACTGAGTACTATCTAACTCTTGGTACCTATCCTATCTTTAGAAGACTTTATTGGTAAGTTAGCATTGCTATTCAGTGAGGATTTCACGTGGTATATTCTTTTTTAAACTCTGCTAAGAAACTCTGGCATAGTTTTTCGAAAAAGTCCAGTTTTGGCTTTTATTTATTTGTTTATTGACAAGTCAAAAAAAATATGGAAGCTTTCTGCTATAGAGATCTAAAATATCTCACAAACACAGACATTGGTAATCTCAGAAGCTCCAACTTCGACGATTATGAGAAATAACTACGTAGATTTTTGCGGTATTACAAAGGACAGCTCGACAGCCACTTCAACCTGCCCTAACCTAAGTAGACACTTTCTATTGTGGACTAATTTATTGTCAAAAAGTTTAGCATTTCAGAAAAATTATTTTAAATTTCGTTACGAAACGCACACACAAAAAGTCATCGTGCTGAAATAACACTAACGGCCATATTATTCACTCCGGGTGTAACTCAGGTTTAAGTTTATTTTACACCCGATCATAAATCCGCATTTTTTAAACCCGATAATTTAAACCTGCGTCCATATTATTCACTGAAAAACACGCATTAAACCCGCTGGATTTAAATGCGGATTTAAAACACTTTAACCCGTTTTTAATCCGTTTTAAACCCACGTAATGTCAAAATTCACAAATAATGGCATGTTTGTTTTGTTGTTTGTCACTTGGAAATTGATTTGATTTGTAGTGTGCCGATTTTAGATTTTAGTGCATTAGTCGAATCATTGAATGCATGTAGCCTTCAGAAATGGGCATTCTTCAGTCGGATATATTACCGAAAATCCACCACATCGTAATCGAGGACGACGTTGATTTACTATCAACTCTCCATTTCATGAATGAAATACAATTTTTTTACCTCTTTGCTCCTTTTTGTTATCTATTTCACTTTATCTTCTTTTCTTATTTCTCACGTCCTGCGAGAAATAAAATGTCATAAATTATGAAATTGAGCTTTAACCCGAGTTAAAGAACTTAAACTGGTTTCCGGAGCGCGTTTAAATCCAATCGGATTAAACGCTGTCAAGTTTAAAAAAATGGGTTTATGTTCGGGTTAAACGACTGAATATTATGGACTTGGGTTTAAGTTTTGGGTTAAACTCACTTAAACCCGGGTGTAACGTTTAACCCGGATTAAAGGTAGTGAATAATATGGCCGTAAATCTATATACAATAGAATTCGATTATAACAATATAGCGATGAACCGAATGTAAAGCTACCCGTATACTTTCAAAGTCCTGGCAAAAATTCTTTTAACTCAAAATAATTTGCAATCGGATATTTTCAAAAAGTGCGATTGTCAGTATGCTGATTTGAAAAATCTTTAGCTGTCAATTTTTTTTTTGTTAAATGCTAATAATACATGGTTTACATTAAATAAATATCGCATGGGCTTTTCGCGGAGCTGCTGCCAAATGAAGCCACCAATGGGACCATTCGATTGAGCTTTCAGGAGTTTTAAGATCAGTTTCACTGGACGCGATAGGCGTTTGGTGAGTTCAATGCTTGAAAAAGTTATTCGTGGCAGTTAGCTTCAGCAATTACTTGTACCTTATTTAAAGTTTGCAGCTCAACTACCTGCCTGGGAATTTTCATACTGTAAACAAATATCTTTGCTGTAAGGGGTCTTTGTTCATAAAATATCTATTCGTTACAAATGTCAGGATTGGTGCGCATTTCAATAATGGAAGGGATTATTAGTATCCATCAGTAAACAAAATATACGCCAAGTCGAAAAACAAGAGGAAGGAACGTCGTATCAAATTTACTCCACATGGGGAATTTCGAAAACGGAGTGTGATTTGGAAGAGGAACATCAACTCATAAATTATGGAAACCGAGTAAATCAGAACCACGCAAAATATGACTGATGGCAGGCACCCGCTCTCGTGTTAGTGTGTGCACAACCCTTAAGCTGTTTTTTGCACGAAAGTCACCTATCCCTTAACGATTTTCTTAACGTCATGTTAATCGCTTATACGGGCACCCCAAGTTTTGAAATTAAAATCCCTTCAATAACACCTCGGCGGCATGTTATGACACGTCTTCCCCAAAACATAACCCCATTTAACTACACCCCTATTCGAAAAGAAATATGTTAACTGGCTTCACTTGTTGCCGCAAACTCAACTACAGAACAACCCTCGTCGGCAAATTTGTTAACCAAATGCAATATCCTTAGTGCCGGCGTCATTTCTGGCACTTAAATCTATGACAACCCCTGTGGAAAAATCTGCAATTTCAATCTATAGCCTGAGCGGGTAACAACTAACGATACTGACAACCCCCCGCCCAGCCTTCACGTAGATTGCTGTCATTAAATTAGTGCGGTTATCGACTGAAACACCGTCCAAGGGACAAATTGAGAACACCGCGCAACAACGTAATCCTTTCAAATTACAATTTGTCTGTCTGCACTTTCTGCTATAGCAGAGATACGCCGCAAACAACTACTACCAACAATCTAAGTATGTATATCAGTGTATACCTAACAACAGATGGGGGCACGAAGATAAGGCGCGCACCAAGGGTATTCTGTATTCTATTGATTTCCCCACACCGTTGCAGGCGAAACGCGCTAAATGAGTGTTCTCCTGGAGGTTCGTTTCTGTTCCGTCCTTTGCTAAGTGCTTTTTGGAACACCATGCATACATCTCTATATCGCGCACATTAGTGGCACAACAGTAGTAACGTTTATTATTACACGACATGACCTCCTTTGGCTGCAATTGCATGGAAAATATAACGGCAAACAAGGCGTTCTTTTTTTCCATCTATGCATTATTTTCTTTCTTCTGCTCTTTCTTTCTTTTATATTTTTGTTTGTTTTTATTGACCATTTGTAGAATGTAGGTACTAAAAAAGAAACAGTTTCTATAGTTTTAATGACAAGGCAACTTTGAACTCCTTCGTCCCTGTAGGAGAACTATATTCGTGGAGTGAAGTCTCTCTTGTGCTCGGTGACACAGTTGGATGGCAAACTATGCTGCAAGCAATTTACAATTTTTGACATCCGACTTGTTATGTGCCAAGTGGGAGAGGGGGGAGTGACATATTTTAGGATTTTCTTTTTTACTTACAAAAGTAACCAAAGCTACGGGGTTTTGTAAAGTTTTTTTTTCTTTTAAAGATAAACGTATACTCGTCGCTGTCAGTCATTGTGTGATGCTGGGTGTCGTGTCACTGTGAAATGCTTGCTGCAATCGAGATTTATGAAAGGCGGTTTTTTTTTTTTAAGTAAAAAACCAACTTAGGAGGACATGCAACGAACACCTGCTTCTGAATTGTAAAAGCTGTGAGCCTTGCAAGTAAGCAAAGTGTTAAGTATTGCATTGGTTGTGGTTGTGAGCAACCTGCATTTCAAAACAAGCGAAGAACTACCTCCCAAACTACACAAAGCCAGCTACAAGTTGGGGGAAAGCATTTGCTCGATTTCGTATTCTCAGGTTTTTTTTTTTGATATCCAACAATATGACATATAAACTTACATCTCCAACGCACTCTTCTACAAATTAACGTTTTGTTCAAATCTTAAAGTATGGACAGCGGTCTTTCAAAAATAGTCCATTCGTCTAGCACAAAAAAACTCTTTGATCGATGGATAAAAATTCAAATCAAGGCTTATTGAGGCCCTCCGTCAAATTTTGAAACTGCAGATAAACTCGCTCATTCCCGATGACTGAAAACGCTATTCACGGAATGTTGCAATGGGTGGCTGGAACTAGCCTAAAGATGTCGAATGGAGACGAATCTTCACTGTGAAGATCAGACCCAGTTCTGCACCAATTCATTGTCGGTGTGCATGTGTATAGCAGACTAAAAAAAATACTTTGGCCAAGCATCGGGTGCACTGTATGGAAAGATCTACAGACGTTTGAATAAAGTCTGGTATCATAAGAAATAGCTTCTCGATGAGAGTAATTTATAGACACTTCCAAACGCTTTTACGGTTTCGTATTACAATGCGATTTGCTATATACTAGGTGGGCCAAAAGAGATCACCCTATTGGAAGATGCTCTTATTTTTGCAAATGGCCGCCAATGTCAAATCTGTTTTGACATTTGTGGACTAGACAGATGTAGAATACATGTGAACAAGCCATGGAGCGATACACTCCCCAAGAACGCGGAATAATCGTGTCTATTTTTTTGCGTAACAATTCGTCTTTAGTGTTGGCTCAGCGCGAACTCCATCGCCGATTCCACGTTTGGCCACCAACCTTGAGGTTGCCAAGAGTGGCCGGCCCCGGAGCGCCCGCTGTTGACGAGGATGTCGAGCTGTCGCCGGAAACATCGACCAGACGCAGTGCCTCGCAATTAGCCATCAGCCGGTCGTCCCTAAAGCGAATTTTGGTCAAAGACTTGCGCATGTTCCCGTACAAAGTCCAGTCCGTGCATCAGCTGCTGCCTGTCGACCGCCAAACGCGTGTAACCTACGCCCAAGCCATCCTCAATCTCGAGGAAAGTGGACGATTTTTCGACAAAAATCTTAATGAGCGATGAGGCTCATTTCCACCTCAGCGTGTACGTGAACAAGCAAAACTATCGCTTCTGGGGCACCGAAAATGCACGAGTAATGCACGAGGAGCCATTAGACCCGCTCAAAGTTACTGCATGGTGCGCCGTTCACACTGGAGGAGTCATCGGGCCATTTTTTTCGAGAACGCCGCTGGTCAAACGACAACATTGCACGGTGCGCGCTATAGTGCCATGTTAACCAAGTTTTTTTCTGCCGCAATTGGACGAATTAGGACTGGGACTGCACGAGCAACAACCGATTTTCTGAAGGCGGCGTTCCCGGTTCGCCTTATCTCTCGTTTTGGTGATTTGCACTGGCCCGCAAGATCGCCCGATTTAACCGTTCCAGACTTTTTTTTGTGAGGTTTTTTGAAGTCCCGTATTTACGTGAACAATCCCGAGACCCTAGAAGCCCTAAAGGACTACATTCGACACGAGTGCGAGAATCTGTCGCCCGAAGTTCTCGCCGAAGTGATGAAAAATGCGATAAAACGAGCCCGTATGGCAATCAATTGTGACGGCGCCCATTTGGCGGATATCATCTTCTCGACTTGACCAATAAAATTCTAAAGGCTCAAATAAACATAATCAGAAAACAGAATCGAAGTTCATTTAGAAAAGAACCACCTTGTATGTCTCGAAGTGTGGTAAATTTTTATTTTCTTGGGGGCAATATTAAAAGTCTCAAGTAGCTGTTGTAATTGTATGCTGAACATTACTTTACTTTACTTTGCTTTACTGAGGAAAGTGTTCATTAAAACAGACCTACTGACGTTATTGTTTAAACACGGCTAGCTGTCACTGGAGTCTTAGAGAATAGGAATTTATCTATAAGAATAAAAAAAATCCCAGTCGTGCTGTACTGATCTGAAGCATGGATTCAAATATTGTCGACCATTGCGACAAAAAAATTCTGTGTTAAATATGCAAGGATGAATGTTTGAGAAACGATTTAACTTGTCAAAAAATGGTTGGGCTGGGATATATATAATGCAAAGAGACATTTAAAGTGTCGGGTACAAGTAGAAAATGACATTTGGCACTCGTTGTGCACCTGAAGGCGGTTGCCTAAGGACAGGAGTTGAAGCCCTAGTTCATATCGAAGCATCGCCTAAAGAAATTGATTGAGAATTATACAAAGAAAGTTCTGTCCCATCATAAACAGCTGTAGATGTTCGTTTAAATAACAAATGGGTGATTCAATGCTTGAATATTAAGCTTTTATAGAAAAATGCATTGAAGTGGACGTAAGACCATTGAAGTCTCTTTTTGTTGCGTAAAAGATTGACTATTTATAATACATAAAAATCTCGTGTCACAGTCTTAGTGCTTATACTCCTCCGAAACGGGTCGACCGATTTTGATAATATTTTATATGTATATTCAGTATGTCTGTGAATAGGTTTATAACTGACTTTTATACCCTGTGTTAAGGATGGTTCACCCGAAAAAAAAAATTTCATTTTTTGGACAATTTTTTTTTTGGTTATTTTTTATGGTATGGCATTAACATTCAACAACTTGCTCATCGGCACGAATCCAGATTTAAACTTGTTCCTGAAGTCCATTCGCAGATTTAATTCATACTTCCAAATGACATCGTTCGGGGCAACAGAAATAGTTCACAATACTGCGGCAAATGCAACAATTCAATTCAATGTTCAAAATTAAATTATCAAACTGAGTTTTTTAACTCACTGGACTTTACAGACATACCACCACACCTTCTACGACTGAAAACTGGATCTCCCGATATTTCGGAACTTGAACCCACCACGGCTGTGCAATGGCACGCGATTGGTAATCAAACATTTGATCAATTCGAACCCGTTCAATTTCTTAATAGATTGGCAATCGCAATGACAGTCAATAAGTCGCAAGGACAAACGATGTCCGTTTGCAATATTTTAATTCTGACAGTCTCTTAGAAATGAAATGTGTTTTACTTTCTGAATGTCTATATCTTTTTTCAATCTAATACAATATTTCTAATATTTTTTTTCTTTCTCATTTTAGGTAAGTCCTCTCCTAGCAACCTGCCTCATAACATGGTCTGTAAATATAGTCACATTTATGCTGTTTTAATTTATTTTTTCTGTAAAAAAATATCCCTGTCAAACAGCCAATATTTCAAGAAAGTCCTTCAGAACAAACTACTCCCCACTAACAAACAGTATCAGTATAATTAGGTAAACCCTTTTTCCCAAATAACCAGAACCACAAAGGAGAAGAAAAAAAAATACCAATCCAATTACCAGCTGACACATTGTAGAGAAAATGTAATGAACTGTCACCAGATCTGCCGTCTCCTCTCCGTCTGAAACCAAGAAAACAGTCAAACAAAACCCCCAGCCACACACATTGCTTGTTTGTCACTCCTTTTCCAAACTGTAGAAACTACCATTACTGCCACCTCGTGTCCTCAAAGAAATATACATTTTCTGAGAATAACTATCCAAATAGACACACACCTCTTCTTATGTACACAAGACTTTGCTTTCGCCTTTGGAATGGAATAAAGCGACTGCAGTTAATGTTCACCACACCAATCTACCGCAGGAGTAAATAAATTAAAAATTAATGTTGGTGTTCGATAGTTTCGTGGTGGGTTGAAAGCTGTGACAAATGCTTGCAGGGACTTTCTCACACCAAAACCATTGTGTATATATACAAACCGTCAATCGATAAATTGACACTGGTTGCAGGCGACAGTTCTGTTGTCTGTCCTTTTGCATTTGTCTCAGCTGCAAAGTGAGACAAAGAAACTTTGTTTTTTCCGTCGTCAATAATATGGAAAGGTAGGGTATACGAAAACTTTGACAAGCCAAACGGTCAGATTGACTAATGGGACATTAAATATTTTTCGTTCTTGCTTGCTTGCTCTTCGTCGTGCACTTTTTAAGTGGGGTGGGGCGCTGGCAATGGGAACCATTATAATCGGATTAACGTCAAGGTACCTAGCCATTGGGGTTGAAAGGATTTGTGTAAGTCCTTTCAAAGAAAGTCCTTGGTTTCTCATGATTTCGTGCCCTCTTGTTTGGGGCGCAACTATATTGTGGAAAGTATCTGGACTGGAATGCTGATAAGACCCTTTTATTTATTAATAAATTAAGTTTTCAATTAAATCGATTTTGTGTCGTACCTTCTATGTACTCGGTTGTAAGGACATTCATGCATTTATTTATAGATTTAACTATTTGGTTATGTACTGCTCGGCATTGTGATTAAGTGTCTTTGGTATTTTGGATCGATTACATATTTGCCTATGGACACTTTGTGTCGTGTATGGAGTTTTCGAGTTGGGGGTTCGTACGCGTGACGTGCGTAAATTTTGTAGGAGTGACGTGTCTTTTGTGGTCGAAGGCACTAACGAGAAGTGCTATTCTGTCAATCAATTCTGCTTGTGATTGTCATCGCAAATGACAGGGTATGGAAGGGACTTACTAGTAGTGCATGCTCATCGTATATGCTCATTTTGCAAATAATCCAATTATTGAAAAGCTGTTCGTGCAATAGTTCTGTTAAAAAATTAATTAAAAAGGAAAAAGTTGTTAAATTTGCTCTGTAGAAGAAAAGGTCAAATACTTTGGTTTTTGTTTGTTTAGCCGATGTTCAAGTGTGTTTTTTTTGAGAAAACGAAGTCCTTAAAGGACGCAGCAATTATTTACCTCTTCTTTGGCTTTCTGATAAGAGACGGACTAATTTTTGTACGAAGCCGTATCACCATCGAATTATTTCATTTAAATATTTAAATGAGAGAAAAGGGTTTTTAAATGAATTTTTGCCCTTACAATCTTATCGGCAGATAATTGCGCTGCTTCAGAAGTAATCAAAGTGGGCTTGATTTTTTTTAGGATTTTCAACATTTTCACTTGAAATGCCTTGTTAGAAGAAGGGCAAGAAGGAAAATTTCGTAGAAGAATTTAGAAGAAATACCTTCTAACGTCAATCCATTTCAATGACATCATCACATTTCTCATCTCCACAGGCTAGTTTTGAGCTTGTAACATACCTCTCCCTCTTTATATATACGGGTCCTGTTAGTTGTGTTCTCAAAACGGCGGTCAAGCGGCATTTTTTTCGGACTATTTTGTAATCTCTCTTGAAATTCAGATTAAAAAGTGTCAGACCCTTGGACTGCCACTTGAAGTTGCTATGAAAATTTGGTAGTTAACAACCATTTTCGAAAAGAAATTGCAACTTTTTTGTCGTTTGACGCGTTTCAAGTCACTACACAATATATTGGAAAACAAATTACAGACAGCATAGCATCCTTGCACAATCTTACGAACAAAGACATTGAAAGTGGTTCTTAACTATATCCCTTCGCCTATTTGTATATAGGTAAGATTTTTGCCAATAACAAAAACAGCAGAACCAAATCTTGGTGGTTCCTACAAGGTGTGAGTTTTTATGTTTCGGGCAAATGGAAGGGACGTACAGTTTTGCTATGCCGAGTCCGAACGGTTGAACTAAGACGCGTTTCCACGACTTGAAATATTTGTCAGACATTTAAGATGTTATTTATGTTTTTTTTTTCGGGGATCGAACTTAAGCTTGATCGGTAGTCCAACAAACTGACCACTGAGTACTGAGCCCTTATGTCAACAGCTTATATCGCATAAAACACTGAAGAGTTGTATGTGTTGTTAACTACCAACAATGAAAATTAATGTTTTGTTGAAAAGATAAATGAGTTGCTCGATTGGAAATATAAATAAATGTTCCTACATAATATATTTAATAAATATATACACATATTGTGCTATTAGTTCTAAGATGATCCGAGCTCAAATCCACATAGAGAGACAACATTTAAAATTTCATTAAATTTGCAGACATATTGCCTTTGTTATTAAAAATAAATAAATAGTTGGCGCAACAGGTCGGTAGGGAGCCTGGGCCTAGCTTCTCACAACCATTCGTTTTGTGTGAGTTTTTAATTTTTGGGACGAATGTAAAGGATCTACAATTTTATGTCGAATCCAAACGGCTAATTGAGAAGCTTCTTCATGACAGTTATACTCTCGGATGTTTGTCAGACAT
Organism: Cheilosia impressa; assembly: GCA_948293265.1. Taxonomy (NCBI): domain Eukaryota; kingdom Metazoa; phylum Arthropoda; class Insecta; order Diptera; family Syrphidae; genus Cheilosia; species Cheilosia impressa. The sequence goes on from OX411881.1 coordinate 43,045,241, forward strand.
TCGCGAGAGGTGGCGCAGTGGAAAAAAACCTTGAGTTGGAAAACCCAAATTTGACAACCCAAAGTTGGAAACCCCAAATTCCAACTCAAGGTTTTTTTCCACTGCGCCACCTCTCGCCTTTGTCATTGGACACCATAAAATGTAACGTAGGCAGGTGTTTTGCGCCAGTTGAATTCAAGAGTTTTTTTTTTAAAACGAAAGAAACATCTTCTGAAACGAGTATGACATGCTGAACAGTTTTTTTAGTACTGTAGCTGGAATCCCATTAGGTCCCAGCTTACAATGCTGCTTTTAAGGATGCGTTTAGTTGCTTTTGGTCAACATTTTACGTCTCGCATACTTTGGAATAGGTAAGAAGTGGCTTCAGTTGCGTATAATCAGAACAGTAGAATTCTTCGAGAACATGGAAACTAAGATACCACCTTTTTTTTAAGGTGCTGATTGCTAGCAATTAGTTTTAAGCAGAAGGTGCTTAAGGCGCTTTACTTCAGGAGGTCAAGTGTCTTTGTGGATTGAAGTCTGATTCTAACTAATCAGTGCGTTCTGAGTGGTGTCAGTTAATTTTGGTGGCTCAAAATGTCCCCATTTATTAGGCTTAGTACAAGCTAGAAAAACAAACTTACAATATTGGGACTTAAAAATAACTAGGAATTAAAGCTAGGGTTTAGAGTGAAGGAGGCTGAGTTTAATGGAGGGAGTGCTGCGGTTGAAATCAAAAAGGGAAATGCTTGAGTTTACGGGAAATTGGTTCGTTGGAGCCGTAGGACTCGGTTTTCGATTCTGCTTACATGAACTTGCTAAAAGGGTGACCAACTTTGGGTGGCGTATTCGTGGAGGGGGTGGATGAAACTAGTGTAGAGAGACCTGGTCACGTAGGGGAAGGGGTAGTTAAGAGTGTCTAGCTCTCACAAACAAAATGAAAGCGATGATCAGGTATGACCACGATAGCTTTGAAGTTCCCGAAACATATATAGATCGTAAACAGTTCCACAAAACACTAAACTTCATATGTCAGTAGAAAGAAAATGAATTTGAAAATCTACTTCTCTTTATTTCCTCTTTCTCATCGATCTGTTGGCAGAAGTAGTAGTCACTTGGACTATAATTGACTGATAATCGAAATGCAGGTTTACTTCACGGCAGGATATTTAATAGACAATAATGTCGGAGAGTTTACAGTCAGAATTCATCAATCAACTGTTCAAACGAGTCACTCAAAGGAATTTGTTGAATTAGTGCCGTACATTTGAATAGCTATAATTCCAACCAACGTTTTTATTGACAAACTTGTCATTCGCTTGAATTTTACATAACTTCTATTCATGTTTGCAATTTAGTATAAAGGACTGTTACTTATTTAAACGGAAATTTGACAACACAATTCGGATGCAAAAATGGCCACCTTTAATAAAAACAAAAATACCGAAAGATGACCTTTAACAACCAACAAGTAGAACATCGATTCCTGTCACTCGGTGTAATTATGTCCACCTGGTAAGAGTCGCAGGATGTGTTGCTGTGGAGAAGCGATGACAATGACTCATCGCCATGTGGTTGGTTATTATTATCATTGTGAATTTATTTTCCAGTATCCATCGTAAGTGTGTGAAAAAAAGGACAACCTTCGCATTTTCAATTATTCATCATTGCTGTTGTGTTGGACACTTTAGGTGGGTCCCTCCTACTCAAGCTCATTCCACCTGACACCATTTTTCATCAATAATATTGATTGTGGTCGCATTTTTTTTTTTGGTTTTTTTCAGTTTGAAGAGATGACTTGTGGCGGTAACACCTCATTAAATGTATTTTTTGACACATGTTTTTGTGGATATGAAGTGTATTTATAGACAGAGCACACAAAAAAACGTGTATTTTTAATGTTTTACAACCACGGATAATTGAAACAAGTTATGCGCTTTTATTTCGATCCACATGACTGTAACTTTGTTTTACACAGATACTCGGCGAGCGCATTCACTTTCGTCACGCAAAGGTATACAGTATACACCATACAGTCAGTATAGAAGCGACCAATCAGCTTCGAGAGCCCTTCCGCTTTATATTGATTGTTATTTCTTTCTAAAAAATATCTTGCAATTAAAGCACTTGTTGAACCGCACCCACCACAGGGTGAGTGCCTTTCACTCTTAAGAGGATGACACGAGCATATACGACTGTATGTATAGGTATGTTGTATACTCGACTGACACAAAGGATTACGGGAATGAATAGCTTCCTCTGCACGAGTCATATCGTTATGATTTGTTTTCTGCTCTCTGACTATAACAAGGGCTGGTTCAAAATAAATTACTACCATTAATTTGTATTGCCTTCCCTTCGGTGGAGCTCTGTTTTCTCGACTGGTTGGGGCGCGATAAGATGTCCTTAGAAAATTCTCCTCGCGAGTTATTCTGTCAAGAAAATAAAGACGCCTTCATTTGTTGAATGCTATAAATTAATTTACACATTATCGAAGTAGGGACCTTGCTTCGACTTGAGGATGCTTTTACTTCTTCATACACACTCTCGCGCGATGTTCATTCTTCTTCTTCTTCGCTTGCTGTAATGTGTTTTCTATGCTCAATTGAGTTGTCGATTGAGCGCTGAAAACTTTTGCATAAAAGCGGAAATGTTTGCGGCGTGGATGAGGGCTCGAGAAGGGCTTTTCGTAAGTGTCGTATGCGAGTTTCATTGTCGCATGAGAGCGAGTTATGTATATAGTTGAACGAGTCATTTAGTGTATTCAAATTAAGTGTGATTGTGGCGGACATTGTTGAATAAATTTGATGGCATCGAAGGGTGGTTGAATGTTATAGACTTGGCACATGAACTACTCAAATTAAAGTACACTTTGAGGAAGCTAATGGCTTCATTCTGATGTTTTTGTTGTAGTAAGCCTTGGGATTTGTGAGGCTATACATTTGTAGTGATTAATTAATTCGCTCGTGTAATATAGTGATCTGTCATTTCTTTTGCTGACAAACTGACGAGGAGTTGTCGTTTGTCAATAAAAAAAATTCAACTCAACGTAAGTAATCTTCGTGTCAAAACCGGGTGAACGCGATTGTCTCTTTAATTGTTGAACCAACTAAATAGTGAAATGTTTAAATGGGCACTTACCAACCGATCCCATACATCCTAGGGTCTTTAAATTTCAGTTCCAGCAAGTGCATCAAATAATAAATATATCACCCAGCTCTGGAAGGTGATACCCTTCGTACTCTCTTAATTATCAATCGGGTTTGGGATATATCTATCAATGTTGCAATGGAATGAAACAAGCTGTATGTGAGGTACTAACTCTGAGGTATTCTTGTTTCATTTAAAAGGCACATGTCTGCCATTATATGTATGAAATAAAACATCATCCGCCACGGCTTCTCGGGCATAGATCCAAGTGACCCAGTATTGTCCTCTGCCATACAGCTAAATTTGGTAATTGGTTATGTTGGCTTTCGGGTCATCGGTCGATTGCGGCTTATTGCCACAGACATGCGACTTCAGGAAGCTATACAAGTCGAGCGGTTTTGCCCAATTCACGTCACCTCTGCGAAAGATAACAATACCCTCAAGTCGTTCTTGCAGAATGTCCATCTGCTGGCACGTATCTCCATCTTGCGTATGGTACGTCGTCTATCTCCATATTGTTCCGCTAGGGTCAAATCGGTTACCATCGTTCTGTCGCGCTCGCCGTTATTGGTGATGTCCTCACCAATCAACTGGTCTACAATCGTCACTGTTTGTGGATGCATTGCCACCTGGTGAACCTGGTGGGGATGGGCGTCGTCCAATATGCGGTAATTTAGCTTGTTAACAAAGCCATTCTTCCAAAAAAGCGGCTAAAGATGATTTCTCGGCCGAAATTGTGGTCCTCTTCCGAACGCTCCGGATCTGTTGGATCTTATAGGGGTGCAAAATCAATGCAAAATATGTACCAAGTTGAACTCTGCGAAAGGCCGACTTCTTGCAGAGGAACTGACTGCCTCGGGTTGTCCTGGGAAAGATCACGCAGATGACAATCCTCGAGTCGATATCTTTTTGAAATTTTTATGATCAAAAGAAGGTAAGTTCAAAACGATTTTTTTTGATAATCGTAAGTCTTTAATACATCAGTGGAGAACGAACTAGATGAAGCTCTTAAACTCGTACTTTTTCCACTTAGTTGCTAGTTTTTAGGATCTATTAGTTCGACGATATTCGTCTCAAAATTTATGTGATTCGGGTCATACACTTCCACTTACCGAAGCAAATTTATCGGCTGATTTGGCGTTCTTTAACATACAGGTGTTGGCAAAGCTTAAGAGGTCGCAATATCCACCAGTTCGTTGCTGGTTAAGGAAATGAATTTGATTTGATTTTGCTAGGAAGGTTTTTAGAGAAGAAAGCTTTGTGGTTCTTCTGGTCAATTTATTTAAAGAATTTCAACCGAAAGGAGCATTAACAGGACACTGGGAGTAGCCTACAATGTTTTCTGTTTCATTTTTGTATTCCGTCTGCATTCATACTGAAGGACGCACTAACCTACAATCCAGTTGATCCCTCATTGCTGAAGTGAGCGATTCGCTCAATTTGTCGCTCAATTTGCTTCGTGACATTCAAATCCGTCAGACTAACCCCTAAGTTTACCTAGGTATACCTTCTGAATGCGAATACCCATCATCGGCAAGTGCAAAATTAATTAAATAAATTGAATTCAACTCTCTCAAAAATGCATATACATATATACTTCACAACCAGCCACCATTGTTGTTCAATACTACTACACCGGAAAACGACCATCATCCATTTCAATTAATTTCCAAGTTGTAATTAATCATCTCCGTCCAGCAGCCCACATTCTATCGCATACAGTGTGCTGTGCACCTAAAGATAATTACCAAGCGCGCATAAAGAAAATACTGTGTGACCCGCAAAACCCTTCCCCTACTTCTATCTCTGTAGCAATGCAACAGACACACCAAATAGGTGTACCGTACACAGCAAACTCCCACTTAATATTTCCATTATAACTAACATAACCCCTGCCTTTGCAGCAACCAAAGGGGTAGGTAGCGCAAAAGTTACGCTGCATAGTTAATTCGCATATATGCAGTAGGTTCATGGAATATTTGGTGAATTGGGGTGTGTTAATAGCAAAACAATACCAGCGAACGAACGCATGCTGGGGGACCAGAGGACGCGCAACTAAGTATACGATGCAGGACAAGGAGACTGATGTATTGTTTGGGTTAACGAAACTATAACTAACGTGATGTTTGCATTTGTTGTGAATAATTGAATTGTAGAATTTATGCTGCGACGGAGAAAGCACCGGTGACTTTTGAGAGATGACGGCCAGTGTGGGTACAAAGGCTGTGTGTGTGTGTGTGTGTGTGTGTGTGTGTGTGTGTGTGTGTGTGTGTATGCAGAATCATCGTCATATGTTGCGTATACGACAGAGTGGATGGATGTTTGTTTTTCTTCTTTCCTTTTGTGCTTCCGCATGAGATGGGATTGAGATGGTTGGATTTAATTTTAAAGAAAATAAAAATGTGAGAGCATATTTGTATTCAAGTTGAATTGTAAGCGGATTATGACAGTTGGACAGACGGATTTTGGGTATTTGACTGGGAACTGGGGGTGGTTTGATTTTTTCTTTTGAAATCAGATGTCTGATGCAGGTGGTGGTGGATAAACGTTTGGTTGGTTAACGAGCATTGAAGTTGAAGCGAAAAGTTCGTGGGGTTAATTTTAGGTCTGGTGGCAGATTCACATTATCCGCGAGCGGGCAGTATGGTACGGAATTTGCGAACTGACGTATTTTATGAAAAAAATTCTTGTGAACAACTAGCAATACTTATAAAGGGTTTTTCAATAAGAGCTATACAAAAGTTTTTTTAAATAAAACAAAAACGGTTTTGGATATCAATGAAATTCTTTATTCCTGTGAAAGTACGCTCGATGCCATTATGTATGGAACTCGATTTCTTTTGCATAGCCACCACGGGCAATCTTGCAGAAGTCCAGACGCTGAACCCAATTTTCGACGGTTTTCAAGCATAAATCGGCCGATACTGCTGCAATTTCACATTCGATATTCGTGCGAAGTTCATCAATCGTCGCTGGCTTATTGGCATAGACCATAGACTTGACGTAGCCCCACAGGAAATAGTCTAACGGCGTCAAATCGTACGACCGAGGCGGCCAAGCGACTGAAACCAAACTTGGTTTCCAATAAATTGGTTGTGACATTCGCTGTGTGGCTTGTGGCGCCGTCCTGTTGGAACCACATGTCCTCCAAGACCATATCATCCAATTGGGGCCAAAAATATTCGGTTATCATTGAACGGTAGCGATTCCCATTCACAGTAACGTGCCGGTCTTGATCATCACGGAAGAAGTACGGCCCAATGACGCCGCCGGCCCATAAACCACACCAAACCGTAATTTTTTCGGGATGCAATGATGACTCATGGAGTACGTGTGGATTGCTGCCTGACCAATACCGCATATTTTGTTTATTGACGAAGCCATTCAGCCAGAAATAAGCCTCATCGCTGAGGATGATATTTCGATAAAAATCTGAATCATTTTCAAGTTGTTGCTCAGCCCAATTCACGAACATACGACGCTTCTGGTGGTCAAGCGGCTTCAGTTCTTGCGTCAATTTAATCTTTTAAGGATGTAGGCCAAGATCTTTTTGCAAAATTCGCCACAACGACGTCACAGAGATGCCCAACGCTTGAGAACGACGTGTGAGAGACACATTTGGGCTTTCTTCAACTGAAGCCTCAGCGGCAGCAATATTCTCGACACTACGGGCACTTCTTTGTCTCATTGGCACGGGAACATTTTGTACTCTGCCTGTGGATTAAAATTTTTCTACTAGACGCTCAATTGTTGATCTGCTAGGCCGTTTGCTGATACGACTCACAGCGAATTAAGTTCCACATAAACTCTTATGTGACAGTTTATGACCTGATAAAAGTAGCCCATAAGTATTTAAGGAGAACTTAAATTATTAAAAGTCGTATGAGCAAACGGCCCTTAACGATTTCGAAATAAACGGATGAACTTTTGACAAGTAGAAAGATATTTTTTTACGCCTTGCAAACTTGTTGTTTGGCTTTGAAAACGAAGTTCGATATCACCTACCCCACAAGCTATTATGAGCAAGAAAAGGAGTTCGCAATTCTTGAAAAATTATCTTTTGACGTGTAAACAATTTTTATTTGTGAATTCAAATTGAAAAGAATAATAATCCAGCTCTTCGTATTCCATAAAAAGGTAAGACTAGGTATTAACCATAACTTACAGGATGTACGAGATCGCTTTACTAACCCTTTTCGTATTTCACGATGGACCAATTATAAAACCCAAAATCCCCTATGTCCTCTGGCCGAACATAAATTAATTTCAAAATCTTCTTTATCCCTTTTTAATTACCTATTATTTATCTGACAAAGGTTATTAGTTTATACATCAATCTCAGCATATTGTCCATCACACGAAGCAACTGCAAGCTTAACCTCAAAGGGATTCAGTTACGATATCCTGGCACGAACGAAAAGAACGACGTGGAGGTGAGTTTCGTAAAAATCAAAAGAAAAAACACCACTGCCAAGGAGGTGGTAATTAATTCTTATTCCTTGCACAGAGTTACATTCTTCTGCAGCCTTTCCCTATACATGTACCTATAGAGAAAACACATTTTCCATCTCCTTCTAACTCGAGTTGCTAGAATTTACTATAATTATCAGTAAGTAGATCGAAAAGGAGTGAGGAGGAAACGGAACAGGGAAATCCTCTGCGAAAAATCGCTTAATTGTACTTTCTTGCATAATGCCCACCATCGCAGTGAGCAGATCCTGGTGGAGAATTATGAAAATTGCTCTGCAAAAGGATGCCGGGATATGGAAAGTTGCACTCATAATTGCACCGTCTGCGAATAGTTTACTTCTTTCATTCAACGAAGACGACGACTATGCGACGTCCAGAAAATTTCTTTATTCTTCTGCGTGTACTCGTTGTAACGTCGTATCTGTGGAATGGCATCAAGAAAGGGATTTTCGTTTAAGGAATTCTCCCATTTTTGTTGTTGCTTTGATCCTTTAACGGAGCTATTATGAAACAGTATACAACGCCAAAACGTTGGAGCTGCACTTAATGAGGAGTAAAATGCAAGCATTACTTTCTATAATGGGTCTGGTATGTATAAGACGGTTCAGTTACAGTGGGTGTTGGCAAGAAGGGGACATACTTAGCAAGTTGACTTGCTGCGATTCGATGAGAAATATAAAAGCTGTAGGTAATACATCGTGTCAACAGAAGACGGAAAAATCAATTGTACTTTTATTCATCTTGCTGGCTGTAATTATCGAGACATTCCAGCGACCATGCCTTGTTTTAAGGGGTGTTTTTATATATTAAAAAAAATGAGACAATGTTTATTCAAACAGAATAGCATAATTTTTAACTGCTACCACCTGGGAATTTAACGCAAATGTGGGTGCTGTCAATGATACTAACTATCCAAAAAAACATGATTTCTGAAAGTGCATTCAACAAAACACTATCCTTCCGTTCGCGGCCTGCGTGTGTACCCACTAACCTAATTTGTACGACCAACATGAAAAGCAGAAAGTGTAGAAACTGAAAATATTATAAACGCATAGTTTAGAGCAAAAGACTGTTTCAACTGAGTCAACGACCAGTTCACATCACCTGGCATTTTGTCAATTTTCAAGAGTCTATTACTCAAATGCGGCAAGCTAAACATAATCACCTTAACTTAAAGCTAACTTCGTTTGAGAAAATTGCATTTGAGATTATTCGTGTCACTCTGGTTTATACTTCTCTAGCTCCTCTTACTTAATCGTCTTGCTCTAGTTTGTTCGACTTACTCTAACTCTAGTTTGGCCAGTTTTCTGAAGTTCAATCCGCCTGCCGATTTGCTTCATAGAATTCATAAGTCTCTCGAATTTTTCGGCTTACTAGAGCATAGCCCCCTTTTCTTAATTTAATCAATTTGCTGAAGCTTACTGAACCTACTCGGCTTACTTGAGTTTATCCTACATTTTCATATGTATATTTTACTAACTCCACTCACTAGTGCTTGCTCAAATTAAGTCAAACTTACTGAAGTTTGTCACTCATATTATCCAAGTTTCTTCGGGTTGCGAGTTTATCTTTTTAGGGTTAAAATTCGTAAATTGGAGTGTCAAATTGAGACAGCTTTAACTAGTTGTATTGGTACCTGTCAATTTACTAACTAACTTGGACTAACTAACCTGTTTCTTAAAAGTCACAGGGTGGCTGATAAGTCATCCTCTAATTCCAAAAAAATAAATTTAACTCTTGAGCGGAACAGCTTGCGTCCATTTTGAGCAGTTTTAAGTCATATTTCTCTGTTTTTGGACTTATAAAAGTCTTTTTCTAATTTGAAAAAGAAAACATCACACGTAGGTATTTTTATTTTTTGGGTACCTCTAATACAAGTTTTAAAATTTTTTTAACACGAATCGCATTGATAAAAATATTCTAATCCAAAGAAATCTTTAAATACAATGCAGCTGTGGGTCAAAAAACACTTGGATACTGCAAAAACGCTCCTTCAGGGATGGATTTTTTAAGAGTGGGTTGTATACCTTTTTCCTATAGAAGCTGACAGTGTAAAGTTAGATTGAAAGACTGTCCAAACACGTTAGCAAAATAAAATTTTATGTTGTTAAAAATTTTTAACTGGCAACACTGATCTTAGACTTATCAAATCGTGCTACAAATTAATAATTTTTGTATTTAAATATCAAGCATTTTTAAAACGCAGCTTTGAAACAAAACCCCCTCAAAATCTCTATCAATATCCTTTCTGAAAGTGACACACTGTATCGGTTAAACACCAAGTTGAAAGGACCACGTTTTTTACCGCACCAATATCCTCCCGATATCGTTTTCCACAGCCAGCTCCGTAAAGACACTGTCCTGCACCCAGATCGTAGCACAAAATTTAAATGAAATAAGTTAGAAAAAGCGCCTCCGGAAGAACTGCTTCTTCAGTGGCATCGTTTAAGCAAGAGCATCGCAAGTGTCACACAGAGTTACGTATGCCCCGCTATTGCCACACCCATCTCGGTGCGATGTGTCATCAAACTGATATACACACTTCTGAAAAATTCATGCACATTCTTATCCCGTATCGTCGTTTGTGGGATGTACAGCGCATACCTTCCACACCAACAATCCCGCTTCCAAGTTGCCAAGTTCAATATTGAGTTCAAGTGTTAGGCCATAAGGATTATACGGCGTTCTTAAATAAATTGCGAGGATTAGTGTGTGCGGAGGAAGATCGTTGTCGTCAAAGGCGTGGGTTTTTTTTTGTCTCATGGACTAAATGACGACTACTGTAAGGGATGCATGACGTCATACATACTTGGATGAGTAATATCCGCATGCAGCAGCTAACAAAGAACAGAATAGACACATGTTGCTGTTATAATAGACAGTTAATGTCTTTCTGTCTGTTGCTGCCGTCTACATGTTACTTTATCGGAATAAAACCACCCTTTTGCAAGAGTGGGACGAGTTGGAGCATTAGTGTCATCATTTTGTGATATGAAGACAGTCGTTGTGTGGAACAGAGCAGAGATATATCTGCTTTCATTATAAAGAAATGAAGAGGTTTTTCTTCGCCCTATTGTTCTGCGAAGAACGAGAACGTACTATTGCTGGGAGGCACAGTGCTATGGGTGCTAAAGATTTTCTTCAAAAAGACACAGAAACAAGATTTGGAACAACAAAATTTTCACTTAATCGTGTCAAAATGAAGGGAAGACGACAAGTGTCAGGCCAGCTACTGCTGTTAGGTGAAAATAATTTCGAAAAGAACGCCTTTGAGGATGGATTCGAGTGTGAGAACTGAATGCAAGTAATTGGCGAGGAACTACATAAAAGCAGGCCAACAGGCGAAGATGACGTTTTGTATCGGGAAAACGAAATTTTGTTCAGTAGTCATTTGGTGAGTGGAAGTCACCAATTCGCCAGTCAATACAGTCTACATGAAATGTTTCACCGGGCATATTTTTCTACTAAAAAAACATCGACATTTGTGAATAGCAGTCATTTAGCATATTTTTTGATGAGCTGATGGGCGATTGCAATCGGTATTCAGGTCTTTCGAAGTAGAGTTCTCATAAACACATTCATTTAGGATTTCACATTCAAACGAACTAAAAATTTCGCAAAATACAACACATACAGAAGCGGTGCAAGTTCTGCGATGTTTTCCTCTTCTTTGCTTAATCGACCCATGCACTGTAGGTTAATTTTTGTTATTCATTCAGATGTTTATATTAAGCGCAATTCAGATGAGCACGTAATAGCGAATAAGTAAGCTGTGGTTTAATCACTTTCAGTGCTTTGGCAGCCCTATACCTAATTAATCATGTTACAGCTCCAAAAGTGAAATATTCAATTCAAGACAATTCAACACATTGTGAACAAAAATTATAGCGTTAAAATTTCGAAATCTAACGTTTTTTCGGCGGCCCACAAAATTTTTACTTTCCACAAGCTGCCAAATTCACAATCCACAAACCTAAAAATACAAAGCGAATTTTTCTGCGAACTAAATTATTTTGAGAAGTTTTATACACAATCCTCTAATTTTCGAATCAAAAGTATTGTTAGCGACCGCAAGCTGACAGATATGTATTCATATTCCACACAACGCGTACCACTAATCGGAAGATAAGACATTTGCGTGTGAACTATAATATTGTAACAGATCTCACTTTCTGTCCACAGGTTCACACACCAAACAAAATAAAATCACCCACAGTTTACGTCAATTACATTCGAAGTATTAAGTGACAACTGATAGCTCGAATTCAGGAACCATCCAAAAAATATGTAATGCGCACTATCGAGAAGTTTTTAAAACGTTCCTTCCTAGGCACACATGAGACTTCCGTCTCATGACTATAATCATTCTCAAAAATTGGAACACTTTACTCCCAATTTAAACAATTGGGGGTGAAACTTTGCAATCTCAACGAATTTGAATAGTCGTGCGCTGTGTAAATGCTCATTGCGCACATAGCCTAGCCTAAGTAATATCCAAAAAAGGTCGAAAATGTATTGTGAACCCAAAACTATTTTTTAAATGAGACGTCGGTTAAAGATAGTGTTGTCTATTCCGCTTTTTTATCACAGATCAGACTTTGATTTTATAGGGTATTGCTTCGTAGAGTTTAGCCACAATGGGCCAACGTAGGCAATCTCCGTCTTCAAGCTTGATTGTATGTTGGGTTTCTCTAGCTCCGTATATACCCAGAAGTTATTTCAGATGCTTGCTGACAAAGGCTTCCTTCGTCTTAGGGTTCAAACCTGTAATGGCCATCTACAGCATCGATAACCTGTTATCGACTGTATAGGTGGTCTCATTTTTCTTTTTGTTTGATTTAGTTTTCATTGCACAGGCCTATTTTGTATGCTCTTTTGCGGCTTTGTCTTCTTTTCAACTTGATGCAGCCCTTAAAAGTTGGACTTTAAAGACATTTGAAATCGATTTCGATGTCGGGATATCAAATTTCTGATTCAATCCGATGTTGTAACCTTGCAGAGGGAAAAGCTAGGAACTTCTGTTAAAGCTCCTCCTAAACTCAGAGTTAGGAAAAAGGAAGACTAAGCTCTTTGAACGTAACTTTGTTCCAAGGCTTACTGAAAGGACCCAAATAGTAATGAATGGTAGCTGAGCTTTAAGTAAAGTTGCCATAAGAATCTGTCGTTGGTGAATGCAACTATCGACCTATCAAAAGCTAACTATTGTTATATACATTGGAGGCGGTCATTGGATTAATCAGACAAAAAAGGGTCTACTTAATCTACTTTCGAAGTGTACGTATTCCTCTACATAGCTGTGCAAATAAAACGTACTTGGCCTTCTACAACTTCTCTTGCCTTCAGACGCTCTCCCATCATATCACCACAATCTTTCGAGCTTACTCCATTTAAGCGAAAACCCAGTGCCATTGCTTATATGCAACTTAAAACTAAAGAATCTTACGTTTTCAAATCAGTGTGCTAGTTTCATTTTTTCATTTATTTCAATTAATTGGTTTGTACATTAAGATATAATCTTTTATAGTACTTAGTCCATTTAACTTCAGGAAAATTGAAAATTCTTAAATCTAATTCACAATTTAAGTATCTTAAATCTAAGAGGTGAGATATGGAAGGAGGGGCTGAGTTTAGGAAGGGGAAGGGAGGTGATAATGAGGTTCAGATTTGGTGGAATGGGTTGGAAAAATGTTGCAGGATTGCACTTTTAAAATATGAAGGATTTGAAATATTTTTAATTTGAGGGGGTAAAGAGTTCCAAAGTCTGACAGTATAAATGAAAAATAAACGTGAAGAATTAAGGTAGTTACAACGAGAGGGAATAAGGCTGATAGTTCTTGAGGAGCGAGTGAAATTAAGTCTGGTAGTATTCTGTATACCTTCGACCTTCATCACCACCCACATTACGCTCTAAATTTCGACGGCGAAAAAAAGTTACGTATACGCCAGAGTAAGCATAACAATCCAACTCCCACAAACCGCAATTAGTTCTTTCAATTAGCATTCTTCATTCATCATGAATTTGAACAGTTTCCCTACAGGAAACAGTCAATCCCAAGTGCAAGCCAATCATTTTCTCATTTTCTTCCCGCTTCTGATTATCATCCGCAATCACTTCAGAAACAACTGAATCATGGATGAAAACTCAATTAAACGCCCAAAGAGGTAGAGCAATTAATAAAGAAAAACCCTATTTGTATGTGTTCACATCGTCATCCCGTACAGCTCGGGATCAATCAAATTCTGTATTCCCTTGGCATCAATTTGGATACTGTCCCGAGTGGTGGGTGGGTGGTGAGCTGAGCATAAGACAAAAAAAAAATTCCTTCTCGGCGAAAAAATCGATGCAATCACAAGTGCCGGCGAATGATAACGATTGCATACGATATCCTGTGAGAAGCAGACGAGTATCAACAGCGCTTGAGTACTTTTGAATAATTCATCCTTTAACAAGAAATACATGCATACACCACCTATATGTATATTTATTTTATTTTTCTCACAGGATAACTATTTCTCATTTTTCAAGCAACAAAGAAATGAAATCCCTCCTCCCACTGCAGTTTCATTGTATAGTTCAAGAGCAGTAGCTGATATCCCAAAATGAAATCCAATGCAAAACACTCGGAGAGAAAGGATTTCTTTCGTTTTTTGTGTTGTGTTGATTCCTTTTGAGAAAGCAGCTTAAATTTCATGCTTCGGCAAATAGAAGGCATCAAAGAGGATATGCCATGAAGGAAACAAAAAAAAATGGAAAATGTTAAATTTTTTCCATGTGTAGAATACTCGATGTAAGCAGCCAAGGATGCAGATGTAAGGACCCAAGGTTCGTAGTTTTTACGATGTAATTCCTTCCTGTTGCATGAAATTAGTCATCCAGTTTAATTTTTTGCATTTTGCAAGCAAATTAAAGTAGTGAAATGAAATAAAATGTGAGCATGAGTGGTGCAGCATTTAAGAGTGGGGGGAGCTTACATTGCAGCTCTCCGCAGAGAAGTGGGGTGCTTTTCTTTAATTTTAAATTGAGTGCTGCTAGGTTTTGAAGTTGTTTACTCAGAAATGAAAAGGAGCCACTTGAAGTTTTTGTTTTTACAACACTTTATGCGCGGAGAGGAAACTGCTCTGAAGAAGTTTCTTGATCTTAATGATGGCTACAGAGATACTCCTTCGGGGGTGGAAAGTAACGAGACTTGGTTACATTTTGAAGCGCAGTATGTATGTGAAAATAGAAGGAAGACATGCTATAACGATATAGTCTAAATATGTGTGGAACAATGTAAAATATAAGTACCTGAAGAGAAACTCAGTGGGCCTGTAACTTAGGGCATATATCAGCGATGGGAATAGTGGTAAAACAACTGCAGTTTTGAAATCGCAATTGTTATAAATATTTATTACAAGGATGGTATGTACTGCTTAAGAGCAATTGGCAACTTAATGCGTTGTGTGAAGCCACTTTTTCTTATGGGAAAATGGATTTTCTCATACTTTCAGGAGTAAAAAAATCGTCTGTCATAAGTTTATACACTCAGACTTAGGTTGTCTAAAAAAGAAAAGAAACTAATTGTTGAAAAAGATGACTAAACATGAACAAGTAACTTATGCCTTCTGATCGTCCTACAAATCAATATGGATTTTAGTTGCTTGGTCTAAAAAGTGTGAACGCTTACAGCTGTTGTAACAACATCGCAGTACATCTCTCCCAAAATTTCATCATAGCCAGCAGCACATATCAAATTTAAGAGAGTTGTCTTTCGAATACGTTGCTGAATAGGTTTTTTAGACCGGATATGTAGAGAACATGGGAATGCGCTTCCATTTTTACTACTGTTTTGTTATACTTTGTCCTTTTGCGTTCACTAGGCTGACACGCTCTTTTGAAACAGTTGGATGGGTTATAACTGTAGCTAAAATTTGGTAATTTAAAACCTGTACTCAGATACCCAAGCAACTCATTTTGAAGCGGTAAGAAAGATCCAAAGGTTAAGAGACAAATTAGAAGATTGCTAGAGATCCACAATTATAGTTTTAGTTGAGGAAGTTGTTACTTTGTCTTATCTCCATTGTTATAACAGGCACTTGTCAGACTGTTGCCTTCGTAGCTTCGTATTATAGGCCGCAGTTCATATAGTTGGCTTCATCACCTATTTGGCCATTGATGTTGATTACACTTATATGCACATCGCATACTTCTCTTTCGTTTCGCACCAACTAAGCCAAAACGACGTACAGGTGGACTTACGCCCACCATCCCAAAGCAGAAGACCTAGAAGCTGATATTTTTTTCGATTTTATTTAATTTGATCGTGTAATATTTTAGTATTGCACATCTTCTGGATGACGGTGACAGCTGATTGATAGCTTCAAATGTTTGTGGAAGTGTTGTCTCTTTTCATGTATTAATGAAGAATTTTTTGATTAGCGACAGGCTTAAGGTCGTGACGCCAGAAAAAAAGTATATTTTGGTGGAAAACGTTGGCAAAACGTAGGTAAATGCACAACATAAAGTGCACTTAAACGTCCTACAACATAAACAATGCAAATTATGATTAAGAGGTTATGTGCGAGTACTGCGGCTTTTCAAAGCTTTTGGTAAACTAGTAATCATCGGAATCATTTAATGATTTCGTTTACAACAGGCGAAGACGCATGCGGCAGCTACAAACTTGTGCAGGCTCTGTGTCAGTCAGCCCGAATTTAAAAAATAAAATTGGTATCACAAAAAGGTCTTTTCCATTATCCAAAACTTTGTATATCTTCGTTCTTTAATTGTAAGGAAACGTTCAAGCCGACATCAAGTGGTATGTAGATTAGGCGTTTTTCTTTTTTAGTTCAGAGCACAACCTGAACTGTTATACAAAAAGTTCGTGTTTCTTTTTAAGCTCAGATACATCAGAGCTCAAAATTTGTGTGTTCTTTTTTCATTCAGAGCTCGACCAGAGCGCGCTCTATGAGCTCAGAATAAATTGACTGAGCAGACTGAGTGAATAGCTGATTACACACTTCCAGTCACACTTGACAAAAAAAAAAAGAAACAGGATAAGCAAAATATGTAGTTGAAATGGTGGACGAACCTTGTTGTTTTTGAACTTTAAATTAACCAATTAAATAAATAAATATAATAAATATTAATTTATGCATTTATGACAACTATGTGCTCAAGTGTGTTTCATTAATACCTCAGAGCAATCTGAGTACGCTCGCTTGAGAGCGCGCTCATAATGCTCGAGCTCAGTTCAGAGCTCAGCTCTAAACTAAAAAAGAAAAACGCCTAATGACTTCAACCCATAGATGTCGAGTGGGTTAATATTTATAATCGGGTTAACAACCACCAATATGTGACGACTGTCTGTTTTTGTTACGTCTGTAATATCGAGCTGATCTCAGCAAACGGATAGTTCGTTTGCGAATGCGATTGGCAAGTGCAACCTTAGCATCTAGAAATACTGAACGAGGCTTAATAAAAAAATTTATGGGTCTTTACTTGCAATTTCGCTTCATGTAGTTAACTAATTGGAGCAACACGATCGGAGCTACAGTATAAACAAATCGACGATAGTGAAATGTTTTAATTATGAAAAAAATAGGACACACAGTTTGCCAACAAGAAGCCATTAAAGTGCACTTAAGTTAGGTATATTAGGCAGTTAAATGTATCGTAAAATGAAAATAGCTTCCTCGGGCAAATAAGCAAAAACTTAATGGAAAGATTTGGGAAAGATTGGCCAGTGAAACCAAAGGCCGAACGCGAACTAAAATTATATATATAAGTGGTCAACAAATGGCGCTGGTTGAAATAAGTCGCTTGCCACAAACTTCGATATCACTTAACCATAAAATAAAGTTTTTCGAAAACTTAAAAAATTAAATTTTTCGAAAACTCTGTATCAGCGTGTTAACTACTCTGTTAAGCTGACCTTAGCTGCAGAAAATATAAGTATCACGCAATTGACAGATGAATGCCAAACTTGTATCGGTTGACTTTGCTCTCTTGCTTTGGAAAATATTTGGTTACAGATGACCTTAAGTGCCTTAAGTCGATAACAGAAGTAAGACCTACAGAGACTTGCCCTATTTTTTTGTCCAAATCTGTCACTTTTTGTTCTCTTTTATTGTCCAGGCGTATTTACGTCATTTCACAACAGAATCAGCCATCACGTACTTATAAGTTCTTCAGAGAGAATTTCGAACGTCTTGTAATAGCCGTCGTTTATTTTAGTGGCCGACTCATATAAAGGGTTTTCCAATAAGAGCGCTTTAAAAGTTTTTTTTAAATAAAACAAAAACGGTTTTGGATATCAATGAAATTCTTTATTCTTGTGAAAGTACGTTCGATGCCATTATGTATGGAACTCGATTTCTTTTGCATAGCCACCACGGCCACGCTTGCAGAAGTCCAGACGGTTTTCAAGCATAAATCGGCCGATACTGCTGCAATTTCACGTTCGATATTCGTACGAAGTTCATCATTCGTCGCTGGCTTGTTGGCATAGACCATAGACTTGACGTAGCCCCACAGGAAATAGTCTAACGGCGTCAAATCGCACGACCGAGGCGGCCAAGCGACTGGACCATTTCGTGAGATAACACGTTCTCCAAACTTGGTTTCCAATAAATTGATTGTGACATTCGCTGTGTGGCTTGTGGCGCCGTCCTGTTGAAACCACATGTCCTCCAAGTCCATATCATCCAATTGGGGCCAAAAATATTCGGTTATCATTGAACGATAGCGATTCCCATTCACAGTAATGTGCCGGTCTTGATCATCACGGAAGAAGTACGGCCCAATGACGCCACCGGCCCATAAACCACACCAAACCGTAATTTTTTCGGGATGCAATGATGACTCATGGAGTACGTGTGGATTGCTGCCTGACCAATACCGCATATTTTGTTTATTGACGAAGCCATTCAGCCATAAACGAGCCTCATCGCTGAAGATGATTTTTCGATGAAAATCCGAATCATTTTCAAGTTGTGGCTCAGCCAATTCACGAACATACGACGCTTCTGGTGGTCAAGCGGCTTCAGTTCTTGCGTCAATTTAAGTTTGTAAGGATGTAGGCCAAGATCTTTTCGCAAAATTCGCCACAACGACGTCACAGAGATGCCCAACGCTTGTGAGAGACACATTTGGGCTTTCTTCAACTGAAGCCTCAGCGGCAGCAATATTCTCGACACTACGGGCACTTCTTTGTCTCACTGGCACGGGAACATTTTGTACTGTGCCTGTGGATTCAAATTTTTCCACTAGACGCTCAATTGTTGATCTGCTAGGACGATTATGACGACGACCATAAATTGGACGTAGCGTTCTTAACGTTGAGACCACTGACTCCGAATTTCGGTAGTAAATTTTAATAATTTCGACTCGTTGTTGGCTCGTATATCTTTCCATCATGAAATGGCAAACCTTACTGAAGAGAAATGTCAAAAGAGCGGAAAGAAATTCGGCGTCGTTTGCTGTCCCTGTCGCTCTACTTTTGTAGCGTCCCTGTTGAAAAACCCTTTACCAATTTTGTCCAACAGTTGGTTCAACTCTTTCGTTAAACACTACATTTTTAAGAACAGAAAAATGCAAGAAGTTGAACAACGGCGCAATGAACAAATGTGCTCAAGGAGCAACACGGGATCGCGCACTACCCATACACTTGTTGAGCAGCGATCTCCAAGATCTATTGTTTCATAAAGTTGGGGACAAAGTGGTCGAGAGCTATTGGTTTCTTTTCACACTTTTTGATTTTTACTGGACGGCCAAAAACCTAATGGTGGCATTTTGATCGTATACCGAACTGGTTCGCACTTTCGGCCTTACTAATAATCAAACACAAATGTACAGCATTAGTGAAACGGTACCAATAAACAATTAGACCTCCACATTTGCTAGTGCGACAACTTTCTTAGAAACTATTACATTTTTTGTCATCGCAGAATTCAAATTTTATAATTTGTTTTCGTGAAAAAACAAGGTCAATGGTTTATTTCACAACGAGGATTTTATTATAAAAAAGGAATATTTAAATTGCAAATTAATTTGCCCAACAGATTTCTTTTAAAGGCTTTTTGAAGCTTATTATAAGCAAAAACAAAACAGAAAATAGGAAATGCGCAAAATATCCGCTGATCTGTCAAATATCGTATGCAAATCAGTAATGCCCTACTGTTCGATCGGACACAATTTTCGGTACTTTTTATAGTACGCTTTCTTTTGTTTTCTAATACTTTACGTTTGATTTATCAGTGAATTTGTGTCGTAATAAGGTCTCTTTTAAATTATACAATAAACGGAACACAGTTTATTAGAATGCTTTGATTTATTCGTTGGCTGATAATGCAAATCAAAACTTATTGGTAGTCTAAAGATCACATTTAGATCGTTAGCAAGTGAATATTTTCGAAAGAAATATTAACCTGCTTATTCATTTCCGTTTGCAAAACAGTACTTGCAAAAGTATATGGAGGTGTAAAAATAAATACATATATTTATATTATATTCTCCGCGAAGTCAACCTTTTCACAACAACCATTTCCACACCAATATTTGAGACCTTCATCCAAAATCTACCTGCCGCCTAAGGTACTGAGAATTGTAAAAAAAATAGTATTAAGGTATGAGCTGTCCAATATTAAATGAACAGATATTTTTATTCTCTTATCGACTTGGAAATTCTTGGAAAGATCCCAAACTTATATCAAATTTATTTTTTACTTAGCATGCATTCGTTACAAACTAAAATGAAAATCAATCATAAAGCAAGCACTAGCGGTTAAACAAGATGAAGCACTAACCATTTCTTTTAGTCAAAATATTCGAAGTACATATTTAATAAACGCTGCGTAAAAGTTATCAACTCGTTATTCAGCAGTTACGTCAAATTGTTGTATGCTATCTGATGCCTACTAGCTAACTTACTTGTGCACATTTTTGTTTATTAATGCGGTGGTAAGTGTTTAGAAATAAAACAAAAGTGCATTAGGTATTTTTTAATTTTGTGCATACATTTGTACAAATTTGTGTTTGCTAAAACCACTTGCATTGTTGAATTCCAACGAATAAAATCAGAAAACATTTACAATTTACTAAAATTAGTTTATAATTATAAACGTTCAGGCTGAACAACAGCGTATGTATATTTGCTCCTATTACGAAATTCCATACCATCATTTAGGTGGGTTGGGCAACACTCCTCTGCAAAATGACATTTCGGGAGGATTTATTTAGCTAATGCCCCAGATAAACATGGGTTTCTGAACATTAACATTTAACCCTACAGTTAGCGATATTCTGGCAACTATATTTGTTTATTGGGAAAGGGATTTTGGAAAGTGTGGAGTCTTAGCGTAAACTTCCAGACTAAAGTTGATTATTGGTAAGGCCGTTTACGGTTTATGCAAGTTTTCTTCCGTCAGAAGAAAAATGACGCCGGTTGGTTTTGTGCGTCCCACCAAAGCCGAATAGTGTGAAAAGGGCCTAAGAGTAGTCGATACAAACTTTCATGGAGGAATACCAGGCCGAGAACTGCCAATCTGTTCGAAGTTGGGGATCTCAGCCTATTTTTCCGGGTATGTAGTTGAAAAGCCACTGCAGTATCGCTCTCTGCGGCATTTCCAAAAAGTGTCAATCAACAATGTCGGTTACGTCAATGTCATGGCAAAAACCCACAATATCAATTTTTTTTTAAAACTATTCGTGGTTGCCCTCTTTTTATATAACAGAGACAGATAGTGATAGGTGGATACATTTGCACTACCTAACATAAGCAAAGCCACTCCCTTGCTTTGGGACCTGAGGGTATAACCCCAAGGAATATCCCCTCAAGCAAACTATATTTCGAAATAATTTAAATTCACTGCAACTAAAGCCATTAGTGAGATTTGTGTATATACCGTGTGTCAGACAAAAGCCGAATGACTCATAATTTTATGTCATTTGGTTTGCGTGTGTCCATTAAAAACAAATTGCAACCGAACGTTTGCGGAAATGAATTTCGCATTTTGTGGAGAATATACGGATGCAAATACCCAGTGTACGTACGCCTACTATTGTATGCCATGCACTACTGCTAAATTTGACTTCGACTCGAAGTGCATAATGCATGTGTGCTTAAATAAATTCTCATTTTATTTTCCTACCCCCATATGTCCCATGTCATATATAGTGCAACTCAGGACAGTATGTGGCACGTTCGTTTGCACATGTGTGTCTATGCACTTAAGTGCATGTAAACCAAATATGCAGCCGGCACTGGATTCGAATAAAATTTCCCCAACGATATCTGTTCGGGGGGACGCTAGTGTGCAATTACAGTATATTGGAAGGCGGGGGGAAACGAGTGCAGATACGAGTAGTCGTGCAATGAATTGACACAGAATTACAATTATTGTTCCCATTGTGTGTTCCATATTTTGTTTTCTACGAAATGGGCATTTTCAGGGACATTTTTCGCCACTTAAAAGCGTGGAATTCTAAATAGTTTGTGTGTTTCATAAGGGTGAGTTGTTGTGTTGTGGGTGAACCCTGGTGAATAATTG
Organism: Cheilosia impressa; assembly: GCA_948293265.1. Taxonomy (NCBI): domain Eukaryota; kingdom Metazoa; phylum Arthropoda; class Insecta; order Diptera; family Syrphidae; genus Cheilosia; species Cheilosia impressa. The sequence continues at coordinate 43,067,369 of OX411881.1, forward strand.
TAAATTCACTTTAGGCCCTTGCACATAAGTTGCTTTTAAATACTCCAGTCAATCATTTACTTTGGCTTCCATCACGCGTCAGTCTGTCATAAATACCGCTCCATGCCAGATAAATGCATAATGGCACACTTCCCCTCTCCAACGAACAGTGATTATCGTTGATGTAGAACATGTCTCACAAGCAACACTTTTAATAAATCAACTCTCTTCCAAAAATGGCTGCCTTGGCTTTTATTCCAAAATTTGTCTCCGTTCTTATCTCTATCTCGAATAAATAAGTGAAATTGTGCACATAACCATAATACCACTCCCCCCGGTGTAATGCGTTCTCGTGTAAACAACACGTAGACCATCCCGAAAAAGCCCAAACAATTACCTAGAGAAAATCGCATAAAATTTAATGGCGCAAATATTGCAGATAAATTTCAACAAAAACGGGACCCAAAACAAACTTCGTAATACAAAAGAAACGAAAACGAAAACAATTCTATTCAAGCGAAGGCAGCAAGTGCGGTTGGAATGTCCTTCCTAAAGCAACAGTACCGCCAATGGATTTGCGACCGGAAATGAAATTAAATTACTTTTGCACATACACAACAACAAAAAAATATAAGAAATCAACTCCACAACAACTACAAGAAAACTGAGTACAGAATCAGTCACCGTTTGTCCAACTGACAACAATAGCCGACATCGGATCGAAGTGGGGGACAGGTTGTAGGTCAATTCCACAAGGGTTGGCAAAATCCGAACGCGGACAAAAAAATCAACATTAAGCTCCACCCTCAGGAGGCTACCTCTTCCGCCGCTACGAATTGTCAAATTGGATTACCATTCGAGCAGAAGTGATTGTTGGTTTTTACTTCCTCTCACTCTCTCCCTCTGTGCACTTGTCAATTTTCCACCTCGAATGGGCTCGAAAACGAAGCGCGTTTCAGGAGTCTGGACGCGTGTTCGGTGCACGGAGAAGTAAAACGATTAAATTCTGACATCTGGCTAGTTCGCGGATTATGAGGATAATTGAGCAGTTGGTCGTGTCTCTCTATTCCACTCGGTCTACCGTCTCCTATTCTGCAAGTCAAATTGGGGTTGAAAAAAGTTCCCGCAGATAAATATCCTCGGGGCAGATTGAAAATCCCAATTAGGTTTCGACGAAGGAAATGCAGACATCTTGATTTGAAAAGCGCTTTGACTTTAATCTAATTTTAAAGGCGAAGTGATCGAAAGAGAGAGAGGAAGAATAGAAGTGGGGGGGAAGGTGCCAAGATTAATGGCGAATATGTTCGAATCGCACATGAATACTTTCTTTTTATGAGTTTCGAACGTGGTTCTGAGGAAAGGAATATAGGTTTCGGGATAATGGTTGATAACTTGAATTTTATGACCGTCGCTTTTATATGGTCGACTGCAACTGAAAAGGAGTTTTAAATTTAGCAAAGAGCCCGTGCCAAAGTAGGTACACGACGTTTTTCAGTATGCTGCTACATTACAGGGTGTTTGAGAAAAATGTGAAAATGTTGCTGGTCGAACAAATATTTAGCGATTTCGATGAAACTTTTTAAAGAGCCTATTGAAAATGTTTGTAAATGAGTTATTTCTCAAACAGTTGCATCAGTATCTTTTGTAGGTAGTCCGTCACTCCTGAGACGATGAATGACAGTAGAATCTTCGTTTAGCGAGCTGTATTGAAAGGAAAAATATGAGAATGTCGCTCGTGCAACACAACTTATTTTTGTTACCTAAAGTTGTGACAAGCAGATTGTTTTAGTGAAGCAACGATTTATTTTGCTCTCCCAAATTGCGGGCATTTTAATAAAGGGTGATTTTGTAAGCGTAGTTTTTTTTAAAAATCTAATAAAACACTCAAATTTGCATCAAATATTCAAAATTTTTATTGTAATCGATAAATAGGCCTTTGCCATATACGTTTTAAAGACAACTTCATGTAAATGTTGTTCGCGGCTCCGTTTCAAATGGTCCATTCGGAAGGTCCAATTTTCGAGCATTTCGGCCTGTATTCCACGAATAACGCGTGTTATGTTATCCTGTAAGGCTTCAATCGTCTTCATCTTGTCCACATAGACTAACGACTTTACATAACCCCTCAAGAAATAATCAAGAGGCGTTAAATCGCATGATCTTGGCGGCTAACTCACATGCCCATTTCAAGAGATAAGCTGCTCACCAAATTCATCCTTCAACATTTCCATTATTTCACGAGCTGTGTGGCATGTGGCACCGTCATGATGAAACCAAATGTCAACCAAGTTGCTCGTTTGTAAGTCTTTCCATGATTAAATGGCAGAGTATACTGAAAACTTTTCACTTTGACAGATGAGGTTTGGACGCCATTACTAACCAGTGCTGCCAACCTGCAAAACTTAACTCTTAAAAAATCACACTTTAGAATATTACGTCATTTGTAGTTTGTTTTTTTAGCCAATTGACTTAAAGACTTAAACCATGTAAACAGCTCCAGCTGGATTAATCCATCTAGCAAGCATCTCTTTTATCAACTAAATTCGTCCTTTTGATGGATCTCTTCTGTACACTTTTGGTGAATAACTTTTGATGACCTAGACTCGGTGGCGTAAGATCGATAGTTGCGAATGTCGCATCCTATTCTCGCGACTCCTGTAATGGGTAGACATGTTATTAAAAAACATTGATGGTGATGATAAAAAAATTATAAACAACCGGAAAAGGCCAAAACGTTGCCTACATCAAGACTCCATATTCAAAGTAAACCTTTCACATCTACACTTATAATAGAAATTAAACATGACATTTGGTCTTAAAGAGTCTTAGAAACTTGAGTTACTAACAACATCAGGCAATACGTTTATTAAGAACCGAAACGCTTGGTACGCGCTCGTCGGTTATGAAATCTCGATATCTAACAACCACTAAAACAATAACATCTACGCTGGCAAATTGCTGCAGGATACCCAAGACCCAATAAATATTTAACAGCAGCCATCCAGAAATCTCTATCCCATGAGAAGCGAGATCGAAATTCAAAGCTAAATGCAAGGAATGGGAAAGAACTCTATCGTTGCTTGCTTCTAGAATGACTTAAGAATTTAGTTTACGGAGCTTAATGCCAGAGGATTTTTTAAGCAACATCAAAAAGCTATTTTCTAAAATTTAGATTTTAAAAATACAAAATTGTTGCCTATTTGCAGGATTGACTTAAAAAAGAACCTTATTGAAGCAGTGAAATTATTTTAAACTTACAAAAATTGTAACAGTAGTTAAAAAATTCAAGAACAACGTTCTTAAATAGAGAATATAATATTTTTTGCAAATTAAAAGGATTTCTTAATTGTCGATAAGTTTTATGAGTCACCCTTATACACTGGCTTAAGAAATCCCTTCTTTTTTTTTTTTTTTGAATCCCATTTCCAAAGTAGTCACCTGGTATCAAGAGGAGAATATTTATTTTGATCATGAAGCACAGAATCAAAAATACCATTAAACTTATAAATTGCTGCCTAGTTTTAGGAGTATCCAATAAGTGAACTATTCTTATAACTCTTACAACAGCCTAAGAAAATTGCTAAGCGCTGCATTGAAAACAATTCAAACGCAAGTCGATTTTAAAAAATTCATTGAGTGAACGGTTTTTTTTTCAAACACCGTTTTGGAGCGCAGTCACTTCGTATAGCTTTAAGGGCAAATACGAGTACCAGAAACAGTTATTAATAAAGTCCTAAATCACTCTCTTGTTTCAGGCGTATCTTAAGAGAACTGAACTCATTGACCTGGTGCACCCCATAATGCTATCGAATCCCTGAACGCTAGTAAGAGGATCATCAGGGGGCAGATTCCGTATAACAATAATCGTCGGGACGATATCGTTTTTGAAACTTTGATGATCATAAGAAGTTATATTCTGTCCGAATTTGTTTCACTATCGCCAGCTTTCATTACATTACCGGAAAATGAATTGTATGAGGTCTTATCGTTATTTTGGCACTTAATTGCTACTTTTGGACGATAGTCGTCTGAAAAATTACGGAATGAGTGCCCAGGAAGTAACACGTTGCATAGTCTTAGGCAAAAATATATTTTGATTTGCACAGACAGTTCTGGCTGTTTTTAACAAGAGTACGATATATTCAACGTACAAAACATAACCCTATTTCATAGTTACTCTTGCTACTCTTGTAAAATTTTCAGGTGCAAGTTGTATAAATTGCAACCGATATAGCACAGGAATCTAGTTCCATCTCTGTAATGAAATTTGCATTGACCATAGTCAGTCCAGCGGTCGAATCACTGCACCCATGAGCAAGCAACCATTTGAGTCAATATAATGGCCGTTCATAAATAATGCGATTCAATCCTAGGTTTTTCTTTACCTCTGCGCTCTGCCCCCTAACCGATTTCAAGTCTCAAAGTTTATAGTCATTTCAATCGGCATCGAACCTTATACCCCGTTGCATGGCCGACGGCGCCCAATAGATATTCTCGCTTTCAAACTACGGTTTGTATGGATTGTGCGGTAGATCGGCTCTGTTTATTGGTAGACTTTAACCAAACCATATGTAACACAAAAAGTTGGTTGGTAACAATTTCGCGCCATAAGTTGGATAATCCTTACTGACTTGTGATACGGGAAGTTCACTCGCTGCCATGATAGGCCTTTAAAATGTTGACCACGACAGGTTTTTATTTTATTTTAAATAATACAACATCAACTATGTGTTTGTCTGTGCTCCCCGCATCAGTGCAATGAGTGGCGGCTGTCTCATCAATCAATATTCATATGAAATTCACATTTTTTCCACCAGTTACCTGCCTTAATACACTTTTCCAACGGTTTGTATAAATGCATGCCACTGCATATGGCCGCAGTTAATTGGATTTTTACATCCGCTACTCTGCACTCAGAAACTGAACGTGTGCCCTTTAGTAAGTCCAAGCAAACAACTCATGCCATATATCAGATTAAATCGCTCCACACAAATCCATATATGAGAATGTTAATCTGGGACCCTGCCCGAGCGCAACATAAAAACATCGTTCTACCAACTCTTGCGGTGGAATTTTCAATTTCGAAAATATTCCTGCCAACAAACAGTCAGCACTCCTGCTACCTACCACGAGGCATTGATGTCACTCATTTGCACATACTTCGTAAAAACCCAGAGTACGAAAATATTCCGCCTGAAAAACCCATCAAATTCCATTACACAAAACCCCTTTTGTATCCACTGATGGTATGGAGCCGGCACACGAGTAGGTATTGTTTCTGCAGAACGGCTCGGCCGCCACATCATCATCATCATCTGTAGGATGGCCAGTTGGCCGACCGAAATGTGTACATACAAAACAACTTATGGCCCTTATATCTCTGTAATCTATTCTCCATTTGTTTCGAGCCCCTTTGGCTCACACGAGTTCGGTTACTATGCCATTATCATGCAATTTCTGGATGAGCAGGCGAGGGGGTCGAAAACTATGCTATAGTCAATGTTTTATTGTGCGGACAGGGACATCACCGGGTTTGAGCTGTTTCTCCAAAACACCCCTGGTGTATGAAAGGGGAAAACTACCAGAAACCGAAAACCCCTTGTATGCAGAAGATGAGTATGTGTGAGAGAGCCTGCGGAGGAGCTCCTTCAACGATGACAGAGTGACAATAGTTTCCGAAAATGGCCAACAATATTGAGTTGTGTGTTAGCCGCTTTTGGTGAATTATGAACCGCACACACTTGAGGTATTATCTGCAGGATGACGCCTCAAGGACATAGACATGTGACACTTGTTTTTAAGGTATAACGAATTTCTGACAGCCAGGATAGAGGCGGTCGTTTAATTTTCGAGACCAATTTGGTCGGGGTTTCGAGTCGTTGTATACAATCCTCGTTGTGATGTCCTTTTTTTCCCATTGAAAATGATTTGGTAATACTCATCCGACAATTCTATTACCTAATGTCTGTCAAGAGGGATTTTGTTCTTCCTGATTTAAATTATAGGTTCGACGAAGGTCAACAGTGAGCGAAGGTTTTTCACGTCAATCGTTTGACTTTGATTGAGGTTGAGTCGTAAATTGGACGGCTTTTATTTAAGGACGCGTGCAAGAGATATAAAATTATTTTCGTATTACATATACACGAATGGTAGTGGTCATTATCGTCGTTTCTGACTCGGAAAAAATATAGCTTCAATGGACGGACACTCCAAGTAAGTTTATGTGTCCTTGCAATGAGCTTCATCTAAGACGAGGTGTGTCACTACAGAACTTGGGGCGGGGCTTTAATGTCCATTCGCTTTACATGCTCTAGCACTGTACTCTGTACACTGCACAGCTTGTACTGTTCTACTCCAAATCTCGACGGAGCCATTTTTGTCTTATTTCTCTGAATATTTGCAAATGCGCCATTGACAGCTAGAAAATAAGGTGTCATTGTCGTCGTCACTTGCACATTTTTGTGCTTCTGCTGCTAAATTTCGCACAACTTCCTAAATTTTCTCAACAATGACGTTGAAAACTTCACATCGCTTCCTCCAAGTATTTTTTTCACAGCAACAAGTCTCGGTGAGATTTTTTCCGACTTGCATGGATCACCAACACTTGCTGTTCTCCATCGTAATTCTTCATAACCTGCCGAGCTTAGCAAGGAAATTGCTCCATTTAATTTGTCTTTAACAAATTGTTCGTCCGATTCGATAACATCAGCAAACGATGTTGAGGTTCTATTCCTTGGTATACTTCTGGTCAAATCTTAAAGATGATCTGATGTATGCTCTCCACCAAGTCATTTGCCACTGCCTTAAATTGCTCGGCAAGTAGGCCGGTCTAACAGATTTCTTGTTATTCAGCAGTTTGGTCCCCACATTGCCAAACACGGGTCTAATTTTGCCTTTAAAAAGGTTTGGCTTTCCATAGGTCCGATAGTTGTGAGTTTATACAATCAATGGAGGTCAGTTCTCCAGTTCATTACCTGAAACTATTCACTCATCGTATCGGGCGCTTTAAGTCATATTGCGCCGTTTTCTTAAAACTAAAGCTAGTCCTTATCAACACCGCTTGAATGAAAATCGCCAATCATGTTTCTATAGTGCCATTGACCATAACATTTTGCCTGATGTTTGAAGACATACAGGCCAATGATTTCACTTGCCCATAAAGGACACCAAACTGTGACTTGAAGTTCTTAAGAGCTCGTGAACCAAGAGCTTTTTCCAAAATTGTTACAATCTTATCTGGCAAAAAGCTGATTTTGTTTCGGAGCTAAAAAGTAGTAGTTTTTAGTGCTTTCTGTATTATTTTATTGAAACTCTTACCTTTTTAGATACAAACCTCCTTTAATAAAGTATCCGCGGAAAAATGTTGATAAATAACAATTTCACGATAGCTACATAGAGGCTACGTAATTTTTTACGCAATCATTAACTAAGCAAGATCGTAGATGCGAGGGAAGGAACACCCTTCATATTGCTTTCCTTACTTGGTTTTCATTTGATGGACTGAATTCTTGTCTTTCATCGTCCTATTTAAGTGGGCCGTCCTATCTAGCATTTTTTGTAAAACATGTGATACACCCCTCTATTTCCTTGATCATATGCTCTCAACCCGCTCTCGTCCTTTTGTGCAGCTTTGTAGATATTATATTTTTACCTACTCCATTTTCTCCGTCGACATTTCATCCGGATACTTTCTTGACGTCAAATAAGCATTAACTAGTACCTACCAAGGGCATTAGACCATTTGTGCAAATACAAATAAACACCCAAACAGACGTTATTATATAATACAAACGAACACATACATTGTCCCATGTGGTTGGTGATCAAGATAATTCAATTGACGTGCATCCATTGCCATTGTGACCACTCAAAAACAAATAAAAGTAATTTCGCTGTCGCTAAAAGCACTCACATCGAACACGGTATCTGTTCCCGTTTATTTGGCTGTCATATCTATTTTTACAGCTATCATCAGGAGACTAAAGCCATTTTAATCATCATTAACGCTTCAATTATGGCAATATAACTATGGCTTGTGTTATCACAAAAATCCGTAGGCACTTACGTCTGCGATTATTGAAAATGTGATTCGATAAGATAGTGTAATTCCACCTGCAAATTGTGGTCCCTCTCTCTTGAGGCAGCTATTAATGTCACAACGCCACACACAAAACAAAAGGAAATGACACAATTCCCCAGTTGTATGCAATAGCTCTTGGTTAATGCAAAAGTAATGTTCTTCTGTGGTGGGTCTCCAATTTCGTTTAACCCAAGGCAATGTTACACCGGAAAGGTTTGAAGTGCCAACGTACATAGAGTGGCATGAGGCGAACTCATATGAGTGTTCTTTCTAAGAGAAAAAAACGCTCACTAGCTATTTATTTTGCTCATCAAAGAAAGCAATGTTCGGGAGTGAAAGCAAGTGGAGTTTGTTAGTGAGCCTCGGGAGAAATAACCTTTCTGGTTATTACATTATTTTTCCGTGTGCTATAAAAGGAATTTATATACCTAAGGTTTTTAAAGGTGGGCTCAGTTAGGGAAATTTCTAAACATTCAGGGAATTATTAATTTATTTTCAATTTACTGCGCAGAGCACGATGAATAACAAACAATTAAGCGAGTTACATCTTAGATGTGAGGGGAGCAATGTTTGGTTGCTGTTATGGTGGACGGGATACTTTCGGGGGGAAGTTTGCGTTTCACATGCGGAAATCTACGAAATGGCAAATGAGATTTGACTGAACCAAAATAAACATTAAAGCAAATGGACGAATTTTGATCGTAAAACTTGAGCTTGGTGGTTTGTTGTGCACTAATGTACAAATGGTTTCCCATTCAAACCCCAAAAAGACATCAAATACATCTTAGGTCTTTTTTCAAGTGTACCGCCTCTTGCCAATGTCTGACCAAATTCTCCGAATGTTCGCCTGTCCAGAGGTGGCCTTATGGATATATAGACCCAGCTGTTAGTTTTTGTTTTAACTTAACCCCCTAAAACTTGGAATTATTTGGTCAATAGTAGTTAACATAAAACATTCGATTTAAGGATTCTGCAAACTGTTAGAAGTTATTCGATGGAACCTTTTGTCTGCGAATAAAGAACTACAATTAAATTTGAAATCTAATACTTTTTGTGAAAAAAATAGGGAAAAGAAAGGTGAACGAATATTAAAGGAGTCTAGCTGTCAAAGTGTCTCCTTGCACGTTGCAGCGTGTGGGCTCCAGCGTCACGCTACATAGCTGGATCAGTTTTGCCGGGATCCCGAATTCGGCCATCGCCACATAAAGCTCCTGACGATGAATGCTATCATATGCGGCTTTGAAGTCGATGAATAGGTGGTGAGTCTCGACTTGAAATTCATTGGTCTTTTCCAGGATTTGCCTCAGTGTAAAAATTTGGTCTATATTCGATCTGCCGGGCCGGAAGCCACACTTGTACGTGCCGATTAGTGTTTTGCAGAACGGTTTCAGACGTTCACACAGTACGTTGGATAGGATCTTGTATGCGACATTAAGCAGGGATATGCCTCGATAGTTCTTGTAAGACATAGGATCGCCTTTTTTGTAGATAGGGCATATGGAGCTGATAGTCCAGTCATCGGGCATACTTTCTTCCACCCATACTTGGTTAATGATTTGGTGCATGCGCACTACCAAAACATCACCACCGTATTTGAAGAGCTCCGCTGGTAAACCATCAGAGCCGGCGGCCTTATTGTTCTTAAGCTTTTTTATTGCTAAGCCAACTTCTTCTATACTGGGTGGTGGAACTGGATCTTCATTGACTGGACGTGGGTTCTCTTCTTGCCCCATCACTCTCTCTACATGATGCCCATTTAGCAGCTGCTGGAAGTGCTGCTTAAACACATCTACTATTCCCTGCGCTTCGGCGACGGCGGGTCAAGGCGTTCCGGTCTTGAAGCCAGCAGCCAGTTGCTTGGCTTTTTTGTAGAACTTCCGGATGTTGCTTCGATCGCGGGACTCTTCGATCTCCTTGAGCTGGGAGACTGCGTAGGCCATCTAGACCTCCGAGCTATTCCAAACATGCACCGGATTTCGGCAAGGAGACGCACTATCATGTGACTTCTTCAATCTCGTGTTAGAGCAGATAATGAGCAGGGCGGGTGTCAACACGGAAGACGATATTGACATCATCGGTCGCTCCCAGCATGCTGTGATAGAGGCTTTTACGGCGATTGAAGAACAGGCGAAATTCGTTGGTTTTGTAGTAAATGAGGACAAGACTAAGTACATGCTATCAACAAACAAACAAGCATCTGTCCACAGCCTAGGACAGAACGTCACTATTGATAGCAACAATTTCGAGGTAGTTAAGGAGTTTATCTACCTCGGAGTAAACATGAACTCCATAAATGACATCCTTATGGAGATCCGGCAAAGCAATTGGGTTCAAAACTCCTAACTCGAAGGACAAAATGTATGCTTTACAGAACCCTTATCCTGCCAGTTCTGCTTTATAGTGCCGAGTGCTGGACGATAAGCAGGAAGGGAGAGCTGATACTGGGCTCCTTCGAAAGAAAAATTCTTCGGCGGATTTTTGGTCCTGTGTGCGAGGAGGGCGAATGGAGGAGAAGATACAACCGCGAACTCTATGAGCTGTACCAAGATGTGGATGTAGTCCAAAAGGCCAAAATACGTCAACTACATTGGCTCTTCCACATCGAGCAAATGGACAATAATGCTCCAGCTAAGAGGATCTTCGAATCCCAGCCGCCAGGTTCGAGACGACAAGGAAGACCGAAATTCCGTTTCAAAGACCAAGCCATCGCGGATGCCAGAGCGCTTGGTCTGGATAACTGGAAGCAGCGTGCCCGGGATCGCAGAGAATGGAAGGCTACATTGTCTCAGGCAGAGACTCTCCTCGGGTCGGGAGCCCGTTAAGTAAAGTAAGTAAGCTGTCAAAGTGTTTTAACGGCCCCTACAATTCTAATTTTGACAGATCAATTTGACAAAAAGGAAAGGTGACAGATGCCAATTTATTATCTGACATCTTGATAGCCAACCTTTTGTCTCACAAAAATTTGGCTACTCTGAATTGTTGAACTGAATGAAACTGTTCACTAAACATGTTCTTAATGTCAAAAATGTCTATATGCTTTTGTAAATAAGTCACAGTTAAAAAAATCTAAGGCAAGACGTGACTGTTGAATTTTTAACAGTTTATCGTCATATACTGACTGGTGTCAATATATTAATGCCCTCCTTGTTATATGAAAATTAGTATTAAAAGCTGCTGCCGAAACGCCAAACATTTAAGTAATTTCAAAAATCCGTCAGTTGGAATACCACATTAGAGAGATAATTAAATGACAGATTTGAACATAGAAAATAGAGACATTGGCAGGAGGATTACCAGTTGAGGGTCACAAAATACTTTGCATCTATTTTGACATAACAGTGGTGCCACTGTACCTCATGCACTAGTAAAATCATTTAACAAATACTTTGAAAGATCGCATCTTCACAATGCAAAAGATTTTGTTAAAATATTTTGACCTTTTTTCATTTATTGAAGAAACTACAGATAAATAACTACTAGGCCGTGATTTCAGAACTGAGCTCCAATAAGCTTTTTCAGTTTGTACTTTCATTTAGTGTGCATAGAATGTTGGTGGCACCATCATACCTTTCTACTTACAAAAGGTATTTGTGAGGCTTACGTTAGTGCTAATGAAGTGTGTCCGATAACGACCAATGTCTTTTCTTGTCAAATATGAACGACATCCACACAAAGAGCATGTGGTTTCAACTATAGATGCCATACTTTAAGTCACATTAATAAAGGCTTTCCAATAAGAGGTGCTATTGTGAATGAACCTCTATTTCGGTAGCTGTCTCTTTTGAAGCTTTTATTCTTTGACATTTGATAAGTAGAAACTACGCCATTACTAAAAATGGAACGATACACGCTTCAACAACGCATTGAAATTATTAAAATTCACTACAAAAATGGTGAAAATCTTGCAGTCACAGTTCGCAAAACTTAAACTTTTTTTGTCCATCGTGAAGCACCGCAATACAGAAATTGGTGGAAAAATTCGAGCTGTTGGGACAAGTTAGAAAATGATCCGGAATTCCATCGAAAAATCATCTTGACCCTTTCCACCTCGTTGGCTACGTCAACAAACAAAATTGTCGCATCTGGGGCTCGGAAAACCCAAGAGTTATTGTTGAGAAGCCTCTCCATCCTCAACGTGAGGTTATCGAGGACATAGGGCAGGCACTTTGCGATTTGGTTATGGAAAATTTCATGGAAGGGATATGGTCCTGTATGCGTGCTCGTGGTGGCCATTTGGCTGATGTTGTCTTTCATTATTAACGGCATACCTTCCTCTTTATTATGAAATAAACATCCGATCATTTATCTCAAAAAATTACATTTTTCTTTGAATACCAAAATAACACCTCTTATTGGAAAACCCTTTATAATGTCGTCGCATTCTGATAGTAACATCGTCTCAAGAACAAAAAAAAAACAATCGATTGGCGCTCATGCAATTTAACATCACTCACCTATATATTGGGTAGACATGTTCAGACGTTGATTTATGAGAAAATGCCCAACTTTGATTGACGTTTTGGCAGCCAATGACAATAATCACAATATACAGATAATTCGGTTATAAAAGTTCACAATTATATATCTCTTTTTAAAGGCATTTGGGGTGTGACAATTTGCGGTCACATATCGAATGCCTTAAAATAGATGTTAAAAGACGTAATGCGAAACAACCTAGCTTTGGGGTTTTCTATGTTCCGTCCATAATTTATTGTCCAAATAATCACATCACTGAGGATTTTTTGAAATCTACTGAACTATCGTGCTCGCAGACCATCCGTCCATATACGAGAACACATTTTAGTAAAGTCCGTTATGTAGGTCTGAGTTATACACCCCTTAACCTGTTTACGTATGTTACTTAATTATTTATTCAGGTAGAATTATTACAAAAACGACATTCCATTTGCCCTTGTTTACACGGATTTCGTCCTAGTTCCATGTAAACATACTCTTGGCAGCCCACCACTTAGTCCACCACTTTTTCATGAACTCCAAGATATTCATTATCCCTTTTCTCGACTGGCTATTGACTCATACCCTACAGACTATAGTAGGTAGTACTTCAACAATTACGAAAGAAAATCGATTCTATCCCCTCGAGAGGATGAAAGTGGTAATTTCTTTCCAAATACAACACAAACACTCAGATGTCACAAGCTGAGATAAGTAAATTGCCAATAATGCCAACTGAACGTGGCAGTTGTCCGTCTCCATCCAGGCAAGTCCTCTTGACCTGATGCCTGATGGGAAAATAAAATAAGAGTGTGTCACCACCATAATGCCTCTGTAAGCACATTCGTTCCTCCACACGTGTCTTGAATTATGTTATCGTCTTCTTTTTGCAAAGTCATCTCACAAGCTCTATTCGTCTATGCTCAGGTTCATATCGTTATAATCTAGGGTCGCGCATAATGAGCTTAATTTGGAAGACGTCTTCTCCAGACTTCCATATGGAGAACAACTTTTCTGTTTTTGCGGTGTACGAAAGTGCATTTGACTGCTAATACTAACACGCCGATTGCGTGTGCCATGCCATTAATACCAGAGGGGGGTTTCTATTTCCGTCGCGGTTTCCATTTCAAACCAGACCGTTGCGAACCGCACGCCAGTGCCACACTGTACATTTCTCTTTCTGATCTAATAAGTTTTAATGAAAGTCGGTAACTTTATCGAATAAGTGCTGTTGCATGTTATTTACCCGACATGTTGGTGGATTTGTCTATACACAGAAATAGAAATTTCACCAGACAATGGAAAAGAACCAAAGTACGTCCATAAATCAGACAAAAATGGAAAATCAAATACGACACTCAGTTTGTCAAAGAGATGAAATCACTCAATCCAGTGATGGAAATATACGTTATAGGACAATCACGAAGAAGAAAAGAAAATTTATTGATTAATCAATCAGGAGGCAAACAAAAAAAATAGAAAACAACAGGAAAACCCACGATTCCTCTTCAGTTTGCAGCTTGGCACATATTTCAAATGCCACATTTAGTCATCCCCCACAGCGACATACAGTGCATATGACATAATAAGGACATGGAACGAATTTCCCCTTACTGCCACTTGCCACACATAAAACCCAGACAAACACAAAGACAGCCAACCAACATGGATTGTGCATTCGCCAAGATAAAAAATTTATGAAAATTCTGGAAAACCGAAACCGGCGGATTCCGGAATATTCAAACGAACGGTGCGCGGGGAGAAGGTGAACATGTTCTCTGATGGGATGGATAGAGGATGAACGTTATCTGGGATAACAAGGAAGTTGACATAGTACACGGGTAGGTACTTGAAGTCAAGCTATACAGTGCAAGGAATCACAAAAGACTGTACTAGGAAGGTGGTTCTTGTTTTTGTGTGATATGTAATATGGAAATTGATGTATGTAGTTCAGGGACAGTTTGAGTGAATCGAACCGTAGAAGTAAGGGATGTTGCACGGTATGGAAAATAGTCAAGTGAATCGAATCTATACGCGCTGTCATGTGATTTAATGGCCAGCCATCGAAAGGTGCACATACAATGCTGCCGACGAGGACAAAACTTATTTTTTCCTAGTTCTGAGCAGTCCAATTCAGGTAGCAAATGAGAAGCAACTATACAAACCGTGGAAAAGTCCGCATTGACTTTTGACAACGAATGGAGCAAATAGAAGAGACCTTCTTTTTTGTATGCCGAATCGGAACGGCTTAATTGAGATGCAGTCGTACTGGGAGCGGATTGAAATTCTGCTTTGCAAAATTGTGCTTTTGCAAAAATTCTGCTTTTCGAAACTTAGTTTTTTTTTAATCTGCTTCACAAAATTCTGGTTTTCAAATTTAAAGCAATAAAATTCAGATTATTCGGTTTCAACTAACAAATATAATATAATAATATAATAAGAAGAAAAATAAATAGATAATAAAAAACAATATTAAAATTAAATCAAAAAAATATGAAAATAGAAATAAAATTTAAATTTTAAAAGAACAAACTAAAAAAAAACCAAATTAAAAAAAGAAAATGTTCTCTTCATTTTACGAAACTCCGCAAACAATAAAAAAAATTCATAAATGTTGAAAGTTGCTCGCTTTTAAACATTTTCCAAACCTTTTTTTGTAAAACAGAATTTTGAAAGCAGAATTTTGTAAAAAGAATCTTGACCCATCCAGAATTTTGACCCCAACCCTCGTACTTTGTGTGTGGCGGCGAAATAGAAAAATCCTTAAGAAGTTTTGGATTCTATTTTAAAGAAGGATTTGAAGGGGCGTGGCAAGATATTAAGTGTCTTTCTACCATCGACAAAGATTGACAATTGTTAACATCGTGCAATCGAATTGCCAGTAAAGAAGGCTTAGCCCTTTTTTTTCTTAAAAAAACTGCACCTGATACTCGCTTCGCTAAGAAACCTGCCAGCAATCTTTTAAAAATACCTTTTAACGACATCTTTAACCGCCGAAATCAATTCAGTATTTCGAAACGGAAAATAACAATAAATTGCCACCCAGCCGCACAATTACTATAATCTGCACAGTAGCTGCCATATCTCCCTTTTGCCAGTCGTCCCATAACTTTCAGATATTTACGATATAACCACATATAACATCAAACGCATGCCCTCAACACACACACTCGAACCAAATCGCTTGCGGTCCTGCGATGGTAATAAAGTGCAAACTGTTGTAAATGCATTATGGTGTCATGCTGGCCCATAGATGCCGCCATCTTAAATCAAAATTAATTTCATATTGATATCGTCCGGAAATCCCCATGGGCCATGGCAAACTGCGGGTTAACGTCAAATTGATTTTTCAGTTTTCAACTCGCTATCGCTTGGGTGTGAAAAATGGTACCCGGCATGGTTGGCTTTCTTTATTTCTCCCTCGAGTCGTTGCCGATGTGCGCCAGGGATGTGAACTCTGATTGTGGCAATTCTAATGTAATTACACTTAGACTAGTATAGGGATACAGGAGTCTGGCATTGGCTGTGTCTGTATGTGCATGTGGAGGACAAATGGTGACCAAACCGCAGCGCCACACACCAAACACATCCTGTCCAATTGACAGCTAAGCGAATATCCTGTGAGAGCTGCACAGTACTCTTCCGATTGAATTATTTTTAACCATTTTCCCTGCTTTTTTTGGGGATAAGCTTCTGTACTATCTACACCGGTGCAGCAACAGCAGTGGAGATCCTAAAATACTTTCGTTATCCCTTGCAGACCGAAATGTGTGACTATTGTCGATGCTGGAGAGGATTGTTTGGTTTTCATCCTCTCAGGTGAATAGAACTGAAATTCGATAATATTGACCTTTCGGTCTTTACTTGCTCTCGGCATACAGGAAATGCAAATTAAAGGTGATCAGCATTGGAGAGGGGTAAATGTGCAGAGAAGGAAGGACCATGGCCAGAAAATGTCTCAAAACTTTTGCAATTTATGACCGAAAATAAATCGATGAGAAAGTTTGTTTTTTCCTTCCTGCAGCCCTTTCATGGTTAATACGATATCTTTGTAACGTTCAAGGATAATGGATGCATCAACGATGACTAAAGAGACAAAAAACGAGCAACCGGCGGAAATTACATTGCATATAGAGCCGCATGACATGAATTTTTATAGATACATTGGTTGGATATAGATAGTTGATGGCTGAAAATTTGCCACAGGGAAGTGCAATGAATCGATAAGTAGGTATTGTCTCCAGTTGGTTCGTCTGAGGAGCGGAGAAGTTGAACCATATTTAAGGATAAGCACGACAGGAGAAGTTTATTGCCCACTGTAGGCGTTCTTTATGAAGGTGGGGTGAATATCTTTTCCGATGTGGAGAGATTATGATGGCGGGAAGTGGTGGAGGCAATTCAAAGTACGTATATGTAGTTTGTAGGGCTTAATAATAATATAACCTTTAAGTTTCTTTCACCGCGTAAGCTTTGTAAATTGTTGTAAGAAGCTTGGTTATTTATTTCTTAACTGCGGTATTGTTCTGACACTTAGACAGAGACACTTTTACTACAGTGTTGTTGAAGTCTTTCATTTTAATTTCACCTTTTGTCTTTATTTGACAGAAATTCTCGGACAGAGTTTTTTGTGTAAAACCTGCGTTGAAGGTATCAACCGACTACACAGCAGTTACGCGAAATTTGTCTACGCACACTGTGTTTTTTTTAGCGTTTTAACTTGTGTATATTTGTTTTTTTTTTTATATAAAAATGAATGAAGATATCAGTAGCTATATGTACCTTTGTCATTAAAGCTGTGTGCCAATTGCGTTAAAAAATTCGTATCCCAATATTTTGACAGTTTGATTAACCTTTTTTTGGTATGTGTACACAGTTGATATAGTTGGGAACAAACTGTCAAAAAATAATGATAAAATACCCAAAAAAATAATCGCCAAATCTTCAGACCTCAGCACGCGCCTCATCCCACTGACAGCTTTCATTTGCACTAATCCCTTGACACAGCAACGTCAATACACTTAACCGATAAGAAAACACGGCTGCATGTGACTATTTGCCGCATGTATTTGCTTATAAACAAATAACACAATCATGGGTGCCATGGCTGAACATAAATATTATTTTTCGAATCCAAAACGCCTATGCTCATTCATTTTTGACATTGGCTTGATCACCTTCCTCTCTGTCAAGCGCTGTGTTGCAACCAACCCATTTATTATTTTAGTCATGCATACGCATCATTCAATTATGAATGACGTGGTATTGTAAGAACACTTTTCACGGCAAAACGGTTTTGCTGGATTGACTTTTTCGCATACCGTCCGGCGGCGTGTCGTTCTCGTTATATATCAAAAGTTTATTCACCGCATTCGGTTGTTGTGAACTCTCTTAAGTCTTTTACTCTTTGGTGGAGCTTTCGCTCTTCAACGTAGCTCCCACCAAATCCAAATCGAAATTCCTAACCAAACAACAGCGAAACAGCTACGCACACATCAGTTACGCGATACATTCCCCTCATTGAAGTGATCGTGGTGTGTACCGTCTACCGTGAAGTTTACTCTACTTCTCAGAACAGCCAGTAAGTGAACCAAAAAAGAATTAAAAGACTTTTCTCAACTTCCGTCTCAGTGTCTATACGTGTGCATTAGCAACAATTTATGAAAGACAAACAAATTTTCAATCGAAACCAACTCAGATTCTAGTGAAAGTTCGATAATATTCCACCATGCAGCTGAGTTTGCCGCTCGTCAAGTGACACATTTCAGTTTACAGTCGTCGTTGGCGTTCTAAAGAAGTTTAAATATCAAATACGCGCCACGTTTTTGATAATATAAAACAAAAGCAATATATTTAACAAGATCAATTCCACTCTCAGTGACGTCATATAAAATGTGTTTGGAATAATCGCTATCATGATTTGCTAACATCACGAGTGACATGAATCGATTTGCTGAGGTTCCCAAGCATTCCAGTTTTTTGCGTTATCGTTAGAGTGTACAATCGATGGCTCCGATGGTTATTTTTATTGACCTGGTGACGTAGTGGAAATTTGAAATTTTGTTGACGTCAAAAAATTTATATATTTGTGGACCTTGTCAAAGATCAAGGAATATGTGGTCAGACGTAAGTTTGTGAATCTTGTTTTTACTTCGCCTGGACTTGCTTGGAGTTTGTTTATCTTTTCTGTTCACTTATTTTTTTTTTCTTTGGCTGGTGTATACATCTAGATAATAATTGCTTTACTAACACGATCGGGACAAACAGTGTTGCTTAGATTTTTTAAGAAGAAAAATAGCGAAAGTATGTTTTGTTGTCTTGACAATTAACAAGACTTGGCTGTGGGGTCTAAAGAAATCAGAAATCTGTGTTTTCAGTTGTGTGGTGCTTGTAAAATTTTGCATTCGTATACAGTTTGGTTGATTGCATTGCAAAAGGTTAACAGTGTTCTATTTGGAGCAACTGCATGTGTATGTGTATAGAAGCACCCTGGTGACTGAACGATGTAAACTCGAATAAACTGGTCAAGGGCGATTTTATGCACAGGTTCGAGCATGGAGGGTTGTGCGAGTTCTTAACCTTTGTCAGAGAAAGAGTGCCTTTTTTAATGGACGTGTTGTGTGTGTCTTTTGAGCTTATTTATTCTACTAATTGTAAAATACTTTTTTACACTTTTTCGTATACGGTATAGGTACAAAATCTGCGTTTGGAATTAAACTCGAAGTTGTTCATTTTGAGTCTATCTTCAGACTTCGTCAAGAGAAGGCAGCTGAGGGATTTGAAGAATTAAGTTGTTTTAAACCGATGAAAGCCTGTTCAGGTTGTGCCGGCATTTCTCCAAAGGATTCTCAGGGTTTCGCCTCTGATTTGATCTAAAAGTATTGCCTTGGAATGTTTTAACTGCGTTACCCTATAGGGAGACTTTAAGAGTTGTTCGTGATCCTAAACTTCACTAAAAGTCTAATGTCAAATATCGAGTGCTTATTTAACGTCTGTAGCAAAGATTTTGGTGAAGGGACTTGATGCAAAAATACACATATGTGTGCTTGTTATGGTGGCCTGCCTTTATTGAACAAAATTTAAAGAAGTTCTGGAATTGGAAGCATGGAAGCCCTAGGCTAAGTCGAACCGTAGAGCTCAACGCCGATCCTAGCATTGCACCGGTTGACCTACAGTACGATTGGAAAAAAATCCGGGTGCTATCCTATACTCCACTTCACTAACAACACAACAAAGGAAGCATCCAAAAATGTTTTTCTATATCCATCCAAAACGAGGTTAAAGTCAAACGCGTTGATTTGAAATACCTATCTTCACAGATCGTTGAACAGAACACGCCTAGGTTAGGTTGCTGTCAAGACAGAGTTCTTTGTCTACTGAACAAATTTTATGCAAAGCCTTCAGCCTTCGCAACTCATCCAATATCTTCCAAGGCATCGTATCAAATTGATCATCCTCTTGGAGTTCCTTTCCTTGAGTCTTTCCTTAAAAGTGTCACCATTTTCCGTGAAGACGGAAATTTAATATATCTAAATACTTAGTACCATTAAAACTGCCCATTTTCATTCACTTTTACAGCAAAGTCAACCAACTAATCGCCTTGAAAGTCCGATAAGCTGCTTCTATATCAATCCAAACGATGGTATATTCATCACTCTCGATTTAGCCATCAGAACTATGTCCAATTTTGTCGATGAGTACCCAGGGCTGGCCGAGACGACGAAGTGACTAGACATAGTTAGATACTTGCTTTGCGTCTCCTTTTGCGGATGATCTATCCCACGTTAGGGTACTAAAAAGATAAATCATTTTGCACTTTACCTTACAGACAGGGCTGAGTAATCTGACAAATTGTAGAACTCCAAAGAAGATTTGATTAAAGTAGAGTTGAACACAAAACCTCAATTTAGCAAACGTCGTTAGACTGATGGTCATAAGAACGGCTCACCTGATAGTAGGCAATCCTTTGCAGCCAAGCTTGGCAACCCGCATAATACTCACTAAGCCAATAAATCGACCTACTAAGTAGACATCTTCTGCATTTCTGATGCTCAATGGAAAAAAGTAACCCCTGTAAAGTAAGTAAGTAACCCCAACAGAAAATGAAAAGTGGCCGCAAGATATCCATTTCCGAATCTAGACCTAGCCTCTCACAACCTTTTTGTCTTGTAAGTTGTAAACAGGCCTACAATTTATTGCCGAATCCCTAGAGCTAAATTGGGTATCTTGCACATGTAATTTCATTGAAGCTATATACTATCGCCTGTTTGTCAGACGTTTGCAAACGTTGTGCCAGTGGAAAACCCTTAAGATAAAGATGTCTGTTGTGTTTTTTGATGCTTGAACATGAACCTGCTTAGTAGTTCAGCACACTAATTTCTGAGCCACTGCGAGGTTGGGCAAGTTTGACTGGAATCCAAAGGCCAGAAGTACAAAAATTAAATCCAGAAGATGAAAAGTGAACAAAAGACCAATTTCGCTTTAAAATTTAGTACAACATTTTTGAACATCACCGAACATGAGATTGACCTCTTTTCGGCTACTTTATTGACTCTGTCACGTTTATGTTGAGTCCTAGGTATTTCCGATTCGACAGATTTTCTTTTGTGGATATAAATGTTCTTTTGACTGATGTTGGCCCCACTGTTTATTTGTCTGTCTTTAAATTTAAAGTTTTGTTCTTAAAATCTGCTCTTCAATTTCTGCAAAAACTTGTGTTGTTGATAATGGATGAAGATCGCAAACGAATTTGTCATCTAGGTAGGTATCTACTCATTTTGACAGGTTTTAGGCTCCACTGTCTTTTAGAAAAATCTCCACATTTTTGCTGTCTTCAAAGATGGTTTACATTAATATCTTTTTTGAATAATCAGCTCCAAGTCATGTGCATGTCACCCTTTGACAACTGTGCACCCACTGTCTTCTGTTATCAGGGCGCTTAAAACCGCACCTTACTTGTATTAGCATTTGATTTGAAATTCGTCTCATATTTTAATTGAGCATTTCCACTGCCACTTCAATCGGCAACGTAAATCTCAAAGCTCGTATGGTCTAGATATATTAATACCTTTTGCACTTTATCAGTGCACCGTCGTTAACTCGTATCTGTATTTGTTTCTTTCTTCTCTATTGACCCACCACTCTACCTCACAAGTAGGTAGAACGCTGTAGGCATTTTCAATTGAAAAGCAACAGAACTCCAGTGGTGCTGCTACGGACATGGTTTTTGGGTTAAGTATGCGTGCGAAGTGAAGTACAAACGGTTTCATTAGACATGTGTTTATATTCCACTGTAGAACTGTTGAGTTCTCCATCTCCATATAGTTATACATAATTATGATATATGTATATTTCTTTTCAGTTGATTTATTCGGAATTACTTTGCACTTGCCTGCAATTTGATTGGAGAATTGTTTTATATACATTAGGCGGCGAACAAGTTTTCAAATTGTCTGTTCATATTTTTTTAATAGAAAATAATTTAATTACACTGCATTTAGCTGAAAAATCCAAACAGATTTAATTAAGCGGAAAATAAACAGTTAAAATTTTATTTGGGAAGCTAATATTTTTTTTTTTCGTTTAATTATGCACTTAGTTATAATGAACGATTATTACACATTCGTCTGCAGAATAGGTTCTACAACTATTTTTTGTTTGCTATGAGCTTAGTTTATGACAAGTCTTAAACAGTTGAAGATCGTTGCTGAATTGTATACCAACAATATGCTGTTCTTATCTCAGTCGTAGTTAATAATTTGTTGACTCAAGACCATGTCGGAGTGTAATAACAGTGATTGTGTGACAATGGATGACAGTAAGGTAAATGGTTTTTAAAAATCGGTCGTGTCTTTTCATAATGTGTCTGAAAAATAAATTATTTCCGAAGATGCTTAGAACATTGCGTAGGACAAATATTTATGGAACTTTTAAAGTAATTTTTTATTTGTTACTAAAGTGCTAGTACATATATTATATATACAGTTTTATGGCTTAAGGATTAATTATATTGCGATGTTTTTCTGAACATTTTCTGGTTTGAAAAAGAAGAAGAAAAAGAAATATTTGAAGTTTTACTCTGGTACATAAATAGATAATTTTCTGATGAATAAGCAGAGTACTAGTATGTTCTCAGGAGAGATTATTTATATACATGGTGTACAAATAATCCAATCACTTGGACAAAAATCTATTGGAAGACACATCCGCTGACAAGATTATGCAAAATTTGCTGTTTCTGAAGACTGATGCCGAATTCGCCCCACCACATAGCTTCCGTCACTGTTTCTGTTAATTAAAATATTAATGGTCGTACTAATAACAAATTTTGGTCTGGATTTTTAATTTACTGGAGCTCACAATTGCGGAACTTTTATGGAATATATAGGTAGCCACTGTAAATTAAAATTTTTTTGAGTTGAAACTAAAATAGGTTTATATCTATAATAAATATTGTTGCATATTTAGTTTAATTAACTTGAAATAAAACTAACTTGAAGCAATTGTTGTAGAAGATCAATAAAAACTAGTTTGAAATCGATAGATACTCTTGACGCTTAAACATAAAAGCAGTTTGAGTTTTCAAACGCATTTTTAGTTTAACGTTTGTAAAATGCAAACCAAGACCAAGAAAAACATTAAAATGAGATGATGATCATAGATAGATAGATAGATAAAACTCTTTATTAAGACTTTATTACTAAATTTTAAAGAAAAAGAAAAGCTTTGGCTAAAATTCATCTATGTCATGGATTGACTTTAATCTAAACTAACAATAATTAGCATTATTTATTTTATAAATGATATATTTTCTATTATTTATAAATTATAATTACATTACATATATGTCTAACAAAAAACAAAAAAGAAGCTGGGCCCTATTTCACCAACCTTTTCACTTTGCATTATGCAATTTTTCACTTTATCTTTGCAAAATTCGTTTCACCAAACACAAATTTTCAAAGTGCAAAGCATGGTTTTGCAAATTGCAAAGTTTTGTCAATTTGCAAAGAATTCGTCTATTTCGATTCACCATTACATTTGCACTTTACATTTAAAATCGTGAAAAGTTTGTCAATAATATGCAAAGAAAAAAATCATTTGCAGTTGAGCTTTTGTTGTGAACAGTTGTTGATATAATTGAAAAAAAAAATTTAATGAACCGTTTCGAAGCACTCTTTGAAGACGTAGAGGTTAGAGGATACATATAATGTACAAAGGGTTGTAAAATTAAGGACAAATTTTGAAATTGGAAACAATTTTTCAACCCTGGAAAGCTTTCGTTTAACGAAGACGAGTATTGAACATGTTTTGTCAACAATTGGACATATGCTAGGGTTTGACATCGAACGAAATAAATTTTTATTAACGACTTCAGTCTACGCAACTAACAACTTAGTCTTTTTTCTGTCAAACAAATTTAATCCCGATAATTAAATTACTTTTAATTTGATTTTACGGAGAACTGCAGATTCTGACT
Source organism: Cheilosia impressa (assembly GCA_948293265.1). Taxonomy (NCBI): domain Eukaryota; kingdom Metazoa; phylum Arthropoda; class Insecta; order Diptera; family Syrphidae; genus Cheilosia; species Cheilosia impressa. The sequence goes on from OX411881.1 coordinate 43,091,359, forward strand.
TAAGACCTTTTTGTCTAACGGCAAAGAAATAGGGCCCAGGTCTAAAACACTACGAAGCAGAATTTCAAATAATAATATTTTTACAGGTATTTTTTATAGGTATTTTTGAATCCAAATGGGTCCACAGAACTCTAACGATATTCTAAGGCGTGATTGCAGTATTTAAAAAGTAGATTCCATTCATAGGCACCATTCAATATTGATGTAGCTTCTTACTAGTAAGATCACTCTTAGAAAAGTATGCAGAACGCGTATAGTTCACGTAATATGGACATTTTTCCAGAAAATGAAATACATCTACCATTTCATTAAAATTACATAAGCTACAGTTTCCTCGAAGATCTTACCTACGCGACACATAGTTGAAACCTAATAGTTCAGTTCTAGCTTTAAAAATCATACTAATTTCATTGCTTGAGAGACTGTCTGGAGCGCCCTCTTTAAGCATTGTTGGTAGAAATTCTCGTTCACTCTAGCAATACACCTATAAAACATTTTCTTCCAAGAGCTAACATTCCTGAATTCAAGTCCAAATTTATTTCATGCAGAGCTGCAAGCTCGTACTCGTACCACTCTTTAAATGGTGTTAATTTGCATTGAAACGCAAACGTCGTAGTCTGGCTTGTGCAAATTGGTATCTGACCTCTGCAAAACTGCGAACAAGTAATCTGCGTTGGCTTTACGGTTTTTAATGTAAATCTGCGGTAAACCAGACTTCAAGTGAATTGCATAGGTTGGGGTTGACGAGGATGGTGATCATGCTCTGTAGGGAAAAATATTTTCATTTATTTTATGTTATGATTCCTCCCGCACTACACCGCTTAAAATTTACAAAAGTGTTGACTCCGTCTCATTGGGGTTATGGAATATGTGATTTTTGTTACTATGACATGTCAAATGGCGGTACTAGATTATTGGCCAAATTATTAAATTGAAAAGCAAAAAAAAATGTGTTTTATTTTTCCTTTGTTTGGTTTTTTTCGAAATGCTTTACTCAGCGATTTACAACTGTCATTGCGTGAGTTTAATAAACAGAAGCCTCTTATACATTTCGCGTCGTACTTCAAAACGTGATTGTTGTAGAAACGTTTTGTTTCTTTCTCAAGTTGTGACTGCACTTAACCGAGTGTTTTTGAAAACTCTCCCCTTTCCACGAAAGCAACTTTGAGGACAAACTTGTTCATACCATGAACAAATTACCACAACCCCTTTGACTTTTGGTTCTGGTCCATCCAGCAGTGTCAAAAAATTACTAAAACAAAAAAAATACCCAAAACAAACAAAAACCACAAATAAAACTTTCAAAACATTTCACATTCCGAGCGTATAGCTCACTCCATCTATGGCCCTCGTGGTATGCACTCCCTCATAACCTCCCAAACATTTCCATTGATTGTTCTCGAAAATAGTTTCCTGGATTGTCTGCCTGCACCCAAAATATACTTTTGCTGGTAATGTTTCCAACAAAAAATAAATTCAAAAGTTCTTGTTTATTATTTAACTTTGCACATTGAGGGTTTCGGGGGTGAATGCAAGCATGGCTCCCCCAACTCAGCAACCATTTTGCATGAGATATTTTTCAATGTTCCTGGATAACTAATTAATGGCGCGTTTTTATTTCTCTCTCATTTTAGTCGGGCTCCACATTAACCCCCGAAATGCTGCTCTCCACAGCGGAATCATCGACCTATACCGCGCAAGAGGTAGCCGGTCGACTACAGGTTGACGTCCGCAGTGGTCTCAAATGGACGGAGGCAAAATATCGGGCCAAGATAATTGGCCACAATGAGCTGAATGTGATTGAAGAGGATCCCACCTGGAAGAAGTACATTGAACAGTTTAAGAATCCGCTTATTCTGCTGCTCCTCGGCTCTGCAGCTGTTTCGATTTTCATGAAACAATTTGACGATGCGGTCAGTATAACCATTGCGATAATAATCGTCGTGACGGTGGCGTTTATTCAAGAGTACCGGTCAGAGAAGTCGCTGGAAGAGCTGAAGAAGCTAGTGCCGCCCGAATGTCATTGCCTGCGCGAGGGCCGCCTGGACACGTTTTTAGCGAGAGAGTTGGTGCCGGGTGATGTGGTCTACTTGAATGTGGGCGATAGGGTGCCAGCCGATGTGAGACTATTCGATGCCATCGACCTGTCCATCGATGAGTCGAGCTTTACCGGTGAAACAGAACCGGGGAGAAAGTGCACGGAGCTGGTGTTGAACAATGGCGGCAACAAGGATCACACCAACATGAAAAATATCGCATTTATGGGCACCCTAGTCCGGTGTGGCAATGGAAAGGTAAGTTTTAGCTCACACTCTCTGTATGAACTTTATAATATCTATCCTTCTGTTTTAGGGCATCGTAGTCAGTACTGGTGAGCGCAGTGAGTTTGGTGAAGTCTTCAAAATGATGCAGGCTGAGGAGGCGCCCAAGACGCCTCTGCAGAAGTCCATGGACATCCTCGGAGCACAGCTGAGTTTCTATTCGTTTCTAATCATCGGCGTTATCATGCTGCTCGGATGGTTGCAGGGCAAACCTCTGACAGAGATGTTCAACATCAGTGTGAGCTTGGCTGTAGCTGCTATCCCCGAGGGCCTTCCCATTGTTGTCACTGTCACCCTGGCTCTAGGTGTCATGCGAATGGCCAAGCGCAATGCTATCGTCAAGAAGCTGCCAACTGTCGAGACACTCGGCTGTGTTAATGTCATCTGTTCCGATAAGACCGGAACTCTGACCAAAAACGAAATGACAGTCACCGTGATAATTACGTCGGACGGCTACATGGCCGATGTGACCGGAGCTGGCTACAATGACCAGGGCGAGATTCACATTCGAAACTGCAACAACGTCGAAGTGGCCAAGCAGAATATAACGAATTTATTGGAAATCGGTGCCGTATGCAACAATGCGTACATCCAGAATGAGACACTGCTGGGACAGCCGACAGAAGGCGCACTGATTGCGGTCGCCATGAAGAACGGAATGTATGCAACAGCTGAGAACTATGTCAGGATTCAGGAGTATCCATTTTCGTCAGAGCAGAAAATGATGGCCGTCAGGTGTATACACAAGTATAACAACAACAAGGAGGAGTTGTTCTTCGCAAAGGGTGCTCTAGAGATGCTCCTGCCGCAGTGCACGAAGTATATGTATGGGTCGCAGGTGGTTACGCTGTCGAAGCAGAACGAGGCAGAGTTCTTAGCGGAGGCATACGAGATAGGACGGAAAGGTCTGAGGGTGCTGGCTCTGGCTAAAGGAAAATCATTGCAAGATTTGGTGTATTGTGGTTTAGTTGGCATTACTGATCCGCCGCGACCATTGGTGCGCGAATCGATTGAGTTGCTAATGCAGAGTGGTGTGCGCGTGAAGATGGTTACCGGCGATGCACAGGAGACTGCCATGGCTATAGGTGAGTGAGAAATTATTTGAACTGAAATGTTAATATTACACCTGCACCTGGAATCAGTGATACCGGCAAATGTAATGAATACTTAACACTTTATATAAGAATTGACAACGGAATCTATCACATCATCCGGAGAACAATGGGTCTCCTAAACTTTGTTAGTAGTTCTTCTTCCCTATTCGTGGATTAAACTATTTCTCCCGTTTCACAAATACAATTCCCAGTCTAAAGACAAATGTCACCGACCGAGTAAAAGGCCTTAAACTAGCATCATAATTACTTAAGAATTGCATTTATCCCCCTCGGTTAAAACGTTTCCAAGTTCCTACCCCCATTGACTTCGTTTAACTGCATTGTCATCTTCAGTTCTACCTTCTTAACGACAACGACAAGGTATGACTTCACTTAAGCAAAAAGTCCTTAAAAGTCTTTAATTCAATTTGTATAGTTGAAGTGAAAAGTTTTTCTAGTTCACTATCAGAATTTCAGTCGAGGAAGGGGAAAGAAAACAAAGAAACCCCCCAAACTCCTTATTTCTCTTTCAACTTTCATCAACGAGAGAGAATTGGAAAAAAAAACAAAATCCAAAGAAAATGGAAAACATGTCCTCTCAGGTAAATGAAGATAGAAAAATGACAATAAATAGCGAAAAAGACGCACCCAGCTATGCAGCTAAACAAGTACAATGTCCTTGCACTTGAACATCGACTTCTGTCGCATCCTTGCTTGAGTAGGGTTAAGGGTGGAGGGAGGATATACCTATATAGCTCCTATGCAGGTGCATTGTTATCAAGAAATCCGCTTCCTTTCCATTGACAAAAATGCTTCATTATAAATACATAGTTGGCTGTCTCTGTGTAGAAACTGAGCAAATTTCTAAGGACAACAGCTCGGATGATGATAATGACGATAGAAACTTTCATCGGTTAGTTGTTACTCGTTGCGAAATTATTATCATTGAACAAAGGAAACTACTTATTTTAGTGGCGTCTATCAAAAAATGATGATAAGTTGATGAAAAAAATAAGGACGAACATGATCATCTTTCATCATCGTCATCAGCATCTTTGCTATCATCGCCTTTGTAAATGGAAAACTTTCTCGTTTCTCCTTGGGTCATTCGACAATCGATTATTTTTGTTTGTGCCATTAAAAAGTTCTGCAATGAACAACTGCAAAGTGTAATGAATGCACTGAGGCGATTAAGAAGTTTTTCCTTAGAGTATATGTTTTCCCTATTGCACAATTTTATTCAGAGGTCACTCGGGCGTATTCATAACATACTGGTGAACAAGGAAAAACTTTTAAACTGCTCTGACGTGACCTAATCTTCTTTCGTTAAATTTGTTTGCAAGGTCTTGCAATGAAATCATTCGATTGTAGTACGACTTATCGACTCTTCGAGGTGCGGTCTAATATTACTTACAAGTTTTTGGCATACCATACATTTTAAATGTGAATGCGATGGAATGTGAAGTGCAGTTTTCAAATGTTCTTATTCTGCCTAAAGCCACAAAAAGAATTCGAATATAGGAACCCTACTTCAATTTTGATGGTCGGTAGAACTGGACACTATGCGTATCTTACATGGGTAATAAGTTTTAATAAGAAAATGCGAATATTTGTGAATTCTACTTGGTTTTTACTATAGAGAAGAACCTTCCGAGCTACCTGAAGGAAATCTTGATCAACTTGAAGAGCAGCCTTGAACAACGAGAGTGTGAATTTTTGTTAAATGTACAACTTAACTTATTATAACCAGAATAGGAAAGTCGCCAGTGCACTGATCTGCGTTTAGTGTGAGGGCGATCAAAAAACTTGAGTTTACTATGGGGATGTTCTAAATTCTTGCTAAGTAAGTCTGACAGCCTGCTGATATGACGAGTTTCTGTTTTTATTGGGCTTTTGCTGAGAATTTCTCTATCTGTCCCATGAGCATAATTTCGATTGTACAACTGAAACTGACGTGCTAAAAGTGAGGTTACCAGTCAATTTAAATTTTACGTTCAGGGGAAGTCTTGTACAGAGTCGAAATTTGAGATGACTGGATTTATGTATTGTAATCGTATCGAAAAAGTCTTAATAAAGAAACCTTAACTTCTACTTAAGTTTCTTATGTACCCAGTGACTGTGTTCACGCAAAGAAACCTAGTGCTTATTTTCGTTGTGCTTCTTGTTTTCACGTACGGAAGTATTGTCGGTGATGCAATTTAATTTAGAAACACAGCGTTTGTTTGGATTGAAGGGCATATTCAACAAAATGGAGCCACCGCCGCAAGGCCTTTAACTTTAAATTGTCTTTTTGAGAGAAACCGCGCCAAGGATCACAACGACGTAGTTATTTAAATTGAAGACGGTCAGTTTCTTGAATGTGTAAGACCACAACTAGGTGAACAAATTGGCAAACAAATTCTGTTCATTTGGGGATCAGCCGAGAAGATTAAATAACTTGAGGGCGAATACCTACCCATCCGAATTTCTGTTGATGTTACTGGATCAAAATAATCGTTTAAATATGAAATTGAAACTGTAACACATTAAGTTTGAATATGTAGTTAATTTTTGTGATTTGTGGAGTTTAAAAAACAAGGTAAAATACATTTTTCAGGACAGTTGTCCTATAGCCTGTTTCTTTTCTTACGAAATGAGCGGACGGGTTTATGGAGACTTTTAAGTTTCAACGTGCAATTCATTTGCACGTGCCTTAATTTTTAATCAAGTTTAGTTCTACGGAAATAAAATATAACTACCTGCCTACACAGGTCATCGATCAAACTCACTGAACTGGTTGACATCCTGTGACTTTCCTAGGTGACCGCTGTTAGCTCAACCATATGAGCCAAACATTTCCTGTCATAAATCAATAATTTCCATTTTTTTTTTCTGTTCACAATAATAGTTGACCACAACTCACCAGTCACCACTCACATCATTCGCTATGTAAACCACACCACAAAGCCACAAACCTATCAATTTGTTTGTTTTACCCCGTTTCTAGGACACCGAATCGACCGCAGATCAATACAGCAAATGAAAAATTCCCAATACAATAATTCGAAAGTTGATTAGTTTTTGTGGTCGGCAATAAACAAAAAATATTTCCCTCATCCCAATTGCTGATACTGATGATGATAGCCACAACAAAGTGATGTTAATGAATTTGTCCCATCCTCTTTGTTAAATGAAATTAACAAAATGATGTCCGTTACATCAGTGCGTAATCGACAGCACTATAACGATGACGGACTTGTAAGGACTCCCTCTATTGTTTGCATGAAATTGAAAAACAACGACGCGTATACGAAACCGTAAAAGCAACATCAGACAATGAGGCAGCCATTTTATATTAACCACAGCAGGAGTTTTCCAGCCTCCTGTGCTCGTCCTCTCCTAATTTCATTATTCCATCTCCAGGGGGTGGCAGAGGGATATCCCTTTGCTCTGGTATAATTTTCTATTCAGATTTCGAAAGCGCAACAAACCAAAACATCCCTATTTATATCTATATGTGTATGTTTAGTGATTGTAGGAAGTAGGAAGTAAGGATGAAAATCCTTACAAATATTCGTCTCATCGGGATGTTATTTCATTTTGCCAACTCCTCTGAGTGACTGTGAAAAGTGCACACGAGCAAGAAAGCAAAAAAAAGCGATGAAACCTAATTGACGGAGACCAGGATGAGGAGTCGAGTCTTTAAATAAAATTTCAAATGAAGTAGCAGCGAGAATCCTTGTTTTTTTGTATTCTTCTTATTTCGTTGCCTACTTTCTAGCAAAACCACATGAAATATTTGAAACTTTCTAAATGGCTGCCAGTAAAAGTCATCCAGTGGAAAATCACTGTGAAACTTAATAAGAGAATGGTATATCAGAGAGGGGGTAAGAGGGTTGTGGTTCGCAAGTTGTAGGGATCCAGGGAAGGTCCCTTCGGTGTGTGCGTTAAAAGTTTGAATAAGCCCGTCGAGCTGACCACAGGGGAATGCCACAAAACTATCTTTAAATTACACACACACACAAGAAGATGAGATTAGCAGCTTCTAGGACCCAACGATGAAGGGACACCAAAAATGGCTCTAAATATACTTCCTTCTCGTGGTTGGAGAAAAAAAAAGCAAGAGAAAAAACAGCACCAATGACGAGAGCATTGTGGGAAAAAAACTTTGTCGTGATTTTTTTCACCGACCTCCCACAGTCGTCTTTTGTGCAGCACATACGACGAGAGTACAAATCCTAATCGAAGACCATAACGACCAGTTACGAGGTTGTGTGTCCAGTTAACGGGCAGATTCATATGTGAGCACCACATGAATGATTGAAGATGTTTGTGAAGTGAAATTTGCAAGTACACTTTGAAGTTTGTTCAGTAAGGATGAGAAATGTCAAAGTTTTTCCACGACGCTGGGCAGAGGATAAAGTTTTCTTTAAAGTTGGAAATTGCCGTAAATCCGGGGAATTTAAAATTAGGTGGTACTGTTGGTTTTGAATATTCTAAAAAGCTTTTAGTTAGAGTAGTTTTTTTCCTGACGACCACCAGCTAGAATAATAGATGTTAGATACATAGTTGAAATATGTAACGATGCCTTAAGTTGGGAAATGAATAAGGAATTTGTGCGTGGAGACTTCTTTTTGTGTAACCGAATAGGAGAAGGAAAATCGGTGTCAAATTAAACGTTAAGGGGCCCATTGAAGTTTTTCCGGTGAACCAGATTTGGTCAACAATAGGTGTCATCATTGCACACTTCTTATAGAAAGGGCTTTGGATGTTTTTAAAGGATTTTTGGTATCGCTTTTAAAAACGAAAACTTGCTACTAAAGCGGTCTTAACGATTTAATAAAAACAGGCGATACAAATATCTTATGCTTCATTATAAGGCCAAAGTTGTTTTGAGCTTCCCAGTTTCATATGGTATCACAATGAACCTTATACTGATCCAAGTGCGTAGGCTCTTTGTCGAAAGCGACTTTATCTAATTTACCTTAACTAAACAGTGCGAATGCAGGCTATTTGTAGAGATTTCGCCGTACTTTCTACTTTTCTGTCCATTGCATACGTTCACGGTTCTCACAGCGAGAGAGGCAGCATTTTCATTGGTGGAAATATTGAGAGCATGAGAGAAACTGTTATTGTCTGTCGCCAGTTTTCTTATATGGTGGGATTTCTTCCTTTTTGTGGGAATTTCGATGTCCGAAAAGATTTCCACTCCAAATCCATTAAATTTTTGCTGAAATTTTATCAAAATTTATATCTGCATTTCACCACAATGAATGTACATAAAAAGAGCTTCTGTAAATAGCTTTTTAGCAAGATTTTCTGGTATCAAAATTTTGTGGTACAAAAAGGTAATCATTATAAATATTTATAAACAAACTGGGACTTTTATAACAAACATAATTTAATATGATTTTTATGTCCATAAAATATAAATTTTACTTTTAAAAGAAAGATTTATTCACAAAAAGTACATTTTAAGGTAATTATTTAAAAGGAATTTTGAGTACGGTGAAGAGGGAATATTATTACGTTTCGTGGGAATAATTAGGACAGAGTACTTTACCACTGGCTGTCACCGTATGCGACGGATTCTATGGGTTGGGCCTTCAGTCTTCAAAAATATTGTAACGGGTGATTTTTTAAGCGTATTTTTTTTTTTAAATAGAATAAAACACTGAAATTTGCATCAAATATTCAACATTTTTATTGTAATCGATAAATAGGCCTTTGCCATTTACGTTTTAAGGACAACTTCATGTAAATGTTGTCCGCGGCTCCGTTTTAAATGGTTGACGGTAACGTTTCTTCCACGGTCGTCTTTGAAGAAAAATGGACCGATGATGCCACCAGCCCATAAACCATACCAAACTGTCGTTTTTTCGGGATGCATCGGTAATTCTTGTATGCGAGTCGATGGTTTAATGTCCAACAAAGTAAATTTGGTGATAACAGCACGAACTGTTGATTCACCAGGTCGATTATGACGACCATAATATGTTGATTCACCAGGTCGATTATGACGACCATTTTTATAATAAATTTCAATAATTAGCAATTGTTGCTCGTTTGTAAGTCTTTCCATGATTAAATGGCAGAATATATCTACTGAAAACTTTTCACTTTGACAGATGACGTTTGGACGCCATTACTAACCAGTGCTCCCAACCTGAAAAAACTTAACTCTTAAAAAATCACCCGTTATTAGAGTTTGACAGAGACTGAGGTAAGATCGTCGCTTAAAGTCAACATATCCTTATCCCCTTGTTCCCCGACTTCAGCTTATTATCGCAATACAGAATACCTTGGTTCAAAATGTCTCTCAAGAATTCTCTATATCTCTTCAGAGTTCCGTTCTATTCCAATCATTCTAAGACAAGTTCTACCGTTGTCTGAACGTTTTCAAGGCATAATCTGCATGTGTTATCTTCTAGAATGTCTTCAACCACTCCGTGTCATTTTCACCAAAAATGGATGGATTCATCTTTGCAATTAGATCTATAGCAACTCTTCTAAAGAAAGGGATCTGTTTAAGCACCCATTTCCATAGCTGCAAAAAAATCACTTGAAGCATTGTTTTGAATGTATTACGAGGGTCACGTGATTTATGGCGTATGAAAACGGCGGAGGAGCTCTAATTGTCAATTCAGTCATAGCATCGACAGCCACTTTTTGGAGCTGTCAAATGGTACCCATGTTGTTAAAATGGGCTGTATCTATGTCGAGGAGGATAACAATATATCAGTCGTCATAGCTCTTTTTGGTTGTTCATTTCCACGAATTTCCAATGACAACATGTTATTAAGGGTAAAGATTCACTTTATTTTAAATTTTACCGATGGAATCAACCTATACTTTTGTTTGTATTTCCAAATTTATTTATTTTTAGTCGAATGGCATTGACAGCTTATTTTTGCGTTAAATTTTTCTCAATCCAGCAGGTAATTTTGCGGTATATTAAAAAAATTTGCTAGAGCTCCAGCTCCAGATTTTGACACGGCATAGGCATCTAGCGTTCAATTTAAAGCAGCCACTGTTACTTATGTCAAATTTAAAGACTTTACTTCGACGAATATTCATACATGCAGCTGCTTTTCAACATGTTCGCTATCTTTGAGTACATGTGTGTTTAGGGTTTGGCAGCTCATGTGAGTTGCAGTTGCAAAGTCCATCAGTTCAGGCAGTCAATTTGCACACTTCGACTACAGTCACAATTGCAATCTTACCTGGAAGTGTTGTTATTTGCTAAATCTGCTTAAACAAGATCACATTTCGAAAATGAGCTAAACCCATCATAATTTGATCCTTTTTTAAAACGCCAACCTGCAGTCGCTTTAGAATAGCTTCAATCTACAGTTCCCTAACAATGGGAAGTAAAACGGCAACCGGATAGCTATCCACTCTATAACTCAATTACGTACGCAATTAAGTATATCGATTCCTCTTTTATCACAATGCACTCACGTCCAACAGGAGCTGCATCTAAGTCCTTCATATCGACTACATAGCGTGATTTACCACACCGACAACGAAATTTTTTTTTTTTGCCGAATGATTTACTCCGTTGTGTATTGGAAGGTGATGCCAAGTAATATCTTTCTTCACATCCCAGACGTTAACCAACTGAATTCAAATAGAACTGTATTCAAGATTGAATTGCTCGTGCATTTTTCTCTTCTTTTTTTCCAATTAAATCTCTCCAATAGTGGGTACGCGATGAGAAAGGAGCAACAGGGAATTTAAAGAGTCTCAGCAGTTATCTCTGTTTTAAATTGGATATAAGCTGGAGAAGATGAGTTCGAATCCACCACGGTGCTGCCGCCTCTAAGTGCGAACCTAATTTATGAAATCAAATGGAAGGATATAGAAATTGATGCGAATTAATGGAGCGCAAATGTTTGCAATATGTATTTGGTTCGGAAGACTTGAATGGGAGAGAGATTGTGCGAGGATTATAACTTAGACATGACAGTGGAAGGGAGTAGGAGATGATTTCTGATTCCTTTCTCGATGAAGATCTTGATTTGTGAATCAAAGACATAAATGTGGCCTTCCGGAGCCTAATTGATTGAGGTTGGGAAGACCTATTGGCATGCATGTTTGATGTTGCTCCATGATAAGTCCCTAGTTCCTTGAAATCTATACGGATATCGTGAGCAGTTTTAATCTGATGCGTATGCTAATCCGTATACAAATGGACTTATATTCTCTGCATTATTAGCTTTGCTTTCGTCGCTCTTATTTAAGTCTAAAATCATTTCCACTCTTAATTTCTTACCAGTCAAGTAGCCACAGGGGCTGAGTTCAATAAATGCCTTGTATTCGTTAAAAAAAAATATCAACGCACGCGTCAGCATCGTCTTCGTCATCCGATTAAATCGAATTCGGCAGTTGACTGATCGCTCTTAACTTCTCCTTTGCCCTCTCTACTCGCATTTTATTCATAACAACAACTAAAGTTTGTTTTCTTTTTTTGCAGCAAACTTGATCGGCATCGATACGATCCACCATCAGACACTGTCGGGCCAGGAAATGGACCAGCTGAACGATCATCAACTGGATAAGGTCGCCAACAATGTGAGCGTTTTCTACCGAGTTACACCACGACACAAGCTTTCCATAGTCAAATCTCTCCAAAGAACTGGCAACATAGTTGGAATGACAGGTGACGGAGTGAATGACGGAGTTGCCCTCAAAAAAGCGGACATCGGCATTGCCATGGGCAAAAATGGCACAGACGTCTGTAAGGAAGCAGCTGATATGATCCTCCTAGATGATGATTTCCATACAATCATGTGAGTACTTTTCGCCCCAAGTCTGCCTCTTCCTACTTGACCTAATGTACTCCTTTCCTTTCAGTGCTGCAATTGAAGAAGGCAAAGCAATCTTCTATAACATTCGCAACTTTGTCCGCTTCCAGTTGAGCACATCGATTGCAGCTCTCTCATTGATCGCTCTGGCCACGCTAATGGGCATTGCCAATCCCCTCAATGCCATGCAGATTCTCTGGATCAACATCATCATGGATGGGCCGCCGGCACAATCACTCGGTGTCGAACCGGTCGATCATGATGTCCTTAAGCAAAAACCTCGAAACGTCAAACAGCCAATGATAACCAAGTCAGTGATCGTGAATGTCCTTCTCAGTGCCAGCATCATCATTTTGGGCACACTGTGGGTGTTCCAGCGCGAAATGGCCGACGGAACTCTTGGTAAAACGAAACGTGACACCACCATGACATTCACCTGTTTCGTATTCTTCGACATGTTCAATGCGCTCAGTTGCCGATCGCAGACAAAGAGCGTTTTCACGATCGGTCTCACTTCGAATCGAATGTTCCTGCTTGCGGTTGGATTCTCAATCATTGGACAGATGTTGGTCATCTATTTTCCGCCGCTGCAAATGGTATTTCAAACAGAAGCGCTGTCTGCCTACGACATACTGTTTCTGATCAGCTTGACGTCATCGGTGCTGATCGTGGCCGAGATCAAGAAATGGTTTGAACGTACAATGGAACGAAAGATCTATAAGACACGCAACGACTTGGATTTCGTATGACAAAACGCAAGCGCTGGAAGATTGTTAAAAAATGATTAAACTTAGAAGAAGAGAAAATAAGATATAGGTAGGGAGTGGAGAGGAGTGATAGAGAGATAGATAGAGGGAGAGCGAGAGAGAGTATGAAATGAATGCAACTTTGCGTTTTGTTTTTTAGCGTTTATCCTCTTTTCAGGTATAATTTCCATTACAAAATAAACAAAAGAAAAAGTGAGCGAGAGAGCAGGTTAATAGTTTTAATTATTATTGTTAATTTTATTGTAGGACATTTTGTTTGTAAATTTAGTTTTTATTAAGTGTCCATCCGGCCGAAACGAGTTTCAAATTTTACGATGCCCCCATTCTCATAATTTTATTTATAGCATATGTACCTATAATGGAAATAAATAACAAAAGGGCAGACTACCAAAATAAATTTACTTAAGCGGGGATAGCTTGTAACGGACTCCAAAGAAATAATCATGAACAATGGACAGTCTCCGATGAGGTTTGGGGATACAATAATTTCTTTTCTTTTTATGGGGAACATCTTTTTATAGGAAACAGTTTTATTGTTTATAGCAGGAAAAGAAAAACTTAAGGAAAAGTGTTACACGAAAGAAGAAGAAGAATAAAAGAGGAAAAGAACGATTTCTTTTTGTGATATATTTTATAAGCAACATATTGTTTATTTTACTTTTTTGTTTCTTTTTTTTATTATTTGCTGTGCACTTTATTATTAAAATTCCAACTTTTCTTATTACACCGCCAGTCAAAGTGTATTGATCAATAATATTTTTTTAGTTATACGTACGGTTTAAATAAATTGTAAGATTGGTTTTATGTTTGAGAACAATAAAATTTATTTAAGTTTACTTGTATGTTGGTTTTCTTTTGATTTTTTTTTTAGTTTGTTACTAATTATTTAAGTCTTCAGAATTGTGCCATCTTGCACGGCGATCAATGTAGAGGTAGTGGGTTCTGTTGCATGAAGATCCTTAGTCGTCGTTTGGGTTGGGCGCGCTGTTTAAATATGTCTTCTCGATCGATTTTAATGTTATAGGTAGATACTGACGTTTCCAATTTTACAGCAATATAGGCAACTGCAACTGGCAGCCTTGCTTTTGCAGCAAATTATTAAAAAAAATACAAATGATAAATGAATCAGATGAATGCCATTTTGATAGATGTTTCCATGACTATTTTCTTGGTTTTTGGGTGTCCAATAAATTGGCGTTTGTATTCCTTTGACGGTCTGCAAGTAATGGGGACTAATTTCGTCAGACTTGCCTTTCATATGTATAACGCCTCCTCAAGAAACATTGAAATGCTATATGCGCCAACGAGAGTCGCCTGGTCGAACCTTAAAGCACAACATGTTATCTCGGGGAGAATCACACAGGAATCTTGGAGTTTATAATTGAACGCAGCTCCTTTCTGAGATGACATCTTAAGGAGAGGCACTTCTTACATAAAAATTAAGGCACAGTCGGTAGCAACTACCTGATTTAATTCAACAAATAGTTCGACAGCGAGATCGATCTATTGCGGGACGGTTGAGTACAACGCTCTTCAAATTCGAAATATTTGTTGAATAGATAAAGCCCTCTTAACACGAATAAAATGTCAAAATGGCTTTACTTATGATCTGTTAAGAACCCCTAAAATCATAGAACTGATTCCTAAAAGTAAAATCGTATGACTAACATTTGAACTGGCGACTACATTTGAGAAGTCATCTTAGTTTGCCAACTTCACTAAAAAGTTTTTTAACAATTCTTCTATTTGCTTGTTTATGGGACAATTCTGGGCGGGCACCGCAGAAAAACTTAAGGATCCATTTAATTCATAATATTATAAGAAAAAGGTGCGGAAACTGATTTTAGTACATCGATTGATTGTCGATAACAGAAAGGTTAAAAGGGGTATGAAAGAATAGGCCCTTGACATAAAAAGCCCCATCGTGATGATTTCTCAGATAGGTATCTAAATTTCGAATGTTGAATCTGTTGCGCGTAGACAACAAAACCAACTACAAAATTGTGTGGCAAGCGACAGAACTATTACTTAATATACTACATTACCGACGCAAAGTCATTTTCGGTTATTCCTCTGTTTTTCACAAATAATACCAGATATTATTTAAACTAAACCACAGTGCTGTTTAGAAAAGGTTGTTATAATTTTCTTAGCAAATACTTTATTTTCTGTTATATATTGTTCAATTTGCTCGCTATTTTCTTATTATTATAATTTTAGCTGGTGATAGTGAGAAAAGTAAACAAAATAAAAACCAAACAAAGCAAAAAGAATAGCAAAAGTGCATCAATTCAAAAAAAAACCTACTTCAAGTATACCAACACCAAAGAACACCAAAGAATAAAATACGAGGAAAAATAAGTGAAAATCATTAAAAAAAAAATTTTAACATCAACTATTTCTTTAACATCTCAAGAAATACGAACCAAAATCTTCTAGCGCATCAAGTTATTTTAAACAATAACAGAAACAAAATACGAAAAAACATTTAAACACAAATTTTAAGAAAATGTTCAAAAATTTGGATAAAAAATTGGTAGAATTAATTACAAAACAAAAATTTACTCTAAGTTCGATTGATTTTTCTAAACTACAAAATTTTACAGACTTACGCAAAATTTCACAGAGAACACTTAACATAAATAATACTTTTGTAAGCGCACGAGGATTTAAAGCAAATCTGACAACTTTTTAATAGTAAAAGAAACGAGTGATAAATTAACATCAACAAAAAAAAAATAAAGAGCAAGCAATAAAACCGGTTTTCAGCATTTAAAATTTACAAAAAGCAAACTTAGAAGAAAAATATTTTAATAAAACTAAGTCATAGTAATAATAACAATAATATACATTTCCAATTCAAATTGATATCTTTTCGACTTGTTGCAGTTTTTGACTCAAATGCAATATATGTTCAATTTAAAATATATAACATATGTAGTAAAAACAAGTAACAAAATAATATATTCTTAATAGAAATTCCATCATCAGAAACGCACGAAATCATACACCTCATCAATTCCATCATATCCATAAATACAAATACAAGTAAAAGAAATCAAATTTACGAAAAATTAATATAATAGTTCAAATTTCTAAATAGTTGATAGAAAGAAATAGAAAACAACCAGAACAGAAACAACTACAGTGAAGAATAATAATAATACTTAAATTTAAGAATTGCATAGTGATAATAAAATATTGTCATATGCGAATGTCACTTGAATTACAAGGTTTGTTGAAATTTAGGTGTATTTTGGTTACTTTTAATTTATGCCTGAAATGCTGTTTACAGTGAAATATAGTATGCATACAAGTGTCCTCAAGTTTGAAAAGAAGCTCAGTTCAAGCTTAAGTTAAGTTATTATCATAGACAAACCATACTGAGACCCCCAACTCACAATCCTCTTGCCGCTGGCCCCCTCAGTTTTTTTTCAAATTCGCCATTTTGTATTCCTATCGGTGTTATGTCAATTCGGAATCCGAATGACATGCAAAAACATACAAAAATAAATGCTGCCAACCTCGGTAGCCGTGGGGAAATGTGAAAGAGTTCGGGAATACCACATTTTACCATAACTGAATGCCATTGGTTAGTAATTATAAATTTTTGTTAAGGTGAATAATTTGATTTGTGTGGTTAATAAAACTATCTAAAGGAGATGTTTTATATACTAGAAATATATTGGGACAAATATGGCTGTGTATTTCCCGCTTTTGGATATAATTAACTTCGGTTTCGTGTGTAATTTTTTCTTAAATAATAAAGAAAATTTGCTCAAAATGTTTTTATTTTCCCTCAACCAACCTACATTCTTAATTTTTCACAAATATTTTAAGCAAATGTACACTTTTTCCTAAAAAAAAATATTATTCACACGTAACGAACAATTTCAAATTTAACTGATAAAATTCTATGAACGCTGCAAGCCACTTTGCCCAAAGCGGAAGTGGCTCATATTTTTTGGGAGTGTATTGGTGACTCAGAACTTTTGAAGTTACGTGACATTTGTCAATACGAATTTCTATGTATCAATACTAGCGCAGTAAATCGTGACCACTCCGAAAAAATATAGCTTGTAGGCTAAGTAACGGGAAATCGGCCGAAGTTGGTGGTCTCAGTATTGTCTCTGGTTATTATGTTATCTACTGTAAAAAGTCTCCAACAAATTTAAGCTACCGAATAATTGCTCAATACACTCGGAATCAAGTAACCTTAAGTCGACTACATTTGTTAGGATACACCTTGTAGATACGCAAGTCCTACTCAGTCCGAAATTCTTGACTCGATTTGTCGGCTACCCCTCCATAAGCGTCAACTGAAAAAAAACTTTTCACGTGACCAATCCAGGGCAATAAAAAGTGAAACACATTCTGACAGCCAGCTGTCAGACCCTCAAAGCTAGAGTTGCGAAGGTCCCCATTTTCTCAGCTATGTTTTGGCAGTTGATTTGTTCGGGAATACTTCACATTTTTGCAGAGCAATATATTTTCTTTTGAGTAGCAAGTATCAATTTGATATCATGTGGCCAACGTGACAAATGTCGAAATGGGCATATATCGGCAATTTCACCACTATAGTTGATTCGATAATTTTTTCAATACACCCCTTTTGTATCAATTTGTTGCGCTACAGTTGTCAAAGTACGTTCACTATATCGTTTTTATTTTTTTTTTTTTCATTTTAGTTCGCTCATTACAAAAAATGTACCTACAGTTTCATTGAGAAAAATCGAAATTAATGTATGAGTTATAACTGTAAGGTAGCTTCAGAACCAAGTTTTTCACAGCAAATAATTGGATTGTCAAAACTAATGTAGATTTTCTTTGGACCAACATACAACAGTATGAATTTTAACATTCCTTGTAACCAGCAACTGTTTTTGACTATTATCACTATACTATAAATGATTTATCAACTCAACAACATAGCATCATTAGAATCAAAGAATTGTATCAAAAAAAAAAAACAAATGACAGCAAATTTGCGAAATCATCACACATATCATCTTTAGAATGCTAATAAATTAGAAATATAGAAAATAAAAAATAAATAGAAAAGAGACTTCTTCTAGACATCACAAATCATCAATAATTGACATCGGGCTCATACACTCTTTGAACACATTTTCACTTGTAACATCGTAAACATTCACTTTTCGAAATCACTTTTGGATCCATCATCTTGAGATCACACGGCTAAGAAGCTTCTTTTAGTTTTAAGTTGTTAAATATACGATTATAAAAGAATCATTATAATAAAAAAATTAATGTATAATTTAATTTTAAGAATAGGTACCAATCTGTTGTGGTGAATAAATGTAGAGGTGAGTAGGTTCTTGGGTGCATGGTGAATCTGGAATTCACTAAATTGTCTGTTATGTCTACGGATCACAAAACAGTTAAAGTATATGCCAATAGATATGTGAAGTTTTTAAAATGGGATGGGAAAGAAGGCGTCTGGAATATAGCCTAAATGGCAAAGCGTTGGTGCGTAAGGCCATCAGCTTCATTGACTTTATATCGCGCCCTCTGGCCAAGTTTTTTTCCCTCATTGCAATTTTTCAAGAAGTAATTCTTCGTCATGTCATATTCTATGAATATGTCAGACTTTTTAGGAAATTCAATAATTCTCCGGCTATCATTCATTATCATTTGTCAAAACGTTTGGCCTCGAAATACACTGACTGTTCGCCAGTATTTTTATTTAATAGTTATCATCATAGACAAATCATACTGTGACCCCCAACTCGCAATCCTTTTGCTGCTGCCCCTGGCCCCCTCAATTTTTTTTTCATATTCCGCTACTTTGTTTTCCTATCGGTGTGACATACAAAAACATGGTGGTTAATAAAACTATTAAAAGGATATGTTTTATATACTAGAAACATATTAGGACAAACATGATTGTGTATTTTCCGCTTTTGGATATCATTATCTTCGACTTCGTGTGTAAATTTTTCTTAAATAATCAACAAAATTTGCTTAAAATGTTTTCATTTTCTCTCAACCAATCTACATTGTTAATTTTTCATAAATATTTCAAGCAAATATACACTTATTCCTAAAAAAAATATTAATAACACGTAACGAACAATTTGAAATTAAACGGGTAAAATTCTATGAACGCTTCCATCAACTTTGCCCAAAGCGGAAGTGGCATATGTATTGGTGAGCCGGATTTTTTGAAAGTTACGTGACATTTGTCGATAGAATTTTATGTAACAATGCAAGCGCATTTACCATTTGCCACCCCATTAAAATATAGTGTATATAGTAACGGGAAATCGGGCGAAGTCGGTGGTCTCAGTGTTGTCTCTGGTATACAGTATCTCTAACATCTTAATAAAATCATCTACAGCCAAAAAAAGATATCTGGAAAATAGCTTAAAATTATATTTGAAATACTGGAAACATTTTTGTGTAAAATCTCCACCCACTCAAGAACAGATACCTTACATTTATTCATAGAGAACACTTTAAAATTATTTTACAAACATTCCTCTTAAGTTTAAATATAAACAATTTTCGCCATTATACAAATGCAACAAACAAAACTGTACTACTCTCACTTTTCAAAATACATACACATCCACAATGGTAACAATAATTAGTATTATAAGTCTTAATTAAATTTATATATTTAAATGGCAAAAATGTATAATTATTTAGTAACAAAAACAAAAAAAACTATCGCTCACCTATAAACTGACATTTATTAGAAAAACAAATAAAATATTAACAAATACAATAAGTATACAAAAATAAAATATCAATGAGTGTTTGGTGTATTTTATACGGAAACGAAATAAAGATTTAAAGGACTCATAAACTATGAATGTGAAATATTAAACAAATTACTAGCACCCCCATTCTCTTGCTTTATTTCCATTCTTCTTTCACTACTTTCTCTTGGGATTTTTTTGTCTTTATTTCCAGAACTCATTGTTTAACTAATCTAATTCTAATCTGTGCTATTAATTTTAAGTCAATGTTGATCCTATGTTTACTAATATATTTACACAATGCTTTCTTATTCAATTGTTCAAAAAAATCTTATTGCGACTGTAAAGATAAATAAATCAAAATTTCCATTTCATTCATTTTGTCATTCATACGGCGGTGAAAAAAAATATTATTCGTACAACTAAATCTAATATCATTACCTTAAAGTAAACTTTACCTTGAAAAAATAATAAGCTAAACAAATAATTCTCAATATAAAACATTATAATATATTAACAATAATGAAAACGGAAACGGAAAGTAAAAAATAAGTTTCCATTATTATTATTATTATTATTGCATTCATTATTTTGACCAATTAAATAAAAAAATGGTGAGTTACGCTACTATTTTGCGGATGTTTCATCACAATAATTTATATTTATATAGTAATTTAACAATAAAAAACAATAATGCAAAAACTATTATACATATGAACAAAAATAAGAAAAAACTATAAAAAAATAAAGAATTTAATAAAGATTTATGTAGAAATAAGATGAGAGTTTCAATGGATTGTCTTAAAGTAAATAAATGTTCGCATCGTCGCAGTGACAATTTTTAATCTAGATAATTGTGTGCAAATACTCTGGTCCCAGTCTCAGTCCCAGTCCAATGGCGATGCTTTCCTCACTTTCGATATGATACATAATGAAAGACCCACGGACCAGGTTTACTGGCCCTTGTCAAAGATTAAAATATGACAAGTTTTTACTAAACGCTGAACTTTGTTGTTACTTAAGTCTGAGCTTGCAATCTCTTCCTTTAACCTTAAATCTTCTTATTGTTGCTACAAGGAAATTTATAGATATTGAGGACGTTGAAGTACTCATATTTATGTAGTTTAGTAACTCTGACAGCTGACTGACTTGAAATCTGTTCATTTCCTTTAAAATTCTTCGAATTTTTACAAACTTTTACGAATTTTTTCAAATTTTTACTCTATGCTATTCCATAAATCAAAAAACTCGTAAAGAGAGCAAGATATTACCCCTCCACTGAAAATCTTACAAATTTTTACTCAACAAATTTCTTGGTGCACGAATTGGAAAAGCTGACAATTATAGCTGAAATTTGAAATTTGTTGTCCTGTTTGCATACCAGAGCATTATGTGTTCATTTCCTGTGTATTAAAATAGAATTAACAGGCGGCAAAATAAAATTGAATGTTCTCCCCAAAATTATTTTCGAAAGTGGCTACGTAATTCTTCCTCGCAGAAATATTGGATAATCTTCTCCACGTAATTTTTAATACAGTGCCATTTTTTCCTCTGCTCGAATGCTTGTTGTTCAATCAGTACAAACTCATTCACATACCTACTTGCATTCATCAAAAAGAAGTTTAATTAATTTCGTAACACTTTCATCCCTAGGTAGAATCAACTAATTTTGTTAGTAAATTAGCAAACTTTTCGAGTTTTTTTAGATAACGACTTTTCGTACCAATTTTTTTTTAATTATGTATGTATCATTTTCCATAGATTACTACAAAAGCGTTCCATAACTTTTTTTTAAGTGGGGACGTTCAAGTATCTAGTTTAGTAAGTCTGGCAGCTCTCTGACTAGATGTATCTCGGTTTTGATTGGGAGAAATCGGTCAAATGATCAGCTGTTTCAGTTGACGTTTATGGAGAGGTTTTCTGGTTAAGAAATTCTTGACTGAGTACTAATGTGGTTTTCCATTGGGACAAAAAATCAATCTTTTTTTTGATCTAAAACACTTTTCGCGTTCCATTGGGAAAAAAAATCAATCTTTTTTTCGATTCGGAGCACTTTTTGCAGATCTCGATAATTTTTCAGATTTACACATACTGCCACAAATACCCACAGCTGTTTCACGTCATTGCAAGAAGTTTGCTTTGAAAACAAATGCGCAAAGTTTCGTGAAAAGCAAAATAAAGGAATACATAAAAAGCAATGGATATAATGTTGGAGTAATTATTATTTTTATTGTCTTCCTCATCATCTGGAAAGTACGAATCACCGAAACTACTCCATTTGTGTCTACAACAGGGGAAACATTTTTCAAGTCGATATCCATAGCTGATTTTTGCAAAAGCGAATGCAATTTGAACAGCTGATATTGCTGTCAAAAAACGCACTAATCCATTCACAAAAGCAGATCAATTTCGTTGCATGTTCCATGAGCCGCGATAAATCTGAGATCTGAAAAAGATTTTTGGTGGTCCCAATGGAAAACGACATAAGTGACGTACCCGACCAATCTAGTTTTTGCGTTCAGGTTACATCTTATCCAGACCAATCTAAAACGACTTAAAATAATTAGATTCTTGAATGCGTCCAGTGTCTCTCTCTGATGTGGTATTCGATTGGACTTCTTCAAATTCGCTCTCAGATTTCCCTCTTTTTTGTATTGATATTTGTGCGATTGGAATATGTATAGTCTTCGACACTTTTCTAAGCGTTTTCAATTCACTGGTTTGATTTCTAAACATTTGTACATAAATAATTAACAAACATAGATCCACCCGATGCAATGCGTTTCTTTGCAGTTGAAAAATTTCACGAAAACGTAAACAAACTCTACTAGTTGTCAAACTCAAACTTACTTGTATTTTTAAATCTGAAGCAAATCTGAGAAAAAATCCAGATTCGCAAAACTGCTCTGAAATCTGAAAAAGATTGTTTTTTTTGTACCAAACGAACATAAAAATTGCTCTGAGAGCAAAATAAGTGCTCTGAGAGCGCCCAATCGAATACCAGATACCACATAAGATAGAATTTATCCCCACTGCTGCCATTTTGACAGTCTTTAGGAACAGCTTTTTCAGTTGACGTTTAAATTGACAATTTATCCACAAGGCATGCAGAGCCTCGATTTCAAAAGATTATTGCCGGCGTTTCATTGACCGCCAGATAGCTAGCCTAACGTAAAACCAACATCACACTTATGTAGATTATGTGCTGCCAATTTTACATTGTCACTTGGTAGCCATCAAAACGTCAATGGAAATCCGTTGGCATTGTTATCTTTTGAAAAATGTAAATATTTCATATTATTTATGTTTAGTATTGTTCAGCAAATTCTCATCAATAGTTTAACAACAGAAGAAAGCTTGCCTATTATTTAAATCTCACTTTGGAAACTGGTCTCTTGTTTGTCGAAAAATCATGTGTGATGGCGAGGCTCAAAAGGTTTTTAAACCAGTTCATTTGTAGCTTCTGTACTGAAGCAAATTCACAAGAGCACAGGGGTCGAATTGTGTCTTCCTTGACAAAACCGGCATAATTCCGTGAACGTATAGCGATTCGGCACGTAATTGGTGTGATATTTACGTTGGTCCTTGTTTAAAGTCAAGTCAAAATAACATTATCGGAAATTCAGGCTTATTATGAAAATGGTCATTCAAATCAAAATGCATATCGTGCACTTCGTGATTTTTTCGGTCAATTTAATCGTCCAAATATGCGTACAATTGGAAAAATGGTGCAAAAATTTGAGCGAACCGGGTCTGTAGGAAATGTAAAAACACCAGTGCCTGCTCGTTCAGCTCGTACTGCAGAAAATATTGCTGCTGTTCGCGATAGTGTGGCTGAAGAACCGTCCACCTCAACTCGTCGTCGTGCCCAACAATTGTATACCTCTCACGCTCGTCGTTGATGAACATTATGCACAAAGGCTTCCATTTACGCGCTTACAAGGTGCAATGGGCTCAAGAACTAAAGCCTTTTGACCATTTCAAGCGTCGTCAATGGTCAGAATGGTGGCAAGAAATGTCAACAATGGCTCTTTTGCGCGACAAATTCAATGGCCGTGTTATCTCATGTGGTGGCGATGTTAATTGGCCGATGTTAATTTGACACCGTTGGACTTCTTTCTATGGGGTTATTTGAAAGAAAAGGAGTACGTCGATAAGCCAGCAACAATTCAAGAGCTAAAGGATGAGATAATTCGGCACATTAACCGCATAGAACCTCAATTATGCCTCAGCGTCATCGAAAATTTGGACCATCGCATGGAGGTGTGCCGCCGAGGTCGCGGCGGCCATTTGGACGATATTTTGTTCCATACGTAATTAAACCATACCAATATTATCATAATAAAAAGAAATGACAATAATTTCCTAAATAATTTGTGTTTTGTTCAAAATCAACATCGGCCCTTAAAACTTAACCACGCTTTATAACTTTATTAGATTCTAAAGGTTCAGAAACAAAGCCATCACGTGTACCAGAGCGCATAGTCTAGAGCTAGGCAATTGGAAGCAGCGTGAGTTGTAGTTAAAAATAAATAAATAAATAGTTGGCGCAACAGGTCCGTCGGGACCCTAGGCGTCAATTCCTAGTATCTACATACCTTCCAAAAAAAAGTTCTAAAGTGGAAAACATTTGCGAAGCCAAACGAAATGAGGCCAATTTCAAAACCACAATGCATAAACAGTGCTTGGGGTCACTGTTTGGAAATTGGAGTAGCTGCGAGGTTGGGTTTAGGTGTATGTAAAGTTTGTTTGTACTCATGTTTCCCATGCTTTTGAAGAAACTTCGCATAAAGCCAACCCCAAGCATTGCAATCTCAGAGGGGCCCAAGCCAGCAACTTTAGTCCCCATCATTGATAACACAAATTTAAGATTTTCAAAAATATTTTATTTCATTTTGTTATTTATTATATTGGTATAGTGTGTACCGTCTACGTGAAATTCCCTACAAAATGTTTAACTTGATCTCTCTGTCAAGGTTCACAATTCTTAATTCGTCGCGATTACGTGTTTAATAAAAGTCTATATTTAGTTTTCATTTTTATTTCTATAATATTCTTTCTTTGATAAAATTCCAACTTAAAATAAAATTCAATAAAATGTCTTCTTTACTGGGAAATTCAGTTGGTTTTCGTTTTTTTTAAAGCAACAAGTTTCAAATTTTTGTATAAGTTCATTTTTGTCTCTTTTTGACGTAGGAAGGAAGTGTTTTCAATTATCTCATTCATTGCTTTTGAATAAATCGACATTTAATAATAATTTAATAATATAATCTATCCTAACAGCTACACTAAATAAAAATCTCATGGTTATTTTGTCATTTACTGGCCGGGAGCAGATTTCATTTAAATAAAATATTAACACTTTTGGTCGTTATTCATTGTGAACCCGCAAAATGTCCACTTGGGTTCCACATTTGTACCAGTTTCTCGCACACTTTCCTTGAAAAGGTTTGAATATTTCCGCAAAATATCGTTCAGTCGATCTGATTGTAGATTGGTGTTGTTGGTGATTTTCTGAAGGTATGAACAGATGTAGTCAGAGCCGGCGCCAATTGGATGGATAACCAAAAATGTGGACACCAGACTGATGATGTGGGCATCATCTAGATCTAGTGATGTAGGTTTCACCTTAATACAAAAAATTCAAATAAATTCAATGGAGAATCGTTAGAATAGTTAAATCTCACTTGGCTGATAACATCCTTGGGCTTATCGAGGTCATGGCTGTCCTCGACCTTATTGGCTGCAGCTGTATCAATTGGTCGATCTGTCTCGTGACTGTCATCCATCTTATCTGCCTTACGGATTCGTTCGTCTATGTCATGACTGTCTTCGATGATTGTGACTGCAGGGGTATCCTTTGGTTCATCTAGCCCTTGGCTGTCATCGACGTTATAAGCGGCAGATGGGACATACTGCCTTGCATCTTCCTCGTCGTCATCTTTAAGTTCGATAATGTCATTCTGGCTCATTCTGGCAGGAGCAGAGATCTCAATCACTTCTTCACACTCAGAGCTCTTGGATGAGTTACTACTTCGCATGGCACTGACCTCGACAATTCGGGTCTTCAGCAAAAGTTGCTTAACATTCGCTTCCTTGAGTTTTTTCTCAAGATGGTCGATTTTATTCAAATCTTTTCGTTCTTTTGTTTTGTTTTCGAGAAGCTGTGATTGCATGTTACGTATAGTTTCTTGAAGGACTTTAATTTGCTTGTCACGGAAATCGGTGTCAGACTTGATGTCGCATTTTACCAAAGTCATCTCGTTCTTGTAGGTCTCTAGCTGGCAGCGAAGACTATCGTTTTCCTCCTGTGGAAACAATGAAAAAATGTTCACATCATAGAAAGAGCGTAGATATAACAAATTGTAAGAGTTACATGTAGCAAATGATACATGCAAATGCGGCAACAAGTAAGACGAAGTGGAAGAAATCTTGGGGTGTATAAAATGGTACGCAATTACCAAGAACAAACTATAGAAGCTTAGTTTGAAAAAGTAACTGCCAGACGTATGCGTATTTACTTTTCACCAGAATATCCCCGATTACCACCACCAATTAACCGATGAAATATCATTTTGGCTTGTAGATTGAGTGCACTGGAATGGACTCAAGCGCCCAAGGTGGCTCTATAATCCCTAAAGAGTTATTGCAGAGTCTTACAGGGCGAAGACTATTCGACTAGCTGCGGACTTGTTCGATGGTAGTCACGCTATCGCAGAAGGATAAGATTTATGTAAACCGACAGTGAGCATTATAAAACCCAAGGCAGCGAAAAGATTCCGATATACATGTCTTTCTTTTATAACTCGGCAATCATACTCTGAGCAAGAACTCCCCTAGCAGGTTTACAAAAAGCGATAGCTTTTATGTTGGTGCAACTGTCTTTATGTATAGAAAACTGCAAACCTCTAGTATACCTGGAAGTGACTCGACTGATCGCCCATGTCCAGGGAGTTACAAACGAAATGTTACGCGCTACGGACATTAAAGACAATTCTTCCTGCTGTATCAAAATACCCCGTACGCATAATCTTATATCGAAGGCCTGGAGGGACATCATCAAGCTTTGATGTGCTTAAGCGGCTGAACAACATTTTAGCAACCACCGAAGCTTATGTTTATAATCGGAGTGTCTGACCCCGTAAAGGTGTCCACCGTCTTTGTCATTATTTTCAATACGTTATCTCTTGCTCAAGAGTCATCCATAGCGTGTCAAAAATGAACAAAAATCCACTTGAACTCATTCAAACTCTTGAATTAAGCCGCTTACATCATTATGGTGATGGTCTTAAAATACAATTTCAACACAATCACTCGTGGGCTTGAGCTGAATTACGTCCTTATATAGTACTCCTAAAGTAACTTGCGCCGTCATTTTAGAAAATAAATTGCAACCACCACGACTTACCTTCAACGTGTCATTATCGTAGCGACATCGCTTGTTACTCGGGCTACGATAATCTCGATCATCGTCAGACATTTCCATTTCATCGTCTTCGATCTGCACCGAGCGCATTTCCTACACACACAAAAGGAATAGATATATGAATTTAATAAACAATTACCAAAGAGTACCGATAAACGCCTTTAAAGTCATCTGTCAGTTGAAAAAAATGGCAAAAACAATACTAGTTTTTTTCTTTTCTTTCATTGTGTCAATAATATTAAGTAACCTTTCTTGTTTCGAACTTATGAGTGTCCATCAATGCTGTCGAAACTCTGTAGTATTTCTTTCGCCTATAAAGTAATGAGTGAGTGTGAGAGTGTACTTACCTCGAACTACTAAATACATGTCAGTTGTTTAAATTCTTTTAGTTTTTAAATTTAACCCTCCTTTAGCTAAACAAAACCGTACGAAATACATTTTAAACTTGATTAATTGCCAGCGTTATGAATGGACAATGATTGCGTTTTGCTTAATGTGTTAATTAACTTCCGCTCCCATTGATTATTATTATAGCTCCTTTTTCAGGCTGAAGGTGGTAGTTTGCTTTACGTATTTTTATTTTTTGAGCGATGTGATGAGTTATACAAAAGAATTGTTATTTGATTACAAAAACACCATTTAAATTGAAGCAGCAGTTTTAATTTTCTGTTCAAGTTTGATTTTGTTTTCTTAATTGCAAAAATATTTATTTTTTTATATATGTGAGAAATAGAAAAATGTGATTTATAATATAAAATAAAAGAAAAATATTCTCTAAACAAAGGTAATTTGGAAAGTTGAGCAAATTGTTGTTATGGAGGAGCTGTCACTGGTGTGTTACAATTGTCTACAAGCAAAGCTGAGGATACCACTTAATAAATGTTGAACTTGCAAGCGGAACACTGGTACAAATACTCCGATTCTTAAAAAAAAGTGTCTATCTGAAGATTAAAAAAGTACTGATGTGGGAAGATATTGGTCAATGAAAAATGCGCGTTTGAAAGTTCTACGAGGCATCCTGTCTTGTTTGTTACAACGAGTTATTCATAGTTTAGGTTTGATAAGGATGACAGTTTACTTCACGTGTAACCAGAAGCCATGGAGGCTCATTTTAGTAGATATTTGTGGTTTGTGGTAGTTCACACGACTAACAAAATCAGGGCTAGGCTGTGTCATAACTCATAAGAGTTGTCCCTGTAGCTACTGCAGATGTAATTTTTAAAGATGACTAGCCTTTTATCCATGTTTCCGATTATGCTGTGAGAGGAAATTACACCGACGAGCAAGCGGATTTGTTTTCTATCAAAGAGCCTTTAAATATCGATGAGGGTATATCGAGTCGACAGTATGTAGGTTATGCAGTGATGCCATTTTGGGGTATCTCCCTTTTTTAGGGAATTTCTGCAAATCTTCATATCTAAAAGGATTTTCTTTCATAGTTAAAGTTTCATAAAATAACGAGTTTTAAACACTAGTGAAATGAAATGGTACTCACTTCAGAGCAAAACAAAATCATCTTGAATTAGTTCGTTGTCGTACATATTTTAAACAAATTTTTTGTTGCTTTTGTCGACAGGTGTCGACATAAGGTCATCCCTCATTCCTTTCTTCTTACAATGGCGGAATGGGAGAATCACCACAGTGGTCGTATAAGAAAAAATTTTGTTTCTTTTATTTTCTTGTTTGTATTTTGGTTAGGGGTATTCTAACAAAATGGGATAAAGGGATTTTTAAACGGTCAAATTTTTAAACCGCCATATTCCATCTTAACATTCTGGAAACACTGGCGCTATGATGGTGACGAGGAATAAATAAAATTCACAGTGAAATATGGTTCATCCATAAGGCTCGTGCACGACTAATGCTAGAAGACCATGCCCTTAGTCAGAAAAAAACAAACAGAAATAGTACAAGGACTAATAGACACACTCCGACGATTCTTGAGCTCCAGGTATAGGCTTCGAAGTCATAACCCGCAAGACTTGGAATAATTCACTTTGTGGCAGGATATATTGATAGCATTTAAGCATGCAGTAAAGGCCACTTGGTCACCTAACTCACCTGTCGATCACCCACGCCAATTATCTGTCTCAACGCACAGAGCCTAAATAAGTACAGGAAGAAGACGGAAGCAGCACAGAGTCTAGGGAAAGTAAACTCCTACCGAACAGTGTCGGAACGCAACGTCCTCGTAGTCGCGAAAGTGAAAAGAGCTTAGCAATCAAAAGTGGCGATGGGGCGGCTATACAAGATTTAGACGGATGGGCCGATGGAGCGTCGTCGTCATTTAGTTCTTATCCGGAAATGGATAATGGACCAATAGGAAAAGTAGAAATCAAAATTTAAAAATACAACGACTACCCGGTAGACGATTCTTATCACATCTTTTCCATCTTCCGTTGGTTCCATATAATTAGTAACCTACCTAATTCGTTTCGTCTCAACTGACCAAAACAACCAGGTTTAAAAATGTTCTCTTCCCTTACGGCCATATTATAATTATTTTTTTGAGTACCCTTTTACATATTTTGTTCCTTTGGGCTAAAAACGCATACAAAAAAGTTTCATTAAAATCGGAATTTATTAACACGTGCCGCAATGACATTTAAATCCAAAGAAATCATCCTCTGCTGAACTAATAGCATAAAAAGCATTGACAGTGTATTAACTTTAAATTCGGTGCGGCATGTGTTAATGTGGTCGAAAAAAAAATAATAGAGTAATGTTTTTAGGTGTAAAGGAACAAAAAAAAGGGTACTCAAAAAAAAATTCAAACTTTAAAAATAAGGACGACCCTAATATGTTTAAATTGTCGGGTTTAAAAATTGCGGATTAATGATCAGGTGTAAAATTAACTTAAATCTGAGTTATACCCGGAGTGAACAATCTGGCAGTTAGTCTGAGAGACCCATTGAACTTCACCCTCTTAGTGTATAGGTCGATGGATAATAGGCTCGGTATAGTTTTCAGGGCTTGTTGTGCGGTGTCGATTTTTGTTAACACTTTGTATTCAGACAATCATCTGTACCATGAGGTAGGACTTAGTGTAAGCAGGCTCCCTCCAAATAATCGTATTGCGATGTATTGTATTGTAAGTAATAGGCCCTGTACACTGTGACCAGAAGAGAACTATTGTGTTGGCCTCTATTATTTAACTCAAAAAGCTGTTGAGGCTCTTTATAAACCTCAGTACCCTTCTTGGTTCCATGTTTCCTTTGCCTGCAGGACTTAAAAACGCCCCTTTTATATGGATTACCGCGATGTATAAGCACTAAACTTTATTCGGCTTTAAGCCCCCAATTAATCTGCAGGCGTAAAAAAGCATTCATCACTTTCTTCATGATTTTCTCTGTATTCCCTTTTCAGTTTAATTCGGAGTTGAATACAACATCGAGGTAGTTGGCTTTGACTGAGCGATTAAAGACGAATGCTTCCCGTCAAAAGCCGAGGTTTTGTTCCATGCAGTGGCAACTCCGGTTCAATCCAGACAGCAATTACCGCAATCGAAATACAATGGCCGCGTTGTTTCAAGTTCAACAATTATTTGTTTCTAAAACTAAAACTACGCTATGAAAACTTTACAAATAAAAACAATATTAATTTGTTCACATGTCATTCAAGACAAATTTACTGAAATTAATAAAGCAACCATGCGACCAGCTCAACATGCAATTAAAAATATACAAAATAACTACAACCCGCTAGAAGCGACAAGCTAAACATGCAAATAAAAAAAGGAAAGGACTACAGGATTGTTACCAAATTAATTGCGCTATTAAAGGGGAAATTTTGAACAAAAAAAAAAATATGTAACCCGATACCAATTAAAATAATAGAGAAACAATAATAAAATGAAAAAAATATTGATACAACAACAACAACAACGATATGTGTGTGTATATTCTTGTGTACGTACCATTGACAGTTTCTTCCATTGGTCGATGTTTTTTCTTTGGGCCTTGGTGAAATGGTCCCAAACCTTCTTGTGACTAGCTGCACTGAACACTTTTTCAATCTGAGTGACTGATGGGAGAGGAGGGTAAATATAGATAGAGATAATAGTAACAACAACATCAACAACAAAAAAAAAAAAACATCAGAGAAACTTGTTGGTAGTTTTTGTTTCTTTTATAATTTTTTTTTTCTTTTCCTTTCGGGGAGAGTTATTACTTTTCTCTTTCATTCTGTTATTACAGGATGTGTTTCTGGTAAAAGATAAACTGTTCCTAAATGCAAAAATAAATGCACCTTTGATAAATCAATTTTAAATATTTCCTAAGCGGTCTAAACTATTCCCGAAGTTAGTAACTTTTGTGGAATTTCAGGGTGAGTTTGATATTAATTATTCTACATATGCCGTTTAAAGGTCTTGAGAATTAGAAACAAAAGACTAAACAGCCAAGCGGCGCAATTGCAATTTGACACTTTTTTTCGGCATCAAAACGTTTAAGGGACGTCTCTTTCTAAGTTCAGAGCTATCATAAGGATTATTCACATGAGCGCAAATTGGGAATAGGCGAATTTAAACCAATTTAACTGTATTTTGAATTGGAAATTGCTTTTTGTTGTACCACAAAAGCAATATATTTAAGTAATCTAACATCTTATTTAAAAATTGATTTAAAAAAATAATAAAACTGTGACACTTTATTCACAATCCACAAAATACAGTCGCGATCCACAAAACCAGGAATAAAAAAATCGCCTGACCTTTAAAAATGAAACTGAATCGCGGGTGTCTGCGAACTGCGACTAAGAAAAGGGTTTTGGTGTCAATTTCATTGACGAATATTTCCTTGTTCGCAGTACGCAATTCGCTTTCATAGGAATAGTCCTAAAGTGTATTTTGATTAAAGGTACGAGGTCTGTTCCTTTACTTTAGAATTTTTTAAGAGGGCGGCTTCGAGAGAGCTGAGAGTTTTACCAGTTTGTACTCAATAAATTTCTTGTAGCAAGAATTGGAAAGCTGTCAGTTACCTGACAATTGAAAGATGATTAGAAATTTGTTTTTCTTTTTGACATACGCGTACAGAAAGTTTATATTTTCCTGACGATTATTCCGCTTCTCGAATGATTGTTATTCAATCAGTACGAACTTCTCCACATACTTAGATACATCAAAAAGAAGTTCGATCACTTTCATTCCTAAATAAATCAAATAAATATTACCGAATTTTTCACCTTTATCAGACATTTTAGAGACTTTCTGTAGGTACCACTTTTTGGAATTTTTGAATAAGGTAACTGTAATTTTTCTAAATAAGCGTTCTTAAGTAACTTTTTAAGTCTCTTTCTGTGAGAGAGAATTTATTACCACCACTGTCATTTTGACAGTTTCTTTTACATTTATACTACAAAAGTAATGTCGTTTTCCATTGGGACCACCAGATAATTTTGTTTAGATCTCAGATTCTCAGAACATGCAACCATATTGATCTGCTTTTGTAAATGGATAAGTGTGTTATTTGACAGTAATAATCAATATCAGCTGTTCTAATATTTAAAAAAAAATATTTTTTTGTACAATGGAACATGAAGTGACAATGGAACTTTAGGACAAGGAGTAGCAAAATTTGTCCCTCCAATGGAGGAGAAGCGGCATTTAACAGTTTCTGTTGGCAAATTTTACTTTGAAAGTGAAATCTTTCGATGGACTGTATTTGCGAGGAGGGGAGGGTGGATTTAGGGGAACATACACGCGTCAGCTCCACTACAAAGGTGTGGTAGAGAACTGAAGGTTGCAGTGTCTCGAGCACAGATTTAAGCAATCCAACAGACATCAGACCTATAACTTGTCTACCTACCACGTACAAAAGTCTTACATTAAAACACATTCCGACTTATCTACTGAAACGTTTACACATGTCTTTGGGGAGGCATTTTCCTGAGATTTGGAGCACCAGAAAGTTCTTCTGCCGAAGAGAAAATGGAGTCCAGGCAAAACCTTTCTTGTATCGTAAAATTTGGTTACTAGATATGTTTCACAAATAATTTACAATATGCTCCAGCCAGCAATTAATTAATTGGCAGAAGGCCATTTGAAACATTCCATAAGTCCAGATTTATACCGCAGAAGCAATCAAAGCCGTAATAACGAAAGCCCAAGCCGTTATATAGGTGACTCAATGGTCCTGGACTACTGGCAGATGGGTTTCGGGTTCGGAAAAAGGCAAAGTAGCCGGTCAAACTTCAAAGAGTGCCAAAAGTTGGGTGTTTCTTCCTTTGTTATGAAACCTTATCGATGACGAAACTCTGAGCATACCGAGTGCAAGAGAAACGTCAATTTCGGATTTTCGGCCGCTATTACTTTATTAACTCCAGTTTATAGTTTTAGTATGTAGATTAGATAGCACCTGTTTCCAGTTCACCCATTAAAAAACGGAAGCAGCACGAGTGGGAAAGTTCTGATAAAACAAACTTATAGAGTGCACAAAGTAGTTTCCCAGCAGTTTATCAAGTACCTTGGGAAAGTTATTGAAGCTTGTCTGAACTAGGGCCATATATGCATGCAAAAAGGCAACAAAAACTTTCCAAAACAGAACAAGAGACTTCTTGCAGGAGCTGGTAGTTCTATACTCATGAACGCAATAGAGATATGGAGTGCTGCGGAAGTTAAGTCTTACGTGGCGTAGAAACAGGCGGTGGACGGATTTATTCCCAAGAACTTGTTGAGCTTTTTGAAAAGCTTTAAACCATACTAAACACATTGTATCTTCAATTATACCAGTCAATATGCTGGCTGAAGTAATGAAAAAAATACTAAACCCCTTATTAATAAACGCTGCGTAAAAGTTATCAACTCGTTATTCAGAAGTTACGTCAAATTTTTGTATGCTATCTGATGTCTACTAGCTAACTAACTTGTGAACATTTGTTTGTTAATACGGGGGTAAGAGAATATTTCGGGTAGATATTTTTGAACGCAACAGTAGAAGCAACCTGGAAACAAAAACGGAACGAATCGTTCGATGAAAAATGGACACAAAGGTTCATAATAGTGACCGATGCATAAATTAAACGAAAACATGGCGGTTTATCTAACTCTAACGATGGATCCCGCTGGAATGTTAGTTAGTGGCCATCTCCGTCGGTGAGTGTGGCGCCATCAAACGTAAGTAAAGTAAGTAATTTCCTGATAAAATCCAAATCAGAGTTCGACGATACAGAAATACGACTTTTGTAGTTTTAAACCCAAGACCTAAATTAGTTTCCCCTAACCCTTTCTTTCTCAAAACCTTCAAACGGAAATTTCGAAGCAAACACATTAGGAAAAACAACACCAATATAAAAACAACTACATCTAAACCCGAAGGCCATCCCATCTGCCAAAGAATTTCCAAATAACTTAATATACATATTTTACCATTTCAGCAATTGTTATTCGGTTTAATTAAATTTCCGCCAAATTCATGGATCGTTGGTGTCTGGACTGAGTCGTAATTTTTTTTTTTTTTAATTTAAGTTCAATTCAAATTTTGTTCATTTCATTAAAATTCAACAACTTGAATAACTAATTATGTATTATTTAATTTTTTGTTTTAATTCTACATACCTTGTTTTTTGTGGAGTTTTCTAATTTTATTTTATTTCTTAATAAAAAAAACAAAGAATCGTAAAAGAAAAAACACATTTCAACGTGTATTACCAATAAAAATGTTTTCTAAAAAATATACATGTGTTTTTATATATTTTGAAATAACATGTTAAATAACCTAACAACGAAAGAACATGTTGCGGTGAGGTGTCAACAAATATTCAATTCCATATACACAGCCACAGAAAGGGAATACAAGTATGGATGCGCTTTGTCTAGTACAAAACGGTGTTTGAAATATAATTGAATTGCGAGAAGCGAACACTTCAGTAGCGAATCACATTCACTTTTGATTCCGTTTGTGCTCACTTTTTTCTTTAATTCTTTGTATAATCAAAAAAATAAAAATAATAATTGCAGAATACCCACATAGTTCAGTTTGCACACATGGAGGAGCACTCTATGTGTATGAACTAAGCGATGTAGACATGCTAGCTAAAAGGCAACAGAGAGTGCTGATGAGAAGACTTTGTTGATTAAGCTTCTAGTGAAGAAGCCCTGAGCAAATTGTGAATTTGTATCGCTGGCTTCAGGGCAGCAGCAGCAGTGCACGCCTCAGATCGAGGGAAAGAAAGAGAAAGGATATTACTATAAAGTGAGCAAATGCTGGAGGTAACATTCTTATCTACTTGTTAAAAGGACATGGTTATTATAATGCAAGGGAAGGAGTAGACAGACTCAACTGAAATAGATAAGCTGTGATTGGGGTGTAGGACATATGTAGGTAGTGAGGAGAACCGTCACAATAAACTAGGACCAATAGTTGTTTATGGGGAAGCACTATCTACTCCCTTAAGTTCAAACTAGAAGCAACAACATTACATGTTCGAACTCATATCCAATTTTTAGTAAGTATGCAAGCAATAACATTATTTGATCCCCGATGGGTCACAAAGATTCTTGGTCATTAGTAGTAGATAACAGACTTGACTCTCGATGTTTCTCTTGATGATGTAAAAATTGTGGTAGCGTAGAAACCCACGTGGATGCACTGCACTTTCTTTGTCACTTTAGGAGGTGACATTTGGAAGCTAGTACCTCTCAGACATTCAAGAACTACAAGCGTCTGAGTGTAATAAAGCTTGACAGTAGAAATTTAAAGATTGACAAAATACAAAGGCCATTTATGGAGAAGCATATTACAGCTCTAGAAACTATAATCCGAAATCAACTCAGACTGGTGGGCTGTTAAATGGTATCTTCTAAAAGACAGGAATCAAACTCGTTGTGAGACCTATCAAAAGACACCGCAAATGTAAAGATCAGACGGAATTATTTCATCTTCCCAAGAGCATTTTAAACGGAGAATTGACTGTAAGAATACAACTGTTCAAACATTCATTAAAGAAGGTTGATCTCGAACTTGTGATGTAGTTCGACACAGCTGTAATTACGGTTGCGACCAAAGTGTTTGTGCAGGAGTTGTGATGGTACAAGGTGGCACAAAATGAATCACCCTATCGGAAGATGTTATAATTTTAGCAAATGGCATCGTACGTGAATCATATTTGACATTTGTAAACTAGACAGCTACCGAATAAAACCGTTAAGCAATGAAGTGCTATACTCCGCAAGAGCGTGGAATATTTAGGGTCGTTTGCTGATACGACTCATAGCGAACTAAGTTCCACATAAACTCTTATGTGACAGTTTATGACCTGAAAAAAGTAGCCCATAAGTATTTAAGTCGCGTTTTAACTATTATGGACTCCTTTCTTTGGGGCTAGTTGAAGTCGCGGGTTTATGCCAACAAGCCTCAGACAATCAGCAGTCCTTAAGGAGAACATTCGACAGGAATGCGAACAGTTATCACCGGAAATCTTGCGGAAAGTCATGGAAAATACGATAAAACGGGCACAAATGTGTATCAACACCGGCGGCAGCCACTTGACGGATATCGACTTTTCCACTTAATAGAAAAATTGTGAAGATCCAAAAAAAGATTTCCATCACTCAGACATTTTTTTTTTATTTAGTTAACAAGTAATTAAAAAACTAAATTGGATGATTAATTTTGCGCCACCCTGTATTTAAGTTTAAAACGTTGTTACTCTTAACTTTCCCTCATAAGTCTGAATGCTGCAGAATGCTGAGTTCACCGAGCCGAGCTTCATTCCATTCCATTCGTTTTGTGTGAGTTTTAAATTTTTGGGACGAATGGAGGGGGGATCTACAATTTTATGCCGAGTCCGGACGGCCAATTGAGAAGCTCTTTTTCATGACAGCTATACTCTCGGATAGACATTCGTGAAAGATGGCGCAGTGGATCAAACCTGGGATCCCTCGTTTAGTAGTTCAACACACTTACTACTACGAATAAACTTTTTTTATGTGAAAATTAACGGAAACGGACAAAGGCTGTGACAGGGCTAAACATAGTGCAAGAAAAGCGGCAAAATGGGTTAAGTTGTGCCATTTGTCCACTCAATTTAAATCACAACCTATAGAGGTAGACACCGAAAATACAAAAACAAAGGCGACCATAAAATACCCCCCCAAGCAACCGAGTGTCAACTAAACTGCACGATAGAAATTCACAAAATGTTCCCCATCACCAGAAACTTACGGAGACATAATGGATGGTAACGATAACAGGGGAGAGAACACATAGAATGTACAAAAATTATTAGCACACACAAAAGGAAACAAAGTCAAAAAAGGAACAGTATTTCCGTGGTCGAAATTCAAGGGAATACTAAAAGCGGCGCACTCTACTTTCAAACTGTACTCACATTGCTTGGTCATGATGAGCATTTGTTTCCTGTAGTGCTCCCGCACTTTGCGCAGCTCCTCGTCGTACTGTTGTTTGTCGGTGTTCAGACGTCGAATATGTGCATTCGTGCTCTGTATCATCGAATAGAAGACATTGGCGTTCTTCTTCGAGCAATCACCGCGCTCTAGCCAAACAATAAGCGTTTGCATGGCGTTCATGAAAGTGTCATTGGCTTTCAGGTATTCGGACAAGGTAAGCGCTTCGTTCTCCGTGTAATGAACTATTGGCGGTGGCGATACTGACCGATGTTTGTCGCGTTCCATGCGCTCGCGGTGACGTTGTTCTCTCTGCAGCTGACGCTGTTTGCACTCCCATTCGTATTGATCATCTCTTGCTTGCGCATAGTCTACATGGAGACGGCCACTAGTTACTGGATCTTTGGAGCCAAAACGGATCCGATAGCCCGATAGATATATTGCCGCATCAACGGAAGCCTCATAGACAAAGCGAACGTGACAAAAGTTCTTTTTGGATAGTCGCAGTGTGGTGATCTCGCCGCAACTATCGAATATCTCACGGATTATGTCTTCGGTGATGTTCTCGGGGAGACCACCCACAAAGACAGTCCGACAGCCAGGCGGTCGATCACGAATTGTAGGAACTGGGGACGTTGGACTGGGAGGCAGTAGAGTGCAGGACTTGCAGTGAATCACTTCTTTGAGTGGAACGTTAGCGGTTAATGTAGACTGAGCTGCAGACGTAGACGGTTCAGCGGGATTGGTGATGTCGGGCATAATGGGGAAGCGCTGCATGTGTAAGGCCATAGCAGCTGGGTCCATCATCATGGCGGGCTGCATCATCATGAAGCCCTGATGTATCATGTTATTTAGAAATATCTGCGCTTGGTTATCGGCCACGGGAGCTGTTGGCTGTTCATCCAGATTTGTTTGGTTGGCTTCGCGATTTGTAGAACTTCCAGCGAGAAATTTTCTTAGATTGGTGTATGATGAAGTAGCATTGGATTCATTGTCGTTTTCAAGATCCATTGGCCCTGGTCCCAGTTGATGGTTCTTCGGATCGCGGTGGGATCCATGATCGCTATGGCTATATGGTAGTTTAGAGGAAACACCGGCATTAATTGCGGGCTTAAAGTCTAGTGGAGAGTCATTAAATGTGACATGTGGTAGTCCTGCACGATTGCTACTGACAGTTGCTACTGCTGATGACGGTTTTGGGGGTAAATTCCCAGCTCTGGCAGTGGCGGTCATTGCTGCGGCAATTTGTGTTATGATGTTGTTGCCAGTGGAGGACCCATTCGCAAGGTTGTTCATCACTGGAATGAAGGAAAAGTTTTTGTTAGAAAAGGAGGGACACGTTTTTTGTTTCTCATTTGAAAAGAAAGTTGGAGCCTGAAGTGTGATGAAGTACGCATTAGGGCAACGATGCGATGGTAGGGCTGATTTGTTAATATGTATGTATGCCTGAAATCCTATTGTCATACACAGATGTGATCCTTTCGTAGTCACCAAAGTTTGGCGTACAGCAAAAACATAAAGCTGTTATAAAATCAATTTTAGAACACCACTGAACTTGATAGAAGCGCAGACGTACCTTTTGGTAGCGCGTTTCGATTTCACGATATAAAACTAACACAGTCTTTTGCGCAGTTTAACTACCTATTTGATCGTGGGCACACTTTGGTTTGTAGTCTCGTAAGGAATAATAAAAGTCTGTCCCAGCATTATCACAAATGATGATATTTTAATCAAATTTCTATATCCACCCACTGAATCCATTCTTATTTTTACGCCACCTATATAAACAGCTGCTAAGTCGACTATAAAAAGTTAGTAGTGTAAACAAAACAAAACAACCGGCATTATTTAATCGAAAAAAGAGACAAACAAAAATATTTACGAACCACGAGAACAAAGCAAACCAAAAAATGAGCAACAGTTTTGCCAAATTCGAGAGAACGAATTTAGCAATTAGAAAAAAACGAAGAGAACTTGTCCTCTTTTAACCAGACAAAATGGCGTCGAAAATGAAAAATTTTCACACAGCACCTGAAAATCCAAATAATTCCTCAATGATCCACCAAAACACTTAAATTATGTGACTAATTTGTTGGAATATGTTTTTAAATAAACCACTTACTCATATTATGCATTGGGTTGCGACCCATATTCGAATAATTGAAAGACATCTCAGATCACACTCGCGTTCGATATTTTTTTGCACTAACAAAATCACGACCAATTCACAAAATTAAAGGAAACAATTGATGTAATTGAATTATCACAAGGTATATGGCATATTTGTTGATTTGGATTTGTAAATATTTTGCTTAATATATTTATTATTTTGGTTTCAACTCAATCGGACACGGACACCACCCCTAAAGTTGAAGTAGAAAAATTCCGATTGACTTTATTTCCTTGCACAAATTTGACGTTTTACTTTGATTTC
Source organism: Cheilosia impressa (assembly GCA_948293265.1). Taxonomy (NCBI): domain Eukaryota; kingdom Metazoa; phylum Arthropoda; class Insecta; order Diptera; family Syrphidae; genus Cheilosia; species Cheilosia impressa. The sequence goes on from OX411881.1 coordinate 43,131,254, forward strand.
TTGTTTTTGTCGAAGAGAAAAAGAGGGCAAATTTGAGGTTCGGAGCATAGCTTTGTGTTTGAGTGCGTGGAGAAGTAAGTTTGCTCTACTATAGATGGCGCTTGGGAGAATATGAAGATAAGGAAATATGTAAAAAACGCCGGAAAGCGAAATATGATTTGAAAAAGTAAGTAACACTTGAGTGGGATTTATGTCAGTTTCTACAGAAGTGGGGTAGAGTCGCCTGTTTCCGAACATCCCCAGTTCTCGAACACTTTTTGCAAAATCCGTTATATTATCGTTAATTTACAGTTTATGCTTTCCGTCACAGCACACTTATACGTATGCATATTCTCTTTTCACTTACCATAAGTATCGCATTCATACTAATGTACCTTATGTCAACAAAATTCATAGTTTGCTTATGGGTTTTAAGTGAGTACGGTAGATCTGTTTTCTTTAAAAAAAAAAAGTTTCAGTGAACGTCTAGGAAAAGTTGTTTTTAATGCAAAATTGATCAGGTAAGTTATTTAAACTGTGTTTTTATGATATTAGTGCAATTAATTGTAATATTTAATGAAGTTTTGTACATTAAAATTGAAGTTAACTAGTGTTTTTGGGCTGTTCGGGAAAAGGAACCTAATTTTTACCGAGTTTCCTAACCCGAACACAACTGTTCGCAAATAGGCAACTATGAAAAAAAAATTCTTACCAGTTTACTACCTTATCTTATTGGAAAACATTTTGTTTCTCTTTCTGTATCACAAACCGCATATAAAAAATTAGTGTTCCTATTCTCGCACACCATACTCATTGGTGTTCGGAATAAGGAAACTGACACTTTTTATGGTTTCCTATTCTCGATCACCCAATATTTTAACGGTTTTCATTTTATAGGTTCAAATAATGACTCAAAAACAAAAATATACTGAGGCTTCATTAGCAGCCGCGTTGAGAGATATCCGCAATGAGTCAATTGGTATAAGGGCAGCAAGTAGGGTATATGGAGTTCCAATCACAACGCTTCATGACAGAATTAAGGGCAAAACTGTTGATGAGCTCAAAAAACCAGGTTCTGGAACTGTACTTACCAAGTCAGAGGAAAACAAGATCGTTCAATGGCTTATAAACATTGCCAAATGTGGTTTTCCCCAGAAATCAAATGAGCTATTAGATGTTGTGCAAAAGATAATTAAAGACGAAAAAAGAAAAACTCCTTTCAAAAATGATAGACCTGGGAAAAAATGGTACTATAATTTCCTGAAAAGGCATAGCGAGTTTCTGTCTTTACGTGCTCCCGAAACTGTAAGTAAGGCCAGAGCCCTTATAAAGGAAGAAAAAATAAGGAAATGGTTCAGAGACTTGGAGGCGCATTTAATAGAGGAAAACTGTAGAGACATATTGGATGACCCTACACGTATTTTCAATGGGGACGAAACATCATTTAGCCTTGCACCAAAAACTGGGAATGTAATTGGACCCAAAGGATATCGCAATATTTATCAAGTTAAGTTTGCTAATGAGAAAGATAACTTGACAGTCCTTCTAGTCTTCAGGGCGAGTGGTGAAACATTGCCACCCGTTATAGTATTTCCCTACCAAAAAGTGCCCTTTAAAGTTGTGAGCAACATGCCTGAAGACTGGGTTGTTGGTCGTTCAGAAACAGGTTGGATGAGGACTCTTTCCTCTGGGAAATGGAAAGAATTTTATTTAAATCAAGAGCGTATTAAAGTGAAAAAGGCAAGAAATTAACAACCGCAAAAGCCTACGCCAAAGTCAACGAAAAAATAGACAAACTAAAAAAAAATCTATAAAACCTAAACTTTCGGAGATGATTTCTCGCAAGAAAGAAATATGTGGACAATGCGAGGATGAACTTAACACGGACACAGAAGATGATGCGTTGAAGAATATCGGGTGCGACTACTGCATCAGATAGTTTCATTTGTCCTGTACCAAACTGTCCACAAAAACATTTGAAGAAGCACAGATGGAAGACTATGTGTGTGATTTTTGTTCATAATTTTTTTTAAATTACCTGTTATTAAAAAAAATGAATTACCTGTGATTATTTTTGTTCCTACGTAATAACGAAATGACTGATAATAAATAGTTATTGTAATAGTTATAGATACCTAGTTATTTATGTCTTTAACAGCTAGGTTCCACATTTCACTTTCACTCGAAACAAAGTCGAAATCGATCCAAAAGTGAAATTTGGTGTTCTACATTTCACTTTTATCGATATCGATTTCAAATTTTTCGAAATTCAAACAAAGTGAAATTGAGAGGTTCCACAATTCGATTTTATCGATTTGAAAGTGATTTCAAATCGATCATATCCATCAGTGTGAAATAGTGAAAAGCAGACGACAGGTGCATTGAAAATGTATAATAATAATTACATCTCCATAAATTTATTAAAATATATGTATAATTTAAGGGACAAGCCTAAGAATACTGCACTTTTATAACCTTTTCAAATAATGAGTATACCATTCGCAATATGTTTTCTTATTTGAATGGCTTCATTGATTTTTTCTGTAAATTCGTTGCTTCTTCAATTTCACTTGTGTCGTTCCCCACCTCAAAACTTTCTTCATTTCCTAGCTTAAAGTGCCTTCCAATGTTGTGCAACGCGCAACAAACATTAGTTATTTGTACCACCTTTTTTTGGCCGTTATTTAAGAGAACGCGCCAAGCGCCTAAAACGGTTTTTTAAAACGCCAATTGTCCTCTCAATTACGTTCCGAGCAGAGGAATGTTTTCTAAGAACTTGTGTCAAAATCTTTGAAACTGTGCTTCGGCCCAAAACAACATCTGGAAGTTGAAAGTTTCCCTCGGCAAGAAAACGAAGAGCTACAGCTAACTGCAACGTACAAGAAATCGAAGATTGTTTAAGATGCGGCCTAACAGTTTGCAGCAATATTAAGAAAGAACATTTATTTAGTCGATAGTATGATATAAATCTATATGGAATAAGAAATAAGAGATTTGAACGTTCGTTTGCAATAATTGTAGTTATGTACGCAGGATCTGCAATTTTCAATGGATTTCAATGGTCTCTCAGCATACGCCTTTTAATATTTTCTTCTGCATACTTTTCTTTTTGGGTTTGCAACAACACGGCAATTAACACAACACTCATTAATAAATCGCGAACACGAGTCGAAATTTAAAACAAGCAAACCATTTTTATCATTATTATATTTTTGGAACGTTTCAAATGACAGATATCAGCCGTTTTTAATTTCACAGAAAGTGATTTCGAAAAATGTTTGATATTAGTAAATCGGTGGAAATGTGGAACACTAAAATCGAACTCACTCGATTTGAAATTTCGATTTCGATTTCATTTCGCTCGGATTCTGGAACCTAGCTGTAAGTCTTTTTTTTTAAATAAAATGAATTGTTTTTGTTTATTTCTTAACCGAATATTTATCTTTTTTAAGTCTTTTTGAATTGGTAATCTTATTTTCTTAAAATAAAATCTGTGCAAGCACTAAAGTGTTACCTTAATTTCGTTTTTACTTCGTATGTACCTAGTTGAAATTAACATTTAAGACAAAATTATAGGTATGATTAAAGTGTTCGAAAGGAGGAAACCTGTTGTTCGGCTTTGGGAAACAAGTGTTCGAAAATAGGGGAAAATGGTTAGTTTTCACATTTACTTCATTTGTTAATAAATTGCAATAATTAACAAAATCAACTATATGAGGTTTAAGAATATTTGAGTTTTTCTTTCAAATGAAATCAAAACTAAATGTGTAGGCCCATTTTAAGCATTTTTTACAGACTGTTCATTATTCAATGTCGGTAAACTGTTCGAGGATAGGCGACTCTACCCTGCTACATTTCCTTAAGTCAAAAGTAGAAGCGGAGTACAATCATATGAGCAAAATCGATAAGCAAATAACTTACTAAATCGATCCCGGGAACTCGATTTCCTCAACTTAGAGGAAAAAGAAGTACCTATATACATAATGAACCTAACGCAAAAAATCAAACAAAATCAAAATCACTTTATTTCAAAGAATTTAACTAATGCCATGTTCCCACCAAATTGAAATCGCGAGGTTTCGATGAACTTTTCCCGAAACCTCGTAAGTCGTTCCTATCGAGTTGAAGTGATTTCAAAAGTCAATTTTGAAGTAGCTGCCACAACAACTGTTTGCTGACACAAAGTAATAGTGCTGAAAAGAGGAATTACTAAAAATTAATTCTTAACAAATTAAGCAAATAACTGCAGCATTTATCAATATTTCCCTTAAAAATATTACTTACCTCTTTTTTTGATGCATATTGTGATTTAGATTCTATTTTTCTCTAATTATTTTTTTGATTGTCACAATTGTTTTGGCGTTTTATATTTTCATATCCATAAATGAACACAAAATAAACTAAAGTTCATGCTGTAGGCTTGTTCGGTTTGATAACCTCTCACAGACTGATGAACTCAGAGGGGTTTCAAAGAGGTTTCGGTGAAAACCCGAGGTTTCGAAATGTATGGCGAAACCTCAGAGGTTTGGATAAATTTTACGAAACCTCGCGGTTTCGTTTGGTGGGAACGTAGCATAAGGCTAAACTAATACCATGTTCCCACCAAACTGAAATCGCGAGATTTCGATGAACTTTTTCCGAAACCTCATAAGTCGTTCCCACCGAGTTGAAGTGATTTCAAAAGTCATTTTCTGTCAATTTTGAAGTGGCTGCCAAAATAGCGAGGGCCTCTTCCTCCTCCATCAGCCACAATTTTCTTTTTTTGTAGCGCTTTGCCATCTTTCTTTAATAAAAACAGATTAAATTTAAAAAAAATATAATTATTTCTCTTGAAAATATTACTTACCTGCTTCTATTTTGATTCCGATTCAATTTTTCTTTTATAATATTTTTGATTGTTGTGCGTTAAATATTTTGACATCTGCAAATGAACACAAAATTCACTGTAAAGGCTTGTTCGATTTGATAACCTCTCACGGATGGATGAACTCAGAGGGATTTCAAATAGGTTTCGCTAAGTCATCCTCGCTAAGAAACCTCGGGGTTTCGTTTGGTGGGAACATGGTATAAGGGATAAAATACAGAATTCGACTTCTCTTTGCTTTCGAGTGGCAAGTATAAAATAGAAAGATTCCTAGATCCTAACATCGCAATTATCTCCTGTTACTTTGAGGCAAAATGGGTTGAGAACATATGTCTTTTCTTTTTAATCTAAACGCCACCACGGTTCTGTTTGTAACTGCTGTCATATCTACAATTATTAATTTTTCAATTATAGTGGATACTTCAACTCGGGTGACTTAACAGTCGTTAAGCTAGAACTCACCCAAGGTCAAACAACGTACATATCATCCGCTTACATGGCGCACCGCCAGAAGAAGTGCAGCAACTCACAGCAGAGGTGCAAGCGAGACAAGGGAGTCTGCTCATAGGCTGTGATGCTAACGCTCGACATCATCTCTGGGGCAGCAAAGAAATAAATGAACGAGGTGAGTCTTTATTTGATTTTCTTTTAACTGCCGATTTATGTGTATGCAATGTGGGTAACACCCCTACCTTTATTTTCCCAAGCACGGAAATTTATAATAGCTGGGAAGAAGTGTTAGACATTACACTCAAAACAAACAATGATGTTAGGGTTGAGAATTGGAGAGTCTCCAACTTAAAGTCATTTTCTGACCACGAGTGGATTCTCTTCAATCTTATAATATCAAGGTAGATACTCCAGTCCCTTATAGAAACCCAAAGAGAATTGACTGGAAGAAATTCGGTCAGGTTTTAAAATCTAAACTTCCCAATATCCCTCATCTGGAAATTGACTCAGGTGCAGAACTGGACACGATATCGTTCGCATTAGAAAGGGCGATGAACACAGCCTTTAAGGCATCGTGTCCCATTAAACACAGCAAAAAAACCTTACCGCCGTGGTGGAATGAGAACCTAACCATCCTAAGAAGGATGACTAGGGACATTTTCAATATCTGCTACAGGCATAAGTTCTGGCAAACTTATAAAGACTGCCTAAAGTTCTACAAAAAGTCTATTAGATCAGCTAAGACACAAGCATGGTCTGAATACTGTCAATCTATCGATTCTCTAAAGGAATCTGCTAGACTCAGTAAGATCCTATCCAAAGAACGCTCTATTCCTTCTTTTATTAAGAGATCGAATGGAACCTGGACAGAATCTACCGATGAATCCTTAGAGCTTCTACTCAACACTCACTTTCCTGGTTGTAAAGACCATTGCGATATTTCGCCCAATTCGCGGGGGAGTTCTCCGTCGCACCGGGAAGAAATTGAACGCATTATAACCAAGGAAAAGATCTCCTGGGCCATTAACAGTTTTGCTCCGTACAAATCACCGGGGCAGGACGGTATTCTCCCCATCATGCTACAAAAACATGAAGGAATAGTGCTGCCCATACTTGTTAAAGTTTACAGAAGCAGTATCTTACTTAATCACATCCCTCAGTCTTGGAAGTTTTTCCGAGTAGTTTTCATACCGAAAGTCGGCAAAAGAGGTCACGAATCCGCGAAGGATTTCCGACCGATTAGCTTAACCTCCTTCATACTTAAAACTCTAGAGCGTATACTCGACCTTCACATAAGAACAGGCCTTGAAAGGTCCCCCTTATGTCATTCACAACATGCTTACCTCAGGAGCAAGTAGACGGAGACCGTTCTTCATGAAGTAGTGCTGACAGTTGAAAGGTCACTCTCTCATCACCAATACACCTAAGCTACCTTCTTAGCTCACTGTGTCGATCCTCACTGAATCGATCCAGGAATCTCTATTAGAACTTGGGGTAGAGGATTTCGTCACTTCCATCCTCCAAGCAAGGATCATTCAAGCAAAACTTGGTAACACCCTTTTAACCAAATCAGTAAGCAGAGGTACACCTCAAGGTGGGGTGATCTCACCACTCTTATGGATTATGGTACTCAACAAAATTCTGTCAATACTCGACAGGGAAGGGATTAAAGTCATTGCGTATGCGGATGACGTGGTCGTTCTAGTATCAGGAATGTTTCCGATAGTGATAAGTGAAATCATGGAAACAGCACTGGGTAAGATCAGCGGTTGGGCTACAAGTTGTGGCCTCAGCGTAAACCCAAGTAAAACTGAACTGATGCTCTTCATCACCAAACCCAAAATACCAACCTTCTCACTTCCCCGCTTGAATAACCAATATCTTACTTTATCCACCAGTGCCAATTACATAGGAGTCATCCTCGACCCTAAACTCAACTGGAAGTCAAATATCGAACACCGAGTGAAGAAGGCTAGTATTGCCTTCTAAACCTGTAGTAAAACTTTCGGCAAGAAGTGGGGTCTTCAACCAAAGATGGTTCGTTGGATGTACACAGCAGTAGTACGTCCCATCCTTACTTACGGGTCGCTGGTATGGTGGCCCGCCTTAAGCAAAGCTTATAACATCACTAAATTAAGTAGAGTCCAAAGAACAGCTGGAATTGGAATCACAGGAGCCCTACGATCAAGTCCGACCGAGGCGCTCAATGTCATTCTCAATTTTCTGCCAGTGGATCTGCATATAAAATACATTACAGCGTGAAGTGCAGTTAGATTGAAGGAATCTAAATGTTGGTCCGAACGGCCCTACGGCCACTCCAGCATCCTACTTTCCCTTCCTGACGGCATAGGTCGTCTATCTACGGACTACATTGTACCCAAACTCGACTTCCATAATAACTTCTCTGTTAGATTCCCCTCTAGATCAGAATGGGAGGAAAATGCTGTCGTAAACGCATTCGACATACCTATCTTCACAGGCGGTTCCAAAATGAACTGTGGAGTGGGAGCGGGCATTTTCTCAACAGAACTAGACATCTCCAAATCTTTCCGCCTCCCCAACGCAGCCAGCGTCTTTCAAGTCGAAGTACTTGCAATCAAGGAGGCGTGTAGGCTGATCCTTAATATAACTACAACCAGAAAAAAATAGGCCAGAACGCGTATAGATGTCGCCAGACTAACGGCAATTAGTACGGGTCATTGGCCTCTAGGAACCCACGCAGCTGAGCTTGGCATCCCCCATAACACCCACTGCCGTAGTTGCGCTGACACAAACAAGAGTGAAACAGTGTTTCATCTTCTTTGTGAGTGTCCGGCCCTAGCCAAAACCAGACGCAGTGCTCTTGGTTATCCCTTTTTTGATGACCTTTCGGCCATCCATAGTATCCATTTCAATAAGATAATCAAATTTCTTAACTCCTCAGGCTGGTTGTAAGTTTCCTATCGTCCGTCTCCTCCTTTATTTTTCAGGTTTTCCGTGAGTTGTGGTCTCAAAACGGCGCTCTATGCGTTATTTGTGTTTTTCCCTCGTTCGGGAAATACAGCCACTTAAACCAACCAACCTATTAGAAGCACTTGGGAAAACGATGCAGTAACTCTGCCACACATTCACACATCCGATCTAGACGCCGTTTCACCCATTTTGGAACATCTTTTTGGAACATCTTTCACTTGTTTACGCAATCGGTTGGACTTGTAGTTGTAGTTATAACCATTTTAACGGCAAGCTTCCCGTAAGATAGTACATATCAATAGGATTGCAATCGCAAATTAATTGCTAACCTGTGTCATCTGCCTGCATCATTTGGAGGAGGAATTTACTACTTACATTCCACAAGCGCTCTTACCTACTTGTGGTGCCTTATAAAGGGAGTGTGCACAACACATCTGGTGGCGACTTTCTTTAATTAAAAATTACTGATGTTAAAGAATAAGCTATACCTATTAAATTCATTTTATTGCAAGTTCGTCTGTATAGGTGTCTACTTCTTTGGGGAACATAAAGCATGATGTTTCATAACTGGTGTGACATAGATGTCATACATTCGGAACATTAGTTAAATGAAGGCAGAAGCATAGTATTATTTCATGGGAGTAATAAAGCTTATGCCGATGTGCGATTACATTGATTTTGCATGGCGCTGCGTTTGATTGAGCTAAATCTCCATTTATTTTATTAGTTCACCAAATAATAGAGGGGTTTTTTTATTTTGCCCACAGCATCTATATAGATCGTTGATTTTCATGGTTTACAACAATAACACGAGACCCAACTGTTGTTGTGAATCATGGAAATCAATGATCTAATATATCCAGTTTAAGGTATTAAACTTGTTCACGCAGTAATTAAGTCAAATGTTTGTACGTTATATCTGACGTTTGCTGGTTAACTGGTGCAAATATGAGACCAGTATATTACGTCATATATGTATATGATGACTGATGTTTGTTAACAGACTTTAAAAGTGTTCAGATTTCTAAATTCAAATGCACTTTTCAATTAAAACTCATCCCAACTACACATAGCAAAGCGCTAAGCAGTGTGTCACTCACATTCCCAGACGTTGAGTCGGCTTCCATTGACTTGGCACCGATCAAGCCAAGCAAATCTGTATTTCAAGAAGACTTCGTATAAGGAAACTACGCGCCAAACGAAAGAATCTCACATCTTGAACACCTCCATTCCAACTAGGGAACTCATCAATTGCGCCAGCAATTGACTCAATCGGATATCAATTAAAAATCCTGATGACGTTTGAGTAAACATTTTGCCGACCATCGTCCAGCCAAGAGAGGCATCACGTAATTAACAGCAACAGCAGGTGGATAATGCCAAAACAGGAGAAAACAAAATCAGATATCCTCCCCACTTCCGACGATTGGCTTCTTAAATGATTGCAGCTTTGATCGTAGTCATTGGAATGCCATGCCATGCCTCATCATCGTCGCTCATTTAAGGTGATCCAATAATTAGATTTAATTTCCAGCACCGTGCGTCTCGCTTTTAGGCATAGCCTCCCCCTTGACGAAGACTCAAGTCTGAATATTCATAGTACGCCACACATGGTCCGAGCATGAGGTTAATGATGTCCTTCTCTATTAGAGAACAGCCTGGCTCCATATGCCGTAGCACCTCTTCCTCTAACCATGCAGCTTTGCACACGCAGAGCGCACGTTCGACACGTTCGCATGTGCGTCAATTCGAGCTATAGAAAATAAACCAGTCGTTTTCCACTTGTACTGGTTCGGTTGGAATTTCCCTAGACACGCCGGGGAGTAGTGTGGTCCAGTGTGCACAGCAAGCTGTGCGGAAAATGCGTGTCTAATTTTTTGCATGCTCTCTTTGTGCCACTCAGTTGCGCATAAAGTGTGAGCAATCGATCTTATGCTAATCGGGGAGAGTGTGTGCTTTTATTCAATCGATTCGATTTGGTATTCTTGATTGTTGGCAAAGGAACCCCACTGAAGGAGTAGTTGGCTATGCGACAGCGCAGTGACAATGATGAGTCTCTGTTTGGCCGCAGCTTGACGGTTATATTTATGTAGTCGTGTTGCGGCCAAAGTTGGTTAATGAATTTGACATGAATGTGAAGTGCGTACAACGCAGGCAGCAATCCCGTACACTGTGTGCTACTGCTAATTGATGTAAACTGTATTTAGATGAATTTTTTAGAGCTTAGACGGGGTCGGTTCTTGATTGTTTTTCCTTGGATCAGCAAAAAAACTGCTCCATTGAGCTGATAGGCGCCAACTCAGTAAATTTTACGAGCGGAAAAAGATACAATCTAGAAGAGACTCTGCAAGTGTAGAAACGCAATCTTCAGACTTGTTTTTTCATCTACTGTCAAACTGGAGGAAAGAATCACCTCCAAGTAACTGAACTGGGAACGATTTATGGAATATTTTTGCCACAAGTTTTGAGTTGGCGTTTTGGAACTTGATATGTACAGCTTCTATTGACTTTTACAAAAATGATAAGTCTCTAAGTATTTAAAACCGAGGAGGTTGAAAGGGATCTTACAAAAATCCAATTCCAAATTCTTAACAGAAGTCTTTTTAAACGAACTTTGAATCCGACTCACTTGTCCGTTTGGTATACGAAAACAAGCAATCTTCTTTCGATTTCAGAGCACTTTTGCGAAATCTGTATTTTTTCTCAGAGTTGTTTCAGATTTACCAATTCAAGTGTGTTTGAGTTTGACAACTACTGGAGTTTGTTTGCGTTTTCGTAAATTTTTTCAACTATGTATGTATATAGAAACGCATTGCATCGGGTGGATCTTTTTGTTAATTATTTATGTACAAATGTTTAGAAATCAGTCTGGGAGAAAATTTCGAATTTTTTTATGTAAACTTTAACTAGTGAATGGAAAACGCTTAGAAAAGTGTCGAAGGCTACACGTATTCCAATCGCAAGAATATCAACAGTAAAAAGACCAAGTGACGGTTTTATATGTTCGATTAGACACACTAAATCTGACATCTGAGAGCGAATCTGAAGAAGCCCAATCGAATACCAAACCGTATCCGTTGTGGCAACATATCAACAGACAAGTGTTTCAGTTGACTTTTCTGGAGGAGTAGCTGACGAATCAAGTCAAGAAATTCGTGACTGAGTACCAAGTTGACAGTTCGTATATATGGCTGACGTAGAAAAAAGTGACGTTCCCGACCAATCTAGTTTTGCGTTCAGGTTTCATCTCATCCAGACCAATCTAGTCGACTTAATATAACAAGATTCTTGAATGTGGCCAATGAGAGAAACTGTCAAGCTGTGTTCCACACTTTGTAAGTCCGATATTCTGTTTGTAGAATTTTTCTGCAAAAACGTTTTGTGCAACGGATACGCGACAGATTTTATAGGACTCATTTTTTTTCTTTCGCTGAGTTGACGTATGTTCATTCCAAAATACAGGTATGTACCTATTTTAATTCGACTAGATTGGAGTAGTACATGGAACGCAAAGACAAGATTGATAGGTAACTTTACTTTTTTCTACATGCTCATGCTCATGTTGACTTAGACGAACTGTCAACTTAGTACTAATTCAAGAAATTCTTGATTTATCAGCTACCTAAATAAATAAATAAATAGTTTACGCCACAGGTCCATGGCTGAGAAGCTCTTTCATGACAGTAATACATTCGCGAGAGGTGGTGCAGTAGAAAAAAGCCTAAGTTGGCAGTGTTACCAGAGGGTTATGATGAAATATCCCTGATTAATCGCTTAAAAAATGTATTGGAATTTTTCATCCCATTTTGTTAATAAATAAAATAAATAAAAGAAACAAATTTTTTCTTATACGATCGCTGTGGTGATTCTCCCCTCCGCTATTTTAATAACAAGGATGAGGAATGACTTCTCAAAAATAAGTTATGTAGTTTCATTAAATTTACCTGTCGAAAAAACACAAAAGCAACAAAAAATCAATTCGAAAAATATGAACGACAACGAACTAGCTATTTCCAGATATTTTTATTTTGCTGTAAAGGTAGAAAGTAAATCCCTTTTATAGATAAAATTTCCCTTTATCCTTCGGACACATTAAGATTCGCAGAAAATCCATTAAAAAAGGGATAAATCCCTCAAAATAACATCACTGAGTTAGAGTTTGTTGTTTGATTTGCTTGCACATCTTAACGCGCTAGTCGATTATAGTTAAATAAGAAACAAGGTCATAGTTTGTGACGTAAGAATGAACAAAGGCTATATTTTTTCTCGATCGAACCATGGGAAAACTCAACCGTGAAAATCGAGTGAAGCTTTTTCTAGGCTGTGAAGGATAAGGAAATCCTGCTCGGGATTCGGGAAGCCCAAATGTCTAAAACCCGGCTACACCTATCCTATAGTTATGATATAAACGTCCTCTGTAAATGTTGAATTTTCAAAGCGCTCTTTATATAAGGTGGCGAAAGCTGAAGCGACCACTGCTTATACTCCAGCGAAGTCAAACTTCTCAGATCAGAACTCGAATGTTGACAGCATGCTGCTCTAATATAGATGTATAAATAAATGAAATCAAACCCTACAAAAACTTTATCTGTCCTGCTAAGATTTTCAGTTGAATAGGCTCGCGCACGTAACTGATTTAATGGCGTTTTTGCTAAGGTTTTCCTTGAACATTACATGTTATCAAAGAGCGACTAAGTGAAGCAAATGCCCAGTAGCTTGTCATCTTTGCAACTCTTTCTCCCCTCGCACCCGATATTATCACCATTTACTTTATGCAGCTTCAAAGTGAAATTAGGTTACAAGGCCAATGATCCTACATCTTGGTACTGAAATTTATGCATCACTTTAGTTACGCGGTAGAAACTTTTCAACTTGTTTGCTTAGATAAATCGCTTCAGAAGTAAACCCCCCTAATGAGCATCAACTCTTCCAGTTAACACCTCTGTGATCAGTTGCATCGTCATTTGCTGATCGACAACTTAAATTGTGAGTCGATTGCGCCGACTTGGTGCCTGGGTGGACCACTTTTTCATCCAACTCAACATTTGGATTTCCCTCTAAGAAACTATATCCACCAACCGGCACAGCAGGTAGTCTCGCGGCAAGTCGCACATCAACAAGCATTTCCTGCTTCATTTCGTAATTCGCACTTTTTAAGACGCGCACGAATGCATTTATGCAGATGCCCCTGCCCCGTGTCCCTAGTGAAAACGCAAACCCGTCTGGCAGTTGGGAGTCGGAGTACACACACCATGCTCAATGGAAGCAAAGCTCGGCATGAAAATGAAAATCTATTCTCGAACACGAATGGACATCATCCACTACCTAATGACATCAATGGGGCGCACATAGTAGATTCATTCGAAATGAGGAAAACATTGGAGGGTAATTAAAACCACATACGCCTGGAGTATGAAGGTTCCATCTCAGTGGGTCTTAGTCCACTTGGACTGGTGTTACGCATCCTGAAGACTTGGCTAAGAACACTTACATATGGGATGGCTCCGCTTAATTGCCAACAGTGCTCTTCCCAGAGGCTATTGTATGTCAAGCTGGCAGCCCCCTTGGGATTATAGCAGCGGGAAGATGTGCTCGACGTTTGCCCATTTCGGTGACCTAGAATAGAAAAAACTCGCATTTTGACTATTACAAACGATAACAGCTTTAAATGGCTGGCGAGTTTTAATTGCTTCGTGACTATTAACTTCAAATGGATGTTGAACATAGTCGCACTAAAAAAAATCGTTTGCCCAGGGCGCCTTTGGAGCACGGCCTTAAATCGTGGATACGGTTTATTATCCGCGAGTAAGTGATATTGAGAATCATGGCACAGGAGGAGTTCGGTAATTGATTTCTGACTTTTTGCAAACAGTCGCAGTATATGTAGATGGATCATTTCAAAATAGCTGATATTCATCATAAACGTGGTCACTTTGCAGAGGCCAATGTCGACTGTGGCCATTTTTTTGTTTGCTAAATTCAGACCTAGACAAGAAGTAGGCGGTTTGCCTAGATATCTAAGAAGATGTGTGTGCTTCCAAACACAAAGGAACCTAACAAAAAGAATTGACCCCATTGCGACATCATAAAAGAGGTAGCTGAAAGGCAGAGTAAGAGCTCTTTGTGTGACATGAATTTGCTTTTCCAAAAAAAAAACTGCTGCGCTAAACCTAGTTATCCAAAGAAAAGTACCAAGTATAGAAAGAAGAGGACCGAAGTGGTCTGAAAAAGATTATGCCAATCGAAACAACACTTGAAGGGTTCAAAAGGAAATCTATCAACTCCCTCTAGACTTTAAGACAAGAACGTATATTTAGCAAGTGGTCCCTTGATTAGTTAATTGTTTTGTTTTTTGACACTTCCTTAAAGTTTTGCGGCTATATATCTGGAGCTAGATCATTTTTGACATCAGTATATAGGCAGCTGCCTTACCCAAGTTTCCACTAGGGCATGAGTGCATTTAAGGATATACATATTCTCAAACACTGAACTTACCAAATTTTCTATCACGCTTGATGGGTGTTTCCAAAATTCATTCATTCAGCAACATATATGTACAAAGTCGAAATATGATTCGAAGTTTTGTATTTCAGTGAATATTGTTGAATTATGTAACACAGAATCAGTAAAAATGCAATTGATATTCATATTTTTTTAAGGTGTTGTGTTAATGTGCTAAAGCAATTAGATTCATATGCCTGGGATATGTGTAGCTGTGGGTATTAATTTCGTTTTGTATATTCTTTTACAAATTTCAATATGCCCAAAACACACGTGCAGAAATTCTGTACGCAGCACAGAATGCAGTGCTGCAAGTAAAACAGATGTGCAGAAAATTGTTTGACATGCTTTGTATCGGCTAATATGGCTACTGTCATTCGCCGACTAGGCAGCTGGTTTGTTTACAACTAAAGCAAAAACAAAAACGACCAGCAAATGTAAAAAGTCGATGATGCCAAATACTTGAAATTCCAATTTATTATACCCTCCAGAGGAAGGTATATTCACTTTGCCAATACATTTGTAACGCCAAGAAGGAGTCACCGGAGACCTCATAACGTATATATATTCTGAATCAGGATCATATTCTGAATCGATTTAGCCATGTCCGTCTGTCTGTCTGTCTGTCTGTCTGTTGAAAGCACGATAGCGCCCAAAGTAATTGACGTAGGTGAATGAAATTTGGTGAGAGCACTTATTTTTATCAGCGTCAGGTTGATATAGAAAACGGGGTATGTCGGTCAAGTAGTTCTGGTACTTCCCATACAAAACCAATATTGGACCCATGTGTCTCTCTGGCTGTTGAAAGCACGATGGCGCCCAAAGTAATTGACGTAGCTGAATGAAATTTGGTGAAAGGACTTCTTTTTATCAGCGTCAGGTTGGTATTCAAAATGGGCTATGTCGGTCAAGTAGTTCTGGTACCTCCCATACAAAACCAATATTAGACCCATGTGTCCCTCTTTCCGTTGAAAACACGATATCGTCCAAAAGAATCAACCTAGGTGAATGAAGTTTTGTGAAAGGACTTCTTTTATCGTCGTTAGGTTGGTATTAAAAATGGGCTATGTCGGTCAAGTAGTTCTGGTATTTTGCATGACTTGTATGCAGTGGAGGGTATCAAAACATCGGCCAGGCCGATGATAACACTTTTACTTGTTTTCTTTTGTGTTGTGGTACGCTTGAATTTTGCAGCAAATTTAGAAATAGAGATATGTTGCAGTGCTGCGGTGAGTGCAGAATTTACGTGTGTCTATATCCATATAAACATGAGTTTTCTAATCTTGCTGCGCAGTGAATTCTGCACATGTGTTGTGGGCAATACGGTTTCATTTTAAATGTGCCCTGCATTTTTTTTAATTAACGAAAACAAGTGCACTCTATGTGTTAAGAATACAAAAAGTACCGTAAAATGGGGTGATTAGCAACAACGGATGAATAGCAACAGTCTTAAGAAAAAGGCAAATGGTACTGTATGCTCCACATCATTCCAAACTTGCATACAATTTTGAGTCATATTGACAAATGAGGTATTGGTGTTACAAATTAGCAACACTAGCACTAAGTGTCAAATCTGCCTATAATCGTGGCATGTGTTTGGAAGCGTTTTTTTTTGCTCTCAAAACTTTACTTTTTTGGGTGTGAAAAAGTGAAGTTTCTCTGTTGAAATTTTTGTTTGCGCCAAAGCTTATCTTTTTTTGAAAGGAAATAAGAAAGAAAGTAAGAGATGAACTATAGGTTCGTTCGGGTACTTTTTTGCAAACGTAAAATTATTAAAAATTTGCTAAGAAACTATGCGAATGCGAATAATTTTCTACCTGCCGAATTTCTACTTACTGAAAAATGAAAAATGAAAACTGACAACTAGGTGACAGCTCAAAAGTTTGACAAGTAAAACTGTATTTATTTTCGTCTTCAACGATGTCGGAGGAATAAGTTGTAAATCTAGTATTCCCCTAGAACATATCAGCGCATTCAAATTGGTAAGTTTAATATGTATTTAGCTTATGAAAATTGCAATTCCAACTTATTTTGTAGATGCTGCATTGTACGATAATGTTAAAATGACATTTGTTAAACTTTTTGTAAGAAAACCGATCAGGTACTTCTCTTGAAATTGAATGATTTCTCTCTCGATTTTTAAAATTTGAAGTTTTTCATTTTTCTATGCTGAAAGTACACGAACGAACCTTATATTTCACAAAATGTTTTAGGCAGAAGATTAGACGCATATATTTTTCTAATATAAATAGGGTGACTAGTGACCCGTTTCCCGTCGCTTATCACCCCTTTCCAGTCGTTAGTCACCCCAGCTACTGGGTGACTGGCTACATGGCATATTTTGCTTCCAAAATAATAGAAAGGATTGTTTTACAGCAACGGGAAGATTAGCAAGGAAAAAAAGAGTCATGACTCATGTTTAAATGTGCTCACCTTAAAGCTACTTTAAAAACTTCAGGAAATACAGTCAAACAACAAAAAATGTGTTGCTAGTCACCCCATTTTACGGTAGTGATCAAAACATTTTTTTTTTACTTTTCGAAGTATTTTACATAAATAAAGTGCGATAGGTATAGGATTTTTATATTATACTGCCTTTATTATCTAAAAATATAAAAGTAAGCAAAAAACCAAATAATATGTACATTGGTAGATTTGGGAGCAATAGCTGTTTTTTATTATCAGCTATGATCCATATAGATCATCGATTTACATGCAATTACAACAACAGCACATAATCCTGCTTCCCATCGAGATCATGAAACATGATCTGAAAATTATTTCCACTACTTCCCACTAGATGGCTTGTTTCATTTTTAAGTGTTGGTGTGCCTGCAAACGATAGCCACACAATCACGTTGCCAGACTAAAAAGTAGAAAAAAAATCAATTGATTTTTTCGCATTCGAGTTCCGAGTTATTTTTTTTTCGTTCTTTAAAGGTATATTCAGACCAGCCAAACACTTGATAAACAATTAAATACCTACATATTTCATAAATATTTCTTAAACATTTATTAAACAAAACAATTTTTATGAAATGTGTTGCTGGTTTAAAAACATTTATGAAATGTTTCACAGTTTCCCAATCGTAATGGGAAATAATTTTTGTTTTACAAGTTTCCCTGCAGAAAGTAAGTGCTGTTTTTCGATTATTTTTTTTGTAAATAAAATACAATTGTTAAGAAAAGCTTGGGATACCTACGTAATGAGAAAGTGATGAATGAACAATTATTTGAATTAAATTGCGTGCCGCGTGATTGCCTAATCTAATTATAATCCTACCACATATTTTTTTTCTTATCCAAAAAAGGATGAAATTTAAATATTTCATAAACATTTAATAAATGAATTTCAGAAATCTTTTACAAATGTTTATGAAATGTGTCCGATTTGCTTCATAAACATTTCTGAAATGTTTGGCTTGACATGCCAAAATAAACTCAAGTGGTAGCTGCAAAATATTGTTCATGTGTTGCATAATTGTAGATACCTATATGAAATAAATTTGTTATTAAAAAAAATTTGGAAAAGATAAATTATGCAAATTCCATTAAATATGGTAACACCCCCGATATTTCAAGTGAAATGTCCAGTGCCTTGTGTGACGTCACGTTGAGCAGAATATTTGCAATATGGCTGGCAGCAATATGAAGTTTGTAATACCCCTCATTATCTGCTTTGTTTTTGAAAGCAACTGTCGCCACAATTCAGAAATTAAACTTTTCAATGATCCGTAGTGTTTTATTATCGTGATCTGATCCGGATCAGATCACGC